>JAMPIV010019448.1:0-600000 GCA_024509875.1 Oreohelix idahoensis | reverse complement strand
CTATCTTCTCCACTCTAGTTTGATGGAACAAATGGTACCAGTTTTCTCTTCTTTTCCCTAATGGCTGCTACGCCTCTGCCATTTTCACTGATCTTTTTCCATAAAATAGGATGGGTGATATGATTCATGATGACAACCTACATGTTCTTTTGTATCTATTTCTCTGGTAGTTTATTATATAATGGATAACCTATAGGCCCTGCCTGAGTCTGCTGAGGACCTATGTACTTACTAGTCGTGATGGATTTTCATCTAGCAGTATTTCACACTCCAATTTATTTTGAATAAAAGATAATTAATATTCTTCTTACCACAAAATTTCAATGAATAACACAAGAAATACGCTGACTGGCAATAGGAATACAGTTTTGTTCACTTCTGCCTCTGTCCAGTCTGCTGAGATATCGAATGTACACAGCACTGCTGTTCTCAACGCATCTTGCTTCTACAACTATTTTGATCAAATGGCGTCTAAGCCTTCTAAGTTTAAACGCAGCTTACCAAAGCTGGCCAATAATATTTCGCCTTCCTTTAAACTACGACCAATCAAATTCCCCGTACCTTCTTTCCCCCAAAGTTGTTTTTCAAAAATATGCCATAAAAAAAATAAGCAGGCATGACTTTTCCTGACAGTCCGTCCGATCCTCCATAGTATTATGGCTATAATTTGGTCATTTAGTGGACTATTTGTGTAACTGACAACTTATTCTTGCTCAGAAAGTCCCAAGGCACCCGAATATATAACTTTTATGGCCCTATGTATCTTGGTTCTGAATTCCATATTTTTTTCTATGTTAGTTGTTTATTTCTAGAACTGCCACCTGTTCACTTTTTTTCCATGTACTTTCAACCTAATTACGAGAATCGTCCATATTACGTCATTCTCAATAAGAGCTAAGCCTGTTTTCGTGACCCAATTGTCTACATGTTCTAACTTTTACATCGTATTTTGAAAATCGCTCAAGGCAAGTCTTGCCACTGCGTTGCTATTGGCTTTTAGTTTGAACTCAACGTGAAACGAGTTAGCATTGGGCCATCTATCCTTCTCTCCCCCCTTTTTCCTATATACTCTGTCTTCTTAGGCAAATATTTGTTTGAACTTGGAAAAAGTGTTACCTTTAATCTCAAGGTCACTTAGGAACATTGTGTACCTTTTATTCGGCCATAAGGCGTTATCAAAACTAATACGCTGGGGCGTGGGTGAAGACGACAATTCTCTACCAAATTTTTAGTTCTATCTTAATTTTGACTTTATGCACTGTGAAGTTATATTCTAATTTAGATATTGTATTTAGAATATTGTCACACCAGCATGCCTTTATCTTCTGTGGCACAAAACACAGGATGATCTGCCTTTTTCAATTTGAATTGCTTTTCTTTCATTGCTTCAGGAAAATGCTTTCTATTCTCAGCTACTGTTCTATGTGCACCAATCTAAATTTCTTTCAGCTTTTGAAATAAAGCTGGGGCTGAATAAAAGCTATCGCAGTAAAGAATAGCCTATGTCTTTTGCTGCCATATCCACCAAGAAGAACTTTCACAACCCTAGAAGTTGCCCCACACATAACCATCATTTTTATTATCAGTAGGCCTATACATTTTCATTTTCAGGCAATATAGTGTTTTAGCATCAGTGAGAACAAATAGTTTGAATCCCCACTTTGTGGGTTTTGCTGGCAGGTGCTGCTTGAAATATATTCCTCCTTGTGAGCTGAGCAAGGTGATTTTTACAATACCCATTCACTTCGTCAGTGATCAGATCTATGGCCATGTCATGAAAATAAAGTTCGAAAAAAATCTATCGACTTGAATTCCGTTAAGTCTGCCTTGATACCTTCTTGCTGTTTATATGGAGGAAGAATGGAAAGCTCAATAAGTTAATTTTGAGCAAGCTTTCTCCATTTCCATGGATTATTTTGATGTGCAGTCCTGCTATGGGCCCTTGTGCCACGCCCATCTTCTGCTTCAGACCTACCTACATCACCTCCAGTTTTGTTGTCGCTGCTGTGACTAATGTTATTATTCAGTGAGCCATCTCTACTTCGCCATGAGATATCACTTTCAGCCCCAGATTCGCTGCCAGAGTCAGAATCATCTCTGTTATAAGTCTGGTTTTCGTTGTCACTCATGACGAAAATGAAGAACGGGCTCTTGTACTAAAAATAATGAAATTTTAATCAAATTTCCATTGCTAAAACCGCTACACGATATGAATCATGGGCGCAGCCATTTTGGAATGCTACAAATACCCGGATGAGGCTTATTTCAGAAAAATATCGATACTGCGGCCCTGTCACTTTCATAGTCGTGCTAATTTGACGATGTTCGAATTTGGTCACCAAGGGTATATAACGGAAATTCGACAATCTTCGAATTTGGTAAGCAAAGTGTTAAGTGCAATCCCCTCTGTTGAGACAAGATCCCGTTAGAAGAAGATATTAACCCCTGACAAGGTCAAAAGATTAGCACTAAGGTATAGAATTTGACTATACTGTAAAGAATGAGTTCTTAATGAATATATTCTGGAAATAACAGTATTAGTGTGACAGTGCGAAGACGATGTGTGAAGAAGAATAAGAATTCGTGTGTAATGTTGTCGTCACTCTCTCTGGCCTACTTTCACACACGTTCCGCAGTCACAGAAAAACTCTTGATGACAGGGGTCCCACTTTTATTAATGAAACCCTATCAGAAAACAATGTTGTCCACAAGTTTACTTTTTGTAGGTAATTCCTGTACAACACCATTTAACCAAGATAGTTAGGTATTCTCTATGTAACACCATCTAATAACCCAGCACAGACTGCTGGACTCTCTGAAATAAAATGAAACAAAATAAACTAGCATCGTACTAATGGACAAACATCATCTACGTTATAATACATACATATGTGTGAAAATATGCAAGTACATGCACTTAAATGAAAATGTGTGTGTGAGTGTGTCTGTCTGTGTGTGTGTGTGTGTTCATGCAGGTCTGCGTATTTGTGTAATCATACATATCTCAGTCAACAATAATGCCTTCACACTCCTGCTAATTACTAACTTCATCATCACGCGAGAGAAAACGTAAATGACACACTTCTATCCATGATGAAATATTATACACAACTCACTGGTCCAAATGACCACATTTGATCAGTATCTTAGAGGCCTAGCTGCTCTAAAGAACAAGCAGATATAAATATATAAATATACTCTATTCTTCCAGCTCTATATTAAACGTAATAGGCAAACACTACTCACGGAGTCAGAGGGTACGCTAATCTTCCTCTCACAAAAATCACTGATATAAAATTAACCACACTTACGGCTCACAAGAATGCAATATAATTATTACTTAACACTACACAAAAAATAATAATAATAATAAGTACACACCTGTATACAGCGCAGTCCGACACTAGAATTCCTCTTATAAATGCACTTAGATACTTAACACATTTAACACAGTTTCACAGTTGAAAATAGCGATGAGATGTATGTGAAATTACACTTAAAAACACATAAATCGCCAGTCAGCTTCTATCAAACTATAGATAGACAAACGCTACAAAGCATTAACTTCTAAACCTGAAACGTCTAATATTACTTTATGTTAAGTATTATAAAATGTATTTATATGCAAGCATACCTCAATGTTGTTAGTTCTCTTAGCACAGATGCAACATATGCGAATCAAATCCTCTACCTCACTGGTGTATCGTATTGAGGATGCTTTCCGCACATGAAGACAATCTGGCTACTTCTCCTCTCTGACTGAAGACTTCAACTCTTTTAGTTTAAATCTTACCTATACTCCCCGGTACCTTATGAAAGCCACGTCAAAAATGTCAGGCAAAGCTCCTCCCATCCCTCTAGGGAGCAAATCAAGAGTCCAATGCTCAGTAGGAATGACATGAGATCACATCTTAGTCAAGATATCTTCCTAATTGACACAACTCATGGTCCGCCCACTAATGGGTTATTATATCCCATGATATTCGTTGCCCTACTCACACTTCTTACGGTTTCGTGCTCAAAAAGGTGTTTTCTTCTGGTGTCAGACAGCGCCGAGATGTCTAACAACAGAGCCCTGTCTCCCATGTCTCACACGTCTGTCGTCTTCACGGATGGCAAAGGTGTGTTTCGTTTAAATCGCCCATTCCCGTGTGAGAATGCCATCATGGGCACAAATATTCACCGTAGACAAGATAGAAAATTAATTACTCAGTCTAAAATTACATCTTTCTGGCCACACGGTTACATGTTCTGCCCCTAAATTTTTTGTGGTCCCCACAAACGTACTCTGCTCCATTTTCAGTTCCAAGTTTATGTCTGATTGCTTGTTGTGGTCTGGGAGAAATGTCCGCTCGTACAGCGTCAGTACTCGGTTGAGAGTTCAGCGAGTTAGTACCTGCAGTTGTCAGCCTTGGCGGTGGATTGCTTCCAACTTGTTTCACATTTGTGTTCCGTCAATGTCGGCGTGCATTCCCCTCAATCTGATTTAGATTGGTGTCCTCTCCGGAGCGACGGCGTGTATTCCCTCCTATCTGTTTAAGATGAGTTTCCTCTTCTGAACGTTGACCGCTTTTCTTGGCGCCCTTAGGGTAACAGTTGTCACGGCCATCTCTTGGCCTGCACCCTGAAGGCAACCTAGATGTGTCGGTACGTTTAGTGAGGGCGCTCTATGAGGGACAAACCGATATCAAATGCTCTGGGGACTTACACTGAAAACATCGCTTGGGAAGCGGGCCCTGAGGGCACTTGGCTGATATGTGGTCTGAAAAGTCTCCACAATTGTAGCATCTTATTTTTCTAGGCTTTTTCTGTGCCATGGGTTGCCTCCTGCCACCCTTACATTCCTGGCCGCCAATGCCGCATACAAAGATCGCTTCAATGCCCTGAACAGATTGTTTGCTGTCAAATTCTACTCGCTCATTTCTCGCCAGACTATGGAATCCCTTTCTGAAAATTTTAGTCTGATGCACAAATACATCAACACCTAAATCATCCGGTGTAATAAATCCCCATCCTTTGTCGACATTATACCATTTACAAAATCCTTGTCGCCTTGTTGGTGCATCTGTGTTTTTACTTACCTCTAAGTCACTGCGTTCACTATCAACTGCCTCACCTACAGGAAGGTCTAGCTTTGGTTCCAGTTGATCCAAACCTTGGTTCTGCTCTAGGTTTTCACGCAGTTGGCACTGTCTCCTTCTCCTTCGCGTCTCCTTTTGTGCTGGCACCCTACTCTGTGAAAGCTGTGCTAGCTGGGACATTAGGCGAGCTACTTCAGCTTCAAGTTCGTCCTTTTCAGTGTGGGCTTCTACACTGGCTACCAGCACTGGTGCATCATGCTTTTTGTCTTCCCAGAAAAGGGCATAGTCCCTAACTTCCCTAAATGAGACATCAGGATTCTTTAGCACATGTTCCTTCACAAATGCCCTGCTCAGATCATTACTAAGCTGGGCAATAAAATGATCCCTGAGCATGGATTGGTCTGCGGGAGCCAAGCCTTTCTTCACGCGCGTTGCATTCAATCTCAGAAATAATTCATGCAACATGTGAGAGAATTCCATTACTGATAATCTAGGCCCCTGACTCATGGCAAAGAAATCCCTGGTCATCTCATTGACTAGTCGTCGCTCACTGTAGGCTTCTTCAACAATTTCGAGCAACTTCTCAGGGCTGGCATCGGCTCCGCCACGTATCCATAATTCCCTAGAGACCACTGATGTAACATTATTCCACACAATGTCTAACTTATTTTCTACAGTTAAGTGCCCTACCTTCCATGCAGCTTTTACCTCCTTCACAAACTCTTGCCAAGTGGGGTCTGGCTTTTCACCAAATCGTCTTACCTCCGGCACTGTTATGTAAATCACCTTCACATGCGCATTGCTCGGGCTCTTTCCTGGTGTGAGGATTTCTTCTCGGGAGCCACCTTCAGCTGTCGAGGTGCTCCCAGGCTCTGACCGGCATGTTGCGTCTGCGCATTGAGTTGACATCTCTGCTCTACCCTAACCTAGTACAATACAATGCAAAAACAGATGGAAAGAAAACACTTATTATAATATTACAATAAATAATAGAAAGTGTCTCTTATTTTCTTTTTTTTTTGCTTGCTCTTGTCTACTCTTCGCTGTTGTGGCCTGTAGCAGTTTTAGGTGTTGCCTGGTGATACGATTCAGTCCCTGGCTGAATGTCAATTGTGGTAGGTCGGCCACTGGTTTGACATAATAACACTGGCGTAGCAATAGTGTTCCTGTTTGTTGTGATGGAGTATCATTAGCAAGGATAATATTGCAGGAAAATTTGATATAACTGCAAACGGCTGGTCCCTGGCTTGATAAGATATTCAATGGGTGGTATGATTCTTCTCTGGGTCTGCGTTGGTGCGACTCTTCAATGAGCCTATGGTGTTTCGAATCTTCATGCGGTGGTGCGATTCTTTGCTGGGCCTATGGTGGTGCGAATCTTCACTGGGGAGATGTACTGAGCAGATGTGCTGCTCCGTCTGTGCTGGGTGTTGTAATACTCTTGCAAGGTTTAACTCAGGTATCCTTGGTGCTCACTGGTTGTATTGCTCTCTTGCAGCACTGAATATTCCGCATATGACTCTATACTACACTGTCTGTCAGTATCCTGCAGACGACGCCATTTATGACAGTGCGAAGACGATGTGTGAAGAAGAATAAGAATTTGTGTGTAATGTTGTCGTCACTCTCTCTGGCCTACTTTCACACACATTCCGCAGTCACAGAAAAACTCTTGAACACAGGGGTCCCACTTTTATTAATGAAACCCTATCAGGTAGCACGTGAATCATACAGAAAACAATGTTGTCCACAAGTTTACTTTTTGTAGGTAATTCCTGTACAACACCATTTAACCAAGATAGTTAGGTATTCTCTATGTAACACCATCTAATAACCCAGCACAGACTGCTGGACTCTCTGAAATAAAATGAAACAAAATAAACTAGCATCGTACTAATGGACAAACATCATCTACGTTATAATACATACATATGTGTGAAAATATGCAAGTACATGCACTTAAATGAAAATGTGTGTGTGAGTGTGTCTGTCTGTGTGTGTGTGTGTGTTCATGCAGGTCTGCGTATTTGTGTAATCATACATATCTCAGTCAACAATAATGCCTTCACACTCCTGCTAATTACTAACTTCATCATCACGCGAGAGAAAATGTAAATGACACACTTCTATCCATGATGAAATATTATACACAACTCACTGGTCTAAATGACCACATTTGATCAGTATCTTAGAGGCCTAGCTGCTCTAAAGAACAAGCAGATATAAATATATAAATATACTCTATTCTTCCAGCTCTATACTAAACGTAATAGGCAAACGCTACTCACGGTGTCAGAGGGTACTCTAATCTTCCTCTCACAAAAATCACTGATATAAAATTAACCACACTTACGGCTCACAAGAATGCAATATAATTATTACTTAACACTACACAAATAATAATAATAATAAGTACACACTTGTATGCAGCGCAGTGCGACACTAGAATTCCTCTTATAAATGCACTTAGATACTTAACACATTTTTCACAGTTGAAAATAGCGATGAGATATACGTGAAATTACACTTAAAAACACATAAATCACCAGTCAGCTTCTATCAAACTATAGATAGACAAACGCTACAAAGCATTAACTTCTAAACCTGAAACGTCTAATATTACTTTATGTTAAGTATTATAAAATGTATTTATATGCAAGCATACCTCAATGTCATTAGTTCTCTTAGCACAGACGCAACATATGCGAATCAAATCCTCTACCTCACTGGTGTATTGTTGTTAAGTGACTGTTATTGTAGCCAAGAATGCTAATGCTGAATGTAGGAAGTCAACCTGGACAGTACAATGTTGTGGTGTATATTTGGGTCACCAAGCATTGAGGCGCTGACAGGGTGTAATGTTGACTCTCTCTCAAACACCGTTCATGCTCTCAAGTGTGTAGTGCTCATAGAAGTGTGTGGGTTGACATGATGTGTGGGTGAGTAGACATCAGATAAGATGGTGGACACGAATGCGTATAGGCTCTTGGATAAATTCACAATGCACCCACTCAACCACATGTAGAAGTCAGTAAACGTTGGTAATACTGATGACCTTTTTAACCATTTATTATGAGACATACGGTGACATCAACAGCACAGTCAATTGCACATGGATCAGGGACATCACATACATGGTAATGGTAGAAAACATGTGGCATCACAAATCTTGATCAGCTCATACATCAGGATGCTAATGACAATGGTCTGTCAATCTACGTTCTGCTCATACTGAAGTTCAGGTACCTCTAGTAAATATGCCGCACGAAAAGGGCGGACTCTCAATTGCTTAACAAAAGTTTATGGCTCTTCTAGCATCACACGCCAGGTACTTCTTCTGGTGAAGAATATAGGCCGCAAAAGGCGGGCCTCTACGGCGACAGAATCAGGCCGCAAGTAGCGGGCCTCTATAACAAGGTAACCTCTGTGTTATTTCTCATAAGTAAGGCATATCCATCTATGCCAAACATACCGCCTGAATAGCGATTATTAAACAGTCCAATCTTCGCTGGGCTTCTATTCAACAATAAGACGTATAGTCTTGGTTTCTGTAGGGAGTACAAATAGTAGGCTCTGTCTATCATATCAACTGTGAACTCTACTCAAAAATGTCGCCTCAAAAATATCAATCGTTCTTATGTGCAGACAGCACCAAGTCTGCATATCTTGGCATACGAGAGGATTAAAGTGTACATATTACCTTGGCAGCATCCAAAAAAATCACCAAACACAACACTTGCCATCCTTGGCGTTCAGAATAAACTTGGGGAAGAATCACTGACATATCAGTCACACAGAGGACTTCATTTCCCCGTAATAATGGCAGAGAAAATCTCCGGACCTCTTGTCCGTTCAGAAACCCAGGTACAATGCCCAGATCAGAAGTGTCTCTCGATCTGCGTGCAAAAACCTGCGCATGTGCAATAAGCACAGTCCTGAGTAAAGCTAATACAGACCAGGGCGTTTCCCCGAAACAAGAGGCAAAACCGCTCCTTATATGGTCATGTGAATAGCGACTTAAGACATGACAACTATTTAAGACATTTCTCCGAAACAGGTCAACATCGATCCTTATAAGGATAGATGAATAAGACAAGGGGAAGATAACCACTAATCAAACCTGTCACAGAAAAGTTAATAGACAGTTCTGTCTCTTAGACCATCAACAAAATCAAACAGGTTGACGTCTATAAAATATAGGCAAAAATGACAGTAACAATCGTATTGAGGATGCATACCGCACATGTTGACAATCTGGCTACTTCTCCTCTCTGACTGAAGACTTCAACTCTTTTAGTTTAAATCTTACCTATACTCCCCGGTACCTTATGAAAGCCACGTCAAAAATGTCAGGCAAAGCTCCTCCCATCCCTCTAGGGAGCAAATCAAGAGTCCAATGCTCAGTTGGTATGACATGAGATCACATCTTAGTCAAGATATCTTCCTAATCGACACAACTCAAGGTCCGCCCACTAATGGGTTATATCCCATGATATTCGTTGCCCTACTCACACTTCTTATGGTTTCGTGCTCAAAAAGGTGTTTTCTTCTGGTGTCAGACAGCGCTGAGATGTCTAACAACAGAGCCCTGTCTCCCATGTCTCACACGTCTGTCATCTTCACGGATGGCAAAGGTGTGTTTCATTTAAATCGCCCATTCCCGTGTGAGAATGCCATCATGGGCACAAATATTCACTGTAGACAAGATAGAAAATTAATTACTCAGTCTAAAATTACATCTTTCTGGCCACACGGTTACATGAGCAAACAAAAAACCCAAGAAAAAAAAGCAAAACAAAGTGAGTACAATGCTTATACGATAAAAGAATTATTCATTCATTCTTTTCTCTCTTCTCAGACAACAGTGGCCACGTTCATTTGTTCTTACCTAATTGTTGATTAACAACGTCTGGAACATAGTTTCATGGGTCACACAGCAAACAGTGGTATTTTGGCAAAATAAACCCCAGCTCCTCAAAGACTGATTAATTCCTCTTCTTCTGGGAACGTTTACTTCGTTACTGTTATTAGGATTTCTGTTTATGTCACATTAATTAGTCCAGGTAAGAAAATTAACAGTGCTCACAGTGTCAGTAGCTTGAGATTCCAATACATAAAGGAATGTCAGGTATGTAACTTCTCTCAGTATAAAATTCCTTGTCACACCACAAATGGTCAATAGTCGGGAAATGTTAATGTTTGATTATTTCACCACAATGGGCTGAATGTATATGAAATTGGAAAAAGAAATCTGGATAGCTATAGGTCCAGTTACCAATTTAT
Organism: Oreohelix idahoensis; assembly: GCA_024509875.1. Classification (NCBI taxonomy): domain Eukaryota; kingdom Metazoa; phylum Mollusca; class Gastropoda; order Stylommatophora; family Oreohelicidae; genus Oreohelix; species Oreohelix idahoensis. The sequence goes on along the minus strand of JAMPIV010019448.1, from coordinate 589,636 downwards.
TCTTAATTCTTTTTGTTGGTACTCTGTCTCTTTCTGGGTGTAAACAAGAGACCAAACAGGTGAACCTTGAAGACCCGATATTTATATAAGAATGTTCTTTTTGTACTGTTGGACTTAGATCCGTTATTCTCAGATTCAGGTTTCAGCGTAGGCTTAGGCCGCTGGTAGTTTTAGGTTTGTGACCCGTACGCAAACACAGAAAAGAAACTAATCTCCAATCGAAACACTAAGAAATCCACATTAACAATGGTCTAAGATTCGAAGCTAGATGGTTCTGGAATTCTGCGGCTACTAGATAAAATGATTTGACGGTGTACTCTCCATAGAAAAAAAAAAAAAAAAAAAAAAAAAAAAAAAAGCGAGTTGCATGATACTGTGGTTTCCGGTGCGCCTTCTGGCCCAGTATCTACGACTTTAGCACCTGTTCAACGGGAGAGTGGGCTCATCCCTAATCTGTTTATGTTCCCAGTAGTAGACTATTCGCAAGCAGCCTGGGGGTGTCACTGCTCTGCGCGGACCTTGTTTACCGAGGCGGCGTCCGAGCTCGTATGGTGAAAATATGGTTGCGTTATCTTCAAAATAGCCCTGTCTTTCCCGTGGCTTTTCTGCCATCCTGCAACTTTGAGTTAGGGAGTTCTGAGCTCCAGTCTCTTTCCCAGGCATTTTATCCTGGCCTGGCACGCATACAGAGGACCCCACTTCTGGTTCTAAGTTAGCAGTTGGGGATAGGTGGGGTAGCACACTGTGCATTCCCCGTCATCCAGGGGGCTCTCCAACTATGCAGAGCTTGCACAATGCTGTGCTCTGGTTCTGGGCTCTCCCAAGGAATCCTCACGTCCTGCACAGAGCCACTTCCCGATACCCACCACCTGCCAACCCTCCATTGTAGAAATCTCCTGCATGCGGCCATCCAGTCAAGAGCCAGTATTAAGTCTGGTGCCCAAGTGATCCCCCCAAGCTCAGTGTGCAATGCTGGGTTCTCATCATGCTGCAACACAGGAGGGATTGTGATGCTCAGCCATCTCTCTCAATTCTGCACCGATAAGTGACATCGGGGACATAACTGTGCCTCAGTACTGGGAGGCCCCGTTTCCGGGTATACCACACACAGCCAATTGAGGCAACGGTCGCCGTGGGCGTGATAGACGACAAACAGTGAAGAATGAGGCAAGAAAGCATTTAACCCATGAAGTGGGGGTGGATTGGTGCAGACCAGAGCATGTACCACTCGCCGGTGGGTTCTGCATCTACACCTATAGGGTTCCACCCACTCCTCAGCCCATTTAGTCTGGCCCCTCACCCAGGACCTGTCCGGCTTGGGTGACCCTGCCAGGAGTAAAACTCCCGCCGGCATAGCTCCCGGGATCATTGAGGCGCTCAAGCTCTCCAACCACGGCAAGGTAGGCTTACATGTGGAGAGAAAAATGATTTGAAAAGCTGGAGTATATATATTAAATGGTCAGAAAATCGCTATCACTTGTTAGTTTTCACATCTTCGCTTAGATTTTGGGGGATTCTTTGGTCAAATGCTGAATCAAAGCTTATTTTTACACTCATGCCGACCATAGATGTCTCCAACGAGCAAATCGTCTCTTTGATCACGTCTTGTCTGTAACTAATTACGTTCACGAGCGAACAGGAGGGGGGTAACTGGGATTTATCTCCCCTTTCCTCAGATTATCTCCCCCTGACCAAAGTAATTACCGAAAAAGTACATCTTAACTTATCGCCCTAGATTTTAAAATTAGACGACTCATTCTCTGATTAACGAAACATGAATATTAAAAAGCAAAGAGAGGTGGGAAACAGGTGGAAGCAAAAACGTTATGATACATGTAAATATATTTACATACTCTGTCACAAACACCATCATTCCTCACCTCTTTTTTATTCTTTCATTGATTGATTTATTACCTATCAGCTGCCCCTGAGCATACATGCCAAGCCTTCCTCTCCTTTTATTTGTCTGCTTCTTTCCACCAATTCTACATTGGTAATCCTATCATGCCATTATAATCCTTCTAGTCTTGTTCAAACACCTATTAATGAAAGTGTGAACATACTTGGTTATCATTTTTTATTGTTCTCTTATGTTTCAAAGCTAAGCAATAGGAGTCTTGGCTTGTGAACTGAAAATCCTTATTTTTATGTTTCACTTGGTCTTCTTTGATTTTCAAATATTTCCCAAGGCAGTAAAAACTTTTCTTGCCTTCTGTGACCTTATGTTGATGTTGTTGTCATTTCCTCCAACTCTCTGCTGCTGCAAAGATTTTTATATTTGTAAGGGCCCATAATAAAGGATCATTTAGTCACCTTATGATGTAATGGCCATGTCTGCAGAATGGAAGATTATTTCCTACCATGACATATGGGAACCCAAGAGCCAGGGATCCAGACCTCTAGGATGACCGAGAGTTTGCTGGGAGGACAACATTAGACAATCCCTGAAGGACGAGGACTAAATTGGAACCAGGTCAGGAGGAGGATCAGTGATAGAACAGTATGGCATTCTCTCTGGCAAATCTCTACACTCCAGGGTAGAACAGGAACGACTAAGTAAGTTTATTCACCCTATGATGATAGCTAACTATTAATGCATTTGTGATATGTAAGCTACAGGATTTTTTGCTTTTACTGCAGGATACACACTTTTAAATACACACTAGGTAACAGCATTACCAAGGCAGTGTCTATCCATCAATGAATACTGAATACATTTTTTTGTGCTGTCAATACTAGGATCAATATTTAAAATACAAAGATGTGGATGGTAGTTTTATTAAAACACGAAGAGAAATGTTCTAAGTTTATTGAACTTTCATAAATAAACATAGAAAATATCAGCACGAGATAGCAAATATGAATAACCAAAGCAGCAGAAATATTATAAAGAATGTAAACAGATGGAAATCCAACAACCTGGAAGGACTAAGTTGCTGATCACACCAAGTGGTGATGCTGCCTACTGCACCACCATTCAGATGTTCACGAGGACTTGGCCTGTGTTTGTTGAAGGCCTATGCTCCTTGAGGAGCGGAGGGTTATGAAGAATCAATGAAACATGAAAGAAATTGATTTCTTAAAGAACAATAAAATATGTGACAAGGAAATCACTCTCAGGACAGAGAAAGATTATTTATTATGTAGTGTATGGTCACTTTTTTCTTTACTGGGCATACAGTCAAGATTGTTAATAATGTACTGCAAATGCTCATACAAAGTACACATTTCTTTATTTCAGGGCTCTGTTCAAGGCAGAGATGAATTCTCAAACAGTTTGGCAAAAGGAGTGGAAAGCCTCATGGGAAACACAGTTGGTGAGCTTTTTTGGTGATCTTTTACATCCGTGGTTTTTTTTTTTCAACACTGATGATAGTATAGGGTGGTGATCTTTGTCATACTGATGAGTTATCCCCCATGGTTTGAGAAATAGCAGTAAGTGTGAATCAGGTTACTATTACGCATTAGATGTCTTAATATGCTATTTAGATGATAAAGTTGTGAGAGAAGTTCAGATTTGAAATGTTGAAATATGGAAAGTGTGGGAAAAATTCATGAAACTATGATTCTCAATTTGTGGGCATTATAGTTGAGCATAAAGCTGAAAAAATAATGGCTGGATCTTTTCTTCTTCTTCTTCTTCTTCTTTCGTTCGCTTGAAATATATTGTCTATATCTGCAATGTTGTTTCTTGTATAAACTTCACTGTCTTTTCTAGTTCATACAGAGTTCCGTATAGTTTTGCTTCCAGTGTTGTTTCTCTGGGCCAGTGGGTTTGCCTCAATATATCACATTCGGGGCAATCTTGAAGTATGTGCTCCGCAGTCTGGGGTGCCTGTCCACGTGTACACATGGCTGAATTGCCAATCTTGAATTTTGTATACATGTGGCTGCGGAGTCGGTTCTGTCCTGTTCTGAGGCACAGAATGACAATTTGTTCTGATCTGTTCATAGCTTGGTAGTCATCCTGCGTTGGTGTTGGTGGCTTTCTGATTGATTTGATCATCTTTTTCTTCTGATGATACGTAACTGGTACATCCGGTTGCTCGTCTGCAGCACCTTCTTTAGCCAGTCGGTCCGCTCTCTCGTTTCCTGGTATTCCACAATGAGACGGTATCCACTGCATGGTGACCCTGCACTGGTTGCACAGTTCAGAATGTAGGGCTTGTATACCTGACAATTTTCTGGACTGAAGTGCTTGGACTGCTGATCATGCATCTGTCAGGAACACCACAGGCTGTGGACCGAGATAGGTGTTCAACAGTTTCTCAGTTGCCACCTTGATTGCCTGGATTTCTGCATCATAGTTGTTACAGAATTTCCCCGTTGGTACTCTGACCGTATCCCTAGTGTTGTTTGGGTATTCTTGTACACTCCTGCTCCTCCATTCTTGACTGCATTCTGTGCTGACCCATCCGTGTATAATCGGAGCCAGAGGTCCTGTGGGTATTCATCATCCAGGAAACTGAGAGTGACTGTCCTAGATTGCACGCTGTTCTGTTCATCCCTGTCGAATATTCCTTTCACTTTTGTCTGGATGTGTATTGGTAGTCCAGGCTCTTCTCTCCAAGGGGTTTGTTCTGGCAAAAACTTTAGGGGGCTGTCAACTTCAGGCAGGTCTGAGGTTTGTCTATGAAATCGTTTGACCTGGTGGATGAAGTTGCTTCTTTTCAATCGCCCCATTGCTAGGTTTTGGAATCTGTCCTTCATTGGATGGCTTGGCATACAGAGGAACTTTTCTGCCTGTGTTAGCACTTTCGTGTCTCTGCATTCTTGTAGTGCTTGTATCCTCCCCATTTTCTCCATCTCCACTTTAGGCGTTGATTTCATTGCCCCCGTGATGACCCTAAGCGCCTAATTTTGCACCTTATCTAGCTCTTGTAATGTGGTGTTTGATGCTGGACACCACGCAGCTGACCCATATTCCAGGTGTGGTCGTATGCCCTGCTGGTAAACTTTACTAAGTATTTTCCCGTTGGCTCCCCATGTGGTTCCACTTAGTTTTCTCAGGATGGCTTTCTTCCTCCTGGCCTTTGTTGCTGCCTTGTTGATGTGCTGCTTCCATGTCAGCCTATCATCGAATGTAACTCTGAGATAGGTAGGTTGTTTATCTTCTCTCAGGAGCTCTTCATTTATCTTGATGACACCAGCTTTTTGTTTGGGAGAGAGGAAGAGCGTAGTGCTGCACTTGTCTGTGTTGATGCTGACACACCATCTATTTGCCCATGAGGTTAAGGCATCTATAGCTCTTTGTAGCAGTTTGGTGGCCACTGTTGCATGCTCATCTGTGCACCATATTACCAGGTCATCAGCGTACATTGCCACTTTCATTCCGTGTCGTAGTTCAGCAACCAGGTCGTTGATGTAGACTAGGAAAAGTGTGGGGGACAGAACCCCTCCCAGAGGGATGCCATGATGCAGTAGAATTTTCTTACTCTTGAGGCCATCTAGTTGTACTCGGGCTCTTCTGTTATGCAAGTATGCTTTCACCCATTTGTACATCCTACCCTTCACTCTACAATTTCTCAGTTTCTTCAGAAGCACTTCTTTCCAAACCTTGTAAAATGCTTTCCTTAGATCAATCCATGCTGCTAGTACCACTTGGTTTGAGATGCTGCTGGTGGATATTTTGAACTTGTAAACTAAATTTATGTTATTGTGAAAAGTCAGTAATTTCCTATCTTTCATACCTTTTTGGTCCGCAGTGAATATATGTAGTTAAGTGTTGTTTCGTAGGAGTTAGGGTTAGGATTAGGGTTAGGATTAGTATTATGGTTAACACTAACCCTAACACAAACCCTAATCCTAACCCTAATCCTAACCCTAATTCTAACCCTAATCCTAACCCTAAGCGCTACGAAACAACACTTAACTACATATATTCAATACGGAGCAAAAAGGTACGAAAGATAGGAAATTACCGAAAAGTCTATTTCTTAGCTTTAGAATATGATAAAGAAAATTAAAATTGTGTTTGTTGTTCATAAAATATATATTTTTAGAATGATGGGTGGGTGGGTGTGTGTGTTTGTGTGTGTGTGTGTGGTGTGGCAATGCAATGCATGTAATGTAATGCAATGTATGTAATGCAATGCATGTATGCTATGCAATGAATATGTATGCAATGCATGTATGTAATGCAATGCATATATGTAATGCATGTATGTAGTGTAATGTATGTTTGTAATGTAATGTATGTATGTATGTTATGAATGAATGAATGAAGGATAGCCACCGGCCGAGCAAAGTGGAATCAATTTGTTGTTGCCCTACAAGATGCCACCAGGCGTGATGGCCACTGACTGCTTTGACAGTTGGTGGCTAAGGATCAAAGAAGAAGAAGAATGAAGAGGTGGACAGGTACATTGTGAGGAACTTCTCAATTGACTAGCCAGCAGAAGAAGAAGAGCTTCAACTCACATGTGAAGGACCAACTAAGGAAGAGATAAGGAAAGACGTAGAGCTTCTTAAGGGGAGGAGCTACATTGACCTGCTATTTCCGTTATTAATCACAGGATTTCAAGGAAAATGCACATACTTAACCTTCATCAATCATAGATATGCATAATGAAGAGTTTGATGGTATTGCATCATCGTTGGTCATGGAAATGGCTGCCATATTGGATTTTATTGTTCTGTTTCAATTTCCTAAGGCTTTTTTTATTTATTAATCTATCATTACCAAATTTAAATAAAATGTTTATCATTATATTCTAAACCTTTTGCCAGATTGGAGTTTTGATGCCATAAGTAGATTTTGAGATATATAAATTTAAAGATTGTATCTAAAAATAATCACCATTTTTTCAAAATTTTACAATATTATTTACTATAAATCAAAATGTTGATAAGATATCAAAAATTGGATCTGACAAAAGTTTTATTATCCTATGGAAAGTATTTGTGCCAAATCTGATATTGATTTACAAAAAAATGTGGAAGTTATAAGAACATTAGTAGCGTAAAGCAAGGTTCTGAGAAAATCTAGATTTTCTTCATAAGAAAATCATCATTTCTGAAGAAAATACTATTTATAAAATAAAAATATACCTACTTAGAATATATTCTGACAAATAATTTCACCGATTTAGATTCAGTGAAATATAAATTATAGAAGTATAGACTAATCCCAATTTTCATGTTTCTGCTGTTTCTACTGAAAATTGCCTCCAGCTCCTCCCCTTAAAGATGGAAAAGTGGCTGATCCAGATGGCATTCCTGCAAATCCCATCAAAACAGATATTGACAACTTACAGAGATATTATACAAATAACTTGGTATAGTCTTGAAGAGAGAAGAAATACCAGCACAGTGGAAGGAAAGATATCTAGTCATGTTGCCTAAGAAGGGAGATTTACAAGAGTGCTCACATTACAGAAATAATGTTACTATTGGTGCCAGAAAAATGTTAAACAGGGTCATCCTTAAAAAAAAATGAAGAAACCATGGACAGACAGTTGAGAGATGAACAAGCAGGTTATAGGCATAACAGATCCTGTACAGATTAGATAGCCACATTGCAACATTCCAGGCAGTTCTTCTTCTTCGTTCACCCTCATATGTCAACTTGAATAAGCTCAAAGAAAGCAGTGGTCAGCCTGAGGCTGGTGAGTAATCTTTTCCAACTCTTTAATGGGTGTTGACTTTATGTCCCCTGTTACGATTCTCATTGCTTGGTTTTGGGTTCTGTTTATTTTGTCAAAGTTCAACTTAGCTGCCGCTGACCATGCTGCAATGCCATATTCTAAGACTGGTCTCACTCGCCCAGTATATAGCTTCTTTAGTACTCTCTCATCTGCTCCCCAACCCATGCCAGCAACTTTTTTCATGATTGCCATTCTCTGCCTTGCTCTTGTCCTGTTTCTTTCAATCTGGGTTTTCCAAGTCAAACGGTGATCAAAGGTAATGCCTAAGTAGTTTGGGTTTTCATCCAGATGTAGATTTTTCCCATTTAGCACCAATTTGAAGCTCTGTGGTTTGTTTGAGAGAGAAAACACTGTGTATGATGTTTTCCCTTTATTTATCTTTACTAGCTATGCCTTGGCCCACTCCTCCATTGATATTAGGGCTTGCTGCAATCTGTATGCTTGCTGCTTTTGTATGCTTGCCGTAGTGATATATTCTTCTGAGATCCACAGGGCTAAGTCATCTGCAAAGGAAGCATTGTGGGTTCTTCTTGGAATATTCTCTGATACGTCACTTATATATGCAAGGAACAACGTGGATGACAGGACTCCCCATTGGGGAAAACCCTGCTGCAATACCATCTTCCTACTGGTCTGTCCTTGTAGTTGGACTCTGGCAGTTCTATTCTCAAGATAGTGGCTGATCCATTTGAACATTTGCCCACACACTTCACTTCTTTGCAGCTTGACTTTCAGTCCATCTTTCCACACTTTGTCAAATGCTTTTTCTAAGTCCACCCAAACCACCAGTGTGTGCTTTTTTTCTTGGAAAGTGTCCTAAATTTTCTGAGTTATATACGTGATCTGATCTTCAGTGGATCTGTGTTTTCTGAATCCTGCTTGCTGTGGGGCTAAGAGATGTTTTTCCTCCAGATGCCACATCAGTCGGGTATTAATTATGCGCTCCATCAATTTTCCAACACAGCTAAGTAGACTGATAGGTCTGTAGCCATTTGGTTCTGTCTGAACTTTGTTTTTCTTAGGTATTAGAATCAGTATGGCGTCTTTCCATGCCTGTGTTACTATTCCTCTTTTCCAGCTGCAGTTTAGGATGACCAAAAGCTTCTTCTTTGCTTTTGTTCCTAGGCCGGTTAGCATTTCATTGTTTATAATTCTTTTCCAGGTGACTTCTTTTTCTTTAGCGCACTCGTTGCCTCTTCCATTGTTAACTTTGCCATCATGTGTTCTTCTGGTGCAAGCTGTTTGTTGCCATGATTCCTTTGTTCATCAATGATGGCCTTTCTTCTGTCTATCGGGACATTAATGTGGTTTGCACTAGCATAGTGTGCCAGGAGTGCATTTGCAGCTTTTTTACCTCCGAGAGCATATTTTCATCTTGTTTGATTGTGATGTGATTTTTGTAAGGTTCTTTGTTGTTCAAAGCTGTGACTAGTTTCCACAGTTTGTTCCCTTCTTTATCTAGGTTGATATTTTCTGTTGTTTGCTTCTAGAGGTCTCTTGTTGTTTGATTTAATGTTCTTTTGTACTTTGCAGTGGTTGCTTTGAGCAAGATGTTTTCTTCAGTTGTTTTTTCTGTTTCTGCCGTGTCTCTGACTTCTGTTACTTCATCTTCAAGTTTTTGCAGTTCTTCAGTGCAGTATGGTTTGTAGTTCTTTCTTGCCCCTCTCATAATGGCCTCAATAGCTGCTTGAAGTATTGCTCTATTAAAGCTTTCAACCATATTTTTCATGCAGTTGTTTCATGTGCTGACGGTCTCGTAAAGACTGTCAGTCAGCACTGCAAACTTGTCCCAGTCAGTTCTTTTGTAATTCCATCGGGGCAATGGTTTCACTTCATGGGGAACATACTCCATGTTAACCACTAGCTTTATTGGTCTGTGGTCACTGCCTGCTAGCTGGGCAAATACCTGTCGGTCAATTTTGTGAAGGATGTCCCCTGTGGCGAAAGCCAGGTCTGGGATGGAAGTGGTGTGCCATCTTCTAGAGTAGAAACTGGGTTTATCATCTGGACTTGATAAGGTGAAGGTTTGTGTTTATCTCCCAGTCCTCCACTTCCTCTCCTCTACTGTCTGTAGCTGGATATCCCCATCTTTCTGAGTGGCTGTTGAAGTCTCCGATGACTATGCAGATATAGCTCTTTTTTTCCATAACTACAAGTGACAGGTTTTTGCTTGGTGGGTCATACAAATTGTAGATACGCATGTTCATGTCCTTTATTTTGTCAACCCTTAAAATTTCTGACTGGTCGTTGAAGTTCACAAATACTTCGCTACTTAGTATTGAGTTTCGGATAAGTAATAGCACACCTCCTTTGTGTCCTTCTCGATTGAGTCAGAAAGCCTGGAATCCTCTTCTTATTGAGAATCTGTGGTTGCTGTGGAGATGTGTTTCTTGGATGCAAGCCACATTGATTTGATCCTCATAAAGGCAGTTTTTCGGGGGAACTTTTTTGTTGAGAACTCCTGCATTCCACTGCAGAATGTTGAGTGTTCTTGGTGTTTGGTCAATAGCTTTTGCCCTTTCCCTCTGTACCTTGACTCCATAATTCAGGGGACGGTGACCACCAGTAGTATTGGTTGGACCTTTTCAAGGCAGGGGGTCCGACACTCTCGCCGCCTGGCAGGACTTCACGGGATGAGCACCACACTGCTTAAATTGTATTCGTGGCATCTTCATTAAGCAAAGTACGAGGGGCATTCAGAAAGTAATGTACCACATCGTTTTTCTCAGCTAATAATGAAGATAGAAGCATGACATTTTGCACACTTCAAATATGGCATGTGCCAATTGTGTGCACCAAATTGCACCGCAACCAGCCAAATAATACGGCTGCCCTAAACCGTTGAAATGGAGCATGTTAGCAACTTGCGTTATAAGCAGCGAATTGTGATAGAATTTCTTGTTGCAGAGAAGGAAACTGTTGTGAACATTCACAAGCGTCTATGTGAGGTGTATGGAAGTTTTGCAGTCGACAGGAGTACAGTCAGTCGCTGGGTTCAGAAAATCAAAGAATCAGGAATGGAGATATGGAGCTGCTTGATCGGCCGCGCTGTGGACGTCCTGCCACAGCCACCAACGCAGAAATGTTGAAATGCGCTGAGGGCATTATTCTTACTGATAGGCGAATCACTACTCAACAATTGGCCTTACAGCTGTCAGTCAGCATTGGTAGTGCAAATGCAATTATAAAAACTCTAGGATTTTCTAAGGTTTGCGCAAGATGGGTTCCTCGAAGTTTCACAAATGACCACAATGATTGCAAAGGAAAGCAATTTCTTCTGAATTGTTGGAGCGTTTCAGTGCTGATGGAGAGAACTTTTTGGCTAAGATCGTTACAGGTGACGAAACCTGGGCACATCATTTTGAACCTGAGACAAAAAGACAGTCAATGGAGTGGGATCATCCGCAATCACCACGAAGAAAGAAATTCAAGACAATTCCTTCAGCTGGAAAGGTCATGATCACTGTCTTTTGGGACATTGAAGATGTGATTCTTGTGGATGTTATGCCAAGAGGAGAGACAATCAATTCGCAAGCTTACATTAAGACATTGAAAAAAACTCAATCAACGTTTTTGCAGAGTTCGGCCGCACAAGAATCCAGCAGACCTGCTTCTCCTTCACGACAATGCGCGACCTCACACAAGTCTGGCAACACGGGAAGCAATCACCAAATTGGGTTGGACTGTACTACCCCATCCACCCTATAGTCCCGATTTGGCACCCTGTGATTTTCATCTATTTGGTCCACTTAAAGATGCACTCCATGGGACAAGGTTTGAAGATGATGAAGGAGTGATTCATGCAGCGAAGAAATGGCTACATGATCAAGACAAAATCTGGTACGGGCTAGGAATACATGCACTTGTTTCACGCTGGCATAAAGCCGTACAAGTTGATGGGGATTATGTTGAATAATACCGATGTTTACAAGACATATCCATGTATATTGTGTAAAAATTACCTGCTTTTTGAATAAACTGCTCCTGAGAAAAACGATGTGGTGCATTACTTTCTGAATGCCCCTCGTATGTTGCACTGTTTCGTTAAGCATGCAACCCAGTGCATCCGATTTCAACAGGCATTTCTGTAAGGTTGCGTTCCTTAGCCCGTGACTGTCCCCAGCCTACCTGCAAGGCAGCAGGTGGTTTACAATCAGAGTTTTCCTTCTTCTAGATGAACTGCCTTCCAAGGCTTATGAGCTTCATCTCCATGGGATTTGTCATCACAGTTATCTCTCCTAGGAAAGCTGTCTTTCCGGACTAATGAGTCTTTCCTACCCGGGTTTGTGTGAAGTTGTCCTTTTCTTAGATGGAATTTCAACCAAGACTATCATGCTCCACCTGCAATGATTTTTTGCAGGGTTTACTCCCTTACTTTAAACTTAGAGGATAGACTACAAACAGTGAAGAATGAGGCAAGAAAGCATTTATCCCAGGAAGTGGGGGTAGATTGGTGCAGACCAAAGCATGTACCACTTGCTGGTGGGTTCTGCATCTACACCTATAGGGTTCCACCTACTCCTCAGCCCATTTAGTTTGGCCCCTCACCAAGGACCTGTCCGGCTTGGGTGACCCTGCCAGGAGTAAAACTCTCGGGATCATTGGGGCACTCAAGCTCTCCAACCAATGGCAAGGTATGCTTACATGTGGAGAGATTCCAGGCAGTGAAGAGGCAGACAAACTTGTTAAAGAAGGGGGAGTGCTACAACAAAATGATATAGGGACAACCTACGGAAATGGCTAAAAACAATCATCAAAGCCACATTGAAGTTCAAATGGGAAAAAGAACACCCAGGCCAAATAAAAAATGCCTATTACCAGCTATCTAGGCGAGACAAGGTCATAATTTTCTGCTTACACACTGGATACAACAGGTAGAGGTACTATCTACACCATAAGTACAGGATTGGTACAACAGATCTCTGCACCTGTGGCACCAGCCCCATTACAATTGAACATATGCTGCATTCCTGCTCAACATACAGCAGTGAACGGAGTAGCATCATGCAACAACCCACTTCTCTCCATGAAAAACTGGAGATGTCAGAAACCTTGAGCTTACAACCACCTTTATTAGAGTCATTCGTGTAAAAGTCTGAGGGTGAACGAGGAAGAAGAAGAAGATAGCCACACTGAGAATAAAAGTGGAACAAAGTCTTACAATAGAACTCACCTCTTTACATTGAATTTGTAGACTATGAAAAAAGCATTTGATAATGTAGACAGAGAATCACTTGGGACATTGATAGGCATTATGGAATCCCACTGAAGATCATTAAATTTGCTTTCTAACTTTACTTTCTGATAAAGTTTAGAAAATTCAGTTAAATACCTTTTTTTTAAAAAAAATTAAAGTAATTTGAAACGCAATGTAAGAAAAATCTGGCTGATAAATTTAAATTGAAAATATGTGACCTTATTTAATATCACAGTTTACATTAATAAAATATAAATAATGAGAACTAAATAAAGATGAAATTAAGTCTTTTGTGTAAAAAAAAAAAAATTTGTAATAAACATTTCATAATATAAATTTTTTAGATTAGCGACTAATTCTTTAAAAAAAGATGAAGTAGATGTCCAAAAAATCTCTGTCGTGAAAACCTGCTGTATTCCAAGTTTCAAGAATTATATTTGAGTATCACATGCATTGTTTCTTTACTGGAATTCCATGGAACCTTAGGGTTCCGCGAGAGGTGTTAGGGGTTCCACAAGAGATCGTGATTGCAAAAAAAAAATAAACGTTTTTTTATAAACTTTTTTAAAATTTGGACGCAGAGTGATGTTAGTGGTGGGTAGTGACTGAGTAGCCCGATATGGCAGTGTGCAATAGAACCATATTTACTCTTCATTATCATCATCATTCCTTTTCGTTCCCTGTGGAACATAGGGCAGAAACAGTTGCTCTCTATCATTTCTATTCTGGGCTGTCTTTTTCATCTGTGCCCAAGTCATTCCAATTTCCCTAGCCTCCTCTTCAACAGTTCTTCTCCAAGTTCTCTTTGGCCTCCCAACTCTTCTTTTCCCTGTGGATTCCAGTCAAGGGCAACTCTGGATATGCTTGATGTTTCTCTTCTGACTGTATGTCCTATCCATCCCCACTTTCTTACCTTAATTCCTGTCTGTATTGGCTGTTGTCCGCATCTTTTCCTTAGCTCTATATTTGTTATTACATCTGGCCATCTTATATGAAGGATCCGTCTGAGACATCTATTTAAAAATGTCTGTAGTTTGGAGGTGATACTCTTTGAGACATGCCATGTCTCTGAGCCTTACAGCAAGACTGACTTCACATTTGAGTTAAAGATTCTAATTTTGTTCCCTCTGGATATAGCTGAGGAGTTCCATATTGGTCGAAGGGCATTAAAAGCACATCTGGCTGTATTTATCTTTGAGCAGACTTCACCAGCATTTCACCCTCCTTTGTCAGTGTAGCTCCCTAGATATATAAAGTTTTCTACTTCTTCAATGACTTGATCATTGATCTTCATCGAGTCCGTCTGCCTAGTACCTATTCTCATTTCTTTTGTTTTTTTTACATTTATGTGCAGTCCTATCTTTGCTGCTTCTGTTACTAATCTATTTGTTTTCTCCAGCATATCTTACTGCCTATGTGGCAGAAGGCACAAATCATCTGTAAAGTCTAGATCCTCCAGTTGTGTGTTAAATGTCCACTGTATTTCAGTTTTCTCTCCCTCTGTTGTCTGTCTCATAACCCAGTCTATGACGATGAGAAAAATTGTTGGTGATAGACATCTCTGTCTGACTCCACTTTGTACTGTGAAGGGCTCTGATAGTTTTCCTTTGTGTACTACTTTACATCAGGCCTCCTGGTAGAAATCTTGGATGATTTTAATGAATTTCTCTGGGATTCCATAATGTCTCAGGATTTTTCCACATCACGGTACGGTCTATACTGTTGTAAGCCTTTTTGAAGTCCACAAAATTTACATACAAGGGGGTCTGCCATTCATTTGATTGTTCTATGATGATTCTGAGTGTTGCTATCTGGTCTGTACATGATCTTCCTGCACAAAATCCTGCCTGTTCTTCTCTAAGTCTGGCCCTTTGTTTCTCTTCATTGCTAATACTATGACCTTCTCTGCTCTTCACTATTGTATTGTGGTTTAGCTGGTTCTTAGATAAAGTTCTAGTAATATTATATAACGTTTTCGAGTCTCGTTTTTTGGTCGCAGTCTCGGCTTCCTCTTTTAGTTTTTCAATAAGGTCTCTTTTGTCTTGTCTGGCACTCTTTCACTTTTCTGTTTATCTCCCAATATATTGTGAGCAGTTGTGTTTTCTCTTCTGCCTCTTTACAGTTGTTTACTTGCTGTTTGATGTTTCTCTTTTCTCTTATGAGGTTCCATCTGTTTTCTGTGAGCCATTCCTTCTGTTTATTTCTTTTGCCAAGAACAACTTCACATGTATTTCTGTATGCTTCCTGAATTTTGCACCAATGGTTATCTATACTTTCCTCTTCAAGGCTCTCCAGTGCTTCAAATCTATTTCTCAACTTTAAGTTAAACTGAACTCTTATGTCTTTGTTCACAATGTTCTAGGTATTATACTTCGGGCTTGATCTTTCTGCTCTGTCTTTGTGCGCCCTCACTCTTGCACATACCATATTTCATTAGCATCTTGTAAAGTAGAAACTTGTGATAAAGACTTTTAGGCCTACTTGGAAAAGATAAAACAAAGTTCAAGTAGGAAATTTAAAAAAGGAAAAACTGAAATTTCATCTACTTACGCTACTGATTTGCATTAGAGCTTATCATTTTTGGGGTGGGGAGCCACAAAAAGAATAGGCTAATACGAGGGGCGTTCAGAAAGTAATGCACCACATCGTTTTTCTCAGCTAATAATGAAGATAGAAGCATGACATTTTGCACACTTCAAATGTGGCATGTGCTAATTGTGTGCATCAAATTGCACCGCAACCAGCCAAATAATACGGCTGCCCTAAACCGTTGAATTGGAGCGTGTTAGCAACTTGCGTTATAAACAGCGAATTGTGATAGAATTTCTCGTTGCAGAGAAGGAAACTGTTGTGAAGGTGTTATTCTTGTGGACGTTATGCCAAGAGGAGAGACAATCAATTCGCAAGCTTATATTAAGACATTGAAAAAAACTCAATCAACGTTTTCGCAGAGTTCGGCCGCACAAGAATCCAGCAGACCTGCTTCTCCTTCACGACAATGCGCGCCCTCACACAAGTTTGGCAACACGGGAAGCAATCACCAAATTGGGTTGGACTGTACTACCCCATCCACCCTATAGTCCCGATTTGGCACCCTGTGATTTTCATCTATTTGGTCCACTTAAAGATGCACTCCGTGGGACAAGGTTTGAAGATGATGAAGGAGTGATTCATGCAGCGAAGAAATGGCTACATGATCAAGACAAAATCTGGTACGGGCTAGGAATACATGCACTTGTTTCGCGCTGGCAAAAAGCCGTTGTTGGGTTCGTTTGGGCGTTGTTGTATTAGTATTGTCAATGTTCTAGCTTAAACACGCGAATGGTTTCAATAAAAATGTCAAAAGTGTTCCTCAAGCAAACTCCAACAATAGTAGTAGGCAATTCGCCAATTCAGGACTGTACACAAGTCGTTGATAAAAGTACATATTATTTATTGACGTGATACAGACGTAGTTGAACATGACGATCATATTTACAGTTGCAAAAAGGTTATTACATCAAAATGTTGATCATTTACTTTTCAAGTTTATGAAGATCCTCTAACGATTAAGTCCTCTCATTCAAGTGACTAAAGATCGATCACTTCCTTTGCCATAGCATATGTATTGTAGTAACGTCCGTTGACCTTCTTTCAAGGACGTATCCTATGACCAACGGATTCATTCTCAATGAGTAATATTTCTTGTCATACTCGTACCAATTCCAGACTTCCTTCATGCAATATTTAGGTAGCATATATATATAACAATCCAAACAAAGTCATCCACAACAATACGACCAGGTTAGAGTTCTGTATTGACCAACCTCTCTGTATCCCTGCCACGACTTTGGCATTTATGAAAATACGGCATATAAAACATAAGAAGTATGCAAATCAATTAACTATGTCACCTCGTAGGAATCCTCCCTCTACGGTAATTCAAAAGGGCTAACGACTCTGTCTGTCCATTCTAGGAATGACATACTGTGATGGATTCCCGCTAGATCAGAACTATGAGCGGCCTTCTACTTTAATTTATTCAATAAATATTCAATGACATGGGGCGACACTTACTTGATACTTCTACTACTGGATTCATCATGAACCAGTAGAGATCATACAAAATAATGGCTTCTTCCAAACTTGCCTGAAAAAATTTCAAGGAATATATCTCGGACATAAACATGGTCCGTCCAGCCCCGACACTACATGACGTCACCATTCCCAAACTAGGTTACCCGTGCGTCCAAAGCAACTCACACTGCATTGTGCACGTCAGTGCGTGAATCAATCGAACGCACAAATAATAAAAAATATATAAAGACTGGTGCGTACATTTGGCAGGACCGAAGACTACCCCCTTAGGTAATAAATGTACGTAACAGCCGTACAAGTTGATGGGGATTATGTTGAATAATACCGATGTTTACAAGACATATCCATGTATATTGTGAATAAATTTCATGTTTTTTGAATAAACAGCTCCTGAGAAAAACGATGTGGTGCAATACTTTCTGAACGCCCCTCGTAAGTTTACCAAAATCAACTGGTCCATAGAAAAAATCATTGTCTGTTCAAAAGAGCTTTGACAATTTTTTTATTGGACTCTTATATTTACAACTTGCTGATCATGCTAAGGTACCACGAGTTGTAGATATAATAATTTTGATGCAGGGGGTCCCTGGTAACTGAAAATTGTTTCAAGGGTTCCTCCAGGATAAGAAGGTTGAGAAAGGCTGATCTAATGTGTAAGATTGGATTTGATTACAATTTAAACTTCAGAGTTCAGCTAATTCACTATTGTTTTTTTTTTAATGCACAACTTGTATGAGCCTTGTCAAAGCATTTGTTCACTGCACACAAAGTCTACACCACAAACTTCCATTAGTTCTTGAACTAAAGTAGTGTGTACCGCCTGGTCTGTGTCCTATACTTTCCTTAGCATACGTCATTCTCATCTTAATTTAATTCTCATAGTTTATCCTCCTTCCCCCACCCACTTCTTCAGATAAATGAGGGAGAGAAGGCCAACCTAGCTGTGTTTGCTTCCCTTGAGGGTATCAGCATATCTGTGACTAACTCCCTGTACCAGGAAGTAGCACTGTTTTCAGAAGTCAATCGATATATATATTATATATCTTCTTTTCAGGGAATTTTAAGACTATCAACTAGTGCCTGCTAGTCCGGACATTTCAGTACAGCATCCGCTACTTTAATTATGACATTGTCCGGTTTCCTAGCCTTGACTCGATATGTCGGCCATTGGCATTGGGCCTTGCGATCATTCGCTTTTGAGATCATAATTCACCCTGTAATGTTGCAAAAGAAACCTTCATTTAATTACCAATTAATTAAAACATACATTTTTTATTCAAATTGGTAACTTTCTTAGCTTTTCAAGCTCTTGAAAAAATTAGATTGATGTGCGAATGTCTGAAGCGGTGATAACACATTCAATCCACGATCGTATTAAATTGCTAAATAATATTAAAACTATTGTAAATTTTACATTTGAAGTTCAAAACATTGTTAGTAGACTAAGTGATATACTTACGTATAGTCAACCTCAAATCAGAAGATGTGATGATGTTTGAACAAGAGCCAATATAAGTGGCGTCACGATCTTGATCGACATCGGGAGTTATCACGGCCCATGGAACAGCCTCGCTCTGCATCCTTCGCTAAAAATTCTAGGCCTAACTTGAGGGACACAGAACTTAAAGTCAAATCGCTCAACCGCCAAATATCAGAAGTCAATAAAATTTCACACGAATAAAGGAAAATGGCTCCCAAATCTTTTCATACATTGCAAACAATTATAACACCATTTAAAATGTCAAATTTGGTAAAATTTCAACTTCACTTCGAAATATCAACGTTTTACACTTTGTTTTCTAAAGTTTGCAATATATGAAACTAAAGATACACTTTTCCCCCTAAAAGTTGTGAAATCAGTGGGCAAATTAGTGGTTTGGTGGTCGAGCGACCCTCATTTGAATGAAGCGGGGTGAGACAAAAAGGTTCGGAGTCCGTAGCAAACTATGAGTAACGCTGCTGTTTGTTTTTATTAGTAAAAAAAATACTTCAATAGCTTTTATTTTTTTAAATTAATACACTTCAAAAGAGAAGATAAAGAATATCGTGATATAAATTTTATTACAATCCGCTTAATAGCAAAGGGACAGTGACGACTTAAACTTGACGAATTTCCCTCAGTTTTCTCCACTTTCAACAGCTCGAAGCGGGCACTTTGTGGTACCTACTGTAAACAGTTTATTGTAAAAGGAAACCCATTCAAAGTACCGTATATTCTGAACCAGACCACACAAACTCTGACCCTGAATCTGGGTAATCTTTACATTTAGTGCCGTCAAGTATGTATAATATGTGTATTGAGTCAGCATTAGAATTAGGGTAACCCTAAACCTAACCTCAACCTTAACTCTAAATGGTACGAAAATACACATATTAAGGTAGAAGGATACCCAAAAATGTTAAAAAAAATAAAAATCCAATAATTTTAATTTTCATGCTTTAAATAATCGTCAACATGTTCTTGAACTAAAAATAATTCATAGAAGCTTAGAGATACTCTGGTTTGATAGGAATCAGTATTTTTCTACACACACCCCCTTGAGTGATTTGCATAGCAACCAATGTTTATAGTTGGTTACCATGTGAATAATGACCCAACATGAAGGTGCGTAATTGTAAAACTGCGAAATTATAATTATACTGAGGCAACAGGAAAAATATATTTATAATTTTTCCACGGTGAATCACTCAATGATTTCTTATGAATTTTTCAAAAGTGTGTGTCTAGAAAGCTTTGATCGTAAATTTCAACATTTGTTACATGCATTGTGCATTTTCACCAACATCAACTCTATTTATTGCTAGTTTTATACTGATTCTGTATAATAGTAGTTAGCAGAGCTTCTTTTGTTCACAATGGGGAAAAAGACAAAGACTGGGAGGCGTGTACACCAACAAACCGTTGCCTGAAAATGAGACACCTATTGTCGATAGTGACGCTATAAAGCCTCTGTGCTGCTCAGCAAAGAAAATAAAGGTCCAAGAAAGTGAAGGACAAGCTAAAAATGACAACAGAGGAAATGGGTTTATCCTTATGGATGTAAAACTACTGTTTGGGTTTGTATGCGCTAACTTTAGATGTGACAAATGTTATCAGTACTCACTGACCTGTGAGATCGTCGAAGAGACTCGGAATGGCTTTTGTCATGAAATGAGTATCAAGTGCACAAGCTGTGCCAATTTCAATACTTCTGATGTTTCATCTTCAGCTACTCACAAACAAAGAAGTAAATGTGCCAATGGTGGCATTTGTGCGTTCTATTGGGAAAGGCCACAATGCATTGCATAATTTTTTGATATACATGAACACAAGTCAACCCATGGCAAAGAAACATACAGGAGAACGCTGCACAGGATCTATTCAGCAAGTAAGGACATTGCAATGGAAAGACCCCGAGAGCACTCAAAAGGGGATTCATAGACACTGCAGCTGCAGTAGAAGGAGACATTTATTCAACAGGAGCTCATTAAACTTCATTTTGTGAGTTCTTTTTCTGTTTTTCTTTGTTTTCTCGGAATTGTCTTTTTAGCATAATTGGTGATCTTTGAAACAAGATATCTCTGGATCTGTACATTCAATTGACATGAAAATTAACATAGTTGGTTGTCATATAATCTTACAGATTCTGACCTAAAATGGATACAATTGAATTCAAAGTTTTAGTTTTATGACCATCATGCATATATAATGAGGCACAAATATCAAACATTCCAGAAATATAAATTTTGAAAATTCATTAAAAATTAACCTTTCTGTCAATCTCTGTCATTTTAGTTGATGATCTCTCGCTATATATAATGATTCAATTTGCCAAGTTTCAGTCAGATCCTTATAAAAATAACATAGTTATGATGTTTTAAAAAAGGTGTATAATTTATTCACTACGGCGGCCATATTGGATAGCTAATTTGCATAATTAATGAGGTCATTATGTGGACAAACATTTTAAGTCCATACTAACACTATACCCATGGTTGTTTGATTCTGAAAGGAAAATTTGAGTTTTTTACCCTATCAAGGTATCCTTCTACCTTAAGCATACTCGATGGCACTAAAGGCAAAGATTACCAGAATCTCAGTAAAAAGAGTTGTCAGAATCATTCAATAAATTTTCATGCTCATTTTTTCACAAGATGTTTATGGTTCGCCGGTACGGCAGCGTCCATGTTTGTGAACTTTCGCTTTGGTAAAATCACTTATCAGTTCTACTGTATTCGCTAGCAGTAAAATATTTTGTTCGTTTCAAGCTTAGTGGCCAGATTTTTAATGCTGAATCCGATTGTGCCCAGCAATTGCCGATACTATTGTAAACAGAAGAGTTCTGGTGCTTTTAAAATAGGACGTATGCCGTACGTCATATAGGTGAATGGGAACGAGGTATCGTGCTACTTCCGTGACGTACGTGGTACAGCACAGCGACAAAAATTGTGAAGATTCATGCCATATGGTATACATCATAATGGTGCTGAAAGGGTTAATAGCAAAGGGACAGTGACGACTTAAATTTGACGAATTTCCCTCAGTTTTCTCCATTTTCGTCCATTTTCAACAGCTCGAAGCGGGCACTTTGTGGTACCTAATACCATTTTATTTTTTAATTTAGGCCTATATATTTGTTTTTACCAGTTTTACAGCAGCCTCCTCATTTACTGTTAAAAAAACAAAACAAGGGATTTAGAAAACATAGGTACCGGTATTAAGTTCACTATAGACTAACAAGTGGTGAGGTAGAGGTTTTTACATGAATAGTGGTGGCATGTTGTAAAATAAAAATGAGTAAAATTTAAAGGAAAAAAAAAAGTGAAGAAAAGCTATGTAGAACACTATAAATTAAAAGGCCTTTTCAGATCAAAACAAGCTTACAAGCAACATAAGCCTGTAATAATTTAAAGAAAAAAAAAGAAGGAAAAGAAGTAATATCTTCTTCCATGTTCGTCCTGAAAAGGACGATGGTTGCGTTGTGTCTGTTTACACCAGAGCTGCGATATCTGCGCCTTTCAGCCGACACATCCGACTTCAGCACAACATTTTTTGGGACCGGGTTTGCCTTCCTTCTTCAATCCCTACTCTCTCAGCCAGACTGCAGTGATGCAGCCTGTTTCCAGGACCACCACGTGGAGGTGGAGTAGGGTCTTGGTCAGCTTTGGTTCGCTGACCCTGACGCAAGCAGTCAAGCTATGGGTCACTGACTGCATTCTCTATTGCTGCATCTTTGGTTCCTCAAGAAGTAATATGCATCATATCATTTTACAGATGTGCAATCTAAAATGAATTACACATTAGCAGCAGCCCCTTCAGTCATGACTAACAATGAGAATGCACCCCTGAGGTAATAGGGCTGCTGGTGTTCCTTCCAACATGTTCTTTTCTTTTCTGCTTGTTGTGAGTGCTTCTTTTTGCCCAATATGAGTTGGTGCTATAGGGAGCATCACCTCTTGGCTCTATCGATTGGCAGCTTCATCCTACTAGGTTGCTGAATTTATGTTCTTTAGGGATGCGACCATCTTCCATGCAGTGGACATGGTCAAGCCAGATAGTTTGCATTGTCTAAGCAGTGTATACATGCTCTGAAGGCCAGCGTGTGACAGCACCTCAACATTGGTCATTTTGTCCTTCCATGAAATTTCAAGGATGTGGTGTAGACACCTTCGATGGAAGGTATTGAGCCTTCTTTCTTTTCTTAGCATAGTTTGACCATGTCTCACTGCCATATAGAGACCGCAGCTTTGGTCTTCATTCTGAGTTAGAAGCTTCCTCAAACATGCATTGTGAGGCACCCAAAGGTGGCTGCAGCTTTGTCAATTTCTGTGTCCAGAGAGAGTTTATTGCTCATTTAATCCACTACAAGTCATGGTAGTGCAGTGGCTAATGCACTGGCTTCCTAGCTCGGTGGTCCATGGTTCGATCCCCAGTTGAGGTGGGATTTTTTTAGACCAGGGTCGACCCAGCCTCATAAATTGGGTACCAGAGCAACTCTGGGAAGGTTAAGGCAGACAGCATGATGCTGACCACATCACCCCTAGTGTGCCATATGGTCAATAAAATATAGGCACGTAACAGGTTCCTTTGATCCACTATCATTTGTAAATGTTTTCTTCCAAATATGCAAAGGTTCTTTTACAGGAATTCAGCTTGAAACTTGACAAAGGATTTATATTGTTCTTGATGGAAACAATACACAGATAAAATGTTTACCTGTATATTGAGCCGAGAAAGTATAGAAATACGGTACCAGACATAAATGTTTTCCCTCATGTCAAGAAACATAGCCTATCAATAGGTACCACAAAGTGATTTTGGTTTGCATAGAAACACCGGAGAAAACAATGTAGTTTTGAAGCACTTGGTAAATCAGGAAATTTGGTACTTTATTTTTTAAAATAGGACAACAAATAAAAAAGTTATAGCATTTTAAAAAATGTGGGGACTTCAGAACATTGAAAAAGTTACATCACACCAACTTCAGAACATTGCCGTCTTCTTAAATATAATCTTACAACTTTCTCTGACAAACAGCATATAGTCTGGAATATACCGGTACTGATCACACAAAGAAAACTATAGAGCTACATCATGAATAATTATCAATATATTTGAGACCAAAAATTGCAAATCTGCAAAACACATTACCGAAAAATATAGTTTGTTGAATGAAAGTCAATATTCACAACATCACATTTCACAAAAAGTATAAAAGGTACAAGCTTTAAATTTGTACATATTAATCTGCATACCACATAAATATATCTCAATTTTTTTTCAGAGGATTTAAACATCTATTTGTTCTTGTATAATTTTTAAAAATGTGTCCAGAGGCCAATTTGTCGCAGGGGAAGAAAAAAATGTGAAAATGAAGAAAAAATTTTTTTTAAGATACTGTCCATATTTCATTTTTTAAAAATTTGTAGGCAATAATTAACAACATCTAAACAATAATTAGCAACATCTAAACGCTACATTTTTTAAAAACAACTGGTTATTAGCATTTAAAAAGACATTTTTTAACTGGAGAAGAATGATCATGGCGCACTCTTTCCCTGTGAGAGGGCAATGACGCCTCAAAACCTAAATGCTTCAGAAGTCCAAAATACAATTCTTTGATATTTCCTGATAGTTTAATGTCCTTATCATTCAATATTAATGTCCTTATCATTCAATATTAATTATCTGTATCTTACCTCTACACCTCACGGTAGAAGGAGAACGACTAAGTAAGTATCTTAACTGAGCCTTAAGTTTCGTCCTTTACAAATTTTATCCACATCCTCCTTTGTGGTGTACAGACCCCCTTGGCTTATGATTGTTATATAACTTTATCTTCTTCTCTGCATTTTTAATATCTTTCTCTTTTTTCCTCCTATTCTTGTCAGTTATTCGCTGTTTAATTTTTTCTTTGACTGCCCTCTCTGACTCTTTACTCCGTATTTTCCATTTCAGTCTATGTTTTGGGTTCTTCGTCGTCACTCTTGCATTCTCTACTTTTATTTTATCTGCTCCTTCCTCTTCTCCATTTCACTTTTTATATGTTTGAAGAGTGTTACTTTGTGGTCTGTAGCTTTATGAAAAAAAAAAAAAAAACTACAAGCAGTCTACCTCAAGCCATGTTTCATTCCCATCCATATAACTTCTGGAATTTTATTTTTCCAGATGACTCCTACTATTACTATTACTGGCTTGTTCTTGTTCAGAGTTTGTTCTTGATTTTTTTTTTTTTAACATATAAGCACAATTGTGATTGTCCTAATTTACAATGGTGTGATGCCACTTTCTCATATCGGCAGTTTTTCATATTATTTGGAATGGAAAACAATATGTATCCTAATTATAACCCATCAGAGGTTGAACGGGATATTTTTCTTCCTTAAATAAAAATAAATATATATATATCTTCTTTTCGGGGAATTTTAAGACTATCAGCTATTGGCTGCGAGTCCGGACATTTCAGTACAGCATCAGCTTTTTTAATTATGGCATTTTCCGGTCCCCTGGCCTAGCCTTGACTCAATTGGCTTTGGCTTTGCGATATCCTTCGCGTTTGAGATCATAATTCACCCTATTATGTTGCAAAATAAACCTTCATTCAATTACACATTAATCAAAACATGCATTTTTTATTCAGATTGATAAATTTCTTAGCTTTTCAAGCTTGTGAAATAATTAGATTGATGCGTGAATGTCTGAAGTGGTGATAACACATTCATTCCACGCTGTTACAACAACTATGTGATCGTGTTAAATTGCTAAATAATATTAAAACTATTGTAAAGTTTACATTTAAAGTTCAAAACATTGTTAATAAGTGATATACTTACGTATAGTCATCTTCAAATCAGAAGATGTGATGAAGTTTGAACATGAACCAACATAAGTGACATGCTGATTTTGATTGACATCGGGAGTTATCCCGGTCGATGTAACAGCCTCGCTCTGCATTTTTCGCTAAAATTCTTGACTGAGAGAGCGTTACTTAAAGTCAAATCGCTTCACCAGCAAATATCAGAAGTCTGTGATATTTTACAGGAATAAATAAAAATGGCTCCCAAATTTTCTCATACCATGCAAGGAATTATAACACAACTTAAAATGTAAAATCTTGTAAAATTTCAACTTCACTTCGAGAAATCTACGTCTTCCACTTTGTTTTCTACAGCTTGCATTATACGAAATTAAAGCTATTCCTCTGCCCATCCTAATGGTGAAAATCGTATGCAAATCAGACATTTGCTGGTCAAGCGAAACCCATTTGAATGAAGCGGGGTGAGGCAAAAAAGCCGATAGTTGGCCGCGCGCCGGGGCCAACTACGCGTAATGTTGCTGTTAGTTTTTATTAGTAAAAAAATACTTCAATAACTTTTATTATTCGGGAATTAATACATTTCAAAAGAGAAGAAGATAAAGAGTATCGTGATATAAATTTTATTACAATCCGCTTAATAGCAAAGGGACAGTGACGACTTAAACTTGACAAATTTTCCTCAGTTTTCTCAACTTTCGTGCGTTTTCAACAGCTAGAAGCGGGCACTTTGTGGTACCTACTATCAACTTACCTCTCAGTTTTATTTAAAAATTAGTGTCATTCTGTTTCATATTAACACATTAGCTACGGAATTGAAAAACACACTGTGGTTGAATAAAATTGTTTTCCCATTTTCATCCTGTAGGTGTTTGCACAAAGTAAGCTGTAGTTTTCGTAATTGTTTACATATTTTTATGAATTACACGTCATTTTAAAGATAAATGAAAGTACTATTACAATAAGCACCATTTGTAACTCTAATATTGGTTGTTGCTATTTAATGGCTGTTTGATAGTCGAGGACTTGCAATATTTTCACAATTATAATTGCTTGCGCCACAACTCTCTATCAAAGTCACTATTTCAAACAATGTGCACACCGTTTTCACTCTTGTCCTCATTGCTAGATCTATCAGTCAATTGTTGAAACAAGTTTCTAGCCTATTCAGCCATTAGACGAGATGTACATGCATGTTTTTGTGGTCCTATCACTAGTTGCCACAGTAAACAGTTTTACTCGATTTGGTAACTAACCCAAAACGCTGAAATATATGAACATAATATCAATTTTCCAGTCTTCTACAACAACCATGCTTTGGGAATTTGTTTTCCGGTGGCAACTTAAAACCTCGAACCAGATCAGAAAGTGTTTCAGTGCATTTTCATTTTCATTTTGTTATGAAAATAGATTGATGCTCTGAGCGGCTTGTGGTCCAAATGATAGGATTTCAACAGCCGGTTCTACCGGCTTGCTGTAGTTAAAGTGTTAAATTCTATGAGAATACACAGATTATGTAACCATAATAATAATATATGGTATATGCTTTGTTTTTTTTCCTCCAGAAAATGGAAGACAAAACTGTAAGATGTTCGAGAACCTTTCTGCAAAATATCTTCTTCAACTTCAACAGCAGGCAACAACACAGAACTAGACATGAATTTACCAAAGAAAACTACAAACAACGGAATCTAAAGTCCGGTTCCTTTCTCAGCGCTGTCTGCATAAGAGTAAAAAGTAAATGTGTCCAGTAGCAAATATACTCTGTTACAGTAGGTACCTCTTCAATCAATCATGGAGTACTGGAAAATTTCCAGATCGATGGCGAGAAGCAATCATTGTTCCCATCAGAAAGAAACAAAAGGAGAAAACAAGCAAGTCCAGCTACCGACCAGTTAGCCTACTGAGCTGTCTGGGTAAGGTAATGGAAAGAATGGTGAACTCAAGATTACTGAAACATCTGGAAAAAAAACCATCTGCTTGATAACACACAGTCAGCATTTAGGAAAAATCGCAGCACCGAAGACCAGCTAGTATATCTAGCCCAGAAAGTAGAAAATGCCTTTCAGGAGAAAAAGAAAGTACTGGCGGTTTTTGTAGACTTGACAAAAGCCTTCGATAAGGTATGGAAAGAAAGACTCCTCCTTAAGATGCTCAACAACAAAATTGAAGGGAGAATGTTCAGCTGGATAAGGGACTTTCTCCGATACCGCACAGCAAGAGTAAAACTTGACGGGAAACTGAGCCATCGCGTCACTCTACAACAGGGTGTGCCACAAGGAGGAGTTATCTCCCCCACACTTTTTATCATATATATAAATGATATTGCAGAGAAACTGTCCGGGCATATCTCCAAGGCTCTTCATGCTGACGATTTTGCTGCCTGGTGTGCTGCTGAACATTTGCCTACTGCGAAGTTCAGGATGCAAGCAGCGCTAAATACCATCGGTAAATGGGCATCAGATTGGGGAGTACAGATAAACCTCTCCAAGACAGTAGCAACCTGCTTCTCTCTGTCAAATCGCCGAGAAACGATCAAACTGCAGCTAACTGGAAGTGAACTTCCAATCGAGGAAAACCCAACATACCTGGGAGTCAAGTTGGATAAGAGACTCACCTGGTAGCCGCACATAAAAGCAGTAGAACAGAGAGCAATAAGAAAGCTCTTTATTATGAAGAAACTGGCTGGCACAAGTTAGGGGGCAAATACCAACATATTAAAAAAAGTCTATACAGGCACAGTCAGACCTGTACTTGAATATGGCATGTCAGCCTGGGCCACAGCATCTAAAACAAACACAGAATGTCTAGGGAAGGTGCAAAATTCAGGCCTTAGACTAATCACTGGAGGGATGAAGACTTCTCCAATCCAGGCAATGGAGAGATACACCAACATCCGCTCTCTTGATGACAGATGTGAGGAAAAGGTATTCACTCACACTGAGAAGCTTCTGCGAATGCCAAGTCATCCAATGCATGCCAAACTCCATAGTGTGACAAAGAACAGGCTGAAAAGAACCAGCTTCCTAAACATCTCCAAACATTTGCATCGATGCCATGAAGACCTCCTCCCAAACCGATCTACTGAGATTGAAATGTTAATTGATTACGAGGAGCCAGACAACTGCCATGGAAATATATCTATCATCACAGAAGTCCCTGAAATAAAAAAGAAAGGCCACCTGACCCCTCAACAACTAAAAACTTTGGCTCAAGAAATGATTGAAGAAAAGTACAACCCGAAGGAGTAGGCACACGCATACACAGATGGATCCACTGAGGGGGCAGTAAAGAACGGTGGAGGAGGCATTTTCATAAGATTCCTAAATGGAAAGATCATCCGAAAGGCCTTTCCAACTGGAAAGATCTCCTCCAAATGTAGGGCAAAAGCTATGGCACTACTGCAAGCCCTGAAGATCCTCACCAGACCTGAACAGCAGCCACAAGCCAAGATAGTAATCTTCACTGACTGCAGATCATTACTTGAATCAATACAAAACACCAGAAATGATAACATGATGAATAAGATCAGATCTGAGCTTAACATCATCCAAAGGTCATCAACCATTGCCCTTCAGTGGTTACCCGCCCATTGTGGAATTGCTGGTAATGAGAAAGCAGATGCTGTATCAAGAAGTGGCTGTAAAATGGAACAATACAGCCACCCATTGCCCTATCGGGAAGCAAAAACCATCATCCACAACAAGTACAAAAATCAGTGGAAGAAGGAAGAGGATATATACAGCAGAGATGACCCAATCCACCATCTAAACAGATACAAACAGACGACAATTTTCCACCTGAGAACTGGTCACTGCAGATTACTAGGACATCTCTATCGCCTCAGGATATCCCACACAAATGAATGCCCATGTGGAACTGGTATCCAGACCCCAGAACACGTTCTCCAGAACTGTCCAACCCATGATGACGTGC
The DNA here is from genome assembly GCA_024509875.1 of Oreohelix idahoensis. NCBI lineage: Eukaryota > Metazoa > Mollusca > Gastropoda > Stylommatophora > Oreohelicidae > Oreohelix > Oreohelix idahoensis. Next base: position 560,486 of record JAMPIV010019448.1, on the reverse strand, counting down.
GACCTGGCCACAGGGTGATGAGCTCCAGCAGAAGCTATGGGGCTGCCGCGCCGACCTGGAAAAGACTGTGGACTTCGCCCTGGCGACAGGCCTGCAGATTTAGCATGACTACAAACCGAACGCAGAAGAAGACAGTAGGTTTTTACAGTGTCTTTGTTTATAATTGTCATGTAAGGTTTTTAATGTTATAATATGTAACATATCCTGGACAAAAAGATGTATCAGATGATACCAGGATAGTGCCAGCTAAGAGACTGGTCTTGCAAGTAATACCCCCTTTTCTGAAAAGAAATAGGGTGTATTGACATCAAAGGTTAGAATCCAGCTGTATAAATCTCAGGGGTTGAAAGGGTATGTCTTGAAGATCTATTTGCTCCTTTCATAGATTCACCTTTGATAATATGTGTTGTTTATGTTGACAAGTTTATCTAGGGGTATTTAATATAGTCTATCTATCAATGTAAATGAATATCAAACAAACTTGAACTTAAATTCAAATAATATATAGTTATTTACAATTTATTTACCTAACCCTGTTCTAGCACAGTGCCAGACCAAGAAACTCTGAAACCACAAAATTTGGCCATGTGTTAACACACTGCCTACTTCACCATGTTTACTAACCCTAATACAAAATAACAAGACATGATCAGATCTATCTGATCGACCCAGCACATCTCATCCAAGCTGTTCTCAAATAGCACCAGTTCCCCATTCCTCTATGAACTGCACTGCATCTGAAATATTTTCATTAATCTCTTTTTTCCATATAATAAGGTGGGTGATATGTTCCCACTGATCTCCTGAAATAAAGATTTGTATTCTACATTCTTGGATATGTTTTTTCATTTTATTCATACTCCTCTAGGCCCCGGACTGTCGCTGGGGACTTAGAATAAGTACTCACTTGTCATAATCATTTTTCATTATATGGCAGTATCAATCACTCAGAATTGTTAAATAAAATTGAATAATTTTTCCCTTACCACAATTCAAAATGAAAACACAGATACGTTGTACTAGCACAAACTCAGCTGAGCTGCTGGCTAGACTATGGCATCCCACTGGAAATATTCTATATCTTTAATGGTCGTCACACTTCTAAGCATCAACGATCTATGTCTGTGGACAGTCTTCAACAAATGGCAACTTGCCGGCTACTTTTTTTCAATAGTATTACTATTTTGTCCAATCGGAGTACTTCCCCTCTACAGTTCAAATATTTAACTACAAAAGTCCAATTTAGGTCCAGTCTCAGTCTAGTGTGTAGTATTTTTCTGTCTGTCTGTCCATCCGAACTTGGGTTTTCCCAAAATTACACTTGTTTTTGGACTAACTACAACAAAAAAACCACAAATTTTGTCTCTCCCCTACTTCTAAGATTTCAATGCTAAGTTATTTTTAGCTTCTATCCGCCTAGTCTGCCCCTTTTCCACATGTAATGTTTTTCTTTGTTAGTCTCAAGGACGTGTCAAAATGTAACTTTAGTGAATGTATGCACAAAAAACTGTCTGCTCGTCTGTATTGAACAATACAGTCTTTCGTCAATATCTTCCGTGTTATCTGTCCGTCTTCGTAATTAAAAGTATTTTATTTCTCAGAAACAGATGGACTTTCAAACTAGCTAATTTTTATTCTTCTAAACTTATTATTAAGAAAGTACATATTTTTTCAATGTTAGTCTTGAAATTTGTTTTCACAATTCGTTCACGGCGTTTGCCGCTATATTCAAACTAAAACGACTATTTACTGTAAAACTTCAAAGATACGTCTGTTTCTAACGAGAGCTAAAGTCATTTTTTGTGTCCAATTTCTTACATTGTGTCAACTAGTGGCGTAATTTTTTTTTATAAACTACAAATTTGCGTCTGCTAGGTTTTTAGATTCAAGCACGCGTGCAAACCGCATCATTTTTTCCTTTTCTCTCCGTTTCTACCCCGTCTAAACGAATAGGCATTTTGTCTCCATGTTATAACTAGTTGATTTTCAATGACACTAGAACACGATGGCGTGGGCAACAATGTAGCATAGTATCTTATCTATATTTTATCCCTACATTTTATTTTAACGTTTATCTTTATAAATAGAGGATTTTAACGTTGTATCACTGCATTTTCACCACACATCTCCCCACCTGAGAACATGCACTAATGCAAGTTCCAAACCAGTGATACACATAGATAAAATTAACCTCTTACGCCTGCTAACTACTCTAAATTTGATCACAGGGGTGCCTACTGAGGAAATCTGCACCGACATTCTGTGACCCCGGGATATATTCAATGTGAAATTGATATGGTTGTAACAATAAAGACCAACGTAACAATCTAGCATTTTCATGCTTGGCCTGAGATAAGAATACGAGAGGCTGATGATCCGTTTGGACCACGAATGTTCTACCATACAGATATATTTGGAACTTCTTTATTGCCCAGATTAACGCTAAACACTCTTTTTCGCTTGTGGAATAGCCTTGTTCCGCTTTATTCAACTTGCGGCTAGCATAAGCAACTGGGTTCAGTTCCCCATTTGGTGAAGAGGACCTTTGCAACAAAGTAGCCCCCAGGCCTACATTGCTTGCGTCCGTTCTCACCACAAAGTCCTGAGTCAAATCAGGCAATTTGAGAATAGGCTTGCTAGTGAGTTTTTCCTTTAACTCTTGGAATGCCAATTCACACTGCGCTGACCAAACAATTTTATCTGGATTGCCCTTGCGAGTCAAATCAGTCAGAGGAGCACAGATAAGAGTTAAAATTTTTGATATATTTTTGGTAAAACCCACACAACGACACGAATGATCGCACATCTTTTTTTGTTTGCGGTCTAGGTGCTCTCTGCAGTTTTTCCAAGTTCTTGGGGTCAGGGGTCATGTTACCCTGATATACAGTATGTCCCAAGAATTCCAACTCTTTGCATCCAATACAACATTTTGTTGGTCTAGCAGTCAAGTTCGCTTCTCTGAGCCTATCAAATAGCATATTCAGAGAGTTAATGTGTTCTTCAAATGTTTCTGTGGCGATGAGGATATCATCCATGAAATTCGTGATACATGGATTATTCAAGGGATCCAACAATTTGCGCATCATCCTAGAAAATACACTTGGAGCATTTTTCAATCCGAATGGTAACGTTGAATTCATAATGCCCTTCCGAGGTGCTAAAAGCTAAATAAGGTCTAACTTCAGGCTTCACTGGAATCTGGTAATAGCCTTTGCTAAGATCCACCTTCGAAAAATATTTTGCCTTGTTCAGTCTGGCAAATAACTGTTTTGTGTCAGGTAATGGATCCACCTGACCTGTGACAGCATTCAGTTTCCTGTATGTCACGAGTTGGATTTAAGTTAGAGTTATGTCCAAGTGTAGGACAAGACCCTAGTGTGAGAAAAGACTAAGATAATAGATTTATTTATGAGAAATGACAGTGAATGTAGTAAGGTGAGTCTATTGGCCCGAGGATGATAACCGAAATTAAATCTTCCTCGCCAAATCGTGACTTCAAGAATTGCTATAAACTCACCGCCCTCTGACAACCGTTAACAAACTAAAGGAGATAAGGGTAAACTAATACTACAGACACCACTATACAGACAACATTTAAGGACTATATAGTGAAGAAGCTGATCCAGTGAACATTAAATAAGTTTATTATACAAATCCACATAAGTTCATAACATAGTAACAACAATATATATATAACGTGCCAGGTTTGCACTGACCTGGAAATAAACAAAAGACTCAATTTAAATTTTTAAGACACATCAAAATATGAACCCAACCACTCTCACTCATTCATTCACCTTGCTGGGGAAACAAAATCAGAATGATTAATTGGATTCTTACTACCATCTAATTTAGTGGGCATCAACTGTAGCCACCACTCTCTATTACACTACTATCTCTATTGTCAATGGCTGCTGACCCTGCATGAAGACTATCTGCACAGCTGCTAACTCTGTCAGCGGTATACGCCACTAAGTCACACTCTGCACTGCTATGTAATAGACTTCTAACTCGAAGGCTCAGAGACTAACCTCTAAGAACAATATGAGACTCTACAGGTCCCTGATATAATTTTCACCATCTCTCTCACCACTTCTCCTGCCTTGCTTCTCTCGTTTCATTTCAGCAACCCGGAAATGATATCCCTCTCTTCCTGGTTCTGACTCGTACTTCAGATGACTTCTGAAAATATGGACTAGGCACTTGCCGTAGACTGTAGAGGCTTCTCTATTTGGCGAAAAGAAAGCTGCTTTTCCCTTGCTATGTTACCCCTCATTTGGGTTTAGGCACTTTGGTATTATTGTGACCGAGGCTAAAAAAAAGACACACCAACCCGCTGGCTTGGGTTCTATGGGTGTGTATGAGCTTAGAGCTCCAGGTCTTAAGAAAACCCTTTCTCTGAAGATTGCGTCGCTGTCTCGACCTGCTCTTCCTCGCTCCCCCTCTCTCTCTGTTTCTGGGGCCACAATACTCAGAGCCGATACCCCACCAAGGTACAAGCTCTTACGCCTCTGGCGTTTTTCTCTCCTTTTCTCTCCTGAGAAGACTGGCTACCTTTGCCAGCTGTCAGGAACAAGATTTATTGGCAACCCCCGCTCTTCGTGCTGTGACCACTGCTGTGGACACAAAAGAAATGCCACTCTGTACTACAATACCAAAATACTTTCATATAATAAACTTACATATAAAACGTATACAGTGGATGCTTCAGTCACACTCAAATCTAGCACAAACATGTAAACACCCGAACGAAGACTGCTCCCCTATTTCCCCTCTCCCCCTTTCATCTTGTGCACAACGATACATAAATATTTCCTGACCCTGGGTCAGCTATTCCCAACAACCCCCTGCCTGTCTAGTAAACCCCAGACTCACTGATCAATACTAATTATACACAGCTTGCCTCAGGCCTTAAAACATTAAAAACAGGTAGGGAAACCTCCCGTACTTAGGCCTACTTTAACTCTGTAAGCGGTCTCAGGACCTTATCATCGTTCCCCCCAAACGCAAAATAGAATACATAACATTTAATGCACACCCGTGTTTAAAATTCCTCAGTACATTTATATATCTTACATCTCTACGCACAGAAATATATATATCTCGATAGACTATATTTCCTAGAACTCATTAAATCCCATTACATAAAAACTCAAATACTACTCTGCATAATATTTAATTCCACAACCACTTAAGGCACCATAAATTTCCTTTCACCTCTACCCCACGTGGTTTCCCTGCAATTATTATACTTTTCACAGATAGAAAAATACTTAATTATCTACTCTATCCATCCAGAATTCCTACTCAAATAAATCCCGGTAACCACGTGATTAAATTTCCCGAAAATCCGTTCCCGTATTTTTTAAATGAGACTTATCAGAATTAAACTCTCAAGGAAATAAAATACATGCGCTTCAGAATATTCTGTAAATTAATATAAATCTCTGCCATCAATGGTACCTATACCTTGTAGCGGTATGGCAGCTTGCGTACCCTGACAATCCCCAGAGCTATGCCAGTGGGAGTTTTACTCCTGGTAGGTTCAACCAAGCTGGACTGGTCTGTGTGGGTAGGGGTCAGACAAAAGCTGGTACCCTGGTCCTCCAGGTTGGGGGTTTTAGCATAGGGCTGACACCCCTGTCTATGTAAAAAAAATAATGAAGTTACGGAAACAACATCAAATGAACAAACTTTGCTGCGGGATGGACATTCGGAGTCTGTGGCTCGTATGACTGTCAGTGGTGAAAGCCGAAAGGAAGCCACTGACATGAAAATGGATGTCCTGACCGCAAAACAGGATACAAGAATAGGATTTTGGAATGTCAGGACAATGTACGAGACAGGTAAACTAAGACAGGTCACGGCAGAAATGAGAAACTATAGGTTACACATCCTGGGGATAAGCGAGAGCAGATGGACAGGGGCAGGAAAAGTTAAAACAGCAACAGGAGAAACAGTACTTTACTCTGGAAGAGAGGATGGACAGCACAGTGAAGGCATAGCCATTATTCTACAGAAAGGGATAGAAAGGACATTACTGGAATGGAAACCCATCAACAACAGACTGATACGATTGAGATTGAGAGGGAGATTCACCAACACTACAATAATACAATGCTACGCACCAACGAATGATAGCGATGAGGAGGTCAAGGATGAATTCTATCAACAACTGCAGAAAGAAATGGAGGACACACCTAGATATGATCTTGTTATAGTAATGGGAGACCTCAATGCGAAAGTTGGTACACACAATACATATAATGAAAGAACAATGGGGAAATGCGGCAGCGGAATAGCAAACGAAAATGGTGATAAGCTAATAAGTTTCTGTAGCATTAACAACCTGGTCATTGGAGGAACACTTTTCCCACATAAGGAAATTCACAAGTTAACATGGAAATCACCAAATGGTCGGGACAGAAACCAGATAGACCACATCATGGTTAACGGTAGATGGAGACATGCATTACAAGATGTGAAGGTAAGAAGAGGTGCAGATGTGGGAAGTGATCACCATTTAGTAGTAGTAAAACTGAAAGTGAAACTAAGAAGGGCTGGACCAACTGTAACTACACAGAAAAGGTTTGACATCAGCAAATTGAAGGACCCCCTTACCAGAAAAGCTTTTGCGGCCGACATTAAGAAACGATATCAATTTGCCAAAAGCCAGGAAAAGACATTGACTGATGATATAGACCAGAATTTCAACACCATTTCAACAATATATAAGGAAAGCAGCAAATCATGCTTAGGATTCCAGGAAAGGAAGAAGCAAGACTAGATAACACCAGAAACACTAAACACCATAAAGATGAGAAAGGAAATGAAAAGAAAGAAAACAGAAGCGAAGTCCCCCAGGTTAAAGCAACTATATAGCGAACAGTACAGTCAACTGGACAGGGAAGTTAAACGCCAAACCCGAGCCAACAAAAGGAATTTCCTAGACGATCTTGCAAAACAGGCAGAAGAGGCAGCACTGAGAAATGAACAAAGCACAGTATACAAAATAACTAAATTCATCAGCGGAAAACAAGGTGCAAACAATATTACATTAGTAAGAGATAAGCAAGGAAATCTCATCAAGACAGCAGAGGGACAGGAAACAAGATGGGCAGAGCACTTCAGAGAAACTCTGAACAAGGAAATACCAGAGACACAATTGAATGTTCCTGAGGCTGAAAACGATCTAGATGTAAGTGCAGACATTCCGCGAGGGGAAGAGATCATCACAGCAATCAAAGGGTTAAAGAATGGTAAAGCTCCGGGCCATGATAACTTAAATGCAGAGCTATTTAGGACAGACCCTGAGCTGGCAGCGGAGCTGTTAGAACCACTGTTTGCACAGGTGTGGAAAACGGGGACAACACCATCAGAGTGGAACAGAGGAATAATTGTCAAATTGCCCAAGAAGGGAGATCTTTCAGACTGCAATAATTGGAGAGGAATCGCTCTTCTCTCAGTTCCCAGCAAAATACTGGGCAGGATAATTATACAGAGAATTTCAAGGGCAGTAGACTACAAACTGAGGAGGGAGCGGGCGGGATTTAGAGGGAACGGAAGATGTGTAGACCATATATTCGCTCTCAGGAACATTGTAGAGCAGTGCTCAGAATGGCAAAGACAGCTTTACATAAATTTTGTTGATTTTGAAAAGGCTTTTGACAGCATACATAGGGACAGTTTATGGAAAATACTGAGGGCTTATGGAATTCCAAGCTGCATAGTGTCAATCATAAAAAGCCTCTATGCCAACTTTACGTGTAGTGTTGGGCAGAGCAACCTAACCTTCGAGGTGAAGACAGGAGTGCGACAGGGATGCCCCTTATCAACCACTCTATTTTTGACAGTCATAGACTGGGTGGTGCGCCAGACAACGGAGGGCAGTCCAAGAGGAATAAGATGGACTACATTTTCAACATTGGAAGATCTGGAATATGCAGATGACATTGCACTGCTGGCACATTCACATCAACACATCCAGGAAAAAACGGATAGACTTAATAAATTTAGCCAGCAGGTGGGCTTGAACATCAATTTAAAGAAGTCTGAGGTCATGGCGCTCAATGTGAGCAACCCTGAGCCCATATCAGTAAGGAATCAGCAACTGGTACAGACAGATACCTTCACATACCTAGGAAGCATAGTGACACCAGATGGTGGGGCAGGCAAAGACATCAAAATGAATAAGGCAAGAACAGCCTTCTTTAGCCTAAATAACATCTGGAAGTCCTCCCAATACAGCACAAGCACAAAATTAAGATTATATCAGAGTTGCGTGCTTTCTGTGCTTCTCTATGATGCGGAATGCTGGAGAGTCACAGAGAAGGAAATGTCAAAATTGTCCTCATTTCACACAACATGCCTAAGAAAAATTCACCGAATCTTTTGGCCGAATACCATCACCAACCAAGATCTGCTTACTCGTAGCAAGCAAGAGGACATGCATACCATCATAGCTGGCAGACGCTGGAGCTGGGTTGGTCATGTCCTCAGAAGAGACCCCGATGCCATCACAAGAACAGCTATGCTTTGGACCCCTGAAGGAAAGCGAAAGAGAGGCCGACCAAAAACAACTTGGCGGAGGACTGTGGAGGCTGAGATGCAAAGAATGAACCAGAGTTGGGGCACTGTACGAAGGATGGCCACCGACCGTGCAAAGTGGAATCAATTTGTTGTTGCCCTACAAGACGCCACTAGGCGTGATGGCCACTGACTGCTTTGACGGTCGGTGGTTAAGGATCGAAGAAGAAGAATATAAATCTAGGATGCGTGTATTTCTACAGACTTTCTATTAAATCTACGGAGCACACCTACGTAATATCTCTTTATCACTCATAGACACTGCTATCACTGTAGAAATAAATGATGGCGTTACAAGTTATAAAGTTCAAAAAATAAATTAAATTAGAACGGACTATGGCTCTATTAGAGAAACTAGATTTAATTACCACGCTACTTTAAATTACTGACATACCAATACTGCGTTCAGCGTTAGAAGCCGACAATATGCTTGGATACACGGCCCAGCATTTCTGCAGAAAGAGACCGCTAAATCGAAAAGCGCTACTTTATCTTAGATTTAACCATGCTGACCCCCGACCTACTTGAGGCTTAGCGTCTCACTACAACCAATAGAATTAAAGATAATCTAAAACTTTCCATGCGCTCATCTCTAAATTTAGAACCAGTGTATTCTTGCTTCCTTTAAATGCGCGCGTATTTCCGGCTACGTAACGTTACCTAACGACGTCTGTTTGCGTGAGCAAAATCAAAATGTGATTCGCTCTACCGTAAGCTGAACGTTACCTGGGTAGGGGTCATCTCCCCTTCCCCCCCGAAAAATGACAGCGATAAATTTAACAACGCAAAAAATGGAATTCCAAGATCGCGATTATTAGAAACGAGAAGACTGGTGCCCTTCAATACTAACTTACATTAATCCCTAACGAAAAAACCCGCAATTACTTTACCTACAGAACAAATCTAAACACCCCTATTATTCAGAGAGAAAAAGAATACTTCCCAATCTTTAATAGAGGGAAGACAAAAATGGCAAACTCAATAGTTACGAAGAGAAAACGAAATGGGGCCTATTGAAGACTAAATCACAGTAACTCCATCACACTGTAATCTATGCACAGTCTATGTTCCCCAGACGGTTTCCTCAACAAAACGACACTGGAGCTAAAAGAAGATTCACTGTGAGAAATAATCCCTTCTTTCAACAAATAATCTATCTCCTCTTTCAATGCCTTCTCCGTAGCGAACGGAACAGAATAGGCTCTCATACAGATTGGTGTTGAGTCTACCAGCTTCATGTCATACTGTAGCAAATTAGTATGCCCTGGTTTGTCTGTTAACACATCCCTATGTTCCTCCAGAACCTGTTGAACTCTCTCCCTCTGATTTTTAGTCAGGTGCTTACTGACTTTTACTGTGCGGCTGTCTCACAGGGGTGTAATGGGTATTCATGTGAGGTGAGTGGTTCCTTTTTCATTTCAGCTGCGATAGCCAAGGTCAGTAAGGGGGTGCCTTCCTGGATTTGTCTGTCCAGATACTTCTTTAAAAGGTTCACATGATATATCTTCTCCTTCCCCTTTTTGTCAATTTTATAGTTTGTTCTAGACACCTTCTCTAGAACCGTATATGGACCTTGCCATCCAATTTGCAACTTATTATTGCTGCCGGGTAGTAGAAGAAGCACTTTCTCTCCCACAGCTAATTCTCTGTCCTTTGCCTTCCTATTAAAATAAGCTGCATGTTTCTTCCTGGCTTGTCTCAAATTATCATTTGCCAGTTTCCATCCAGCTTTCAGATGAGTGGTCAGCTCGTTCACATATTGATATAATGAAGTAAGTCTCTTCTGCCTTCTCATCTGTCCAGGTCCTCAATAATGCTTCTAATGGACCTTTTATTGGCCTCCCAAATAACAGGGTTGCGGGTGCCATCCCGGTTGAACTATGTGGTACTTCCCGGTACGCGAACAACGCAGCGGGCAAAAATTGATCCCACATATCAGGTTTCTCATGTGCCAGCTTCCTCAGGATAGAAATGAAAGTCCCATTGAACCTCTCTACCTGGCCGTTCCCTTGTGGATAGCATGGACTACAATGAAAGTGTCTGGCTTGAAATAGCTTAAAAACTTCTTCCGTTAGTTTCCCCTTGAACTGTGAGCCATTATCAGTCAAGATTTGATGCGGGAATCCTAATCTTGTGAATATTGTAAGTAAGGCCTCTGCCACATGTTTCGAATCAATTGATGACAGGGCTACCACCTCTCCCCACATAGAACAAGTGCCCACCAGAGTAAGGATGTAACTGTTCAAAGTTAGAGTTGCGACGTACTGAAGTATGTTGAACTGGGCTAAAAGAAGCACCAAAATTATCATGATGAACAATCGTATCATCAATACTGCAAGATTTCACCAAATCAGCAGAATGTATCACGTCAGCAGAATCTATCTGGTGACAAGATTTTGGCATAGTTGTGAAGGTTGTATCAGTAAGGTGATGTTGCTGTTCCCAAGCAGCAATTTGTTCTGGTGTACACACCTTTATACCATGTATCAATACTCGTTCAACATTTCAGTAAAAATGTTCCAAAACCAGTTTCACAATTCATTGAAGAAGTAATGCTACCATTTCAATAATTCTATCACCAGTTCTATTACCAACAATTCTATTATCAGTTTGACATTTCACTCATGGAATATCAATAACCATCCAACATCTCATTCATGAAGTACGAATACCTGTTCAACCTTTCAGTAAAAAAAAGTTCTAACACCAGTTAAACACTGCACTGAGGTAGTACCAAAACCAGTTTATCCATCGCAAAATACCACTACCAGTTCCACACCAGCTTCCCGTCTGACCCCAGCTTAACTCTGTCACTAGCAACCATCTCTAAGGGAGAAGGGAATGCAACATGCTCCGCTGTTTCTATTCGCTCAGCCAGCATGTCTCTTGTGTCGCCTGGATAAACTGGAACACTCTCTTGGGCAATTATGGCCCCAGCATCCACTTCCCTAGCAACAAAGTGTATGGTACAGCCAGAGACTCGAACCCCAGCCTCCAATGCTAGCTTCTGAGCATGAGCTCCCTTAAAAGATGGAAGCAAGGATGGATGAATATTCAACATCCGTCCTGTCCATCTTTTCACAAACTCTCCTGTCAGAATCCTCATGAACCCAGCCAAGCAAACTAACTCTATCCCATGCTGCACCAGAACTTCGTGGACTGCTACATCAAATTCAGACCTGGACTTGTAATCCTTGTGATCAATCGCCACAGTTTTAATTCCTGCCTTCTTTGCTCTGGCCAGTTCTGCCACATTTGCAACATTAGATATTACCAAAACAATTTCTGCAGCAGAGTGCTTGGATTTGTCTTGTGTGTGGTCTATCAGAGCTTGAAGATTTTTCCCTGATCCTGAAATAAGAACTGCAACTTTCTTCCTCTGCTCAGGTACTTTGGGCCTGGGCCAACTTACAAGAAACGAGGGTCTGAGGTGTTCAATACGAACCTTTTCTGCCTCATCTTGAACTTTGACCACTGAACCAACAACAACAGGTCTGCCCCCATTGTCTGACAGAATGGAGATAACGTCAGCAACATCACCTTGTCCCACAACTAGAACTGCCCCAAGGCCACTGTTAAATGTCCTAGACATTTCAAGATCTGAGATCTTCCCCATGTACTGTAACCAACCGAATATAGGAGGAATGATCATTTGCTAGCATCCAAACTGACACCCACTCCAGTGGACAGAACAATGGGAATGTTTTCAGTTAAACCACCGCCTGTGATGTGAGCAAAACTTTTGACCTTCCCTGCTCGCATTGCCGGTAATACTGACTTCACATATATTTCTGTTGGTATCAATAGGTGTGAAACTGTGGTGAGTTAACAACAGTGTTACTAACATTTCATGACAAGGTCCTCAAACAATTAAAATCTCACAAGTCATCACAATATGACTCGTTTAAACTTTTGCCTATCCGTGGCATCTCAATGGCAATACAATAAACCAAACACAAACTTAATAGGGTTCAATGAACTTCAAACATTTTGTCAAGTTATTATACATAAATACAGTGCGACATCTCTTCTGTCACTGAGGTCAGTGATTTTACAGAAGACATTTGATGTCTTTAAAACATCTATTGCCAATGACAGCTCATTGTCCGGCATAAAGACGTACTGAGTAATCTCATCTTTTGTAATATTCAAATTTAACTTTCACACAAAAATGTAGCTATCAGTCAGCATGTGACCCTATTCTACCGTAACAAGTAAGTGAGAATGTATGTGGAGAGGAATGTCGTCAGTGAATTATGCGCGACTGATAATAGTCTTGGATGCACCTGCACTGTCATTTCTTTTTGTCAAAAAAAAAAAAATGTATGCCTGAACACCGTTTTCTTCTCTAGAAAATGTTCAATTGTGAAGCAAAAAAAAAAAAATATGTACAAGGTTTTCTTCTCAACTTTTACCAAACAATTGCATGATGGATGGATAAACAACAACAGTTTAAAACTGTAGTGACTAATCCTTGGAAGGGATATCCAATAATGTATGTGCCTGTCAGTATAAATGTATGTTAACTTTAACGTAACAATGTTATTCATGTGGGTTTGACTTCATCAACATTTTTTTTTTTTTTTGTATCGCACTTTGCGAAATATTCCTGTCTGTCCCAACATCATGGGCTCTACATGGGTATAACTACAGTGCAAAGCAGTGTTACTGCGATGAGTATGTTCTACTACCGACATGTCACAGTAGCGTTAGCGGGGGTACAAGCGGGTAGGTGATGGGATGGGGAGTAAATGTAGTCATGGGGACGTTCTCAGTAACACTTTCTGTGGGTGATATCATGAGGATTCATTTGGTTGTCACCATCAGCAGTAGTGTTGACAGGACTCTGTTCTTAACCAAGTATTCATATATAACTTTGTACTTAATATAAGCAGACCACTCCGTATAGTGAAAATAATTAATGCTAATAAATGTTGCCTAACCAGGCAATCTCGTTTAGCTTATCATCGTGGCTAAGTTCTTGTGCATAACATTTTATGTTCTCATCATCATTTTCAAACAATACATCGATAAAATTCGTTAAGTGTATCATCACTGATCTGAGGTCATTTATTCTATTCCGATTCGATGCAATAGCATTTTTGTGTGCTATTCACAATAGTTAGGCTTTTGCCAATGACATGTTCTCTCTTCTCCTGCTTTGTAGCTAAGTCTGGTATGGCATGTTGTAAGTTGGTTTCCTTGCTTCTGTTGTAAGTTGCCATAATTAGAGTCAGTAGCAGTACTAAAAAAAATGTACTCCAGCGCATTTCCTATAAAAGGAAGTATGGATCGCCTAGTGCGATTGGCTTGTCTAATTTTCTGAAATCTTATCATAAGATCTGTAAGCATTATCCTAAGCATATGCACTTCAAATTGGTATCAATGAATAAAACAATGTAAATAACATAATGAAAGTACCTAATATCACACATATGTCTTGTGATACAATGTTTGTCTGTGTCCTTAAGGACTAAAAAATCACTGATCATTACATAACTTGCTGTTACCGATCATAGGTTTTACTGGTGTGGCACTGACATCTGTCATTGCCTATACTATCATGGGCAGTAATATGGTGATGAAAAAGGGCTGACATCTCTCGCTGCGAATACTACCATGGGCAGTAGTATGGTGATGAAAAAGGGCTGACATCTCTCGCTGCGAATACTACCATGGGCAGTAGTATGGTGATGCAAAGGGGCTGACATCTCTCGTGAAAAAGAAAATAAAGATGTAAAATATCAGTTCGGCCTAAAATAAGGCTGGTGAGTACTGATGTAGTGGGGTGGTAAAACCAGTACTAAAATCGCTCTCTGCAGAAGTTTGGCGAGTTCTAACAGTGCTATCTCACGTTTGGATAGGCGACTGTCGTACGTTGCAGTTGGGTTGAAAGCGTTGTGCCTACCATCGCTCGACATGAAGTTGGTAATGATGGTGTGGGAGGTAAGTGTTGAAGACTTGATTTGCTTATCTGTGTAGGACGACGTTTGCGAAGTATTTTATTTCTGACATGCTCTTGTGATGGTCGTATATATTTCGCACTGGGTATGGAATCGTCAGAAAAAGTCACATATGGACGTTTGGTGGTTGACCTAATGTTAGTGAAAAGTTCATTTGTCGTGGTGTCCTGGTTATCAAGTGGACTAAGTGTATCGATGTCGGATTCTGCTCTTATCAGTGGTCGAGAAGCATTATCTATGATCTCAGCAAGGGTGTGCGTGGATAATTCAGCATCTGTATTTTGAGACTGCGTGGTATGTTGTTCCTCATCTGAAGTAATAGGGGCTTGATCTATTCTCTGATCTCGCATTCGCTGAAGAGAAATGTCGTCGTCACTGCTCCACTCTTCGTTTGACTGATATGAGCTTGTAGTTGGCACCTCTGATCTATAATATGTTTGATTTGTTATCACCTGCTGTGGGGTTTCATCTTCATGCAAATCTAAAGTGGGTTTGTTAGATTCTTCATTCTGTAATCTTGCATCTCTGTATTGAAGTCTTTCTCTTAATTCTGCAAGTGGGATGTCATCTTCGCTGTCTGAATTATCTCTGAACTGACACAGTCGGTTTATGGCATCATTCGACTGAGTGTGGGTCATAACTGGTTGTTCATCGTCAATTTCAAATTCACCATAGGCAGTGTTAGATAATGAGCTGGACGGTTGATAGTGGAGAGTTGCTGTTCTCGTCGGTCTATCTGTGGCGAGATTTGTCCTTACTATGGGGCGATGATTATCTCTCTTTAACTGTGTAACGTTCGCTTTTGTGGTTAAATTTTTCTCCTCGTTCCACAAAATATAGTTGGTTGGGGTGGTCTTCTCAAGTATCTTGTAACCGTCTGTCCAACGTGTGTCAAACTTTGAGTTCCGTACATGTTTTTTGTAATATACTAGTTCTCCAACATGAAATTCTTACAGGATAGCATTTTTGTCGTGTGCTCGTTGCATTTTCTTAAAAGCTTTCGTAGCATTGCGGTGTGCAATTTGATGTGCTTTGAACTTTTCTCGGATAATAATTTCGATGGGGTCTTCGCCTGAGTATTTCCGTTGTGGCTGTAATAAATTGTCAAGCGGAAATATTGGTTCCCTGCCGTAGAGCATATAAAATGGGGAAAGTCCGGTTGTATCATTAGTATTAACCCGTATCGCTTCAAGTGCTTGGTTGAGGTATACATCCCAGTACTGTGTGTTGTCCTGTATATACTTCGCTAGGACGTCATGCATGGTTGAATGCATTCGCTCATTTCGGCCATTGGAATTTGGTCTATATAAGCTAAAAGGTTCCCGACAAATTGTTTTCCATTATCGGAAATAATTCTTTTTGGGCATCCGTGTCTTGGGATGAACTCTTGCAAGAAAATGTCAGTAACCGTGGAAGATGTTATATCTTTAAGTGGGTATGATTCCGGCCAAACGGAATATTGATCTACCAAATGAAGAATATATCGGTTTTGCCTGAATGGGTCAGAGGGCGTGGTCCTGAGATATCAATGGAGATCATTTCCATGGGAAAGTGAGATGGTGACATCTTTTGTAATGGTGCTTTGTCGGGTCTCATGTTTCTGGCTTTACAAATTTTGCAAGATGCTACGTATTCCACTATGTCTCTGTACATAGAGGACCAAAAATATCTCTTCTTAATAACATCTGTGGTTTTATCGCGTCCCATATGTCTGTTCTCATCATGAAACTGGGACAAAATTATTCCAACTAAGTGTTGGGGTACACACTTTTGTAAACGTCCTTCTTGTTTTTCATCTATGCGATATAGTACCTCATCAAATGGCAGGATAGTGAAGTCTTTCACTTTGTTGGGGTGATCTTTCACTTGTTTAATTATCTTGATTATTTCAGCATCTTTATTTTGCTCTGTGTGGAAGTCAAAACCCTGTGCATTCTCTAGATTTGAGTCGTATGTATCTGTCGTACGATTTTCAGAACTGTCATGTTGCTGGTTGGAGTTAATTATATTTATTTCCTTCGTGTTTTCATCTTTTTCAGTGGAAGTTTCAAAAACCTTTTTTGGAATGGTTTGTTGTAGTGCGTCCTCTGGATATGGAATTCTTGAAAGTAGATCTGCACAGGTGTTAGACCTTCCTGCAATGTATTCTATCGTCGTATGACTGCAAATTCATAGACCATACTTGAACAACCTGGTGGAGCTTTCCTGTCTGGATTTACAATCACGGATTTCTTTCAATGGGGTTCAATCTGCCTCCCTTCTCTCCTGGTTTCCTGCAGGTGGGTTACTCAAGTAGTCACTACTCAAGAAATTTGCCTCAACCTTCTGAGATCCAGGGATAATACCTCATGTGCTGCTGCCTGTCCAGTTGCTGATTATCAATTAATATTCACCATTACTCTTCTGAGTCTGTCCAATGACATGTCCAGAGTTGTTAGATGTTCCTCAAGGATGCAATATTTATGAGGATGTCATCTGTAAAATTGGTGATAGCTGAGTTGTGTAAGGGATCCAGTAAAATCCTCATCATCCTGGTTAAAACACCTGGAGTATCTTCCAGTCCAAAATGCAACATATAAAATTCATAGTGCCTCTCCGAAGTGATCACAGCCATCAATGGTCTGAGCTCAGACTTGATTGAAATCTGGTAATGCCCTCTACTTAGTTTAGCTAGTGACTCTGTTATCCGTTAATTTCCTGCAATTCAGGTAGAGTCTATGTTCACCAGGTTTTTCCTCAGCTAAATGTCACTGGCGAGGTAATATAATATGGGGAAATGAATTTCCTGCACCAAGAATCAACTGTCTTGTTAGCATTGCTATAATATATAATCTCAATCCATGTCCGTACAAATACTGTCAATGGACTGTGTAGGGGCCGGCCAACTACCACTGTTGCCGGTGCCCTCATAATGCTAATTTAATAGACTTATGTTGAAGAGAGCTGAGCATTAGGCCAATTGCCCACTCTACCGCTCCCAATTTTTCTGGGGTTATCCCCTAGTTTCAGTTTCAAAGTAGGCTGACTAACCACACTATTTTTAGCCAGTTCCAAGCAACATTGTGTCGGGTCAGGATGGTTGTTTCCCCTCTCGGTACGAGACGGAGAGTTGCCATGGTCACTGGTTTATTGGAAGACTGGATGTGAGAAGGTGCTGGCGTACCCACGATGTCCACCTGTTTATGTTTCTTTTTCATTATTAGGCTTATGTCTGTCGCAATGTTGAGTTTCCCACCTTGGGGATTTTACCTTGCTACATTGTGCACAGGCATTTACATACTGAGCAGTGTCCTCAGCTACGCCTGGCCAATAATATTTCACAGATGCTCTTTGACAGGTGGTACCAATTTTCCCATGTCCACCGTCTGATACATCATATGCTAATTCCATAACCTTTTCCCTATACGAAGCGGGTAGGTTACGGTACTTCATCAAGAGACTCTCTTAAATAATCCAGTGTTATCTTTGTGAACTGATGGAAAATAATATCGCAGCTTACGTGCAGACATCTTGATCTTTAGAAATAACAGTACCGGTAGTTTACAGTTTTTAACGCTTCATCTGCACTGCACTGCACTTCTTTCAAGTTTTTGAAAAGCTTACATCATCGAAGAAGCACACATACTCACATAGTTACTCAGTTATTATCACTACATCCTGTCCGAAACTGGTCAAGTGAATAGCATTGAATTTATCAATTCGGAAATCCACAAATTAACCCTTTTGCCACGATGGGTTTTTCATTCCAAATGACAACACCATTTTCAGCTTAGTTCGTTCCCCTGAATGACAGGATAATTGTAATCTTTGGGGTCATATTTTTAATTTGACTGTAAACAGTTTATCGTAAAAGGAAACCCATTAAAAGTATATTCTAAACCAGACTACACAAACTCTGACCCTGAATCTGGGTAATCTTTACATTTAGAGACATCGAGTATGTATAATATGTGTATTGAGTCAGCATTAGAATTAGGGTAACCCTAAACCTAACCTCAACCTTAACTCTAAATGGTACGAAAATACACATATTAAACATACTCGACGGCAATAAAGGTAAAGATTACCAGAACCTTAACTCCCTTTAATAAAAAATATGACTTAACAGACTACATCGACCTCCAGGGGAAAAAAAATGATATGATCATTTTTTTTTGTTGGGAAAAAATACATCGAACAAAATATTTGAGGTCGATACAATCATAATATCTACACATAAGGATTACACTATGTTAAGTCATGTTAACAAAAATGAACAAAAGAGGGATAGAAGTAAGTGTAAAGTAAAAAGAAAGAAGTATAGAAAGATAATGAGATAAGCATACGAAGATCAACAAATTAAAAAAATATGAAGTATAGACTAGCTATGCCATCATAAGTGAAAAATGAAAAGTGAAAAGACCAGATGAAGTACAAGAAGAATGAGCAGCAATGAAAGAAAGCAATGCAATCAGAATTTAAAAAAAAAAAAGAAAAACAATGGTATATCATGGTAAACAATAAATTAAACAATGCATATCTATACTTACTTACTCAGTTGTTCCCCTTCTACCGTGAGGTGTAGAGGTTTGGAAGAGAGAGCGCCAGACTATTCTATCAGCTGTCTTCTTCCTGGCCTGGTTCCATTCCAGTCCTCGGTCCTTCAAAGATTGCATATCTATACCAAAAGCAAATAACTAGTTACCATTTGAAAAATAGCATAATGTGCATGATAACCAAGTTAATAAACTAATTTTTTTTTTTTTTTTCCTCGTACGCCCGCTAATACTCGAGGCGAAATCTCAGGTTATTATATTTATGTCTAACCTGACATTGATTTTACGGTGAGTATCCATTTATTTCTTGTACAGAGACAGGTGTCCCTCGCCATTCAGGCAAATACTCGCCGATTTCGGAGGTACCCATTGCAGCTGGGTCGGCTCAGGAGCCGCCAGTCCCTGGTCGATGACACTCCTTCAAATGTCCTCGCCAGGTCTCGAGTTAATCCAGTCCAAATCCCGGTTGACGAAAAATCCTCAAATGCCGTCGCCCGGGTTTGATCCTGTATCACCCGGTCGCCAGAGCGGTGTTGTAACCACTACGCTAGCGCGGCTCCCATAAACTAATAAAGTACCAATGATGAACTTATTATAAACATGAATATTAATAATATCGCTATGCATAGTTCCCCTAGCGCACAATCAAGCGCTGGGCAAAGAAAAAATACATCACAACCTCAGAAAAAAACACTTTCTCAATGTACTAATATCACTATACATAGTTACCCCTAGCGCACAATCAAGCGCTGGGCAAAGAAAAAACATTACAATAACAGAAAAAAATACCTTTTTTCTTGTCTTCATTTTCTTTTTTCAAAAAGAATGTACAATACCGAAATGTATCGTAATGATAAGTTAAGTAAACCTAGTAGTAGCATCATTACAATTGTTATACGTTCAACATTTATCAAAACACAGTGGTATAAAAACAATATGGTAATGCACATAATAATAAAGATTATCACAAGAAAAACAAACTCACAACAATTTGATGATTTTAAAGAAGAAAAAAATTATTACACAAATAGTGAACAAAAGGATTATGAATGAATTGTGTTAGTAAAGTTCCCTGCAGGCCTGATAAGCTTTTGCTGGAAAATATGTGAAATACCGTTTGTGTGAAAATGAATGTTTGTTTCTCTGGCGACAATATTTCTCTTTTGCACACACTGTGTCACTCACAAATAGTAGGGTAAAGTTAGATTGAGGATTTGGTAGTCTGAACTGAACGAACAATCCTATCGAGGTTAACTCAATTTATTTCAATTTAGAAATGTAAATAAATCAATAAGGATTTTACAGCACATAATAATAAAGATTATCACGAGAAAAACAAACTCACAACAATTTGATGATTTTAAAGAAGAAAAAAAATTATTACACAAATAGTGACCAAAAGGATTATGAATGAATTGTGTTAGTAAAGTTCCCTGCAGGCCTGATAAGCTTTTGCTGGAAAATATGTGAAATACTGTTTGTGTGAAAATGAATGTTTGTTCCTTTGTTCCTTTGGTGTGAATGTTGGAAACAACTTATATCCTGGTGTTCTCTTGGAAAAAATATCACGTAATCCAATACTTTGAAATTAACTTCACTGTTCGAATAAGGTATCCACAAAGGGCACAGAATCTGAACACGATTTTATAAATCCAAGATTGGTGTAACATATCCACAGTTGATGCGATATCCAAAGGTGGGATGGAGGGTTAAAATGGGTGGAGTATGGTAGGGTGAGGTTTGGTGTTGAGAATGTTTGAAATACTTGAATAATTGAAATAATTGAAGTAATTGAAATAATTGAAGGGAATTATTGTGACTGGTGGACGAGGACTATATGGCCACTGGCCAAAGGTAACCTCTTTTCAGCAATACGAGACAAGACTTGCATTGCATAAATCTGTTAGACAAAACAAAAATACATGTGTAACTACTCTTCTGCTGCAACATGCAGATTACAACAGAACAATTTAAGCAGTGTCCAGCGTCGGCATGATGATATCCATGCATGCGTCTCGTTCCTAAAATAGGTCAGTCCATTCTTAAACATTCCTGTCTGCTGTGAATGAATTAGCTGGCCAGTCCAGGTACATACACAATAACAAGACTGTTGCTTCCTCCCCTGTCAGACAAAGTTACATGAGGGTCCGCTAGAGAATCCTCCTGTGCTTTCCACCGTTCATTCCTTCCCGCATTCATACTAATATGCTCATACATTAATGTTACAAACATTGAAAAGTAAAATGATCATTGAAATTATGAATGATACAAACATTGTAACATAACATCGCTTTAAAATACAAGCAGTGAAAATAAATGAATTTTCGTAAGCATTTATGATACATACATGATAAAGGAAAGCCGTTTATATAATACACTTAGACTTTCACCATGATAGTAATATATTTCATATCTATATATTTGAGCTATATACTGGAAAAGCGATTACATACCCGCTCCGGAATTATTATTCTGTAAGTTAAACTAGAGGGCACTTTGTTTGTTTAACTCAAGTCTCCCTATGCACAGTTTTACTTTACAAGAAAGTGCGTCTTTCTCTTTCAGTATGCTTATCACCAGGTGAAGTCTAAAACTAGTTTCTTAAAGAAAGAAAGAAAGAATTATTTTCGATTTACCCGCTACATTTTTTAAAGTTCCCACGATAGCAAAAGTATCGCCGCAAATTAGTTTGCATATTGAGTGTCACAACTGTACGTGCTGGTTCCGAGCTCAAACGTGTTAGCAATGAGGAAGAAGACAGGCCATAAATACGCTGGTTGACCGAAGCTTCACCTGAGTTAGTGCGTGAGAAACATTTTTTTTCCAGAAACTTAGGATAGACAGAAAATAAAGCAATATACAGGATGGACAGAAAATTTCAAATAGGCAAATTATCTTCACTCTGCGACAATCTTAAAGAAGTTATATCATATCCTAATACAATACTCTCTAATATACTATACTATACTAATATACAATATTATCTACTATTCTAAATAAGTTACATAGAAAGGACAAGTTCAATAATCTTGGAACATCCTGTGAGCACGAAGGTTCAAAAACATCTAGTGTGGCGTCAAACTGCCGACTGGTTTCATAGGAACAGCAAATCTTGCAATAAATACCACCGGTAAACAGCTCAAACAATCAATATAGCAGCTCTGACTCTCATGGAAAAGCATTTGCTGTGAAAAAACACAAATGAAAATCTCTGTTTGGTAAAGGTAGGATTTTATGCAATACAACAGTCAATTCCAATTTTAACCTATCAACTGTGGCTGTGTAAACTTCCAACCCCTGTACGATGTTAATCAAACCTTCCTCCGCTACGCAAAAAAGGGTAACAGAAAAAGTAACACAGACGAACTTAGGATCCTGAATTAAGCAGGGTCATAAAAGTGTCGGAGAAAAATAGCAGCATGTAATTTATGTAGAGAAAAGTCATGAATGTACAAATGATACTAACGTCATGTTGAGTGTAATGATGAGTAAGAGTGTAAATATGGCTGACAATCCGAGATTTTGCGCAAGACAAAGGAAATGCAGTTGACAAATGCGTACATCTCAAAGATTGAGCTGAAGTTATAGCCTGTGTACTGGGCAAAGAAAAAAGAGCAAGAAGCATACAATAAAGATGCAAAAACAGACAGTAGTAAACTTGGACCTACGTCGAAGTTTAAAAGAAAAGCAGTAAGTATGACAAAAAGTAGTAAGAGACGAAGATACTGAGCTAACTGGCCCAGTAAGAAAAGTAAAGAAACTCATAAGGTATAGATATGTACTAACATTAAGTTCGTACATGTAGCAGAGAAAACACTAGTCATTGCAGTAAAGAAGTTACAATCAACGTGACTGGATGTAGATTCAGTCGTAGCGATAAAGTTAGTGTCTGTGTCAGACAAAATCGAAGGAACCTCTTCTGCAATAGTAGATAAGAAGAGTCAAAGTTAGAGTTGCGACGTACTGAAGTATGTCGAACTGGGCTAAAAGAAGCACCAAAATTATCATGATGAACAATCGTATCATCAATACTGCAAGATTTCACCAAATCAGCAGAATGTATCACATCAGCAGAATCTATCTGGTGACAAGATTTTGGCATAGTTGTGAAGGTTGTATCAGTAAGGTGATGTTGCTGTTCCCAAGCAGCAGTTTGTTCTGGTGTACACACCTTTATACCATGTATCAATACTCGTTCAACATTTCAGTAAAAATGTTTCAAAACCAGTTTCACAATTCATTGAAGAAGTAATGCTACCATTTCAATAATTCTATCACCAGTTCTATTACCCTTGCCATCAATGGTACCTATACCTTGTAGCGGTATGGCAGCTTGCGTACCCTGACAATCCCAGAGCTATGCCAGTGGGAGTTTTACTCCTGGTAGGTTTAACCAAGCTGGACTGGTCTGTGTGGGTAGGGGTCAGACAAAAGCTGGTACCCTGGTCCTCCAGGTTGGGGGTTTTGGCATAGGGCTGACACCCCTGTCTATGTAAAAAAAAAAACAATGAAGTTACAGAAACAACAATAAATGAACAAACTTTGCTGCGGGATGGACATTCGGAGTCTGTGGCTCGTATGACTGTCAGTGGTGAAAGCCGAAAGGAAGCCACTGACATGAAAACGGATGTCCTGACCGCAAAACAGGATACAAGAATAGGATTTTGGAATGTCAGGACAATGAATGAGACAGGTAAACTAAGACAGGTCACGGCAGAAATGAGAAACTATAGGTTACACATTCTAGGGATAAGCGAGAGCAGATGGACAGGGGCAGGAAAAGTTAAAACAGCAACAGGAGAAACAGTACTTTACTCTGGAAGAGAGGATGGACAGCACAATGAAGGCGTAGCCATTATTCTACAGAAAGGAATAGAAAGGACATTACTCGAATGGAAACCCATCAACAACAGACTGATAAGATTAAGATTGAGAGGGAGATTCACCAACACTACAATAATACAATGCTACGCACCAACGAATGATAGCGATGAGGAGGTCAAGGATGAATTCTATCAACAACTGCAGAAAGAAATGGAAGACACGCCTAGATATGATCTTATTATAGTAATGGGAGACCTCAACGCGGAAGTTGGTACACACAATACATATAATGAAAGAACAATGGGGAAATGCGGCAGCGGAACAGCAAACGAAAATGGGGATAAACTAATAAACTTCTGTAGCATTAACAACCTGGTCATTTGAGGAACACTTTTCCCACATAAAGAAATTCACAAATTAACATGGGAATCACCAAATGGACGGGACAGAAACCAGATAGACCACATCATGGTTAACGGTAGATGGAGACATGCATTACAAGATGTGAAGGTAAGAAGAGGTGCAGATGTGGGAAGTGATCACCATTTAGTAGTAGCAAAACTGAAAGTGAAACTAAGAAGGGCTGGACCAACTGTAACTACACAGAAAAGGTTTGACATCAGCAAATTGAAGGACTCCCTTACCAGAAAAGCTTTTGCGGCCGACATAAAGAAACGATATCAATTTGCCAAAAGTCAGGAAAAGACATTGACTGATGATATAGACCAGAATTTCAACACCATTTCAACAATATACAAGGAAAGCAGCAAATCATGCTTGGGATTCCAGGAAAGGAAGAAGCAAGACTGGATAACACCAGAAACATTAAACACCATAATGATGAGAAAGGAAATGAAAAGAAAGAAAACAGAAGCGAAGTCCCCCAGGTTAAAGCAACTATATAGCAAACAGTACAGTCAGCTGGACAAGGAAGTTAAATGCCAAACCCGAGCCAACAAAAGGAATTTCCTAGACGATCTTGCAAGACAGGCAGAAGAGGCAGCACTGAGAAATGAACAAAGCACAGTATACAAAATAACTAAATTCATCAGCGGAAAACGAGGTGCAAACAATATTACATTAGTAAGAGATAAGCAAGGTAATCTCATCACGACAGCAGAGGGACAGGAAACAAGATGGGCAGAGCACTTCAGAGAAACTCTGAACAAGGAACCACCAGAGACACAATTGAATGTTCCTGAGGCTGAAAACGATCTAGATGTAAATACAGACACTCCACGAAAAGAAGAAATCATCACAGCAATCAAAGGGTTAAAGAACGGCAAAGCTCCGGGCCATGATAACTTAAATGCAGAGCTATTTAAGACAGACCCTGAGCTAGCAGCAGAACTATTTGAACCACTATTTGCACAAGTCTGGAAAACGGGGACAACACCATCAGAGTGGAACAAAGGAATAATTGTCAAATGAGCTCCCTTAAAAGATGGAAGCAAAGATGGATGAATATTCAACATCTATTCTCTGATCTCGCATTCGCTGAAGAGAAATGTCGTCGTCACTGCTCCACTCTTCGTTTGACTGATATGAGCTTGTAGTTGGCACCTCTGATCTATAATATGTTTGATTTGTTATCACCTGCTGTGGGGTTTCATCTTCATGCGAATCTAAAGTGGGTTTGTTAGATTCTTCATTCTGTAATCTTGCATCTCTGTATTGAAGTCTTTCTCTTAATTCTGCAAGTGGGATGTCATCTTCGCTGTCTGAATTATCTCTGAACTGACACAGTCGGTTTATGGCATCATTCGACTGACTGTGGGTCATAACTGGTTGTTCATCGTCAATTTCAAATTCACCATAGGCAGTGTTAGATAATGAGCTGGACGGTTGATAGTGGAGAGTTGATGTTCTCGTCAGTCTATCTGTGGCGAGATTTGTCCTTACTATGGGGCGATGATTATCTCTCTTTAACTGTGTAACGTGCGCTTTTGTGGTTAAATTTTTCTCCTCGTTCCACAAAATATAGTTGGTTGGGGTGGTCTTCTCAAGTATCTTGTAACCGTCTGTCCAACGTGTGTCAAACTTTGAGTTCCGTACATGTTTTTTGTAATATACTAGTTCATATTATTATTCTATTACCACCAATTCTATTATCAGTTTGACATTTCACTCATGGAATATCAATAACCATCCAACATCTCATTCATGAAGTACGAATACCTGTTCAACCTTTCAGTAAAAAAAAGTTCTAACACCAGTTAAACACTGCACTGAGGTAGTACCAAAACCAGTTTATCCGTCGCAAAATACCACTACCAGTTCCACACCAGCTTCCCGTCTGACCCCAGCTTAACTCTGTCACTAGCAACCATCTCTAAGGGAGAAGGGAATGCAACATGCTCCGCTGTTTCTATTCGCTCAGCCAGCATGTCTCTTGTGTCACCTGGATAAACTGGAACACTCTCTTGGGCAATTATGGCCCCAGCATCCACTTCCCTAGCAACAAAGTGTATCGTACAGCCAGAGACTCGAACCCCAGCCTCCAATGCTAGCTTCTGAGCATGAGCTCCCTTAAAAGATGGAAGCAAGGATGGATGAATATTCAACATCTATTCTCTGATCTCGCATTCGCTGAAGAGAAATGTCGTCGTCACTGCTCCACTCTTCGTTTGACTGATATGAGCTTGTAGTTGGCACCTCTGATCTATAATATGTTTGATTTGTTATCACCTGCTGTGGGGTTTCATCTTCATGTGAATCTAAAGTGGGTTTGTTAGATTCTTCATTCTGTAATCTTGCATCTCTGTATTGAAGTCTTTCTCTTAATTCTGCAAGTGGGATGTCATCTTCGCTGTCTGAATTATCTCTGAACTGACACAGTCGGTTTATGGCATCATTCGACTGAGTGTGGGTCATAACTGGTTGTTCATCGTCAATTTCAAATTCACCATAGGCAGTGTTAGATAATGAGCTGGACGGTTGATAGTGGAGAGTTGCTGTTCTCGTCCGTCTATCTGTGGCGAGATTTGTCCTTACTATGGGGCGATGATTATCTCTCTTTAACTGTGTAACGTGCGCTTTTGTGGTTAAATTTTTCTCCTCGTTCCACAAAATATAGTTGGTTGGGGTGGTCTTCTCAAGTATCTTGTAACCGTCTGTCCAACGTGTGTCAAACTTTGAGTTCCGTACATGTTTTTTGTAATATACTAGTTCATATTATTATTCTATTACCACCAATTCTATTATCAGTTTGACATTTCACTCATGGAATATCAATAACCATCCAACATCTCATTCATGAAGTACGAATACCTGTTCAACCTTTCAGTAAAAAAAAGTTCTAACACCAGTTAAACACTGCACTGAGGTAGTACCAAAACCAGTTTATCCGTCGCAAAATACCACTACCAGTTCCACACCAGCTTCCCGTCTGACCCCAGCTTAACTCTGTCACTAGCAACCATCTCTAAGGGAGAAGGGAATGCAACATGCTCCGCTGTTTCTATTCGCTCAGCCAGCATGTCTCTTGTGTCACCTGGATAAACTGGAACACTCTCTTGGGCAATTATGGCCCCAGCATCCACTTCCCTAGCAACAAAGTGTATCGTACAGCCAGAGACTCGAACCCCAGCCTCCAATGCTAGCTTCTGAGCATGAGCTCCCTTAAAAGATGGAAGCAAGGATGGATGAATATTCAACATCTATTCTCTGATCTCGCATTCGCTGAAGAGAAATGTCGTCGTCACTGCTCCACTCTTCGTTTGACTGATATGAGCTTGTAGTTGGCACCTCTGATCTATAATATGTTTGATTTGTTATCACCTGCTGTGGGGTTTCATCTTCATGCGAATCTAAAGTGGGTTTGTTAGATTCTTCATTCTGTAATCTTGCATCTCTGTATTGAAGTCTTTCTCTTAATTCTGCAAGTGGGATGTCATCTTCGCTGTCTGAATTATCTCTGAACTGACACAGTCGGTTTATGGCATCATTCGACTGAGTGTGGGTCATAACTGGTTGTTCATCGTCAATTTCAAATTCACCATAGGCAGTGTTAGATAATGAGCTGGACGGTTGATAGTGGAGAGTTGCTGTTCTCGTCCGTCTATCTGTGGCGAGATTTGTCCTTACTATGGGGCGATGATTATCTCTCTTTAACTGTGTAACGTGCGCTTTTGTGGTTAAATTTTTCTCCTCGTTCCACAAAATATAGTTGGTTGGGGTGGTCTTCTCAAGTATCTTGTAACCGTCTGTCCAACAAGTGTCAAACTTTGAGTTCCGTACATGTTTTTTGTAATATACTAGTTCATATTATTATTCTATTACCACCAATTCTATTATCAGTTTGACATTTCACTCATGGAATATCAATAACCATCCAACATCTCATTCATGAAGTACGAATACCTGTTCAACCTTTCAGTAAAAAAAAGTTCTAACACCAGTTAAACACTGCACTGAGGTAGTACCAAAACCAGTTTATCCGTCGCAAAATACCACTACCAGTTCCACACCAGCTTCCCGTCTGACCCCAGCTTAACTCTGTCACTAGCAACCATCTCTAAGGGAGAAGGGAATGCAACATGCTCCGCTGTTTCTATTCGCTCAGCCAGCATGTCTCTTGTGTCACCTGGATAAACTGGAACACTCTCTTGGGCAATTATGGCCCCAGCATCCACTTCCCTAGCAACAAAGTGTATCGTACAGCCAGAGACTCGAACCCCAGCCTCCAATGCTAGCTTCTGAGCATGAGCTCCCTTAAAAGATGGAAGCAAGGATGGATGAATATTCAACATCTATTCTCTGATCTCGCATTCGCTGAAGAGAAATGTCGTCGTCACTGCTCCACTCTTCGTTTGACTGATATGAGCTTGTAGTTGGCACCTCTGATCTATAATATGTTTGATTTGTTATCACCTGCTGTGGGGTTTCATCTTCATGCGAATCTAAAGTGGGTTTGTTAGATTCTTCATTCTGTAATCTTGCATCTCTGTATTGAAGTCTTTCTCTTAATTCTGCAAGTGGGATGTCATCTTCGCTGTCTGAATTATCTCTGAACTGACACAGTCGGTTTATGGCATCATTCGACTGAGTGTGGGTCATAACTGGTTGTTCATCGTCAATTTCAAATTCACCATAGGCAGTGTTAGATAATGAGCTGGACGGTTGATAGTGGAGAGTTGATGTTCTCGTCGGTCTATCTGTGGCGAGATTTGTCCTTACTATGGGGCGATGATTATCTCTCTTTAACTGTGTAACGTGCGCTTTTGTGGTTAAATTTTTCTCCTCGTTCCACAAAATATAGTTGGTTGGGGTGGTCTTCTCAAGTATCTTGTAACCGTCTGTCCAACGTGTGTCAAACTTTGAGTTCCGTACATGTTTTTTGTAATATACTAGTTCATATTATTATTCTATTACCACCAATTCTATTATCAGTTTGACATTTCACTCATGGAATATCAATAACCATCCAACATCTCATTCATGAAGTACGAATACCTGTTCAACCTTTCAGTAAAAAAAAGTTCTAACACCAGTTAAACACTGCACTGAGGTAGTACCAAAACCAGTTTATCCGTCGCAAAATACCACTACCAGTTCCACACCAGCTTCCCGTCTGACCCCAGCTTAACTCTGTCACTAGCAACCATCTCTAAGGGAGAAGGGAATGCAACATGCTCCGCTGTTTCTATTCGCTCAGCCAGCATGTCTCTTGTGTCACCTGGATAAACTGGAACACTCTCTTGGGCAATTATGGCCCCAGCATCCACTTCCCTAGCAACAAAGTGTATCGTACAGCCAGAGACTCGAACCCCAGCCTCCAATGCTAGCTTCTGAGCATGAGCTCCCTTAAAAGATGGAAGCAAGGATGGATGAATATTCAACATCTATTCTCTGATCTCGCATTCGCTGAAGAGAAATGTCGTCGTCACTGCTCCACTCTTCGTTTGACTGATATGAGCTTGTAGTTGGCACCTCTGATCTATAATATGTTTGATTTGTTATCACCTGCTGTGGGGTTTCATCTTCATGCGAATCTAAAGTGGGTTTGTTAGATTCTTCATTCTGTAATCTTGCATCTCTGTATTGAAGTCTTTCTCTTAATTCTGCAAGTGGGATGTCATCTTCGCTGTCTGAATTATCTCTGAACTGACACAGTCGGTTTATGGCATCATTCGACTGAGTGTGGGTCATAACTGGTTGTTCATCATCAATTTCAAATTCACCATAGGCAGTGTTAGATAATGAGCTGGACGGTTGATAGTGGAGAGTTGCTGTTCTCGTCCGTCTATCTGTGGCGAAATTTGTCCTTACTATGGGGCGATGATTATCTCTCTTTAACTGTGTAACGTGCGCTTTTGTGGTTAAATTTTTCTCCTCGTTCCACAAAATATAGTTGGTTGGGGTGGTCTTCTCAAGTATCTTGTAACCGTCTGTCCAACGTGTGTCAAACTTTGAGTTCCGTACATGTTTTTTGTAATATACTAGTTCATATTATTATTCTATTACCACCAATTCTATTATCAGTTTGACATTTCACTCATGGAATATCAATAACCATCCAACATCTCATTCATGAAGTACGAATACCTGTTCAACCTTTCAGTAAAAAAAAGTTCTAACACCAGTTAAACACTGCACTGAGGTAGTACCAAAACCAGTTTATCCGTCGCAAAATACCACTACCAGTTCCACACCAGCTTCCCGTCTGACCCCAGCTTAACTCTGTCACTAGCAACCATCTCTAAGGGAGAAGGGAATGCAACATGCTCCGCTGTTTCTATTCGCTCAGCCAGCATGTCTCTTGTGTCACCTGGATAAACTGGAACACTCTCTTGGGCAATTATGGCCCCAGCATCCACTTCCCTAGCAACAAAGTGTATCGTACAGCCAGAGACTCGAACCCCAGCCTCCAATGCTAGCTTCTGAGCATGAGCTCCCTTAAAAGATGGAAGCAAGGATGGATGAATATTCAACATCTATTCTCTGATCTCGCATTCGCTGAAGAGAAATGTCGTCGTCACTGCTCCACTCTTCGTTTGACTGATATGAGCTTGTAGTTGGCACCTCTGATCTATAATATGTTTGATTTGTTATCACCTGCTGTGGGGTTTCATCTTCATGCGAATCTAAAGTGGGTTTGTTAGATTCTTCATTCTGTAATCTTGCATCTCTGTATTGAAGTCTTTCTCTTAATTCTGCAAATGGGATGTCATCTTCGCTGTCTGAATTATCTCTGAACTGACACAGTCGGTTTATGGCATCATTCGACTGAGTGTGGGTCATAACTGGTTGTTCATCGTCAATTTCAAATTCACCATAGGCAGTGTTAGATAATGAGCTGGACGGTTGATAGTGGAGAGTTGCTGTTCTCGTCGGTCTATCTGTGGCGAGATTTGTCCTTACTATGGGGCGATGATTATCTCTCTTTAACTGTGTAACGTGCGCTTTTGTGGTTAAATTTTTCTCCTCGTTCCACAAAATATAGTTGGTTGGGGTGGTCTTCTCAAGTATCTTGTAACCGTCTGTCCAACGTGTGTCAAACTTTGAGTTCCGTACATGTTTTTTGTAATATACTAGTTCATATTATTATTCTATTACCACCAATTCTATTATCAGTTTGACATTTCACTCATGGAATATCAATAACCATCCAACATCTCATTCATGAAGTACGAATACCTGTTCAACCTTTCAGTAAAAAAAAGTTCTAACACCAGTTAAACACTGCACTGAGGTAGTACCAAAACCAGTTTATCCGTCGCAAAATACCACTACCAGTTCCACACCAGCTTCCCGTCTGACCCCAGCTTAACTCTGTCACTAGCAACCATCTCTAAGGGAGAAGGGAATGCAACATGCTCCGCTGTTTCTATTCGCTCAGCCAGCATGTCTCTTGTGTCACCTGGATAAACTGGAACACTCTCTTGGGCAATTATGGCCCCAGCATCCACTTCCCTAGCAACAAAGTGTATCGTACAGCCAGAGACTCGAACCCCAGCCTCCAATGCTAGCTTCTGAGCATGAGCTCCCTTAAAAGATGGAAGCAAGGATGGATGAATATTCAACATCTATTCTCTGATCTCGCATTCGCTGAAGAGAAATGTCGTCGTCACTGCTCCACTCTTCGTTTGACTGATATGAGCTTGTAGTTGGCACCTCTGATCTATAATATGTTTGATTTGTTATCACCTGCTGTGGGGTTTCATCTTCATGCGAATCTAAAGTGGGTTTGTTAGATTCTTCATTCTGTAATCTTGCATCTCTGTATTGAAGTCTTTCTCTTAATTCTGCAAGTGGGATGTCATCTTCGCTGTCTGAATTATCTCTGAACTGACACAGTCGGTTTATGGCATCATTCGACTGAGTGTGGGTCATAACTGGTTGTTCATCGTCAATTTCAAATTCACCATAGGCAGTGTTAGATAATGAGCTGGACGGTTGATAGTGGAGAGTTGCTGTTCTCGTCCGTCTATCTGTGGCGAGATTTGTCCTTACTATGGGGCGATGATTATCTCTCTTTAACTGTGTAACGTGCGCTTTTGTGGTTAAATTTTTCTCCTCGTTCCACAAAATATAGTTGGTTGGGGTGGTCTTCTCAAGTATCTTGTAACCGTCTGTCCAACGTGTGTCAAACTTTGAGTTCCGTACATGTTTTTTGTAATATACTAGTTCATATTATTATTCTATTACCACCAATTCTATTATCAGTTTGACATTTCACTCATGGAATATCAATAACCATCCAACATCTCATTCATGAAGTACGAATACCTGTTCAACCTTTCAGTAAAAAAAAGTTCTAACACCAGTTAAACACTGCACTGAGGTAGTACCAAAACCAGTTTATCCGTCGCAAAATACCACTACCAGTTCCACACCAGCTTCCCGTCTGACCCCAGCTTAACTCTGTCACTAGCAACCATCTCTAAGGGAGAAGGGAATGCAACATGCTCCGCTGTTTCTATTCGCTCAGCCAGCATGTCTCTTGTGTCACCTGGATAAACTGGAACACTCTCTTGGGCAATTATGGCCCCAGCATCCACTTCCCTAGCAACAAAGTGTATCGTACAGCCAGAGACTCGAACCCCAGCCTCCAATGCTAGCTTCTGAGCATGAGCTCCCTTAAAAGATGGAAGCAAGGATGGATGAATATTCAACATCTATTCTCTGATCTCGCATTCGCTGAAGAGAAATGTCGTCGTCACTGCTCCACTCTTCGTTTGACTGATATGAGCTTGTAGTTGGCACCTCTGATCTATAATATGTTTGATTTGTTATCACCTGCTGTGGGGTTTCATCTTCATGCGAATCTAAAGTGGGTTTGTTAGATTCTTCATTCTGTAATCTTGCATCTCTGTATTGAAGTCTTTCTCTTAATTCTGCAAGTGGGATGTCATCTTCGCTGTCTGAATTATCTCTGAACTGACACAGTCGGTTTATGGCATCATTCGACTGAGTGTGGGTCATAACTGGTTGTTCATCGTCAATTTCAAATTCACCATAGGCAGTGTTAGATAATGAGCTGGACGGTTGATAGTGGAGAGTTGCTGTTCTCGTCGGTCTATCTGTGGCGAGATTTGTCCTTACTATGGGGCGATGATTATCTCTCTTTAACTGTGTAACGTGCGCTTTTGTGGTTAAATTTTTCTCCTCGTTCCACAAAATATAGTTGGTTGGGGTGGTCTTCTCAAGTATCTTGTAACCGTCTGTCCAACGTGTGTCAAACTTTGAGTTCCGTACATGTTTTTTGTAATATACTAGTTCATATTATTATTCTATTACCACCAATTCTATTATCAGTTTGACATTTCACTCATGGAATATCAATAACCATCCAACATCTCATTCATGAAGTACGAATACCTGTTCAACCTTTCAGTAAAAAAAAGTTCTAACACCAGTTAAACACTGCACTGAGGTAGTACCAAAACCAGTTTATCCGTCGCAAAATACCACTACCAGTTCCACACCAGCTTCCCGTCTGACCCCAGCTTAACTCTGTCACTAGCAACCATCTCTAAGGGAGAAGGGAATGCAACATGCTCCGCTGTTTCTATTCGCTCAGCCAGCATGTCTCTTGTGTCACCTGGATAAACTGGAACACTCTCTTGGGCAATTATGGCCCCAGCATCCACTTCCCTAGCAACAAAGTGTATCGTACAGCCAGAGACTCGAACCCCAGCCTCCAATGCTAGCTTCTGAGCATGAGCTCCCTTAAAAGATGGAAGCAAGGATGGATGAATATTCAACATCTATTCTCTGATCTCGCATTCGCTGAAGAGAAATGTCGTCGTCACTGCTCCACTCTTCGTTTGACTGATATGAGCTTGTAGTTGGCACCTCTGATCTATAATATGTTTGATTTGTTATCACCTGCTGTGGGGTTTCATCTTCATGCGAATCTAAAGTGGGTTTGTTAGATTCTTCATTCTGTAATCTTGCATCTCTGTATTGAAGTCTTTCTCTTAATTCTGCAAGTGGGATGTCATCTTCGCTGTCTGAATTATCTCTGAACTGACACAGTCGGTTTATGGCATCATTCGACTGAGTGTGGGTCATAACTGGTTGTTCATCGTCAATTTCAAATTCACCATAGGCAGTGTTAGATAATGAGCTGGACGGTTGATAGTGGAGAGTTGCTGTTCTCGTCGGTCTATCTGTGGCGAGATTTGTCCTTACTATGGGGCGATGATTATCTCTCTTTAACTGTGTAACGTGCGCTTTTGTGGTTAAATTTTTCTCCTCGTTCCACAAAATATAGTTGGTTGGGGTGGTCTTCTCAAGTATCTTGTAACCGTCTGTCCAACGTGTGTCAAACTTTGAGTTCCGTACATGTTTTTTGTAATATACTAGTTCATATTATTATTCTA
The DNA here is from genome assembly GCA_024509875.1 of Oreohelix idahoensis. NCBI lineage: Eukaryota > Metazoa > Mollusca > Gastropoda > Stylommatophora > Oreohelicidae > Oreohelix > Oreohelix idahoensis. The sequence continues at coordinate 525,749 of JAMPIV010019448.1, read as the reverse complement.
TTACCACCAATTCTATTATCAGTTTGACATTTCACTCATGGAATATCAATAACCATCCAACATCTCATTCATGAAGTACGAATACCTGTTCAACCTTTCAGTAAAAAAAAGTTCTAACACCAGTTAAACACTGCACTGAGGTAGTACAAAAACCAGTTTATCCGTCGCAAAATACCACTACCAGTTCCACACCAGCTTCCCGTCTGACCCCAGCTTAACTCTGTCACTAGCAACCATCTCTAAGGGAGAAGGGAATGCAACATGCTCCGCTGTTTCTATTCGCTCAGCCAGCATGTCTCTTGTGTCACCTGGATAAACTGGAACACTCTCTTGGGCAATTATGGCCCCAGCATCCACTTCCCTAGCAACAAAGTGTATCGTACAGCCAGAGACTCGAACCCCAGCCTCCAATGCTAGCTTCTGAGCATGAGCTCCCTTAAAAGATGGAAGCAAGGATGGATGAATATTCAACATCTATTCTCTGATCTCGCATTCGCTGAAGAGAAATGTCGTCGTCACTGCTCCACTCTTCGTTTGACTGATATGAGCTTGTAGTTGGCACCTCTGATCTATAATATGTTTGATTTGTTATCACCTGCTGTGGGGTTTCATCTTCATGCGAATCTAAAGTGGGTTTGTTAGATTCTTCATTCTGTAATCTTGCATCTCTGTATTGAAGTCTTTCTCTTAATTCTGCAAATGGGATGTCATCTTCGCTGTCTGAATTATCTCTGAACTGACACAGTCGGTTTATGGCATCATTCGACTGAGTGTGGGTCATAACTGGTTGTTCATCGTCAATTTCAAATTCACCATAGGCAGTGTTAGATAATGAGCTGGACGGTTGATAGTGGAGAGTTGCTGTTCTCGTCCGTCTATCTGTGGCGAGATTTGTCCTTACTATGGGGCGATGATTATCTCTCTTTAACTGTGTAACGTGCGCTTTTGTGGTTAAATTTTTCTCCTCGTTCCACAAAATATAGTTGGTTGGGGTGGTCTTCTCAAGTATCTTGTAACCGTCTGTCCAACGTGTGTCAAACTTTGAGTTCCGTACATGTTTTTTGTAATATACTAGTTCATATTATTATTCTATTACCACCAATTCTATTATCAGTTTGACATTTCACTCATGGAATATCAATAACCATCCAACATCTCATTCATGAAGTACGAATACCTGTTCAACCTTTCAGTAAAAAAAAGTTCTAACACCAGTTAAACACTGCACTGAGGTAGTACCAAAACCAGTTTATCCGTCGCAAAATACCACTACCAGTTCCACACCAGCTTCCCGTCTGACCCCAGCTTAACTCTGTCACTAGCAACCATCTCTAAGGGAGAAGGGAATGCAACATGCTCCGCTGTTTCTATTCGCTCAGCCAGCATGTCTCTTGTGTCACCTGGATAAACTGGAACACTCTCTTGGGCAATTATGGCCCCAGCATCCACTTCCCTAGCAACAAAGTGTATCGTACAGCCAGAGACTCGAACCCCAGCCTCCAATGCTAGCTTCTGAGCATGAGCTCCCTTAAAAGATGGAAGCAAGGATGGATGAATATTCAACATCTATTCTCTGATCTCGCATTCGCTGAAGAGAAATGTCGTCGTCACTGCTCCACTCTTCGTTTGACTGATATGAGCTTGTAGTTGGCACCTCTGATCTATAATATGTTTGATTTGTTATCACCTGCTGTGGGGTTTCATCTTCATGCGAATCTAAAGTGGGTTTGTTAGATTCTTCATTCTGTAATCTTGCATCTCTGTATTGAAGTCTTTCTCTTAATTCTGCAAGTGGGATGTCATCTTCGCTGTCTGAATTATCTCTGAACTGACACAGTCGGTTTATGGCATCATTCGACTGAGTGTGGGTCATAACTGGTTGTTCATCGTCAATTTCAAATTCACCATAGGCAGTGTTAGATAATGAGCTGGACGGTTGATAGTGGAGAGTTGCTGTTCTCGTCGGTCTATCTGTGGCGAGATTTGTCCTTACTATGGGGCGATGATTATCTCTCTTTAACTGTGTAACGTGCGCTTTTGTGGTTAAATTTTTCTCCTCGTTCCACAAAATATAGTTGGTTGGGGTGGTCTTCTCAAGTATCTTGTAACCGTCTGTCCAACGTGTGTCAAACTTTGAGTTCCGTACATGTTTTTTGTAATATACTAGTTCATATTATTATTCTATTACCACCAATTCTATTATCAGTTTGACATTTCACTCATGGAATATCAATAACCATCCAACATCTCATTCATGAAGTACGAATACCTGTTCAACCTTTCAGTAAAAAAAAGTTCTAACACCAGTTAAACACTGCACTGAGGTAGTACCAAAACCAGTTTATCCGTCGCAAAATACCACTACCAGTTCCACACCAGCTTCCCGTCTGACCCCAGCTTAACTCTGTCACTAGCAACCATCTCTAAGGGAGAAGGGAATGCAACATGCTCCGCTGTTTCTATTCGCTCAGCCAGCATGTCTCTTGTGTCACCTGGATAAACTGGAACACTCTCTTGGGCAATTATGGCCCCAGCATCCACTTCCCTAGCAACAAAGTGTATCGTACAGCCAGAGACTCGAACCCCAGCCTCCAATGCTAGCTTCTGAGCATGAGCTCCCTTAAAAGATGGAAGCAAGGATGGATGAATATTCAACATCTATTCTCTGATCTCGCATTCGCTGAAGAGAAATGTCGTCGTCACTGCTCCACTCTTCGTTTGACTGATATGAGCTTGTAGTTGGCACCTCTGATCTATAATATGTTTGATTTGTTATCACCTGCTGTGGGGTTTCATCTTCATGCGAATCTAAAGTGGGTTTGTTAGATTCTTCATTCTGTAATCTTGCATCTCTGTATTGAAGTCTTTCTCTTAATTCTGCAAATGGGATGTCATCTTCGCTGTCTGAATTATCTCTGAACTGACACAGTCGGTTTATGGCATCATTCGACTGAGTGTGGGTCATAACTGGTTGTTCATCGTCAATTTCAAATTCACCATAGGCAGTGTTAGATAATGAGCTGGACGGTTGATAGTGGAGAGTTGCTGTTCTCGTCCGTCTATCTGTGGCGAGATTTGTCCTTACTATGGGGCGATGATTATCTCTCTTTAACTGTGTAACGTGCGCTTTTGTGGTTAAATTTTTCTCCTCGTTCCACAAAATATAGTTGGTTGGGGTGGTCTTCTCAAGTATCTTGTAACCGTCTGTCCAACGTGTGTCAAACTTTGAGTTCCGTACATGTTTTTTGTAATATACTAGTTCATATTATTATTCTATTACCACCAATTCTATTATCAGTTTGACATTTCACTCATGGAATATCAATAACCATCCAACATCTCATTCATGAAGTACGAATACCTGTTCAACCTTTCAGTAAAAAAAAGTTCTAACACCAGTTAAACACTGCACTGAGGTAGTACCAAAACCAGTTTATCCGTCGCAAAATACCACTACCAGTTCCACACCAGCTTCCCGTCTGACCCCAGCTTAACTCTGTCACTAGCAACCATCTCTAAGGGAGAAGGGAATGCAACATGCTCCGCTGTTTCTATTCGCTCAGCCAGCATGTCTCTTGTGTCACCTGGATAAACTGGAACACTCTCTTGGGCAATTATGGCCCCAGCATCCACTTCCCTAGCAACAAAGTGTATCGTACAGCCAGAGACTCGAACCCCAGCCTCCAATGCTAGCTTCTGAGCATGAGCTCCCTTAAAAGATGGAAGCAAGGATGGATGAATATTCAACATCTATTCTCTGATCTCGCATTCGCTGAAGAGAAATGTCGTCGTCACTGCTCCACTCTTCGTTTGACTGATATGAGCTTGTAGTTGGCACCTCTGATCTATAATATGTTTGATTTGTTATCACCTGCTGTGGGGTTTCATCTTCATGCGAATCTAAAGTGGGTTTGTTAGATTCTTCATTCTGTAATCTTGCATCTCTGTATTGAAGTCTTTCTCTTAATTCTGCAAGCGGGATGTCATCTTCGCTGTCTGAATTATCTCTGAACTGACACAGTCGGTTTATGGCATCATTCGACTGAGTGTGGGTCATAACTGGTTGTTCATCGTCAATTTCAAATTCACCATAGGCAGTGTTAGATAATGAGCTGGACGGTTGATAGTGGAGAGTTGCTGTTCTCGTCCGTCTATCTGTGGCGAGATTTGTCCTTACTATGGGGCGATGATTATCTCTCTTTAACTGTGTAACGTGCGCTTTTGTGGTTAAATTTTTCTCCTCGTTCCACAAAATATAGTTGGTTGGGGTGGTCTTCTCAAGTATCTTGTAACCGTCTGTCCAACGTGTGTCAAACTTTGAGTTCCGTACATGTTTTTTGTAATATACTAGTTCATATTATTATTCTATTACCACCAATTCTATTATCAGTTTGACATTTCACTCATGGAATATCAATAACCATCCAACATCTCATTCATGAAGTACGAATACCTGTTCAACCTTTCAGTAAAAAAAAGTTCTAACACCAGTTAAACACTGCACTGAGGTAGTACCAAAACCAGTTTATCCGTCGCAAAATACCACTACCAGTTCCACACCAGCTTCCCGTCTGACCCCAGCTTAACTCTGTCACTAGCAACCATCTCTAAGGGAGAAGGGAATGCAACATGCTCCGCTGTTTCTATTCGCTCAGCCAGCATGTCTCTTGTGTCACCTGGATAAACTGGAACACTCTCTTGGGCAATTATGGCCCCAGCATCCACTTCCCTAGCAACAAAGTGTATCGTACAGCCAGAGACTCGAACCCCAGCCTCCAATGCTAGCTTCTGAGCATGAGCTCCCTTAAAAGATGGAAGCAAGGATGGATGAATATTCAACATCTATTCTCTGATCTCGCATTCGCTGAAGAGAAATGTCGTCGTCACTGCTCCACTCTTCGTTTGACTGATATGAGCTTGTAGTTGGCACCTCTGATCTATAATATGTTTGATTTGTTATCACCTGCTGTGGGGTTTCATCTTCATGCGAATCTAAAGTGGGTTTGTTAGATTCTTCATTCTGTAATCTTGCATCTCTGTATTGAAGTCTTTCTCTTAATTCTGCAAGTGGGATGTCATCTTCGCTGTCTGAATTATCTCTGAACTGACACAGTCGGTTTATGGCATCATTCGACTGAGTGTGGGTCATAACTGGTTGTTCATCGTCAATTTCAAATTCACCATAGGCAGTGTTAGATAATGAGCTGGACGGTTGATAGTGGAGAGTTGCTGTTCTCGTCGGTCTATCTGTGGCGAGATTTGTCCTTACTATGGGGCGATGATTATCTCTCTTTAACTGTGTAACGTGCGCTTTTGTGGTTAAATTTTTCTCCTCGTTCCACAAAATATAGTTGGTTGGGGTGGTCTTCTCAAGTATCTTGTAACCGTCTGTCCAACGTGTGTCAAACTTTGAGTTCCGTACATGTTTTTTTGTAATATACTAGTTCATATTATTATTCTATTACCACCAATTCTATTATCAGTTTGACATTTCACTCATGGAATATCAATAACCATCCAACATCTCATTCATGAAGTACGAATACCTGTTCAACCTTTCAGTAAAAAAAAGTTCTAACACCAGTTAAACACTGCACTGAGGTAGTACCAAAACCAGTTTATCCGTCGCAAAATACCACTACCAGTTCCACACCAGCTTCCCGTCTGACCCCAGCTTAACTCTGTCACTAGCAACCATCTCTAAGGGAGAAGGGAATGCAACATGCTCCGCTGTTTCTATTCGCTCAGCCAGCATGTCTCTTGTGTCACCTGGATAAACTGGAACACTCTCTTGGGCAATTATGGCCCCAGCATCCACTTCCCTAGCAACAAAGTGTATCGTACAGCCAGAGACTCGAACCCCAGCCTCCAATGCTAGCTTCTGAGCATGAGCTCCCTTAAAAGATGGAAGCAAGGATGGATGAATATTCAACATCTATTCTCTGATCTCGCATTCGCTGAAGAGAAATGTCGTCGTCACTGCTCCACTCTTCGTTTGACTGATATGAGCTTGTAGTTGGCACCTCTGATCTATAATATGTTTGATTTGTTATCACCTGCTGTGGGGTTTCATCTTCATGCGAATCTAAAGTGGGTTTGTTAGATTCTTCATTCTGTAATCTTGCATCTCTGTATTGAAGTCTTTCTCTTAATTCTGCAAGTGGGATGTCATCTTCGCTGTCTGAATTATCTCTGAACTGACACAGTCGGTTTATGGCATCATTCGACTGAGTGTGGGTCATAACTGGTTGTTCATCGTCAATTTCAAATTCACCATAGGCAGTGTTAGATAATGAGCTGGACGGTTGATAGTGGAGAGTTGCTGTTCTCGTCCGTCTATCTGTGGCGAGATTTGTCCTTACTATGGGGCGATGATTATCTCTCTTTAACTGTGTAACGTGCGCTTTTGTGGTTAAATTTTTCTCCTCGTTCCACAAAATATAGTTGGTTGGGGTGGTCTTCTCAAGTATCTTGTAACCGTCTGTCCAACATGTGTCAAACTTTGAGTTCCGTACATGTTTTTTGTAATATACTAGTTCATATTATTATTCTATAACCACCAATTCTATTATCAGTTTGACATTTCACTCATGGAATATCAATAACCATCCAACATCTCATTCATGAAGTACGAATACCTGTTCAACCTTTCAGTAAAAAAAAAGTTCTAACACCAGTTAAACACTGCACTGAGGTAGTACCAAAACCAGTTTATCCGTCGCAAAATACCACTACCAGTTCCACACCAGCTTCCCGTCTGACCCCAGCTTAACTCTGTCACTAGCAACCATCTCTAAGGGAGAAGGGAATGCAACATGCTCCGCTGTTTCTATTCGCTCAGCCAGCATGTCTCTTGTGTCACCTGGATAAACTGGAACACTCTCTTGGGCAATTATGGCCCCAGCATCCACTTCCCTAGCAACAAAGTGTATCGTACAGCCAGAGACTCGAACCCCAGCCTCCAATGCTAGCTTCTGAGCATGAGCTCCCTTAAAAGATGGAAGCAAGGATGGATGAATATTCAACATCTATTCTCTGATCTCGCATTCGCTGAAGAGAAATGTCGTCGTCACTGCTCCACTCTTCGTTTGACTGATATGAGCTTGTAGTTGGCACCTCTGATCTATAATATGTTTGATTTGTTATCACCTGCTGTGGGGTTTCATCTTCATGCGAATCTAAAGTGGGTTTGTTAGATTCTTCATTCTGTAATCTTGCATCTCTGTATTGAAGTCTTTCTCTTAATTCTGCAAGTGGGATGTCATCTTCGCTGTCTGAATTATCTCTGAACTGACACAGTCGGTTTATGGCATCATTCGACTGAGTGTGGGTCATAACTGGTTGTTCATCGTCAATTTCAAATTCACCATAGGCAGTGTTAGATAATGAGCTGGACGGTTGATAGTGGAGAGTTGCTGTTCTCGTCGGTCTATCTGTGGCGAGATTTGTCCTTACTATGGGGCGATGATTATCTCTCTTTAACTGTGTAACGTGCGCTTTTGTGGTTAAATTTTTCTCCTCGTTCCACAAAATATAGTTGGTTGGGGTGGTCTTCTCAAGTATCTTGTAACCGTCTGTCCAACGTGTGTCAAACTTTGAGTTCCGTACATGTTTTTTGTAATATACTAGTTCATATTATTATTCTATTACCACCAATTCTATTATCAGTTTGACATTTCACTCATGGAATATCAATAACCATCCAACATCTCATTCATGAAGTACGAATACCTGTTCAACCTTTCAGTAAAAAAAAGTTCTAACACCAGTTAAACACTGCACTGAGGTAGTACCAAAACCAGTTTATCCGTCGCAAAATACCACTACCAGTTCCACACCAGCTTCCCGTCTGACCCCAGCTTAACTCTGTCACTAGCAACCATCTCTAAGGGAGAAGGGAATGCAACATGCTCCGCTGTTTCTATTCGCTCAGCCAGCATGTCTCTTGTGTCACCTGGATAAACTGGAACACTCTCTTGGGCAATTATGGCCCCAGCATCCACTTCCCTAGCAACAAAGTGTATCGTACAGCCAGAGACTCGAACCCCAGCCTCCAATGCTAGCTTCTGAGCATGAGCTCCCTTAAAAGATGGAAGCAAGGATGGATGAATATTCAACATCTATTCTCTGATCTCGCATTCGCTGAAGAGAAATGTCGTCGTCACTGCTCCACTCTTCGTTTGACTGATATGAGCTTGTAGTTGGCACCTCTGATCTATAATATGTTTGATTTGTTATCACCTGCTGTGGGGTTTCATCTTCATGCGAATCTAAAGTGGGTTTGTTAGATTCTTCATTCTGTAATCTTGCATCTCTGTATTGAAGTCTTTCTCTTAATTCTGCAAGTGGGATGTCATCTTCGCTGTCTGAATTATCTCTGAACTGACACAGTCGGTTTATGGCATCATTCGACTGAGTGTGGGTCATAACTGGTTGTTCATCGTCAATTTCAAATTCACCATAGGCAGTGTTAGATAATGAGCTGGACGGTTGATAGTGGAGAGTTGCTGTTCTCGTCCGTCTATCTGTGGCGAGATTTGTCCTTACTATGGGGCGATGATTATCTCTCTTTAACTGTGTAACGTGCGCTTTTGTGGTTAAATTTTTCTCCTCGTTCCACAAAATATAGTTGGTTGGGGTGGTCTTCTCAAGTATCTTGTAACCGTCTGTCCAACGTGTGTCAAACTTTGAGTTCCGTACATGTTTTTTGTAATATACTAGTTCATATTATTATTCTATTACCACCAATTCTATTATCAGTTTGACATTTCACTCATGGAATATCAATAACCATCCAACATCTCATTCATGAAGTACGAATACCTGTTCAACCTTTCAGTAAAAAAAAGTTCTAACACCAGTTAAACACTGCACTGAGGTAGTACCAAAACCAGTTTATCCGTCGCAAAATACCACTACCAGTTCCACACCAGCTTCCCGTCTGACCCCAGCTTAACTCTGTCACTAGCAACCATCTCTAAGGGAGAAGGGAATGCAACATGCTCCGCTGTTTCTATTCGCTCAGCCAGCATGTCTCTTGTGTCACCTGGATAAACTGGAACACTCTCTTGGGCAATTATGGCCCCAGCATCCACTTCCCTAGCAACAAAGTGTATCGTACAGCCAGAGACTCGAACCCCAGCCTCCAATGCTAGCTTCTGAGCATGAGCTCCCTTAAAAGATGGAAGCAAGGATGGATGAATATTCAACATCTATTCTCTGATCTCGCATTCGCTGAAGAGAAATGTCGTCGTCACTGCTCCACTCTTCGTTTGACTGATATGAGCTTGTAGTTGGCACCTCTGATCTATAATATGTTTGATTTGTTATCACCTGCTGTGGGGTTTCATCTTCATGCGAATCTAAAGTGGGTTTGTTAGATTCTTCATTCTGTAATCTTGCATCTCTGTATTGAAGTCTTTCTCTTAATTCTGCAAATGGGATGTCATCTTCGCTGTCTGAATTATCTCTGAACTGACACAGTCGGTTTATGGCATCATTCGACTGAGTGTGGGTCATAACTGGTTGTTCATCGTCAATTTCAAATTCACCATAGGCAGTGTTAGATAATGAGCTGGACGGTTGATAGTGGAGAGTTGCTGTTCTCGTCGGTCTATCTGTGGCGAGATTTGTCCTTACTATGGGGCGATGATTATCTCTCTTTAACTGTGTAACGTGCGCTTTTGTGGTTAAATTTTTCTCCTCGTTCCACAAAATATAGTTGGTTGGGGTGGTCTTCTCAAGTATCTTGTAACCGTCTGTCAACGTGTGTCAAACTTTGAGTTCCGTACATGTTTTTTGTAATATACTAGTTCATATTATTATTCTATTACCACCAATTCTATTATCAGTTTGACATTTCACTCATGGAATATCAATAACCATCCAACATCTCATTCATGAAGTACGAATACCTGTTCAACCTTTCAGTAAAAAAAAGTTCTAACACCAGTTAAACACTGCACTGAGGTAGTACCAAAACCAGTTTATCCGTCGCAAAATACCACTACCAGTTCCACACCAGCTTCCCGTCTGACCCCAGCTTAACTCTGTCACTAGCAACCATCTCTAAGGGAGAAGGGAATGCAACATGCTCCGCTGTTTCTATTCGCTCAGCCAGCATGTCTCTTGTGTCACCTGGATAAACTGGAACACTCTCTTGGGCAATTATGGCCCCAGCATCCACTTCCCTAGCAACAAAGTGTATCGTACAGCCAGAGACTCGAACCCCAGCCTCCAATGCTAGCTTCTGAGCATGAGCTCCCTTAAAAGATGGAAGCAAGGATGGATGAATATTCAACATCTATTCTCTGATCTCGCATTCGCTGAAGAGAAATGTCGTCGTCACTGCTCCACTCTTCGTTTGACTGATATGAGCTTGTAGTTGGCACCTCTGATCTATAATATGTTTGATTTGTTATCACCTGCTGTGGGGTTTCATCTTCATGCGAATCTAAAGTGGGTTTGTTAGATTCTTCATTCTGTAATCTTGCATCTCTGTATTGAAGTCTTTCTCTTAATTCTGCAAATGGGATGTCATCTTCGCTGTCTGAATTATCTCTGAACTGACACAGTCGGTTTATGGCATCATTCGACTGAGTGTGGGTCATAACTGGTTGTTCATCGTCAATTTCAAATTCACCATAGGCAGTGTTAGATAATGAGCTGGACGGTTGATAGTGGAGAGTTGCTGTTCTCGTCCGTCTATCTGTGGCGAGATTTGTCCTTACTATGGGGCGATGATTATCTCTCTTTAACTGTGTAACGTGCGCTTTTGTGGTTAAATTTTTCTCCTCGTTCCACAAAATATAGTTGGTTGGGGTGGTCTTCTCAAGTATCTTGTAACCGTCTGTCCAACGTGTGTCAAACTTTGAGTTCCGTACATGTTTTTTGTAATATACTAGTTCATATTATTATTCTATTACCACCAATTCTATTATCAGTTTGACATTTCACTCATGGAATATCAATAACCATCCAACATCTCATTCATGAAGTACGAATACCTGTTCAACCTTTCAGTAAAAAAAAGTTCTAACACCAGTTAAACACTGCACTGAGGTAGTACCAAAAACCAGTTTATCCGTCGCAAAATACCACTACCAGTTCCACACCAGCTTCCCGTCTGACCCCAGCTTAACTCTGTCACTAGCAACCATCTCTAAGGGAGAAGGGAATGCAACATGCTCCGCTGTTTCTATTCGCTCAGCCAGCATGTCTCTTGTGTCACCTGGATAAACTGGAACACTCTCTTGGGCAATTATGGCCCCAGCATCCACTTCCCTAGCAACAAAGTGTATCGTACAGCCAGAGACTCGAACCCCAGCCTCCAATGCTAGCTTCTGAGCATGAGCTCCCTTAAAAGATGGAAGCAAGGATGGATGAATATTCAACATCTATTCTCTGATCTCGCATTCGCTGAAGAGAAATGTCGTCGTCACTGCTCCACTCTTCGTTTGACTGATATGAGCTTGTAGTTGGCACCTCTGATCTATAATATGTTTGATTTGTTATCACCTGCTGTGGGGTTTCATCTTCATGCGAATCTAAAGTGGGTTTGTTAGATTCTTCATTCTGTAATCTTGCATCTCTGTATTGAAGTCTTTCTCTTAATTCTGCAAGTGGGATGTCATCTTCGCTGTCTGAATTATCTCTGAACTGACACAGTCGGTTTATGGCATCATTCGACTGAGTGTGGGTCATAACTGGTTGTTCATCGTCAATTTCAAATTCACCATAGGCAGTGTTAGATAATGAGCTGGACGGTTGATAGTGGAGAGTTGCTGTTCTCGTCCGTCTATCTGTGGCGAGATTTGTCCTTACTATGGGGCGATGATTATCTCTCTTTAACTGTGTAACGTGCGCTTTTGTGGTTAAATTTTTCTCCTCGTTCCACAAAATATAGTTGGTTGGGGTGGTCTTCTCAAGTATCTTGTAACCGTCTGTCCAACATGTGTCAAACTTTGAGTTCCGTACATGTTTTTTGTAATATACTAGTTCATATTATTATTCTATAACTACCAATTCTATTATCAGTTTGACATTTCACTCATGGAATATCAATAACCATCCAACATCTCATTCATGAAGTACGAATACCTGTTCAACCTTTCAGTTAAAAAAAATTCTAACACCAGTTAAACACTGCACTGAGGTAGTACCAAAACCAGTTTATCCGTCGCAAAATACCACTACCAGTTCCACACCAGCTTCCCGTCTGACCCCAGCTTAACTCTGTCACTAGCAACCATCTCTAAGGGAGAAGGGAATGCAACATGCTCCGCTGTTTCTATTCGCTCAGCCAGCATGTCTCTTGTGTCACCTGGATAAACTGGAACACTCTCTTGGGCAATTATGGCCCCAGCATCCACTTCCCTAGCAACAAAGTGTATCGTACAGCCAGAGACTCGAACCCCAGCCTCCAATGCTAGCTTCTGAGCATGAGCTCCCTTAAAAGATGGAAGCAAGGATGGATGAATATTCAACATCTATTCTCTGATCTCGCATTCGCTGAAGAGAAATGTCGTCGTCACTGCTCCACTCTTCGTTTGACTGATATGAGCTTGTAGTTGGCACCTCTGATCTATAATATGTTTGATTTGTTATCACCTGCTGTGGGGTTTCATCTTCATGCGAATCTAAAGTGGGTTTGTTAGATTCTTCATTCTGTAATCTTGCATCTCTGTATTGAAGTCTTTCTCTTAATTCTGCAAGTGGGATGTCATCTTCGCTGTCTGAATTATCTCTGAACTGACACAGTCGGTTTATGGCATCATTCGACTGAGTGTGGGTCATAACTGGTTGTTCATCGTCAATTTCAAATTCACCATAGGCAGTGTTAGATAATGAGCTGGACGGTTGATAGTGGAGAGTTGCTGTTCTCGTCCGTCTATCTGTGGCGAGATTTGTCCTTACTATGGGGCGATGATTATCTCTCTTTAACTGTGTAACGTGCGCTTTTGTGGTTAAATTTTTCTCCTCGTTCCACAAAATATAGTTGGTTGGGGTGGTCTTCTCAAGTATCTTGTAACCGTCTGTCCAACGTGTGTCAAACTTTGAGTTCCGTACATGTTTTTTGTAATATACTAGTTCATATTATTATTCTATTACCACCAATTCTATTATCAGTTTGACATTTCACTCATGGAATATCAATAACCATCCAACATCTCATTCATGAAGTACGAATACCTGTTCAACCTTTCAGTAAAAAAAAGTTCTAACACCAGTTAAACACTGCACTGAGGTAGTACCAAAACCAGTTTATCCGTCGCAAAATACCACTACCAGTTCCACACCAGCTTCCCGTCTGACCCCAGCTTAACTCTGTCACTAGCAACCATCTCTAAGGGAGAAGGGAATGCAACATGCTCCGCTGTTTCTATTCGCTCAGCCAGCATGTCTCTTGTGTCACCTGGATAAACTGGAACACTCTCTTGGGCAATTATGGCCCCAGCATCCACTTCCCTAGCAACAAAGTGTATCGTACAGCCAGAGACTCGAACCCCAGCCTCCAATGCTAGCTTCTGAGCATGAGCTCCCTTAAAAGATGGAAGCAAGGATGGATGAATATTCAACATCTATTCTCTGATCTCGCATTCGCTGAAGAGAAATGTCGTCGTCACTGCTCCACTCTTCGTTTGACTGATATGAGCTTGTAGTTGGCACCTCTGATCTATAATATGTTTGATTTGTTATCACCTGCTGTGGGGTTTCATCTTCATGCGAATCTAAAGTGGGTTTGTTAGATTCTTCATTCTGTAATCTTGCATCTCTGTATTGAAGTCTTTCTCTTAATTCTGCAAGTGGGATGTCATCTTCGCTGTCTGAATTATCTCTGAACTGACACAGTCGGTTTATGGCATCATTCGACTGAGTGTGGGTCATAACTGGTTGTTCATCGTCAATTTCAAATTCACCATAGGCAGTGTTAGATAATGAGCTGGACGGTTGATAGTGGAGAGTTGCTGTTCTCGTCGGTCTATCTGTGGCGAGATTTGTCCTTACTATGGGGCGATGATTATCTCTCTTTAACTGTGTAACGTGCGCTTTTGTGGTTAAATTTTTCTCCTCGTTCCACAAAATATAGTTGGTTGGGGTGGTCTTCTCAAGTATCTTGTAACCGTCTGTCCAACGTGTGTCAAACTTTGAGTTCCGTACATGTTTTTTGTAATATACTAGTTCATATTATTATTCTATTACCACCAATTCTATTATCAGTTTGACATTTCACTCATGGAATATCAATAACCATCCAACATCTCATTCATGAAGTACGAATACCTGTTCAACCTTTCAGTAAAAAAAAGTTCTAACACCAGTTAAACACTGCACTGAGGTAGTACCAAAACCAGTTTATCCGTCGCAAAATACCACTACCAGTTCCACACCAGCTTCCCGTCTGACCCCAGCTTAACTCTGTCACTAGCAACCATCTCTAAGGGAGAAGGGAATGCAACATGCTCCGCTGTTTCTATTCGCTCAGCCAGCATGTCTCTTGTGTCACCTGGATAAACTGGAACACTCTCTTGGGCAATTATGGCCCCAGCATCCACTTCCCTAGCAACAAAGTGTATCGTACAGCCAGAGACTCGAACCCCAGCCTCCAATGCTAGCTTCTGAGCATGAGCTCCCTTAAAAGATGGAAGCAAGGATGGATGAATATTCAACATCTATTCTCTGATCTCGCATTCGCTGAAGAGAAATGTCGTCGTCACTGCTCCACTCTTCGTTTGACTGATATGAGCTTGTAGTTGGCACCTCTGATCTATAATATGTTTGATTTGTTATCACCTGCTGTGGGGTTTCATCTTCATGCGAATCTAAAGTGGGTTTGTTAGATTCTTCATTCTGTAATCTTGCATCTCTGTATTGAAGTCTTTCTCTTAATTCTGCAAGGGGGGATGTCATCTTCGCTGTCTGAATTATCTCTGAACTGACACAGTCGGTTTATGGCATCATTCGACTGAGTGTGGGTCATAACTGGTTGTTCATCGTCAATTTCAAATTCACCATAGGCAGTGTTAGATAATGAGCTGGACGGTTGATAGTGGAGAGTTGCTGTTCTCGTCGGTCTATCTGTGGCGAGATTTGTCCTTACTATGGGGCGATGATTATCTCTCTTTAACTGTGTAACGTGCGCTTTTGTGGTTAAATTTTTCTCCTCGTTCCACAAAATATAGTTGGTTGGGGTGGTCTTCTCAAGTATCTTGTAACCGTCTGTCCAACGTGTGTCAAACTTTGAGTTCCGTACATGTTTTTTGTAATATACTAGTTCATATTATTATTCTATTACCACCAATTCTATTATCAGTTTGACATTTCACTCATGGAATATCAATAACCATCCAACATCTCATTCATGAAGTACGAATACCTGTTCAACCTTTCAGTAAAAAAAAGTTCTAACACCAGTTAAACACTGCACTGAGGTAGTACCAAAACCAGTTTATCCGTCGCAAAATACCACTACCAGTTCCACACCAGCTTCCCGTCTGACCCCAGCTTAACTCTGTCACTAGCAACCATCTCTAAGGGAGAAGGGAATGCAACATGCTCCGCTGTTTCTATTCGCTCAGCCAGCATGTCTCTTGTGTCACCTGGATAAACTGGAACACTCTCTTGGGCAATTATGGCCCCAGCATCCACTTCCCTAGCAACAAAGTGTATCGTACAGCCAGAGACTCGAACCCCAGCCTCCAATGCTAGCTTCTGAGCATGAGCTCCCTTAAAAGATGGAAGCAAGGATGGATGAATATTCAACATCTATTCTCTGATCTCGCATTCGCTGAAGAGAAATGTCGTCGTCACTGCTCCACTCTTCGTTTGACTGATATGAGCTTGTAGTTGGCACCTCTGATCTATAATATGTTTGATTTGTTATCACCTGCTGTGGGGTTTCATCTTCATGCGAATCTAAAGTGGGTTTGTTAGATTCTTCATTCTGTAATCTTGCATCTCTGTATTGAAGTCTTTCTCTTAATTCTGCAAGTGGGATGTCATCTTCGCTGTCTGAATTATCTCTGAACTGACACAGTCGGTTTATGGCATCATTCGACTGAGTGTGGGTCATAACTGGTTGTTCATCGTCAATTTCAAATTCACCATAGGCAGTGTTAGATAATGAGCTGGACGGTTGATAGTGGAGAGTTGCTGTTCTCGTCCATCTGTGGCGAGATTTGTCCTTACTATGGGGCGATGATTATCTCTCTTTAACTGTGTAACGTGCGCTTTTGTGGTTAAATTTTTCTCCTCGTTCCACAAAATATAGTTGGTTGGGGTGGTCTTCTCAAGTATCTTGTAACCGTCTGTCCAACGTGTGTCAAACTTTGAGTTCCGTACATGTTTTTTGTAATATACTAGTTCATATTATTATTCTATTACCACCAATTCTATTATCAGTTTGACATTTCACTCATGGAATATCAATAACCATCCAACATCTCATTCATGAAGTACGAATACCTGTTCAACCTTTCAGTAAAAAAAAGTTCTAACACCAGTTAAACACTGCACTGAGGTAGTACCAAAACCAGTTTATCCGTCGCAAAATACCACTACCAGTTCCACACCAGCTTCCCGTCTGACCCCAGCTTAACTCTGTCACTAGCAACCATCTCTAAGGGAGAAGGGAATGCAACATGCTCCGCTGTTTCTATTCGCTCAGCCAGCATGTCTCTTGTGTCACCTGGATAAACTGGAACACTCTCTTGGGCAATTATGGCCCCAGCATCCACTTCCCTAGCAACAAAGTGTATCGTACAGCCAGAGACTCGAACCCCAGCCTCCAATGCTAGCTTCTGAGCATGAGCTCCCTTAAAAGATGGAAGCAAGGATGGATGAATATTCAACATCTATTCTCTGATCTCGCATTCGCTGAAGAGAAATGTCGTCGTCACTGCTCCACTCTTCGTTTGACTGATATGAGCTTGTAGTTGGCACCTCTGATCTATAATATGTTTGATTTGTTATCACCTGCTGTGGGGTTTCATCTTCATGCGAATCTAAAGTGGGTTTGTTAGATTCTTCATTCTGTAATCTTGCATCTCTGTATTGAAGTCTTTCTCTTAATTCTGCAAGTGGGATGTCATCTTCGCTGTCTGAATTATCTCTGAACTGACACAGTCGGTTTATGGCATCATTCGACTGAGTGTGGGTCATAACTGGTTGTTCATCGTCAATTTCAAATTCACCATAGGCAGTGTTAGATAATGAGCTGGACGGTTGATAGTGGAGAGTTGCTGTTCTCGTCGGTCTATCTGTGGCGAGATTTGTCCTTACTATGGGGCGATGATTATCTCTCTTTAACTGTGTAACGTGCGCTTTTGTGGTTAAATTTTTCTCCTCGTTCCACAAAATATAGTTGGTTGGGGTGGTCTTCTCAAGTATCTTGTAACCGTCTGTCCAACGTGTGTCAAACTTTGAGTTCCGTACATGTTTTTTGTAATATACTAGTTCATATTATTATTCTATTACCACCAATTCTATTATCAGTTTGACATTTCACTCATGGAATATCAATAACCATCCAACATCTCATTCATGAAGTACGAATACCTGTTCAACCTTTCAGTAAAAAAAAGTTCTAACACCAGTTAAACACTGCACTGAGGTAGTACCAAAACCAGTTTATCCGTCGCAAAATACCACTACCAGTTCCACACCAGCTTCCCGTCTGACCCCAGCTTAACTCTGTCACTAGCAACCATCTCTAAGGGAGAAGGGAATGCAACATGCTCCGCTGTTTCTATTCGCTCAGCCAGCATGTCTCTTGTGTCACCTGGATAAACTGGAACACTCTCTTGGGCAATTATGGCCCCAGCATCCACTTCCCTAGCAACAAAGTGTATCGTACAGCCAGAGACTCGAACCCCAGCCTCCAATGCTAGCTTCTGAGCATGAGCTCCCTTAAAAGATGGAAGCAAGGATGGATGAATATTCAACATCTATTCTCTGATCTCGCATTCGCTGAAGAGAAATGTCGTCGTCACTGCTCCACTCTTCGTTTGACTGATATGAGCTTGTAGTTGGCACCTCTGATCTATAATATGTTTGATTTGTTATCACCTGCTGTGGGGTTTCATCTTCATGCGAATCTAAAGTGGGTTTGTTAGATTCTTCATTCTGTAATCTTGCATCTCTGTATTGAAGTCTTTCTCTTAATTCTGCAAGTGGGATGTCATCTTCGCTGTCTGAATTATCTCTGAACTGACACAGTCGGTTTATGGCATCATTCGACTGAGTGTGGGTCATAACTGGTTGTTCATCGTCAATTTCAAATTCACCATAGGCAGTGTTAGATAATGAGCTGGACGGTTGATAGTGGAGAGTTGCTGTTCTCGTCGGTCTATCTGTGGCGAGATTTGTCCTTACTATGGGGCGATGATTATCTCTCTTTAACTGTGTAACGTGCGCTTTTGTGGTTAAATTTTTCTCCTCGTTCCACAAAATATAGTTGGTTGGGGTGGTCTTCTCAAGTATCTTGTAACCGTCTGTCCAACGTGTGTCAAACTTTGAGTTCCGTACATGTTTTTTGTAATATACTAGTTCATATTATTATTCTATTACCACCAATTCTATTATCAGTTTGACATTTCACTCATGGAATATCAATAACCATCCAACATCTCATTCATGAAGTACGAATACCTGTTCAACCTTTCAGTAAAAAAAAGTTCTAACACCAGTTAAACACTGCACTGAGGTAGTACCAAAACCAGTTTATCCGTCGCAAAATACCACTACCAGTTCCACACCAGCTTCCCGTCTGACCCCAGCTTAACTCTGTCACTAGCAACCATCTCTAAGGGAGAAGGGAATGCAACATGCTCCGCTGTTTCTATTCGCTCAGCCAGCATGTCTCTTGTGTCACCTGGATAAACTGGAACACTCTCTTGGGCAATTATGGCCCCAGCATCCACTTCCCTAGCAACAAAGTGTATCGTACAGCCAGAGACTCGAACCCCAGCCTCCAATGCTAGCTTCTGAGCATGAGCTCCCTTAAAAGATGGAAGCAAGGATGGATGAATATTCAACATCTATTCTCTGATCTCGCATTCGCTGAAGAGAAATGTCGTCGTCACTGCTCCACTCTTCGTTTGACTGATATGAGCTTGTAGTTGGCACCTCTGATCTATAATATGTTTGATTTGTTATCACCTGCTGTGGGGTTTCATCTTCATGCGAATCTAAAGTGGGTTTGTTAGATTCTTCATTCTGTAATCTTGCATCTCTGTATTGAAGTCTTTCTCTTAATTCTGCAAGTGGGATGTCATCTTCGCTGTCTGAATTATCTCTGAACTGACACAGTCGGTTTATGGCATCATTCGACTGAGTGTGGGTCATAACTGGTTGTTCATCGTCAATTTCAAATTCACCATAGGCAGTGTTAGATAATGAGCTGGACGGTTGATAGTGGAGAGTTGCTGTTCTCGTCGGTCTATCTGTGGCGAGATTTGTCCTTACTATGGGGCGATGATTATCTCTCTTTAACTGTGTAACGTGCGCTTTTGTGGTTAAATTTTTCTCCTCGTTCCACAAAATATAGTTGGTTGGGGTGGTCTTCTCAAGTATCTTGTAACCGTCTGTCCAACGTGTGTCAAACTTTGAGTTCCGTACATGTTTTTTGTAATATACTAGTTCATATTATTATTCTATTACCACCAATTCTATTATCAGTTTGACATTTCACTCATGGAATATCAATAACCATCCAACATCTCATTCATGAAGTACGAATACCTGTTCAACCTTTCAGTAAAAAAAAGTTCTAACACCAGTTAAACACTGCACTGAGGTAGTACCAAAACCAGTTTATCCGTCGCAAAATACCACTACCAGTTCCACACCAGCTTCCCGTCTGACCCCAGCTTAACTCTGTCACTAGCAACCATCTCTAAGGGAGAAGGGAATGCAACATGCTCCGCTGTTTCTATTCGCTCAGCCAGCATGTCTCTTGTGTCACCTGGATAAACTGGAACACTCTCTTGGGCAATTATGGCCCCAGCATCCACTTCCCTAGCAACAAAGTGTATCGTACAGCCAGAGACTCGAACCCCAGCCTCCAATGCTAGCTTCTGAGCATGAGCTCCCTTAAAAGATGGAAGCAAGGATGGATGAATATTCAACATCTATTCTCTGATCTCGCATTCGCTGAAGAGAAATGTCGTCGTCACTGCTCCACTCTTCGTTTGACTGATATGAGCTTGTAGTTGGCACCTCTGATCTATAATATGTTTGATTTGTTATCACCTGCTGTGGGGTTTCATCTTCATGCGAATCTAAAGTGGGTTTGTTAGATTCTTCATTCTGTAATCTTGCATCTCTGTATTGAAGTCTTTCTCTTAATTCTGCAAGTGGGATGTCATCTTCGCTGTCTGAATTATCTCTGAACTGACACAGTCGGTTTATGGCATCATTCGACTGAGTGTGGGTCATAACTGGTTGTTCATCGTCAATTTCAAATTCACCATAGGCAGTGTTAGATAATGAGCTGGACGGTTGATAGTGGAGAGTTGCTGTTCTCGTCGGTCTATCTGTGGCGAGATTTGTCCTTACTATGGGGCGATGATTATCTCTCTTTAACTGTGTAACGTGCGCTTTTGTGGTTAAATTTTTCTCCTCGTTCCACAAAATATAGTTGGTTGGGGTGGTCTTCTCAAGTATCTTGTAACCGTCTGTCCAACGTGTGTCAAACTTTGAGTTCCGTACATGTTTTTTGTAATATACTAGTTCATATTATTATTCTATTACCACCAATTCTATTATCAGTTTGACATTTCACTCATGGAATATCAATAACCATCCAACATCTCATTCATGAAGTACGAATACCTGTTCAACCTTTCAGTAAAAAAAAGTTCTAACACCAGTTAAACACTGCACTGAGGTAGTACCAAAACCAGTTTATCCGTCGCAAAATACCACTACCAGTTCCACACCAGCTTCC
The DNA here is from genome assembly GCA_024509875.1 of Oreohelix idahoensis. NCBI lineage: Eukaryota > Metazoa > Mollusca > Gastropoda > Stylommatophora > Oreohelicidae > Oreohelix > Oreohelix idahoensis. Next base: position 504,802 of record JAMPIV010019448.1, on the reverse strand, counting down.
CGTCTGACCCCAGCTTAACTCTGTCACTAGCAACCATCTCTAAGGGAGAAGGGAATGCAACATGCTCCGCTGTTTCTATTCGCTCAGCCAGCATGTCTCTTGTGTCACCTGGATAAACTGGAACACTCTCTTGGGCAATTATGGCCCCAGCATCCACTTCCCTAGCAACAAAGTGTATCGTACAGCCAGAGACTCGAACCCCAGCCTCCAATGCTAGCTTCTGAGCATGAGCTCCCTTAAAAGATGGAAGCAAGGATGGATGAATATTCAACATCTATTCTCTGATCTCGCATTCGCTGAAGAGAAATGTCGTCGTCACTGCTCCACTCTTCGTTTGACTGATATGAGCTTGTAGTTGGCACCTCTGATCTATAATATGTTTGATTTGTTATCACCTGCTGTGGGGTTTCATCTTCATGCGAATCTAAAGTGGGTTTGTTAGATTCTTCATTCTGTAATCTTGCATCTCTGTATTGAAGTCTTTCTCTTAATTCTGCAAGTGGGATGTCATCTTCGCTGTCTGAATTATCTCTGAACTGACACAGTCGGTTTATGGCATCATTCGACTGAGTGTGGGTCATAACTGGTTGTTCATCGTCAATTTCAAATTCACCATAGGCAGTGTTAGATAATGAGCTGGACGGTTGATAGTGGAGAGTTGCTGTTCTCGTCGGTCTATCTGTGGCGAGATTTGTCCTTACTATGGGGCGATGATTATCTCTCTTTAACTGTGTAACGTGCGCTTTTGTGGTTAAATTTTTCTCCTCGTTCCACAAAATATAGTTGGTTGGGGTGGTCTTCTCAAGTATCTTGTAACCGTCTGTCCAACGTGTGTCAAACTTTGAGTTCCGTACATGTTTTTTGTAATATACTAGTTCATATTATTATTCTATTACCACCAATTCTATTATCAGTTTGACATTTCACTCATGGAATATCAATAACCATCCAACATCTCATTCATGAAGTACGAATACCTGTTCAACCTTTCAGTAAAAAAAAGTTCTAACACCAGTTAAACACTGCACTGAGGTAGTACCAAAACCAGTTTATCCGTCGCAAAATACCACTACCAGTTCCACACCAGCTTCCCGTCTGACCCCAGCTTAACTCTGTCACTAGCAACCATCTCTAAGGGAGAAGGGAATGCAACATGCTCCGCTGTTTCTATTCGCTCAGCCAGCATGTCTCTTGTGTCACCTGGATAAACTGGAACACTCTCTTGGGCAATTATGGCCCCAGCATCCACTTCCCTAGCAACAAAGTGTATCGTACAGCCAGAGACTCGAACCCCAGCCTCCAATGCTAGCTTCTGAGCATGAGCTCCCTTAAAAGATGGAAGCAAGGATGGATGAATATTCAACATCTATTCTCTGATCTCGCATTCGCTGAAGAGAAATGTCGTCGTCACTGCTCCACTCTTCGTTTGACTGATATGAGCTTGTAGTTGGCACCTCTGATCTATAATATGTTTGATTTGTTATCACCTGCTGTGGGGTTTCATCTTCATGCGAATCTAAAGTGGGTTTGTTAGATTCTTCATTCTGTAATCTTGCATCTCTGTATTGAAGTCTTTCTCTTAATTCTGCAAGTGGGATGTCATCTTCGCTGTCTGAATTATCTCTGAACTGACACAGTCGGTTTATGGCATCATTCGACTGAGTGTGGGTCATAACTGGTTGTTCATCGTCAATTTCAAATTCACCATAGGCAGTGTTAGATAATGAGCTGGACGGTTGATAGTGGAGAGTTGCTGTTCTCGTCGGTCTATCTGTGGCGAGATTTGTCCTTACTATGGGGCGATGATTATCTCTCTTTAACTGTGTAACGTGCGCTTTTGTGGTTAAATTTTTCTCCTCGTTCCACAAAATATAGTTGGTTGGGGTGGTCTTCTCAAGTATCTTGTAACCGTCTGTCCAACGTGTGTCAAACTTTGAGTTCCGTACATGTTTTTTGTAATATACTAGTTCATATTATTATTCTATTACCACCAATTCTATTATCAGTTTGACATTTCACTCATGGAATATCAATAACCATCCAACATCTCATTCATGAAGTACGAATACCTGTTCAACCTTTCAGTAAAAAAAAGTTCTAACACCAGTTAAACACTGCACTGAGGTAGTACCAAAACCAGTTTATCCGTCGCAAAATACCACTACCAGTTCCACACCAGCTTCCCGTCTGACCCCAGCTTAACTCTGTCACTAGCAACCATCTCTAAGGGAGAAGGGAATGCAACATGCTCCGCTGTTTCTATTCGCTCAGCCAGCATGTCTCTTGTGTCACCTGGATAAACTGGAACACTCTCTTGGGCAATTATGGCCCCAGCATCCACTTCCCTAGCAACAAAGTGTATCGTACAGCCAGAGACTCGAACCCCAGCCTCCAATGCTAGCTTCTGAGCATGAGCTCCCTTAAAAGATGGAAGCAAGGATGGATGAATATTCAACATCTATTCTCTGATCTCGCATTCGCTGAAGAGAAATGTCGTCGTCACTGCTCCACTCTTCGTTTGACTGATATGAGCTTGTAGTTGGCACCTCTGATCTATAATATGTTTGATTTGTTATCACCTGCTGTGGGGTTTCATCTTCATGCGAATCTAAAGTGGGTTTGTTAGATTCTTCATTCTGTAATCTTGCATCTCTGTATTGAAGTCTTTCTCTTAATTCTGCAAGTGGGATGTCATCTTCGCTGTCTGAATTATCTCTGAACTGACACAGTCGGTTTATGGCATCATTCGACTGAGTGTGGGTCATAACTGGTTGTTCATCGTCAATTTCAAATTCACCATAGGCAGTGTTAGATAATGAGCTGGACGGTTGATAGTGGAGAGTTGCTGTTCTCGTCGGTCTATCTGTGGCGAGATTTGTCCTTACTATGGGGCGATGATTATCTCTCTTTAACTGTGTAACGTGCGCTTTTGTGGTTAAATTTTTCTCCTCGTTCCACAAAATATAGTTGGTTGGGGTGGTCTTCTCAAGTATCTTGTAACCGTCTGTCCAACATGTGTCAAACTTTGAGTTCCGTACATGTTTTTTGTAATATACTAGTTCATATTATTATTCTATTACCACCAATTCTATTATCAGTTTGACATTTCACTCATGGAATATCAATAACCATCCAACATCTCATTCATGAAGTACGAATACCTGTTCAACCTTTCAGTAAAAAAAAGTTCTAACACCAGTTAAACACTGCACTGAGGTAGTACCAAAACCAGTTTATCCGTCGCAAAATACCACTACCAGTTCCACACCAGCTTCCCGTCTGACCCCAGCTTAACTCTGTCACTAGCAACCATCTCTAAGGGAGAAGGGAATGCAACATGCTCCGCTGTTTCTATTCGCTCAGCCAGCATGTCTCTTGTGTCACCTGGATAAACTGGAACACTCTCTTGGGCAATTATGGCCCCAGCATCCACTTCCCTAGCAACAAAGTGTATCGTACAGCCAGAGACTCGAACCCCAGCCTCCAATGCTAGCTTCTGAGCATGAGCTCCCTTAAAAGATGGAAGCAAGGATGGATGAATATTCAACATCTATTCTCTGATCTCGCATTCGCTGAAGAGAAATGTCGTCGTCACTGCTCCACTCTTCGTTTGACTGATATGAGCTTGTAGTTGGCACCTCTGATCTATAATATGTTTGATTTGTTATCACCTGCTGTGGGGTTTCATCTTCATGCGAATCTAAAGTGGGTTTGTTAGATTCTTCATTCTGTAATCTTGCATCTCTGTATTGAAGTCTTTCTCTTAATTCTGCAAATGGGATGTCATCTTCGCTGTCTGAATTATCTCTGAACTGACACAGTCGGTTTATGGCATCATTCGACTGAGTGTGGGTCATAACTGGTTGTTCATCGTCAATTTCAAATTCACCATAGGCAGTGTTAGATAATGAGCTGGACGGTTGATAGTGGAGAGTTGCTGTTCTCGTCGGTCTATCTGTGGCGAGATTTGTCCTTACTATGGGGCGATGATTATCTCTCTTTAACTGTGTAACGTGCGCTTTTGTGGTTAAATTTTTCTCCTCGTTCCACAAAATATAGTTGGTTGGGGTGGTCTTCTCAAGTATCTTGTAACCGTCTGTCCAACGTGTGTCAAACTTTGAGTTCCGTACATGTTTTTTGTAATATACTAGTTCATATTATTATTCTATTACCACCAATTCTATTATCAGTTTGACATTTCACTCATGGAATATCAATAACCATCCAACATCTCATTCATGAAGTACGAATACCTGTTCAACCTTTCAGTAAAAAAAAGTTCTAACACCAGTTAAACACTGCACTGAGGTAGTACCAAAACCAGTTTATCCGTCGCAAAATACCACTACCAGTTCCACACCAGCTTCCCGTCTGACCCCAGCTTAACTCTGTCACTAGCAACCATCTCTAAGGGAGAAGGGAATGCAACATGCTCCGCTGTTTCTATTCGCTCAGCCAGCATGTCTCTTGTGTCACCTGGATAAACTGGAACACTCTCTTGGGCAATTATGGCCCCAGCATCCACTTCCCTAGCAACAAAGTGTATCGTACAGCCAGAGACTCGAACCCCAGCCTCCAATGCTAGCTTCTGAGCATGAGCTCCCTTAAAAGATGGAAGCAAGGATGGATGAATATTCAACATCTATTCTCTGATCTCGCATTCGCTGAAGAGAAATGTCGTCGTCACTGCTCCACTCTTCGTTTGACTGATATGAGCTTGTAGTTGGCACCTCTGATCTATAATATGTTTGATTTGTTATCACCTGCTGTGGGGTTTCATCTTCATGCGAATCTAAAGTGGGTTTGTTAGATTCTTCATTCTGTAATCTTGCATCTCTGTATTGAAGTCTTTCTCTTAATTCTGCAAGTGGGATGTCATCTTCGCTGTCTGAATTATCTCTGAACTGACACAGTCGGTTTATGGCATCATTCGACTGAGTGTGGGTCATAACTGGTTGTTCATCGTCAATTTCAAATTCACCATAGGCAGTGTTAGATAATGAGCTGGACGGTTGATAGTGGAGAGTTGCTGTTCTCGTCGGTCTATCTGTGGCGAGATTTGTCCTTACTATGGGGCGATGATTATCTCTCTTTAACTGTGTAACGTGCGCTTTTGTGGTTAAATTTTTCTCCTCGTTCCACAAAATATAGTTGGTTGGGGTGGTCTTCTCAAGTATCTTGTAACCGTCTGTCCAACGTGTGTCAAACTTTGAGTTCCGTACATGTTTTTTGTAATATACTAGTTCATATTATTATTCTATTACCACCAATTCTATTATCAGTTTGACATTTCACTCATGGAATATCAATAACCATCCAACATCTCATTCATGAAGTACGAATACCTGTTCAACCTTTCAGTAAAAAAAAGTTCTAACACCAGTTAAACACTGCACTGAGGTAGTACCAAAACCAGTTTATCCGTCGCAAAATACCACTACCAGTTCCACACCAGCTTCCCGTCTGACCCCAGCTTAACTCTGTCACTAGCAACCATCTCTAAGGGAGAAGGGAATGCAACATGCTCCGCTGTTTCTATTCGCTCAGCCAGCATGTCTCTTGTGTCACCTGGATAAACTGGAACACTCTCTTGGGCAATTATGGCCCCAGCATCCACTTCCCTAGCAACAAAGTGTATCGTACAGCCAGAGACTCGAACCCCAGCCTCCAATGCTAGCTTCTGAGCATGAGCTCCCTTAAAAGATGGAAGCAAGGATGGATGAATATTCAACATCTATTCTCTGATCTCGCATTCGCTGAAGAGAAATGTCGTCGTCACTGCTCCACTCTTCGTTTGACTGATATGAGCTTGTAGTTGGCACCTCTGATCTATAATATGTTTGATTTGTTATCACCTGCTGTGGGGTTTCATCTTCATGCGAATCTAAAGTGGGTTTGTTAGATTCTTCATTCTGTAATCTTGCATCTCTGTATTGAAGTCTTTCTCTTAATTCTGCAAATGGGATGTCATCTTCGCTGTCTGAATTATCTCTGAACTGACACAGTCGGTTTATGGCATCATTCGACTGAGTGTGGGTCATAACTGGTTGTTCATCGTCAATTTCAAATTCACCATAGGCAGTGTTAGATAATGAGCTGGACGGTTGATAGTGGAGAGTTGCTGTTCTCGTCGGTCTATCTGTGGCGAGATTTGTCCTTACTATGGGGCGATGATTATCTCTCTTTAACTGTGTAACGTGCGCTTTTGTGGTTAAATTTTTCTCCTCGTTCCACAAAATATAGTTGGTTGGGGTGGTCTTCTCAAGTATCTTGTAACCGTCTGTCCAACGTGTGTCAAACTTTGAGTTCCGTACATGTTTTTTGTAATATACTAGTTCATATTATTATTCTATTACCACCAATTCTATTATCAGTTTGACATTTCACTCATGGAATATCAATAACCATCCAACATCTCATTCATGAAGTACGAATACCTGTTCAACCTTTCAGTAAAAAAAAGTTCTAACACCAGTTAAACACTGCACTGAGGTAGTACCAAAACCAGTTTATCCGTCGCAAAATACCACTACCAGTTCCACACCAGCTTCCCGTCTGACCCCAGCTTAACTCTGTCACTAGCAACCATCTCTAAGGGAGAAGGGAATGCAACATGCTCCGCTGTTTCTATTCGCTCAGCCAGCATGTCTCTTGTGTCACCTGGATAAACTGGAACACTCTCTTGGGCAATTATGGCCCCAGCATCCACTTCCCTAGCAACAAAGTGTATCGTACAGCCAGAGACTCGAACCCCAGCCTCCAATGCTAGCTTCTGAGCATGAGCTCCCTTAAAAGATGGAAGCAAGGATGGATGAATATTCAACATCTATTCTCTGATCTCGCATTCGCTGAAGAGAAATGTCGTCGTCACTGCTCCACTCTTCGTTTGACTGATATGAGCTTGTAGTTGGCACCTCTGATCTATAATATGTTTGATTTGTTATCACCTGCTGTGGGGTTTCATCTTCATGCGAATCTAAAGTGGGTTTGTTAGATTCTTCATTCTGTAATCTTGCATCTCTGTATTGAAGTCTTTCTCTTAATTCTGCAAATGGGATGTCATCTTCGCTGTCTGAATTATCTCTGAACTGACACAGTCGGTTTATGGCATCATTCGACTGAGTGTGGGTCATAACTGGTTGTTCATCGTCAATTTCAAATTCACCATAGGCAGTGTTAGATAATGAGCTGGACGGTTGATAGTGGAGAGTTGCTGTTCTCGTCGGTCTATCTGTGGCGAGATTTGTCCTTACTATGGGGCGATGATTATCTCTCTTTAACTGTGTAACGTGCGCTTTTGTGGTTAAATTTTTCTCCTCGTTCCACAAAATATAGTTGGTTGGGGTGGTCTTCTCAAGTATCTTGTAACCGTCTGTCCAACGTGTGTCAAACTTTGAGTTCCGTACATGTTTTTTGTAATATACTAGTTCATATTATTATTCTATTACCACCAATTCTATTATCAGTTTGACATTTCACTCATGGAATATCAATAACCATCCAACATCTCATTCATGAAGTACGAATACCTGTTCAACCTTTCAGTAAAAAAAAGTTCTAACACCAGTTAAACACTGCACTGAGGTAGTACCAAAACCAGTTTATCCGTCGCAAAATACCACTACCAGTTCCACACCAGCTTCCCGTCTGACCCCAGCTTAACTCTGTCACTAGCAACCATCTCTAAGGGAGAAGGGAATGCAACATGCTCCGCTGTTTCTATTCGCTCAGCCAGCATGTCTCTTGTGTCACCTGGATAAACTGGAACACTCTCTTGGGCAATTATGGCCCCAGCATCCACTTCCCTAGCAACAAAGTGTATCGTACAGCCAGAGACTCGAACCCCAGCCTCCAATGCTAGCTTCTGAGCATGAGCTCCCTTAAAAGATGGAAGCAAGGATGGATGAATATTCAACATCTATTCTCTGATCTCGCATTCGCTGAAGAGAAATGTCGTCGTCACTGCTCCACTCTTCGTTTGACTGATATGAGCTTGTAGTTGGCACCTCTGATCTATAATATGTTTGATTTGTTATCACCTGCTGTGGGGTTTCATCTTCATGCGAATCTAAAGTGGGTTTGTTAGATTCTTCATTCTGTAATCTTGCATCTCTGTATTGAAGTCTTTCTCTTAATTCTGCAAATGGGATGTCATCTTCGCTGTCTGAATTATCTCTGAACTGACACAGTCGGTTTATGGCATCATTCGACTGAGTGTGGGTCATAACTGGTTGTTCATCGTCAATTTCAAATTCACCATAGGCAGTGTTAGATAATGAGCTGGACGGTTGATAGTGGAGAGTTGCTGTTCTCGTCGGTCTATCTGTGGCGAGATTTGTCCTTACTATGGGGCGATGATTATCTCTCTTTAACTGTGTAACGTGCGCTTTTGTGGTTAAATTTTTCTCCTCGTTCCACAAAATATAGTTGGTTGGGGTGGTCTTCTCAAGTATCTTGTAACCGTCTGTCCAACGTGTGTCAAACTTTGAGTTCCGTACATGTTTTTTGTAATATACTAGTTCATATTATTATTCTATTACCACCAATTCTATTATCAGTTTGACATTTCACTCATGGAATATCAATAACCATCCAACATCTCATTCATGAAGTACGAATACCTGTTCAACCTTTCAGTAAAAAAAAGTTCTAACACCAGTTAAACACTGCACTGAGGTAGTACCAAAACCAGTTTATCCGTCGCAAAATACCACTACCAGTTCCACACCAGCTTCCCGTCTGACCCCAGCTTAACTCTGTCACTAGCAACCATCTCTAAGGGAGAAGGGAATGCAACATGCTCCGCTGTTTCTATTCGCTCAGCCAGCATGTCTCTTGTGTCACCTGGATAAACTGGAACACTCTCTTGGGCAATTATGGCCCCAGCATCCACTTCCCTAGCAACAAAGTGTATCGTACAGCCAGAGACTCGAACCCCAGCCTCCAATGCTAGCTTCTGAGCATGAGCTCCCTTAAAAGATGGAAGCAAGGATGGATGAATATTCAACATCTATTCTCTGATCTCGCATTCGCTGAAGAGAAATGTCGTCGTCACTGCTCCACTCTTCGTTTGACTGATATGAGCTTGTAGTTGGCACCTCTGATCTATAATATGTTTGATTTGTTATCACCTGCTGTGGGGTTTCATCTTCATGCGAATCTAAAGTGGGTTTGTTAGATTCTTCATTCTGTAATCTTGCATCTCTGTATTGAAGTCTTTCTCTTAATTCTGCAAATGGGATGTCATCTTCGCTGTCTGAATTATCTCTGAACTGACACAGTCGGTTTATGGCATCATTCGACTGAGTGTGGGTCATAACTGGTTGTTCATCGTCAATTTCAAATTCACCATAGGCAGTGTTAGATAATGAGCTGGACGGTTGATAGTGGAGAGTTGCTGTTCTCGTCGGTCTATCTGTGGCGAGATTTGTCCTTACTATGGGGCGATGATTATCTCTCTTTAACTGTGTAACGTGCGCTTTTGTGGTTAAATTTTTCTCCTCGTTCCACAAAATATAGTTGGTTGGGGTGGTCTTCTCAAGTATCTTGTAACCGTCTGTCCAACGTGTGTCAAACTTTGAGTTCCGTACATGTTTTTTGTAATATACTAGTTCATATTATTATTCTATTACCACCAATTCTATTATCAGTTTGACATTTCACTCATGGAATATCAATAACCATCCAACATCTCATTCATGAAGTACGAATACCTGTTCAACCTTTCAGTAAAAAAAAGTTCTAACACCAGTTAAACACTGCACTGAGGTAGTACCAAAACCAGTTTATCCGTCGCAAAATACCACTACCAGTTCCACACCAGCTTCCCGTCTGACCCCAGCTTAACTCTGTCACTAGCAACCATCTCTAAGGGAGAAGGGAATGCAACATGCTCCGCTGTTTCTATTCGCTCAGCCAGCATGTCTCTTGTGTCACCTGGATAAACTGGAACACTCTCTTGGGCAATTATGGCCCCAGCATCCACTTCCCTAGCAACAAAGTGTATCGTACAGCCAGAGACTCGAACCCCAGCCTCCAATGCTAGCTTCTGAGCATGAGCTCCCTTAAAAGATGGAAGCAAGGATGGATGAATATTCAACATCTATTCTCTGATCTCGCATTCGCTGAAGAGAAATGTCGTCGTCACTGCTCCACTCTTCGTTTGACTGATATGAGCTTGTAGTTGGCACCTCTGATCTATAATATGTTTGATTTGTTATCACCTGCTGTGGGGTTTCATCTTCATGCGAATCTAAAGTGGGTTTGTTAGATTCTTCATTCTGTAATCTTGCATCTCTGTATTGAAGTCTTTCTCTTAATTCTGCAAGTGGGATGTCATCTTCGCTGTCTGAATTATCTCTGAACTGACACAGTCGGTTTATGGCATCATTCGACTGAGTGTGGGTCATAACTGGTTGTTCATCGTCAATTTCAAATTCACCATAGGCAGTGTTAGATAATGAGCTGGACGGTTGATAGTGGAGAGTTGCTGTTCTCGTCGGTCTATCTGTGGCGAGATTTGTCCTTACTATGGGGCGATGATTATCTCTCTTTAACTGTGTAACGTGCGCTTTTGTGGTTAAATTTTTCTCCTCGTTCCACAAAATATAGTTGGTTGGGGTGGTCTTCTCAAGTATCTTGTAACCGTCTGTCCAACGTGTGTCAAACTTTGAGTTCCGTACATGTTTTTTGTAATATACTAGTTCATATTATTATTCTATTACCACCAATTCTATTATCAGTTTGACATTTCACTCATGGAATATCAATAACCATCCAACATCTCATTCATGAAGTACGAATACCTGTTCAACCTTTCAGTAAAAAAAAGTTCTAACACCAGTTAAACACTGCACTGAGGTAGTACCAAAACCAGTTTATCCGTCGCAAAATACCACTACCAGTTCCACACCAGCTTCCCGTCTGACCCCAGCTTAACTCTGTCACTAGCAACCATCTCTAAGGGAGAAGGGAATGCAACATGCTCCGCTGTTTCTATTCGCTCAGCCAGCATGTCTCTTGTGTCACCTGGATAAACTGGAACACTCTCTTGGGCAATTATGGCCCCAGCATCCACTTCCCTAGCAACAAAGTGTATCGTACAGCCAGAGACTCGAACCCCAGCCTCCAATGCTAGCTTCTGAGCATGAGCTCCCTTAAAAGATGGAAGCAAGGATGGATGAATATTCAACATCTATTCTCTGATCTCGCATTCGCTGAAGAGAAATGTCGTCGTCACTGCTCCACTCTTCGTTTGACTGATATGAGCTTGTAGTTGGCACCTCTGATCTATAATATGTTTGATTTGTTATCACCTGCTGTGGGGTTTCATCTTCATGCGAATCTAAAGTGGGTTTGTTAGATTCTTCATTCTGTAATCTTGCATCTCTGTATTGAAGTCTTTCTCTTAATTCTGCAAATGGGATGTCATCTTCGCTGTCTGAATTATCTCTGAACTGACACAGTCGGTTTATGGCATCATTCGACTGAGTGTGGGTCATAACTGGTTGTTCATCGTCAATTTCAAATTCACCATAGGCAGTGTTAGATAATGAGCTGGACGGTTGATAGTGGAGAGTTGCTGTTCTCGTCGGTCTATCTGTGGCGAGATTTGTCCTTACTATGGGGCGATGATTATCTCTCTTTAACTGTGTAACGTGCGCTTTTGTGGTTAAATTTTTCTCCTCGTTCCACAAAATATAGTTGGTTGGGGTGGTCTTCTCAAGTATCTTGTAACCGTCTGTCCAACGTGTGTCAAACTTTGAGTTCCGTACATGTTTTTTGTAATATACTAGTTCATATTATTATTCTATTACCACCAATTCTATTATCAGTTTGACATTTCACTCATGGAATATCAATAACCATCCAACATCTCATTCATGAAGTACGAATACCTGTTCAACCTTTCAGTAAAAAAAAGTTCTAACACCAGTTAAACACTGCACTGAGGTAGTACCAAAACCAGTTTATCCGTCGCAAAATACCACTACCAGTTCCACACCAGCTTCCCGTCTGACCCCAGCTTAACTCTGTCACTAGCAACCATCTCTAAGGGAGAAGGGAATGCAACATGCTCCGCTGTTTCTATTCGCTCAGCCAGCATGTCTCTTGTGTCACCTGGATAAACTGGAACACTCTCTTGGGCAATTATGGCCCCAGCATCCACTTCCCTAGCAACAAAGTGTATCGTACAGCCAGAGACTCGAACCCCAGCCTCCAATGCTAGCTTCTGAGCATGAGCTCCCTTAAAAGATGGAAGCAAGGATGGATGAATATTCAACATCTATTCTCTGATCTCGCATTCGCTGAAGAGAAATGTCGTCGTCACTGCTCCACTCTTCGTTTGACTGATATGAGCTTGTAGTTGGCACCTCTGATCTATAATATGTTTGATTTGTTATCACCTGCTGTGGGGTTTCATCTTCATGCGAATCTAAAGTGGGTTTGTTAGATTCTTCATTCTGTAATCTTGCATCTCTGTATTGAAGTCTTTCTCTTAATTCTGCAAATGGGATGTCATCTTCGCTGTCTGAATTATCTCTGAACTGACACAGTCGGTTTATGGCATCATTCGACTGAGTGTGGGTCATAACTGGTTGTTCATCGTCAATTTCAAATTCACCATAGGCAGTGTTAGATAATGAGCTGGACGGTTGATAGTGGAGAGTTGCTGTTCTCGTCGGTCTATCTGTGGCGAGATTTGTCCTTACTATGGGGCGATGATTATCTCTCTTTAACTGTGTAACGTGCGCTTTTGTGGTTAAATTTTTCTCCTCGTTCCACAAAATATAGTTGGTTGGGGTGGTCTTCTCAAGTATCTTGTAACCGTCTGTCCAACGTGTGTCAAACTTTGAGTTCCGTACATGTTTTTTGTAATATACTAGTTCATATTATTATTCTATTACCACCAATTCTATTATCAGTTTGACATTTCACTCATGGAATATCAATAACCATCCAACATCTCATTCATGAAGTACGAATACCTGTTCAACCTTTCAGTAAAAAAAAGTTCTAACACCAGTTAAACACTGCACTGAGGTAGTACCAAAACCAGTTTATCCGTCGCAAAATACCACTACCAGTTCCACACCAGCTTCCCGTCTGACCCCAGCTTAACTCTGTCACTAGCAACCATCTCTAAGGGAGAAGGGAATGCAACATGCTCCGCTGTTTCTATTCGCTCAGCCAGCATGTCTCTTGTGTCACCTGGATAAACTGGAACACTCTCTTGGGCAATTATGGCCCCAGCATCCACTTCCCTAGCAACAAAGTGTATCGTACAGCCAGAGACTCGAACCCCAGCCTCCAATGCTAGCTTCTGAGCATGAGCTCCCTTAAAAGATGGAAGCAAGGATGGATGAATATTCAACATCTATTCTCTGATCTCGCATTCGCTGAAGAGAAATGTCGTCGTCACTGCTCCACTCTTCGTTTGACTGATATGAGCTTGTAGTTGGCACCTCTGATCTATAATATGTTTGATTTGTTATCACCTGCTGTGGGGTTTCATCTTCATGCGAATCTAAAGTGGGTTTGTTAGATTCTTCATTCTGTAATCTTGCATCTCTGTATTGAAGTCTTTCTCTTAATTCTGCAAGTGGGATGTCATCTTCGCTGTCTGAATTATCTCTGAACTGACACAGTCGGTTTATGGCATCATTCGACTGAGTGTGGGTCATAACTGGTTGTTCATCGTCAATTTCAAATTCACCATAGGCAGTGTTAGATAATGAGCTGGACGGTTGATAGTGGAGAGTTGCTGTTCTCGTCGGTCTATCTGTGGCGAGATTTGTCCTTACTATGGGGCGATGATTATCTCTCTTTAACTGTGTAACGTGCGCTTTTGTGGTTAAATTTTTCTCCTCGTTCCACAAAATATAGTTGGTTGGGGTGGTCTTCTCAAGTATCTTGTAACCGTCTGTCCAACGTGTGTCAAACTTTGAGTTCCGTACATGTTTTTTGTAATATACTAGTTCATATTATTATTCTATTACCACCAATTCTATTATCAGTTTGACATTTCACTCATGGAATATCAATAACCATCCAACATCTCATTCATGAAGTACGAATACCTGTTCAACCTTTCAGTAAAAAAAAGTTCTAACACCAGTTAAACACTGCACTGAGGTAGTACCAAAACCAGTTTATCCGTCGCAAAATACCACTACCAGTTCCACACCAGCTTCCCGTCTGACCCCAGCTTAACTCTGTCACTAGCAACCATCTCTAAGGGAGAAGGGAATGCAACATGCTCCGCTGTTTCTATTCGCTCAGCCAGCATGTCTCTTGTGTCACCTGGATAAACTGGAACACTCTCTTGGGCAATTATGGCCCCAGCATCCACTTCCCTAGCAACAAAGTGTATCGTACAGCCAGAGACTCGAACCCCAGCCTCCAATGCTAGCTTCTGAGCATGAGCTCCCTTAAAAGATGGAAGCAAGGATGGATGAATATTCAACATCTATTCTCTGATCTCGCATTCGCTGAAGAGAAATGTCGTCGTCACTGCTCCACTCTTCGTTTGACTGATATGAGCTTGTAGTTGGCACCTCTGATCTATAATATGTTTGATTTGTTATCACCTGCTGTGGGGTTTCATCTTCATGCGAATCTAAAGTGGGTTTGTTAGATTCTTCATTCTGTAATCTTGCATCTCTGTATTGAAGTCTTTCTCTTAATTCTGCAAGTGGGATGTCATCTTCGCTGTCTGAATTATCTCTGAACTGACACAGTCGGTTTATGGCATCATTCGACTGAGTGTGGGTCATAACTGGTTGTTCATCGTCAATTTCAAATTCACCATAGGCAGTGTTAGATAATGAGCTGGACGGTTGATAGTGGAGAGTTGCTGTTCTCGTCGGTCTATCTGTGGCGAGATTTGTCCTTACTATGGGGCGATGATTATCTCTCTTTAACTGTGTAACGTGCGCTTTTGTGGTTAAATTTTTCTCCTCGTTCCACAAAATATAGTTGGTTGGGGTGGTCTTCTCAAGTATCTTGTAACCGTCTGTCCAACGTGTGTCAAACTTTGAGTTCCGTACATGTTTTTTGTAATATACTAGTTCATATTATTATTCTATTACCACCAATTCTATTATCAGTTTGACATTTCACTCATGGAATATCAATAACCATCCAACATCTCATTCATGAAGTACGAATACCTGTTCAACCTTTCAGTAAAAAAAAGTTCTAACACCAGTTAAACACTGCACTGAGGTAGTACCAAAACCAGTTTATCCGTCGCAAAATACCACTACCAGTTCCACACCAGCTTCCCGTCTGACCCCAGCTTAACTCTGTCACTAGCAACCATCTCTAAGGGAGAAGGGAATGCAACATGCTCCGCTGTTTCTATTCGCTCAGCCAGCATGTCTCTTGTGTCACCTGGATAAACTGGAACACTCTCTTGGGCAATTATGGCCCCAGCATCCACTTCCCTAGCAACAAAGTGTATCGTACAGCCAGAGACTCGAACCCCAGCCTCCAATGCTAGCTTCTGAGCATGAGCTCCCTTAAAAGATGGAAGCAAGGATGGATGAATATTCAACATCTATTCTCTGATCTCGCATTCGCTGAAGAGAAATGTCGTCGTCACTGCTCCACTCTTCGTTTGACTGATATGAGCTTGTAGTTGGCACCTCTGATCTATAATATGTTTGATTTGTTATCACCTGCTGTGGGGTTTCATCTTCATGCGAATCTAAAGTGGGTTTGTTAGATTCTTCATTCTGTAATCTTGCATCTCTGTATTGAAGTCTTTCTCTTAATTCTGCAAGTGGGATGTCATCTTCGCTGTCTGAATTATCTCTGAACTGACACAGTCGGTTTATGGCATCATTCGACTGAGTGTGGGTCATAACTGGTTGTTCATCGTCAATTTCAAATTCACCATAGGCAGTGTTAGATAATGAGCTGGACGGTTGATAGTGGAGAGTTGCTGTTCTCGTCGGTCTATCTGTGGCGAGATTTGTCCTTACTATGGGGCGATGATTATCTCTCTTTAACTGTGTAACGTGCGCTTTTGTGGTTAAATTTTTCTCCTCGTTCCACAAAATATAGTTGGTTGGGGTGGTCTTCTCAAGTATCTTGTAACCGTCTGTCCAACGTGTGTCAAACTTTGAGTTCCGTACATGTTTTTTGTAATATACTAGTTCATATTATTATTCTATTACCACCAATTCTATTATCAGTTTGACATTTCACTCATGGAATATCAATAACCATCCAACATCTCATTCATGAAGTACGAATACCTGTTCAACCTTTCAGTAAAAAAAAGTTCTAACACCAGTTAAACACTGCACTGAGGTAGTACCAAAACCAGTTTATCCGTCGCAAAATACCACTACCAGTTCCACACCAGCTTCCCGTCTGACCCCAGCTTAACTCTGTCACTAGCAACCATCTCTAAGGGAGAAGGGAATGCAACATGCTCCGCTGTTTCTATTCGCTCAGCCAGCATGTCTCTTGTGTCACCTGGATAAACTGGAACACTCTCTTGGGCAATTATGGCCCCAGCATCCACTTCCCTAGCAACAAAGTGTATCGTACAGCCAGAGACTCGAACCCCAGCCTCCAATGCTAGCTTCTGAGCATGAGCTCCCTTAAAAGATGGAAGCAAGGATGGATGAATATTCAACATCTATTCTCTGATCTCGCATTCGCTGAAGAGAAATGTCGTCGTCACTGCTCCACTCTTCGTTTGACTGATATGAGCTTGTAGTTGGCACCTCTGATCTATAATATGTTTGATTTGTTATCACCTGCTGTGGGGTTTCATCTTCATGCGAATCTAAAGTGGGTTTGTTAGATTCTTCATTCTGTAATCTTGCATCTCTGTATTGAAGTCTTTCTCTTAATTCTGCAAATGGGATGTCATCTTCGCTGTCTGAATTATCTCTGAACTGACACAGTCGGTTTATGGCATCATTCGACTGAGTGTGGGTCATAACTGGTTGTTCATCGTCAATTTCAAATTCACCATAGGCAGTGTTAGATAATGAGCTGGACGGTTGATAGTGGAGAGTTGCTGTTCTCGTCGGTCTATCTGTGGCGAGATTTGTCCTTACTATGGGGCGATGATTATCTCTCTTTAACTGTGTAACGTGCGCTTTTGTGGTTAAATTTTTCTCCTCGTTCCACAAAATATAGTTGGTTGGGGTGGTCTTCTCAAGTATCTTGTAACCGTCTGTCCAACGTGTGTCAAACTTTGAGTTCCGTACATGTTTTTTGTAATATACTAGTTCATATTATTATTCTATTACCACCAATTCTATTATCAGTTTGACATTTCACTCATGGAATATCAATAACCATCCAACATCTCATTCATGAAGTACGAATACCTGTTCAACCTTTCAGTAAAAAAAAGTTCTAACACCAGTTAAACACTGCACTGAGGTAGTACCAAAACCAGTTTATCCGTCGCAAAATACCACTACCAGTTCCACACCAGCTTCCCGTCTGACCCCAGCTTAACTCTGTCACTAGCAACCATCTCTAAGGGAGAAGGGAATGCAACATGCTCCGCTGTTTCTATTCGCTCAGCCAGCATGTCTCTTGTGTCACCTGGATAAACTGGAACACTCTCTTGGGCAATTATGGCCCCAGCATCCACTTCCCTAGCAACAAAGTGTATCGTACAGCCAGAGACTCGAACCCCAGCCTCCAATGCTAGCTTCTGAGCATGAGCTCCCTTAAAAGATGGAAGCAAGGATGGATGAATATTCAACATCTATTCTCTGATCTCGCATTCGCTGAAGAGAAATGTCGTCGTCACTGCTCCACTCTTCGTTTGACTGATATGAGCTTGTAGTTGGCACCTCTGATCTATAATATGTTTGATTTGTTATCACCTGCTGTGGGGTTTCATCTTCATGCGAATCTAAAGTGGGTTTGTTAGATTCTTCATTCTGTAATCTTGCATCTCTGTATTGAAGTCTTTCTCTTAATTCTGCAAGTGGGATGTCATCTTCGCTGTCTGAATTATCTCTGAACTGACACAGTCGGTTTATGGCATCATTCGACTGAGTGTGGGTCATAACTGGTTGTTCATCGTCAATTTCAAATTCACCATAGGCAGTGTTAGATAATGAGCTGGACGGTTGATAGTGGAGAGTTGCTGTTCTCGTCGGTCTATCTGTGGCGAGATTTGTCCTTACTATGGGGCGATGATTATCTCTCTTTAACTGTGTAACGTGCGCTTTTGTGGTTAAATTTTTCTCCTCGTTCCACAAAATATAGTTGGTTGGGGTGGTCTTCTCAAGTATCTTGTAACCGTCTGTCCAACGTGTGTCAAACTTTGAGTTCCGTACATGTTTTTTGTAATATACTAGTTCATATTATTATTCTATTACCACCAATTCTATTATCAGTTTGACATTTCACTCATGGAATATCAATAACCATCCAACATCTCATTCATGAAGTACGAATACCTGTTCAACCTTTCAGTAAAAAAAAGTTCTAACACCAGTTAAACACTGCACTGAGGTAGTACCAAAACCAGTTTATCCGTCGCAAAATACCACTACCAGTTCCACACCAGCTTCCCGTCTGACCCCAGCTTAACTCTGTCACTAGCAACCATCTCTAAGGGAGAAGGGAATGCAACATGCTCCGCTGTTTCTATTCGCTCAGCCAGCATGTCTCTTGTGTCACCTGGATAAACTGGAACACTCTCTTGGGCAATTATGGCCCCAGCATCCACTTCCCTAGCAACAAAGTGTATCGTACAGCCAGAGACTCGAACCCCAGCCTCCAATGCTAGCTTCTGAGCATGAGCTCCCTTAAAAGATGGAAGCAAGGATGGATGAATATTCAACATCTATTCTCTGATCTCGCATTCGCTGAAGAGAAATGTCGTCGTCACTGCTCCACTCTTCGTTTGACTGATATGAGCTTGTAGTTGGCACCTCTGATCTATAATATGTTTGATTTGTTATCACCTGCTGTGGGGTTTCATCTTCATGCGAATCTAAAGTGGGTTTGTTAGATTCTTCATTCTGTAATCTTGCATCTCTGTATTGAAGTCTTTCTCTTAATTCTGCAAGTGGGATGTCATCTTCGCTGTCTGAATTATCTCTGAACTGACACAGTCGGTTTATGGCATCATTCGACTGAGTGTGGGTCATAACTGGTTGTTCATCGTCAATTTCAAATTCACCATAGGCAGTGTTAGATAATGAGCTGGACGGTTGATAGTGGAGAGTTGCTGTTCTCGTCGGTCTATCTGTGGCGAGATTTGTCCTTACTATGGGGCGATGATTATCTCTCTTTAACTGTGTAACGTGCGCTTTTGTGGTTAAATTTTTCTCCTCGTTCCACAAAATATAGTTGGTTGGGGTGGTCTTCTCAAGTATCTTGTAACCGTCTGTCCAACGTGTGTCAAACTTTGAGTTCCGTACATGTTTTTTGTAATATACTAGTTCATATTATTATTCTATTACCACCAATTCTATTATCAGTTTGACATTTCACTCATGGAATATCAATAACCATCCAACATCTCATTCATGAAGTACGAATACCTGTTCAACCTTTCAGTAAAAAAAAGTTCTAACACCAGTTAAACACTGCACTGAGGTAGTACCAAAACCAGTTTATCCGTCGCAAAATACCACTACCAGTTCCACACCAGCTTCCCGTCTGACCCCAGCTTAACTCTGTCACTAGCAACCATCTCTAAGGGAGAAGGGAATGCAACATGCTCCGCTGTTTCTATTCGCTCAGCCAGCATGTCTCTTGTGTCACCTGGATAAACTGGAACACTCTCTTGGGCAATTATGGCCCCAGCATCCACTTCCCTAGCAACAAAGTGTATCGTACAGCCAGAGACTCGAACCCCAGCCTCCAATGCTAGCTTCTGAGCATGAGCTCCCTTAAAAGATGGAAGCAAGGATGGATGAATATTCAACATCTATTCTCTGATCTCGCATTCGCTGAAGAGAAATGTCGTCGTCACTGCTCCACTCTTCGTTTGACTGATATGAGCTTGTAGTTGGCACCTCTGATCTATAATATGTTTGATTTGTTATCACCTGCTGTGGGGTTTCATCTTCATGCGAATCTAAAGTGGGTTTGTTAGATTCTTCATTCTGTAATCTTGCATCTCTGTATTGAAGTCTTTCTCTTAATTCTGCAAGTGGGATGTCATCTTCGCTGTCTGAATTATCTCTGAACTGACACAGTCGGTTTATGGCATCATTCGACTGAGTGTGGGTCATAACTGGTTGTTCATCGTCAATTTCAAATTCACCATAGGCAGTGTTAGATAATGAGCTGGACGGTTGATAGTGGAGAGTTGCTGTTCTCGTCGGTCTATCTGTGGCGAGATTTGTCCTTACTATGGGGCGATGATTATCTCTCTTTAACTGTGTAACGTGCGCTTTTGTGGTTAAATTTTTCTCCTCGTTCCACAAAATATAGTTGGTTGGGGTGGTCTTCTCAAGTATCTTGTAACCGTCTGTCCAACGTGTGTCAAACTTTGAGTTCCGTACATGTTTTTTGTAATATACTAGTTCATATTATTATTCTATTACCACCAATTCTATTATCAGTTTGACATTTCACTCATGGAATATCAATAACCATCCAACATCTCATTCATGAAGTACGAATACCTGTTCAACCTTTCAGTAAAAAAAAGTTCTAACACCAGTTAAACACTGCACTGAGGTAGTACCAAAACCAGTTTATCCGTCGCAAAATACCACTACCAGTTCCACACCAGCTTCCCGTCTGACCCCAGCTTAACTCTGTCACTAGCAACCATCTCTAAGGGAGAAGGGAATGCAACATGCTCCGCTGTTTCTATTCGCTCAGCCAGCATGTCTCTTGTGTCACCTGGATAAACTGGAACACTCTCTTGGGCAATTATGGCCCCAGCATCCACTTCCCTAGCAACAAAGTGTATCGTACAGCCAGAGACTCGAACCCCAGCCTCCAATGCTAGCTTCTGAGCATGAGCTCCCTTAAAAGATGGAAGCAAGGATGGATGAATATTCAACATCTATTCTCTGATCTCGCATTCGCTGAAGAGAAATGTCGTCGTCACTGCTCCACTCTTCGTTTGACTGATATGAGCTTGTAGTTGGCACCTCTGATCTATAATATGTTTGATTTGTTATCACCTGCTGTGGGGTTTCATCTTCATGCGAATCTAAAGTGGGTTTGTTAGATTCTTCATTCTGTAATCTTGCATCTCTGTATTGAAGTCTTTCTCTTAATTCTGCAAATGGGATGTCATCTTCGCTGTCTGAATTATCTCTGAACTGACACAGTCGGTTTATGGCATCATTCGACTGAGTGTGGGTCATAACTGGTTGTTCATCGTCAATTTCAAATTCACCATAGGCAGTGTTAGATAATGAGCTGGACGGTTGATAGTGGAGAGTTGCTGTTCTCGTCGGTCTATCTGTGGCGAGATTTGTCCTTACTATGGGGCGATGATTATCTCTCTTTAACTGTGTAACGTGCGCTTTTGTGGTTAAATTTTTCTCCTCGTTCCACAAAATATAGTTGGTTGGGGTGGTCTTCTCAAGTATCTTGTAACCGTCTGTCCAACGTGTGTCAAACTTTGAGTTCCGTACATGTTTTTTGTAATATACTAGTTCATATTATTATTCTATTACCACCAATTCTATTATCAGTTTGACATTTCACTCATGGAATATCAATAACCATCCAACATCTCATTCATGAAGTACGAATACCTGTTCAACCTTTCAGTAAAAAAAAGTTCTAACACCAGTTAAACACTGCACTGAGGTAGTACCAAAACCAGTTTATCCGTCGCAAAATACCACTACCAGTTCCACACCAGCTTCCCGTCTGACCCCAGCTTAACTCTGTCACTAGCAACCATCTCTAAGGGAGAAGGGAATGCAACATGCTCCGCTGTTTCTATTCGCTCAGCCAGCATGTCTCTTGTGTCACCTGGATAAACTGGAACACTCTCTTGGGCAATTATGGCCCCAGCATCCACTTCCCTAGCAACAAAGTGTATCGTACAGCCAGAGACTCGAACCCCAGCCTCCAATGCTAGCTTCTGAGCATGAGCTCCCTTAAAAGATGGAAGCAAGGATGGATGAATATTCAACATCTATTCTCTGATCTCGCATTCGCTGAAGAGAAATGTCGTCGTCACTGCTCCACTCTTCGTTTGACTGATATGAGCTTGTAGTTGGCACCTCTGATCTATAATATGTTTGATTTGTTATCACCTGCTGTGGGGTTTCATCTTCATGCGAATCTAAAGTGGGTTTGTTAGATTCTTCATTCTGTAATCTTGCATCTCTGTATTGAAGTCTTTCTCTTAATTCTGCAAGTGGGATGTCATCTTCGCTGTCTGAATTATCTCTGAACTGACACAGTCGGTTTATGGCATCATTCGACTGAGTGTGGGTCATAACTGGTTGTTCATCGTCAATTTCAAATTCACCATAGGCAGTGTTAGATAATGAGCTGGACGGTTGATAGTGGAGAGTTGCTGTTCTCGTCGGTCTATCTGTGGCGAGATTTGTCCTTACTATGGGGCGATGATTATCTCTCTTTAACTGTGTAACGTGCGCTTTTGTGGTTAAATTTTTCTCCTCGTTCCACAAAATATAGTTGGTTGGGGTGGTCTTCTCAAGTATCTTGTAACCGTCTGTCCAACGTGTGTCAAACTTTGAGTTCCGTACATGTTTTTTGTAATATACTAGTTCATATTATTATTCTATTACCACCAATTCTATTATCAGTTTGACATTTCACTCATGGAATATCAATAACCATCCAACATCTCATTCATGAAGTACGAATACCTGTTCAACCTTTCAGTAAAAAAAAGTTCTAACACCAGTTAAACACTGCACTGAGGTAGTACCAAAACCAGTTTATCCGTCGCAAAATACCACTACCAGTTCCACACCAGCTTCCCGTCTGACCCCAGCTTAACTCTGTCACTAGCAACCATCTCTAAGGGAGAAGGGAATGCAACATGCTCCGCTGTTTCTATTCGCTCAGCCAGCATGTCTCTTGTGTCACCTGGATAAACTGGAACACTCTCTTGGGCAATTATGGCCCCAGCATCCACTTCCCTAGCAACAAAGTGTATCGTACAGCCAGAGACTCGAACCCCAGCCTCCAATGCTAGCTTCTGAGCATGAGCTCCCTTAAAAGATGGAAGCAAGGATGGATGAATATTCAACATCTATTCTCTGATCTCGCATTCGCTGAAGAGAAATGTCGTCGTCACTGCTCCACTCTTCGTTTGACTGATATGAGCTTGTAGTTGGCACCTCTGATCTATAATATGTTTGATTTGTTATCACCTGCTGTGGGGTTTCATCTTCATGCGAATCTAAAGTGGGTTTGTTAGATTCTTCATTCTGTAATCTTGCATCTCTGTATTGAAGTCTTTCTCTTAATTCTGCAAATGGGATGTCATCTTCGCTGTCTGAATTATCTCTGAACTGACACAGTCGGTTTATGGCATCATTCGACTGAGTGTGGGTCATAACTGGTTGTTCATCGTCAATTTCAAATTCACCATAGGCAGTGTTAGATAATGAGCTGGACGGTTGATAGTGGAGAGTTGCTGTTCTCGTCGGTCTATCTGTGGCGAGATTTGTCCTTACTATGGGGCGATGATTATCTCTCTTTAACTGTGTAACGTGCGCTTTTGTGGTTAAATTTTTCTCCTCGTTCCACAAAATATAGTTGGTTGGGGTGGTCTTCTCAAGTATCTTGTAACCGTCTGTCCAACGTGTGTCAAACTTTGAGTTCCGTACATGTTTTTTGTAATATACTAGTTCATATTATTATTCTATTACCACCAATTCTATTATCAGTTTGACATTTCACTCATGGAATATCAATAACCATCCAACATCTCATTCATGAAGTACGAATACCTGTTCAACCTTTCAGTAAAAAAAAGTTCTAACACCAGTTAAACACTGCACTGAGGTAGTACCAAAACCAGTTTATCCGTCGCAAAATACCACTACCAGTTCCACACCAGCTTCCCGTCTGACCCCAGCTTAACTCTGTCACTAGCAACCATCTCTAAGGGAGAAGGGAATGCAACATGCTCCGCTGTTTCTATTCGCTCAGCCAGCATGTCTCTTGTGTCACCTGGATAAACTGGAACACTCTCTTGGGCAATTATGGCCCCAGCATCCACTTCCCTAGCAACAAAGTGTATCGTACAGCCAGAGACTCGAACCCCAGCCTCCAATGCTAGCTTCTGAGCATGAGCTCCCTTAAAAGATGGAAGCAAGGATGGATGAATATTCAACATCTATTCTCTGATCTCGCATTCGCTGAAGAGAAATGTCGTCGTCACTGCTCCACTCTTCGTTTGACTGATATGAGCTTGTAGTTGGCACCTCTGATCTATAATATGTTTGATTTGTTATCACCTGCTGTGGGGTTTCATCTTCATGCGAATCTAAAGTGGGTTTGTTAGATTCTTCATTCTGTAATCTTGCATCTCTGTATTGAAGTCTTTCTCTTAATTCTGCAAGTGGGATGTCATCTTCGCTGTCTGAATTATCTCTGAACTGACACAGTCGGTTTATGGCATCATTCGACTGAGTGTGGGTCATAACTGGTTGTTCATCGTCAATTTCAAATTCACCATAGGCAGTGTTAGATAATGAGCTGGACGGTTGATAGTGGAGAGTTGCTGTTCTCGTCGGTCTATCTGTGGCGAGATTTGTCCTTACTATGGGGCGATGATTATCTCTCTTTAACTGTGTAACGTGCGCTTTTGTGGTTAAATTTTTCTCCTCGTTCCACAAAATATAGTTGGTTGGGGTGGTCTTCTCAAGTATCTTGTAACCGTCTGTCCAACGTGTGTCAAACTTTGAGTTCCGTACATGTTTTTTGTAATATACTAGTTCATATTATTATTCTATTACCACCAATTCTATTATCAGTTTGACATTTCACTCATGGAATATCAATAACCATCCAACATCTCATTCATGAAGTACGAATACCTGTTCAACCTTTCAGTAAAAAAAAGTTCTAACACCAGTTAAACACTGCACTGAGGTAGTACCAAAACCAGTTTATCCGTCGCAAAATACCACTACCAGTTCCACACCAGCTTCCCGTCTGACCCCAGCTTAACTCTGTCACTAGCAACCATCTCTAAGGGAGAAGGGAATGCAACATGCTCCGCTGTTTCTATTCGCTCAGCCAGCATGTCTCTTGTGTCACCTGGATAAACTGGAACACTCTCTTGGGCAATTATGGCCCCAGCATCCACTTCCCTAGCAACAAAGTGTATCGTACAGCCAGAGACTCGAACCCCAGCCTCCAATGCTAGCTTCTGAGCATGAGCTCCCTTAAAAGATGGAAGCAAGGATGGATGAATATTCAACATCTATTCTCTGATCTCGCATTCGCTGAAGAGAAATGTCGTCGTCACTGCTCCACTCTTCGTTTGACTGATATGAGCTTGTAGTTGGCACCTCTGATCTATAATATGTTTGATTTGTTATCACCTGCTGTGGGGTTTCATCTTCATGCGAATCTAAAGTGGGTTTGTTAGATTCTTCATTCTGTAATCTTGCATCTCTGTATTGAAGTCTTTCTCTTAATTCTGCAAGTGGGATGTCATCTTCGCTGTCTGAATTATCTCTGAACTGACACAGTCGGTTTATGGCATCATTCGACTGAGTGTGGGTCATAACTGGTTGTTCATCGTCAATTTCAAATTCACCATAGGCAGTGTTAGATAATGAGCTGGACGGTTGATAGTGGAGAGTTGCTGTTCTCGTCGGTCTATCTGTGGCGAGATTTGTCCTTACTATGGGGCGATGATTATCTCTCTTTAACTGTGTAACGTGCGCTTTTGTGGTTAAATTTTTCTCCTCGTTCCACAAAATATAGTTGGTTGGGGTGGTCTTCTCAAGTATCTTGTAACCGTCTGTCCAACGTGTGTCAAACTTTGAGTTCCGTACATGTTTTTTGTAATATACTAGTTCATATTATTATTCTATTACCACCAATTCTATTATCAGTTTGACATTTCACTCATGGAATATCAATAACCATCCAACATCTCATTCATGAAGTACGAATACCTGTTCAACCTTTCAGTAAAAAAAAGTTCTAACACCAGTTAAACACTGCACTGAGGTAGTACCAAAACCAGTTTATCCGTCGCAAAATACCACTACCAGTTCCACACCAGCTTCCCGTCTGACCCCAGCTTAACTCTGTCACTAGCAACCATCTCTAAGGGAGAAGGGAATGCAACATGCTCCGCTGTTTCTATTCGCTCAGCCAGCATGTCTCTTGTGTCACCTGGATAAACTGGAACACTCTCTTGGGCAATTATGGCCCCAGCATCCACTTCCCTAGCAACAAAGTGTATCGTACAGCCAGAGACTCGAACCCCAGCCTCCAATGCTAGCTTCTGAGCATGAGCTCCCTTAAAAGATGGAAGCAAGGATGGATGAATATTCAACATCTATTCTCTGATCTCGCATTCGCTGAAGAGAAATGTCGTCGTCACTGCTCCACTCTTCGTTTGACTGATATGAGCTTGTAGTTGGCACCTCTGATCTATAATATGTTTGATTTGTTATCACCTGCTGTGGGGTTTCATCTTCATGCGAATCTAAAGTGGGTTTGTTAGATTCTTCATTCTGTAATCTTGCATCTCTGTATTGAAGTCTTTCTCTTAATTCTGCAAGTGGGATGTCATCTTCGCTGTCTGAATTATCTCTGAACTGACACAGTCGGTTTATGGCATCATTCGACTGAGTGTGGGTCATAACTGGTTGTTCATCGTCAATTTCAAATTCACCATAGGCAGTGTTAGATAATGAGCTGGACGGTTGATAGTGGAGAGTTGCTGTTCTCGTCGGTCTATCTGTGGCGAGATTTGTCCTTACTATGGGGCGATGATTATCTCTCTTTAACTGTGTAACGTGCGCTTTTGTGGTTAAATTTTTCTCCTCGTTCCACAAAATATAGTTGGTTGGGGTGGTCTTCTCAAGTATCTTGTAACCGTCTGTCCAACGTGTGTCAAACTTTGAGTTCCGTACATGTTTTTTGTAATATACTAGTTCATATTATTATTCTATTACCACCAATTCTATTATCAGTTTGACATTTCACTCATGGAATATCAATAACCATCCAACATCTCATTCATGAAGTACGAATACCTGTTCAACCTTTCAGTAAAAAAAAGTTCTAACACCAGTTAAACACTGCACTGAGGTAGTACCAAAACCAGTTTATCCGTCGCAAAATACCACTACCAGTTCCACACCAGCTTCCCGTCTGACCCCAGCTTAACTCTGTCACTAGCAACCATCTCTAAGGGAGAAGGGAATGCAACATGCTCCGCTGTTTCTATTCGCTCAGCCAGCATGTCTCTTGTGTCACCTGGATAAACTGGAACACTCTCTTGGGCAATTATGGCCCCAGCATCCACTTCCCTAGCAACAAAGTGTATCGTACAGCCAGAGACTCGAACCCCAGCCTCCAATGCTAGCTTCTGAGCATGAGCTCCCTTAAAAGATGGAAGCAAGGATGGATGAATATTCAACATCTATTCTCTGATCTCGCATTCGCTGAAGAGAAATGTCGTCGTCACTGCTCCACTCTTCGTTTGACTGATATGAGCTTGTAGTTGGCACCTCTGATCTATAATATGTTTGATTTGTTATCACCTGCTGTGGGGTTTCATCTTCATGCGAATCTAAAGTGGGTTTGTTAGATTCTTCATTCTGTAATCTTGCATCTCTGTATTGAAGTCTTTCTCTTAATTCTGCAAGTGGGATGTCATCTTCGCTGTCTGAATTATCTCTGAACTGACACAGTCGGTTTATGGCATCATTCGACTGAGTGTGGGTCATAACTGGTTGTTCATCGTCAATTTCAAATTCACCATAGGCAGTGTTAGATAATGAGCTGGACGGTTGATAGTGGAGAGTTGCTGTTCTCGTCGGTCTATCTGTGGCGAGATTTGTCCTTACTATGGGGCGATGATTATCTCTCTTTAACTGTGTAACGTGCGCTTTTGTGGTTAAATTTTTCTCCTCGTTCCACAAAATATAGTTGGTTGGGGTGGTCTTCTCAAGTATCTTGTAACCGTCTGTCCAACGTGTGTCAAACTTTGAGTTCCGTACATGTTTTTTGTAATATACTAGTTCATATTATTATTCTATTACCACCAATTCTATTATCAGTTTGACATTTCACTCATGGAATATCAATAACCATCCAACATCTCATTCATGAAGTACGAATACCTGTTCAACCTTTCAGTAAAAAAAAGTTCTAACACCAGTTAAACACTGCACTGAGGTAGTACCAAAACCAGTTTATCCGTCGCAAAATACCACTACCAGTTCCACACCAGCTTCCCGTCTGACCCCAGCTTAACTCTGTCACTAGCAACCATCTCTAAGGGAGAAGGGAATGCAACATGCTCCGCTGTTTCTATTCGCTCAGCCAGCATGTCTCTTGTGTCACCTGGATAAACTGGAACACTCTCTTGGGCAATTATGGCCCCAGCATCCACTTCCCTAGCAACAAAGTGTATCGTACAGCCAGAGACTCGAACCCCAGCCTCCAATGCTAGCTTCTGAGCATGAGCTCCCTTAAAAGATGGAAGCAAGGATGGATGAATATTCAACATCTATTCTCTGATCTCGCATTCGCTGAAGAGAAATGTCGTCGTCACTGCTCCACTCTTCGTTTGACTGATATGAGCTTGTAGTTGGCACCTCTGATCTATAATATGTTTGATTTGTTATCACCTGCTGTGGGGTTTCATCTTCATGCGAATCTAAAGTGGGTTTGTTAGATTCTTCATTCTGTAATCTTGCATCTCTGTATTGAAGTCTTTCTCTTAATTCTGCAAGTGGGATGTCATCTTCGCTGTCTGAATTATCTCTGAACTGACACAGTCGGTTTATGGCATCATTCGACTGAGTGTGGGTCATAACTGGTTGTTCATCGTCAATTTCAAATTCACCATAGGCAGTGTTAGATAATGAGCTGGACGGTTGATAGTGGAGAGTTGCTGTTCTCGTCGGTCTATCTGTGGCGAGATTTGTCCTTACTATGGGGCGATGATTATCTCTCTTTAACTGTGTAACGTGCGCTTTTGTGGTTAAATTTTTCTCCTCGTTCCACAAAATATAGTTGGTTGGGGTGGTCTTCTCAAGTATCTTGTAACCGTCTGTCCAACGTGTGTCAAACTTTGAGTTCCGTACATGTTTTTTGTAATATACTAGTTCATATTATTATTCTATTACCACCAATTCTATTATCAGTTTGACATTTCACTCATGGAATATCAATAACCATCCAACATCTCATTCATGAAGTACGAATACCTGTTCAACCTTTCAGTAAAAAAAAGTTCTAACACCAGTTAAACACTGCACTGAGGTAGTACCAAAACCAGTTTATCCGTCGCAAAATACCACTACCAGTTCCACACCAGCTTCCCGTCTGACCCCAGCTTAACTCTGTCACTAGCAACCATCTCTAAGGGAGAAGGGAATGCAACATGCTCCGCTGTTTCTATTCGCTCAGCCAGCATGTCTCTTGTGTCACCTGGATAAACTGGAACACTCTCTTGGGCAATTATGGCCCCAGCATCCACTTCCCTAGCAACAAAGTGTATCGTACAGCCAGAGACTCGAACCCCAGCCTCCAATGCTAGCTTCTGAGCATGAGCTCCCTTAAAAGATGGAAGCAAGGATGGATGAATATTCAACATCTATTCTCTGATCTCGCATTCGCTGAAGAGAAATGTCGTCGTCACTGCTCCACTCTTCGTTTGACTGATATGAGCTTGTAGTTGGCACCTCTGATCTATAATATGTTTGATTTGTTATCACCTGCTGTGGGGTTTCATCTTCATGCGAATCTAAAGTGGGTTTGTTAGATTCTTCATTCTGTAATCTTGCATCTCTGTATTGAAGTCTTTCTCTTAATTCTGCAAGTGGGATGTCATCTTCGCTGTCTGAATTATCTCTGAACTGACACAGTCGGTTTATGGCATCATTCGACTGAGTGTGGGTCATAACTGGTTGTTCATCGTCAATTTCAAATTCACCATAGGCAGTGTTAGATAATGAGCTGGACGGTTGATAGTGGAGAGTTGCTGTTCTCGTCGGTCTATCTGTGGCGAGATTTGTCCTTACTATGGGGCGATGATTATCTCTCTTTAACTGTGTAACGTGCGCTTTTGTGGTTAAATTTTTCTCCTCGTTCCACAAAATATAGTTGGTTGGGGTGGTCTTCTCAAGTATCTTGTAACCGTCTGTCCAACGTGTGTCAAACTTTGAGTTCCGTACATGTTTTTTGTAATATACTAGTTCATATTATTATTCTATTACCACCAATTCTATTATCAGTTTGACATTTCACTCATGGAATATCAATAACCATCCAACATCTCATTCATGAAGTACGAATACCTGTTCAACCTTTCAGTAAAAAAAAGTTCTAACACCAGTTAAACACTGCACTGAGGTAGTACCAAAACCAGTTTATCCGTCGCAAAATACCACTACCAGTTCCACACCAGCTTCCCGTCTGACCCCAGCTTAACTCTGTCACTAGCAACCATCTCTAAGGGAGAAGGGAATGCAACATGCTCCGCTGTTTCTATTCGCTCAGCCAGCATGTCTCTTGTGTCACCTGGATAAACTGGAACACTCTCTTGGGCAATTATGGCCCCAGCATCCACTTCCCTAGCAACAAAGTGTATCGTACAGCCAGAGACTCGAACCCCAGCCTCCAATGCTAGCTTCTGAGCATGAGCTCCCTTAAAAGATGGAAGCAAGGATGGATGAATATTCAACATCTATTCTCTGATCTCGCATTCGCTGAAGAGAAATGTCGTCGTCACTGCTCCACTCTTCGTTTGACTGATATGAGCTTGTAGTTGGCACCTCTGATCTATAATATGTTTGATTTGTTATCACCTGCTGTGGGGTTTCATCTTCATGCGAATCTAAAGTGGGTTTGTTAGATTCTTCATTCTGTAATCTTGCATCTCTGTATTGAAGTCTTTCTCTTAATTCTGCAAGTGGGATGTCATCTTCGCTGTCTGAATTATCTCTGAACTGACACAGTCGGTTTATGGCATCATTCGACTGAGTGTGGGTCATAACTGGTTGTTCATCGTCAATTTCAAATTCACCATAGGCAGTGTTAGATAATGAGCTGGACGGTTGATAGTGGAGAGTTGCTGTTCTCGTCGGTCTATCTGTGGC
Organism: Oreohelix idahoensis; assembly: GCA_024509875.1. NCBI lineage: Eukaryota > Metazoa > Mollusca > Gastropoda > Stylommatophora > Oreohelicidae > Oreohelix > Oreohelix idahoensis. Next base: position 473,540 of record JAMPIV010019448.1, on the reverse strand, counting down.
GAGATTTGTCCTTACTATGGGGCGATGATTATCTCTCTTTAACTGTGTAACGTGCGCTTTTGTGGTTAAATTTTTCTCCTCGTTCCACAAAATATAGTTGGTTGGGGTGGTCTTCTCAAGTATCTTGTAACCGTCTGTCCAACGTGTGTCAAACTTTGAGTTCCGTACATGTTTTTTGTAATATACTAGTTCATATTATTATTCTATTACCACCAATTCTATTATCAGTTTGACATTTCACTCATGGAATATCAATAACCATCCAACATCTCATTCATGAAGTACGAATACCTGTTCAACCTTTCAGTAAAAAAAAGTTCTAACACCAGTTAAACACTGCACTGAGGTAGTACCAAAACCAGTTTATCCGTCGCAAAATACCACTACCAGTTCCACACCAGCTTCCCGTCTGACCCCAGCTTAACTCTGTCACTAGCAACCATCTCTAAGGGAGAAGGGAATGCAACATGCTCCGCTGTTTCTATTCGCTCAGCCAGCATGTCTCTTGTGTCACCTGGATAAACTGGAACACTCTCTTGGGCAATTATGGCCCCAGCATCCACTTCCCTAGCAACAAAGTGTATCGTACAGCCAGAGACTCGAACCCCAGCCTCCAATGCTAGCTTCTGAGCATGAGCTCCCTTAAAAGATGGAAGCAAGGATGGATGAATATTCAACATCTATTCTCTGATCTCGCATTCGCTGAAGAGAAATGTCGTCGTCACTGCTCCACTCTTCGTTTGACTGATATGAGCTTGTAGTTGGCACCTCTGATCTATAATATGTTTGATTTGTTATCACCTGCTGTGGGGTTTCATCTTCATGCGAATCTAAAGTGGGTTTGTTAGATTCTTCATTCTGTAATCTTGCATCTCTGTATTGAAGTCTTTCTCTTAATTCTGCAAGTGGGATGTCATCTTCGCTGTCTGAATTATCTCTGAACTGACACAGTCGGTTTATGGCATCATTCGACTGAGTGTGGGTCATAACTGGTTGTTCATCGTCAATTTCAAATTCACCATAGGCAGTGTTAGATAATGAGCTGGACGGTTGATAGTGGAGAGTTGCTGTTCTCGTCGGTCTATCTGTGGCGAGATTTGTCCTTACTATGGGGCGATGATTATCTCTCTTTAACTGTGTAACGTGCGCTTTTGTGGTTAAATTTTTCTCCTCGTTCCACAAAATATAGTTGGTTGGGGTGGTCTTCTCAAGTATCTTGTAACCGTCTGTCCAACGTGTGTCAAACTTTGAGTTCCGTACATGTTTTTTGTAATATACTAGTTCATATTATTATTCTATTACCACCAATTCTATTATCAGTTTGACATTTCACTCATGGAATATCAATAACCATCCAACATCTCATTCATGAAGTACGAATACCTGTTCAACCTTTCAGTAAAAAAAAGTTCTAACACCAGTTAAACACTGCACTGAGGTAGTACCAAAACCAGTTTATCCGTCGCAAAATACCACTACCAGTTCCACACCAGCTTCCCGTCTGACCCCAGCTTAACTCTGTCACTAGCAACCATCTCTAAGGGAGAAGGGAATGCAACATGCTCCGCTGTTTCTATTCGCTCAGCCAGCATGTCTCTTGTGTCACCTGGATAAACTGGAACACTCTCTTGGGCAATTATGGCCCCAGCATCCACTTCCCTAGCAACAAAGTGTATCGTACAGCCAGAGACTCGAACCCCAGCCTCCAATGCTAGCTTCTGAGCATGAGCTCCCTTAAAAGATGGAAGCAAGGATGGATGAATATTCAACATCTATTCTCTGATCTCGCATTCGCTGAAGAGAAATGTCGTCGTCACTGCTCCACTCTTCGTTTGACTGATATGAGCTTGTAGTTGGCACCTCTGATCTATAATATGTTTGATTTGTTATCACCTGCTGTGGGGTTTCATCTTCATGCGAATCTAAAGTGGGTTTGTTAGATTCTTCATTCTGTAATCTTGCATCTCTGTATTGAAGTCTTTCTCTTAATTCTGCAAATGGGATGTCATCTTCGCTGTCTGAATTATCTCTGAACTGACACAGTCGGTTTATGGCATCATTCGACTGAGTGTGGGTCATAACTGGTTGTTCATCGTCAATTTCAAATTCACCATAGGCAGTGTTAGATAATGAGCTGGACGGTTGATAGTGGAGAGTTGCTGTTCTCGTCGGTCTATCTGTGGCGAGATTTGTCCTTACTATGGGGCGATGATTATCTCTCTTTAACTGTGTAACGTGCGCTTTTGTGGTTAAATTTTTCTCCTCGTTCCACAAAATATAGTTGGTTGGGGTGGTCTTCTCAAGTATCTTGTAACCGTCTGTCCAACGTGTGTCAAACTTTGAGTTCCGTACATGTTTTTTGTAATATACTAGTTCATATTATTATTCTATTACCACCAATTCTATTATCAGTTTGACATTTCACTCATGGAATATCAATAACCATCCAACATCTCATTCATGAAGTACGAATACCTGTTCAACCTTTCAGTAAAAAAAAGTTCTAACACCAGTTAAACACTGCACTGAGGTAGTACCAAAACCAGTTTATCCGTCGCAAAATACCACTACCAGTTCCACACCAGCTTCCCGTCTGACCCCAGCTTAACTCTGTCACTAGCAACCATCTCTAAGGGAGAAGGGAATGCAACATGCTCCGCTGTTTCTATTCGCTCAGCCAGCATGTCTCTTGTGTCACCTGGATAAACTGGAACACTCTCTTGGGCAATTATGGCCCCAGCATCCACTTCCCTAGCAACAAAGTGTATCGTACAGCCAGAGACTCGAACCCCAGCCTCCAATGCTAGCTTCTGAGCATGAGCTCCCTTAAAAGATGGAAGCAAGGATGGATGAATATTCAACATCTATTCTCTGATCTCGCATTCGCTGAAGAGAAATGTCGTCGTCACTGCTCCACTCTTCGTTTGACTGATATGAGCTTGTAGTTGGCACCTCTGATCTATAATATGTTTGATTTGTTATCACCTGCTGTGGGGTTTCATCTTCATGCGAATCTAAAGTGGGTTTGTTAGATTCTTCATTCTGTAATCTTGCATCTCTGTATTGAAGTCTTTCTCTTAATTCTGCAAGTGGGATGTCATCTTCGCTGTCTGAATTATCTCTGAACTGACACAGTCGGTTTATGGCATCATTCGACTGAGTGTGGGTCATAACTGGTTGTTCATCGTCAATTTCAAATTCACCATAGGCAGTGTTAGATAATGAGCTGGACGGTTGATAGTGGAGAGTTGCTGTTCTCGTCGGTCTATCTGTGGCGAGATTTGTCCTTACTATGGGGCGATGATTATCTCTCTTTAACTGTGTAACGTGCGCTTTTGTGGTTAAATTTTTCTCCTCGTTCCACAAAATATAGTTGGTTGGGGTGGTCTTCTCAAGTATCTTGTAACCGTCTGTCCAACGTGTGTCAAACTTTGAGTTCCGTACATGTTTTTTGTAATATACTAGTTCATATTATTATTCTATTACCACCAATTCTATTATCAGTTTGACATTTCACTCATGGAATATCAATAACCATCCAACATCTCATTCATGAAGTACGAATACCTGTTCAACCTTTCAGTAAAAAAAAGTTCTAACACCAGTTAAACACTGCACTGAGGTAGTACCAAAACCAGTTTATCCGTCGCAAAATACCACTACCAGTTCCACACCAGCTTCCCGTCTGACCCCAGCTTAACTCTGTCACTAGCAACCATCTCTAAGGGAGAAGGGAATGCAACATGCTCCGCTGTTTCTATTCGCTCAGCCAGCATGTCTCTTGTGTCACCTGGATAAACTGGAACACTCTCTTGGGCAATTATGGCCCCAGCATCCACTTCCCTAGCAACAAAGTGTATCGTACAGCCAGAGACTCGAACCCCAGCCTCCAATGCTAGCTTCTGAGCATGAGCTCCCTTAAAAGATGGAAGCAAGGATGGATGAATATTCAACATCTATTCTCTGATCTCGCATTCGCTGAAGAGAAATGTCGTCGTCACTGCTCCACTCTTCGTTTGACTGATATGAGCTTGTAGTTGGCACCTCTGATCTATAATATGTTTGATTTGTTATCACCTGCTGTGGGGTTTCATCTTCATGCGAATCTAAAGTGGGTTTGTTAGATTCTTCATTCTGTAATCTTGCATCTCTGTATTGAAGTCTTTCTCTTAATTCTGCAAGTGGGATGTCATCTTCGCTGTCTGAATTATCTCTGAACTGACACAGTCGGTTTATGGCATCATTCGACTGAGTGTGGGTCATAACTGGTTGTTCATCGTCAATTTCAAATTCACCATAGGCAGTGTTAGATAATGAGCTGGACGGTTGATAGTGGAGAGTTGCTGTTCTCGTCGGTCTATCTGTGGCGAGATTTGTCCTTACTATGGGGCGATGATTATCTCTCTTTAACTGTGTAACGTGCGCTTTTGTGGTTAAATTTTTCTCCTCGTTCCACAAAATATAGTTGGTTGGGGTGGTCTTCTCAAGTATCTTGTAACCGTCTGTCCAACGTGTGTCAAACTTTGAGTTCCGTACATGTTTTTTGTAATATACTAGTTCATATTATTATTCTATTACCACCAATTCTATTATCAGTTTGACATTTCACTCATGGAATATCAATAACCATCCAACATCTCATTCATGAAGTACGAATACCTGTTCAACCTTTCAGTAAAAAAAAGTTCTAACACCAGTTAAACACTGCACTGAGGTAGTACCAAAACCAGTTTATCCGTCGCAAAATACCACTACCAGTTCCACACCAGCTTCCCGTCTGACCCCAGCTTAACTCTGTCACTAGCAACCATCTCTAAGGGAGAAGGGAATGCAACATGCTCCGCTGTTTCTATTCGCTCAGCCAGCATGTCTCTTGTGTCACCTGGATAAACTGGAACACTCTCTTGGGCAATTATGGCCCCAGCATCCACTTCCCTAGCAACAAAGTGTATCGTACAGCCAGAGACTCGAACCCCAGCCTCCAATGCTAGCTTCTGAGCATGAGCTCCCTTAAAAGATGGAAGCAAGGATGGATGAATATTCAACATCTATTCTCTGATCTCGCATTCGCTGAAGAGAAATGTCGTCGTCACTGCTCCACTCTTCGTTTGACTGATATGAGCTTGTAGTTGGCACCTCTGATCTATAATATGTTTGATTTGTTATCACCTGCTGTGGGGTTTCATCTTCATGCGAATCTAAAGTGGGTTTGTTAGATTCTTCATTCTGTAATCTTGCATCTCTGTATTGAAGTCTTTCTCTTAATTCTGCAAGTGGGATGTCATCTTCGCTGTCTGAATTATCTCTGAACTGACACAGTCGGTTTATGGCATCATTCGACTGAGTGTGGGTCATAACTGGTTGTTCATCGTCAATTTCAAATTCACCATAGGCAGTGTTAGATAATGAGCTGGACGGTTGATAGTGGAGAGTTGCTGTTCTCGTCGGTCTATCTGTGGCGAGATTTGTCCTTACTATGGGGCGATGATTATCTCTCTTTAACTGTGTAACGTGCGCTTTTGTGGTTAAATTTTTCTCCTCGTTCCACAAAATATAGTTGGTTGGGGTGGTCTTCTCAAGTATCTTGTAACCGTCTGTCCAACGTGTGTCAAACTTTGAGTTCCGTACATGTTTTTTGTAATATACTAGTTCATATTATTATTCTATTACCACCAATTCTATTATCAGTTTGACATTTCACTCATGGAATATCAATAACCATCCAACATCTCATTCATGAAGTACGAATACCTGTTCAACCTTTCAGTAAAAAAAAGTTCTAACACCAGTTAAACACTGCACTGAGGTAGTACCAAAACCAGTTTATCCGTCGCAAAATACCACTACCAGTTCCACACCAGCTTCCCGTCTGACCCCAGCTTAACTCTGTCACTAGCAACCATCTCTAAGGGAGAAGGGAATGCAACATGCTCCGCTGTTTCTATTCGCTCAGCCAGCATGTCTCTTGTGTCACCTGGATAAACTGGAACACTCTCTTGGGCAATTATGGCCCCAGCATCCACTTCCCTAGCAACAAAGTGTATCGTACAGCCAGAGACTCGAACCCCAGCCTCCAATGCTAGCTTCTGAGCATGAGCTCCCTTAAAAGATGGAAGCAAGGATGGATGAATATTCAACATCTATTCTCTGATCTCGCATTCGCTGAAGAGAAATGTCGTCGTCACTGCTCCACTCTTCGTTTGACTGATATGAGCTTGTAGTTGGCACCTCTGATCTATAATATGTTTGATTTGTTATCACCTGCTGTGGGGTTTCATCTTCATGCGAATCTAAAGTGGGTTTGTTAGATTCTTCATTCTGTAATCTTGCATCTCTGTATTGAAGTCTTTCTCTTAATTCTGCAAGTGGGATGTCATCTTCGCTGTCTGAATTATCTCTGAACTGACACAGTCGGTTTATGGCATCATTCGACTGAGTGTGGGTCATAACTGGTTGTTCATCGTCAATTTCAAATTCACCATAGGCAGTGTTAGATAATGAGCTGGACGGTTGATAGTGGAGAGTTGCTGTTCTCGTCGGTCTATCTGTGGCGAGATTTGTCCTTACTATGGGGCGATGATTATCTCTCTTTAACTGTGTAACGTGCGCTTTTGTGGTTAAATTTTTCTCCTCGTTCCACAAAATATAGTTGGTTGGGGTGGTCTTCTCAAGTATCTTGTAACCGTCTGTCCAACGTGTGTCAAACTTTGAGTTCCGTACATGTTTTTTGTAATATACTAGTTCATATTATTATTCTATTACCACCAATTCTATTATCAGTTTGACATTTCACTCATGGAATATCAATAACCATCCAACATCTCATTCATGAAGTACGAATACCTGTTCAACCTTTCAGTAAAAAAAAGTTCTAACACCAGTTAAACACTGCACTGAGGTAGTACCAAAACCAGTTTATCCGTCGCAAAATACCACTACCAGTTCCACACCAGCTTCCCGTCTGACCCCAGCTTAACTCTGTCACTAGCAACCATCTCTAAGGGAGAAGGGAATGCAACATGCTCCGCTGTTTCTATTCGCTCAGCCAGCATGTCTCTTGTGTCACCTGGATAAACTGGAACACTCTCTTGGGCAATTATGGCCCCAGCATCCACTTCCCTAGCAACAAAGTGTATCGTACAGCCAGAGACTCGAACCCCAGCCTCCAATGCTAGCTTCTGAGCATGAGCTCCCTTAAAAGATGGAAGCAAGGATGGATGAATATTCAACATCTATTCTCTGATCTCGCATTCGCTGAAGAGAAATGTCGTCGTCACTGCTCCACTCTTCGTTTGACTGATATGAGCTTGTAGTTGGCACCTCTGATCTATAATATGTTTGATTTGTTATCACCTGCTGTGGGGTTTCATCTTCATGCGAATCTAAAGTGGGTTTGTTAGATTCTTCATTCTGTAATCTTGCATCTCTGTATTGAAGTCTTTCTCTTAATTCTGCAAGTGGGATGTCATCTTCGCTGTCTGAATTATCTCTGAACTGACACAGTCGGTTTATGGCATCATTCGACTGAGTGTGGGTCATAACTGGTTGTTCATCGTCAATTTCAAATTCACCATAGGCAGTGTTAGATAATGAGCTGGACGGTTGATAGTGGAGAGTTGCTGTTCTCGTCGGTCTATCTGTGGCGAGATTTGTCCTTACTATGGGGCGATGATTATCTCTCTTTAACTGTGTAACGTGCGCTTTTGTGGTTAAATTTTTCTCCTCGTTCCACAAAATATAGTTGGTTGGGGTGGTCTTCTCAAGTATCTTGTAACCGTCTGTCCAACGTGTGTCAAACTTTGAGTTCCGTACATGTTTTTTGTAATATACTAGTTCATATTATTATTCTATTACCACCAATTCTATTATCAGTTTGACATTTCACTCATGGAATATCAATAACCATCCAACATCTCATTCATGAAGTACGAATACCTGTTCAACCTTTCAGTAAAAAAAAGTTCTAACACCAGTTAAACACTGCACTGAGGTAGTACCAAAACCAGTTTATCCGTCGCAAAATACCACTACCAGTTCCACACCAGCTTCCCGTCTGACCCCAGCTTAACTCTGTCACTAGCAACCATCTCTAAGGGAGAAGGGAATGCAACATGCTCCGCTGTTTCTATTCGCTCAGCCAGCATGTCTCTTGTGTCACCTGGATAAACTGGAACACTCTCTTGGGCAATTATGGCCCCAGCATCCACTTCCCTAGCAACAAAGTGTATCGTACAGCCAGAGACTCGAACCCCAGCCTCCAATGCTAGCTTCTGAGCATGAGCTCCCTTAAAAGATGGAAGCAAGGATGGATGAATATTCAACATCTATTCTCTGATCTCGCATTCGCTGAAGAGAAATGTCGTCGTCACTGCTCCACTCTTCGTTTGACTGATATGAGCTTGTAGTTGGCACCTCTGATCTATAATATGTTTGATTTGTTATCACCTGCTGTGGGGTTTCATCTTCATGCGAATCTAAAGTGGGTTTGTTAGATTCTTCATTCTGTAATCTTGCATCTCTGTATTGAAGTCTTTCTCTTAATTCTGCAAGTGGGATGTCATCTTCGCTGTCTGAATTATCTCTGAACTGACACAGTCGGTTTATGGCATCATTCGACTGAGTGTGGGTCATAACTGGTTGTTCATCGTCAATTTCAAATTCACCATAGGCAGTGTTAGATAATGAGCTGGACGGTTGATAGTGGAGAGTTGCTGTTCTCGTCGGTCTATCTGTGGCGAGATTTGTCCTTACTATGGGGCGATGATTATCTCTCTTTAACTGTGTAACGTGCGCTTTTGTGGTTAAATTTTTCTCCTCGTTCCACAAAATATAGTTGGTTGGGGTGGTCTTCTCAAGTATCTTGTAACCGTCTGTCCAACGTGTGTCAAACTTTGAGTTCCGTACATGTTTTTTGTAATATACTAGTTCATATTATTATTCTATTACCACCAATTCTATTATCAGTTTGACATTTCACTCATGGAATATCAATAACCATCCAACATCTCATTCATGAAGTACGAATACCTGTTCAACCTTTCAGTAAAAAAAAGTTCTAACACCAGTTAAACACTGCACTGAGGTAGTACCAAAACCAGTTTATCCGTCGCAAAATACCACTACCAGTTCCACACCAGCTTCCCGTCTGACCCCAGCTTAACTCTGTCACTAGCAACCATCTCTAAGGGAGAAGGGAATGCAACATGCTCCGCTGTTTCTATTCGCTCAGCCAGCATGTCTCTTGTGTCACCTGGATAAACTGGAACACTCTCTTGGGCAATTATGGCCCCAGCATCCACTTCCCTAGCAACAAAGTGTATCGTACAGCCAGAGACTCGAACCCCAGCCTCCAATGCTAGCTTCTGAGCATGAGCTCCCTTAAAAGATGGAAGCAAGGATGGATGAATATTCAACATCTATTCTCTGATCTCGCATTCGCTGAAGAGAAATGTCGTCGTCACTGCTCCACTCTTCGTTTGACTGATATGAGCTTGTAGTTGGCACCTCTGATCTATAATATGTTTGATTTGTTATCACCTGCTGTGGGGTTTCATCTTCATGCGAATCTAAAGTGGGTTTGTTAGATTCTTCATTCTGTAATCTTGCATCTCTGTATTGAAGTCTTTCTCTTAATTCTGCAAATGGGATGTCATCTTCGCTGTCTGAATTATCTCTGAACTGACACAGTCGGTTTATGGCATCATTCGACTGAGTGTGGGTCATAACTGGTTGTTCATCGTCAATTTCAAATTCACCATAGGCAGTGTTAGATAATGAGCTGGACGGTTGATAGTGGAGAGTTGCTGTTCTCGTCGGTCTATCTGTGGCGAGATTTGTCCTTACTATGGGGCGATGATTATCTCTCTTTAACTGTGTAACGTGCGCTTTTGTGGTTAAATTTTTCTCCTCGTTCCACAAAATATAGTTGGTTGGGGTGGTCTTCTCAAGTATCTTGTAACCGTCTGTCCAACGTGTGTCAAACTTTGAGTTCCGTACATGTTTTTTGTAATATACTAGTTCATATTATTATTCTATTACCACCAATTCTATTATCAGTTTGACATTTCACTCATGGAATATCAATAACCATCCAACATCTCATTCATGAAGTACGAATACCTGTTCAACCTTTCAGTAAAAAAAAGTTCTAACACCAGTTAAACACTGCACTGAGGTAGTACCAAAACCAGTTTATCCGTCGCAAAATACCACTACCAGTTCCACACCAGCTTCCCGTCTGACCCCAGCTTAACTCTGTCACTAGCAACCATCTCTAAGGGAGAAGGGAATGCAACATGCTCCGCTGTTTCTATTCGCTCAGCCAGCATGTCTCTTGTGTCACCTGGATAAACTGGAACACTCTCTTGGGCAATTATGGCCCCAGCATCCACTTCCCTAGCAACAAAGTGTATCGTACAGCCAGAGACTCGAACCCCAGCCTCCAATGCTAGCTTCTGAGCATGAGCTCCCTTAAAAGATGGAAGCAAGGATGGATGAATATTCAACATCTATTCTCTGATCTCGCATTCGCTGAAGAGAAATGTCGTCGTCACTGCTCCACTCTTCGTTTGACTGATATGAGCTTGTAGTTGGCACCTCTGATCTATAATATGTTTGATTTGTTATCACCTGCTGTGGGGTTTCATCTTCATGCGAATCTAAAGTGGGTTTGTTAGATTCTTCATTCTGTAATCTTGCATCTCTGTATTGAAGTCTTTCTCTTAATTCTGCAAGTGGGATGTCATCTTCGCTGTCTGAATTATCTCTGAACTGACACAGTCGGTTTATGGCATCATTCGACTGAGTGTGGGTCATAACTGGTTGTTCATCGTCAATTTCAAATTCACCATAGGCAGTGTTAGATAATGAGCTGGACGGTTGATAGTGGAGAGTTGCTGTTCTCGTCGGTCTATCTGTGGCGAGATTTGTCCTTACTATGGGGCGATGATTATCTCTCTTTAACTGTGTAACGTGCGCTTTTGTGGTTAAATTTTTCTCCTCGTTCCACAAAATATAGTTGGTTGGGGTGGTCTTCTCAAGTATCTTGTAACCGTCTGTCCAACGTGTGTCAAACTTTGAGTTCCGTACATGTTTTTTGTAATATACTAGTTCATATTATTATTCTATTACCACCAATTCTATTATCAGTTTGACATTTCACTCATGGAATATCAATAACCATCCAACATCTCATTCATGAAGTACGAATACCTGTTCAACCTTTCAGTAAAAAAAAGTTCTAACACCAGTTAAACACTGCACTGAGGTAGTACCAAAACCAGTTTATCCGTCGCAAAATACCACTACCAGTTCCACACCAGCTTCCCGTCTGACCCCAGCTTAACTCTGTCACTAGCAACCATCTCTAAGGGAGAAGGGAATGCAACATGCTCCGCTGTTTCTATTCGCTCAGCCAGCATGTCTCTTGTGTCACCTGGATAAACTGGAACACTCTCTTGGGCAATTATGGCCCCAGCATCCACTTCCCTAGCAACAAAGTGTATCGTACAGCCAGAGACTCGAACCCCAGCCTCCAATGCTAGCTTCTGAGCATGAGCTCCCTTAAAAGATGGAAGCAAGGATGGATGAATATTCAACATCTATTCTCTGATCTCGCATTCGCTGAAGAGAAATGTCGTCGTCACTGCTCCACTCTTCGTTTGACTGATATGAGCTTGTAGTTGGCACCTCTGATCTATAATATGTTTGATTTGTTATCACCTGCTGTGGGGTTTCATCTTCATGCGAATCTAAAGTGGGTTTGTTAGATTCTTCATTCTGTAATCTTGCATCTCTGTATTGAAGTCTTTCTCTTAATTCTGCAAGTGGGATGTCATCTTCGCTGTCTGAATTATCTCTGAACTGACACAGTCGGTTTATGGCATCATTCGACTGAGTGTGGGTCATAACTGGTTGTTCATCGTCAATTTCAAATTCACCATAGGCAGTGTTAGATAATGAGCTGGACGGTTGATAGTGGAGAGTTGCTGTTCTCGTCGGTCTATCTGTGGCGAGATTTGTCCTTACTATGGGGCGATGATTATCTCTCTTTAACTGTGTAACGTGCGCTTTTGTGGTTAAATTTTTCTCCTCGTTCCACAAAATATAGTTGGTTGGGGTGGTCTTCTCAAGTATCTTGTAACCGTCTGTCCAACGTGTGTCAAACTTTGAGTTCCGTACATGTTTTTTGTAATATACTAGTTCATATTATTATTCTATTACCACCAATTCTATTATCAGTTTGACATTTCACTCATGGAATATCAATAACCATCCAACATCTCATTCATGAAGTACGAATACCTGTTCAACCTTTCAGTAAAAAAAAGTTCTAACACCAGTTAAACACTGCACTGAGGTAGTACCAAAACCAGTTTATCCGTCGCAAAATACCACTACCAGTTCCACACCAGCTTCCCGTCTGACCCCAGCTTAACTCTGTCACTAGCAACCATCTCTAAGGGAGAAGGGAATGCAACATGCTCCGCTGTTTCTATTCGCTCAGCCAGCATGTCTCTTGTGTCACCTGGATAAACTGGAACACTCTCTTGGGCAATTATGGCCCCAGCATCCACTTCCCTAGCAACAAAGTGTATCGTACAGCCAGAGACTCGAACCCCAGCCTCCAATGCTAGCTTCTGAGCATGAGCTCCCTTAAAAGATGGAAGCAAGGATGGATGAATATTCAACATCTATTCTCTGATCTCGCATTCGCTGAAGAGAAATGTCGTCGTCACTGCTCCACTCTTCGTTTGACTGATATGAGCTTGTAGTTGGCACCTCTGATCTATAATATGTTTGATTTGTTATCACCTGCTGTGGGGTTTCATCTTCATGCGAATCTAAAGTGGGTTTGTTAGATTCTTCATTCTGTAATCTTGCATCTCTGTATTGAAGTCTTTCTCTTAATTCTGCAAGTGGGATGTCATCTTCGCTGTCTGAATTATCTCTGAACTGACACAGTCGGTTTATGGCATCATTCGACTGAGTGTGGGTCATAACTGGTTGTTCATCGTCAATTTCAAATTCACCATAGGCAGTGTTAGATAATGAGCTGGACGGTTGATAGTGGAGAGTTGCTGTTCTCGTCGGTCTATCTGTGGCGAGATTTGTCCTTACTATGGGGCGATGATTATCTCTCTTTAACTGTGTAACGTGCGCTTTTGTGGTTAAATTTTTCTCCTCGTTCCACAAAATATAGTTGGTTGGGGTGGTCTTCTCAAGTATCTTGTAACCGTCTGTCCAACGTGTGTCAAACTTTGAGTTCCGTACATGTTTTTTGTAATATACTAGTTCATATTATTATTCTATTACCACCAATTCTATTATCAGTTTGACATTTCACTCATGGAATATCAATAACCATCCAACATCTCATTCATGAAGTACGAATACCTGTTCAACCTTTCAGTAAAAAAAAGTTCTAACACCAGTTAAACACTGCACTGAGGTAGTACCAAAACCAGTTTATCCGTCGCAAAATACCACTACCAGTTCCACACCAGCTTCCCGTCTGACCCCAGCTTAACTCTGTCACTAGCAACCATCTCTAAGGGAGAAGGGAATGCAACATGCTCCGCTGTTTCTATTCGCTCAGCCAGCATGTCTCTTGTGTCACCTGGATAAACTGGAACACTCTCTTGGGCAATTATGGCCCCAGCATCCACTTCCCTAGCAACAAAGTGTATCGTACAGCCAGAGACTCGAACCCCAGCCTCCAATGCTAGCTTCTGAGCATGAGCTCCCTTAAAAGATGGAAGCAAGGATGGATGAATATTCAACATCTATTCTCTGATCTCGCATTCGCTGAAGAGAAATGTCGTCGTCACTGCTCCACTCTTCGTTTGACTGATATGAGCTTGTAGTTGGCACCTCTGATCTATAATATGTTTGATTTGTTATCACCTGCTGTGGGGTTTCATCTTCATGCGAATCTAAAGTGGGTTTGTTAGATTCTTCATTCTGTAATCTTGCATCTCTGTATTGAAGTCTTTCTCTTAATTCTGCAAGTGGGATGTCATCTTCGCTGTCTGAATTATCTCTGAACTGACACAGTCGGTTTATGGCATCATTCGACTGAGTGTGGGTCATAACTGGTTGTTCATCGTCAATTTCAAATTCACCATAGGCAGTGTTAGATAATGAGCTGGACGGTTGATAGTGGAGAGTTGCTGTTCTCGTCGGTCTATCTGTGGCGAGATTTGTCCTTACTATGGGGCGATGATTATCTCTCTTTAACTGTGTAACGTGCGCTTTTGTGGTTAAATTTTTCTCCTCGTTCCACAAAATATAGTTGGTTGGGGTGGTCTTCTCAAGTATCTTGTAACCGTCTGTCCAACGTGTGTCAAACTTTGAGTTCCGTACATGTTTTTTGTAATATACTAGTTCATATTATTATTCTATTACCACCAATTCTATTATCAGTTTGACATTTCACTCATGGAATATCAATAACCATCCAACATCTCATTCATGAAGTACGAATACCTGTTCAACCTTTCAGTAAAAAAAAGTTCTAACACCAGTTAAACACTGCACTGAGGTAGTACCAAAACCAGTTTATCCGTCGCAAAATACCACTACCAGTTCCACACCAGCTTCCCGTCTGACCCCAGCTTAACTCTGTCACTAGCAACCATCTCTAAGGGAGAAGGGAATGCAACATGCTCCGCTGTTTCTATTCGCTCAGCCAGCATGTCTCTTGTGTCACCTGGATAAACTGGAACACTCTCTTGGGCAATTATGGCCCCAGCATCCACTTCCCTAGCAACAAAGTGTATCGTACAGCCAGAGACTCGAACCCCAGCCTCCAATGCTAGCTTCTGAGCATGAGCTCCCTTAAAAGATGGAAGCAAGGATGGATGAATATTCAACATCTATTCTCTGATCTCGCATTCGCTGAAGAGAAATGTCGTCGTCACTGCTCCACTCTTCGTTTGACTGATATGAGCTTGTAGTTGGCACCTCTGATCTATAATATGTTTGATTTGTTATCACCTGCTGTGGGGTTTCATCTTCATGCGAATCTAAAGTGGGTTTGTTAGATTCTTCATTCTGTAATCTTGCATCTCTGTATTGAAGTCTTTCTCTTAATTCTGCAAGTGGGATGTCATCTTCGCTGTCTGAATTATCTCTGAACTGACACAGTCGGTTTATGGCATCATTCGACTGAGTGTGGGTCATAACTGGTTGTTCATCGTCAATTTCAAATTCACCATAGGCAGTGTTAGATAATGAGCTGGACGGTTGATAGTGGAGAGTTGCTGTTCTCGTCGGTCTATCTGTGGCGAGATTTGTCCTTACTATGGGGCGATGATTATCTCTCTTTAACTGTGTAACGTGCGCTTTTGTGGTTAAATTTTTCTCCTCGTTCCACAAAATATAGTTGGTTGGGGTGGTCTTCTCAAGTATCTTGTAACCGTCTGTCCAACGTGTGTCAAACTTTGAGTTCCGTACATGTTTTTTGTAATATACTAGTTCATATTATTATTCTATTACCACCAATTCTATTATCAGTTTGACATTTCACTCATGGAATATCAATAACCATCCAACATCTCATTCATGAAGTACGAATACCTGTTCAACCTTTCAGTAAAAAAAAGTTCTAACACCAGTTAAACACTGCACTGAGGTAGTACCAAAACCAGTTTATCCGTCGCAAAATACCACTACCAGTTCCACACCAGCTTCCCGTCTGACCCCAGCTTAACTCTGTCACTAGCAACCATCTCTAAGGGAGAAGGGAATGCAACATGCTCCGCTGTTTCTATTCGCTCAGCCAGCATGTCTCTTGTGTCACCTGGATAAACTGGAACACTCTCTTGGGCAATTATGGCCCCAGCATCCACTTCCCTAGCAACAAAGTGTATCGTACAGCCAGAGACTCGAACCCCAGCCTCCAATGCTAGCTTCTGAGCATGAGCTCCCTTAAAAGATGGAAGCAAGGATGGATGAATATTCAACATCTATTCTCTGATCTCGCATTCGCTGAAGAGAAATGTCGTCGTCACTGCTCCACTCTTCGTTTGACTGATATGAGCTTGTAGTTGGCACCTCTGATCTATAATATGTTTGATTTGTTATCACCTGCTGTGGGGTTTCATCTTCATGCGAATCTAAAGTGGGTTTGTTAGATTCTTCATTCTGTAATCTTGCATCTCTGTATTGAAGTCTTTCTCTTAATTCTGCAAGTGGGATGTCATCTTCGCTGTCTGAATTATCTCTGAACTGACACAGTCGGTTTATGGCATCATTCGACTGAGTGTGGGTCATAACTGGTTGTTCATCGTCAATTTCAAATTCACCATAGGCAGTGTTAGATAATGAGCTGGACGGTTGATAGTGGAGAGTTGCTGTTCTCGTCGGTCTATCTGTGGCGAGATTTGTCCTTACTATGGGGCGATGATTATCTCTCTTTAACTGTGTAACGTGCGCTTTTGTGGTTAAATTTTTCTCCTCGTTCCACAAAATATAGTTGGTTGGGGTGGTCTTCTCAAGTATCTTGTAACCGTCTGTCCAACGTGTGTCAAACTTTGAGTTCCGTACATGTTTTTTGTAATATACTAGTTCATATTATTATTCTATTACCACCAATTCTATTATCAGTTTGACATTTCACTCATGGAATATCAATAACCATCCAACATCTCATTCATGAAGTACGAATACCTGTTCAACCTTTCAGTAAAAAAAAGTTCTAACACCAGTTAAACACTGCACTGAGGTAGTACCAAAACCAGTTTATCCGTCGCAAAATACCACTACCAGTTCCACACCAGCTTCCCGTCTGACCCCAGCTTAACTCTGTCACTAGCAACCATCTCTAAGGGAGAAGGGAATGCAACATGCTCCGCTGTTTCTATTCGCTCAGCCAGCATGTCTCTTGTGTCACCTGGATAAACTGGAACACTCTCTTGGGCAATTATGGCCCCAGCATCCACTTCCCTAGCAACAAAGTGTATCGTACAGCCAGAGACTCGAACCCCAGCCTCCAATGCTAGCTTCTGAGCATGAGCTCCCTTAAAAGATGGAAGCAAGGATGGATGAATATTCAACATCTATTCTCTGATCTCGCATTCGCTGAAGAGAAATGTCGTCGTCACTGCTCCACTCTTCGTTTGACTGATATGAGCTTGTAGTTGGCACCTCTGATCTATAATATGTTTGATTTGTTATCACCTGCTGTGGGGTTTCATCTTCATGCGAATCTAAAGTGGGTTTGTTAGATTCTTCATTCTGTAATCTTGCATCTCTGTATTGAAGTCTTTCTCTTAATTCTGCAAGTGGGATGTCATCTTCGCTGTCTGAATTATCTCTGAACTGACACAGTCGGTTTATGGCATCATTCGACTGAGTGTGGGTCATAACTGGTTGTTCATCGTCAATTTCAAATTCACCATAGGCAGTGTTAGATAATGAGCTGGACGGTTGATAGTGGAGAGTTGCTGTTCTCGTCGGTCTATCTGTGGCGAGATTTGTCCTTACTATGGGGCGATGATTATCTCTCTTTAACTGTGTAACGTGCGCTTTTGTGGTTAAATTTTTCTCCTCGTTCCACAAAATATAGTTGGTTGGGGTGGTCTTCTCAAGTATCTTGTAACCGTCTGTCCAACGTGTGTCAAACTTTGAGTTCCGTACATGTTTTTTGTAATATACTAGTTCATATTATTATTCTATTACCACCAATTCTATTATCAGTTTGACATTTCACTCATGGAATATCAATAACCATCCAACATCTCATTCATGAAGTACGAATACCTGTTCAACCTTTCAGTAAAAAAAAGTTCTAACACCAGTTAAACACTGCACTGAGGTAGTACCAAAACCAGTTTATCCGTCGCAAAATACCACTACCAGTTCCACACCAGCTTCCCGTCTGACCCCAGCTTAACTCTGTCACTAGCAACCATCTCTAAGGGAGAAGGGAATGCAACATGCTCCGCTGTTTCTATTCGCTCAGCCAGCATGTCTCTTGTGTCACCTGGATAAACTGGAACACTCTCTTGGGCAATTATGGCCCCAGCATCCACTTCCCTAGCAACAAAGTGTATCGTACAGCCAGAGACTCGAACCCCAGCCTCCAATGCTAGCTTCTGAGCATGAGCTCCCTTAAAAGATGGAAGCAAGGATGGATGAATATTCAACATCTATTCTCTGATCTCGCATTCGCTGAAGAGAAATGTCGTCGTCACTGCTCCACTCTTCGTTTGACTGATATGAGCTTGTAGTTGGCACCTCTGATCTATAATATGTTTGATTTGTTATCACCTGCTGTGGGGTTTCATCTTCATGCGAATCTAAAGTGGGTTTGTTAGATTCTTCATTCTGTAATCTTGCATCTCTGTATTGAAGTCTTTCTCTTAATTCTGCAAGTGGGATGTCATCTTCGCTGTCTGAATTATCTCTGAACTGACACAGTCGGTTTATGGCATCATTCGACTGAGTGTGGGTCATAACTGGTTGTTCATCGTCAATTTCAAATTCACCATAGGCAGTGTTAGATAATGAGCTGGACGGTTGATAGTGGAGAGTTGCTGTTCTCGTCGGTCTATCTGTGGCGAGATTTGTCCTTACTATGGGGCGATGATTATCTCTCTTTAACTGTGTAACGTGCGCTTTTGTGGTTAAATTTTTCTCCTCGTTCCACAAAATATAGTTGGTTGGGGTGGTCTTCTCAAGTATCTTGTAACCGTCTGTCCAACGTGTGTCAAACTTTGAGTTCCGTACATGTTTTTTGTAATATACTAGTTCATATTATTATTCTATTACCACCAATTCTATTATCAGTTTGACATTTCACTCATGGAATATCAATAACCATCCAACATCTCATTCATGAAGTACGAATACCTGTTCAACCTTTCAGTAAAAAAAAGTTCTAACACCAGTTAAACACTGCACTGAGGTAGTACCAAAACCAGTTTATCCGTCGCAAAATACCACTACCAGTTCCACACCAGCTTCCCGTCTGACCCCAGCTTAACTCTGTCACTAGCAACCATCTCTAAGGGAGAAGGGAATGCAACATGCTCCGCTGTTTCTATTCGCTCAGCCAGCATGTCTCTTGTGTCACCTGGATAAACTGGAACACTCTCTTGGGCAATTATGGCCCCAGCATCCACTTCCCTAGCAACAAAGTGTATCGTACAGCCAGAGACTCGAACCCCAGCCTCCAATGCTAGCTTCTGAGCATGAGCTCCCTTAAAAGATGGAAGCAAGGATGGATGAATATTCAACATCTATTCTCTGATCTCGCATTCGCTGAAGAGAAATGTCGTCGTCACTGCTCCACTCTTCGTTTGACTGATATGAGCTTGTAGTTGGCACCTCTGATCTATAATATGTTTGATTTGTTATCACCTGCTGTGGGGTTTCATCTTCATGCGAATCTAAAGTGGGTTTGTTAGATTCTTCATTCTGTAATCTTGCATCTCTGTATTGAAGTCTTTCTCTTAATTCTGCAAGTGGGATGTCATCTTCGCTGTCTGAATTATCTCTGAACTGACACAGTCGGTTTATGGCATCATTCGACTGAGTGTGGGTCATAACTGGTTGTTCATCGTCAATTTCAAATTCACCATAGGCAGTGTTAGATAATGAGCTGGACGGTTGATAGTGGAGAGTTGCTGTTCTCGTCGGTCTATCTGTGGCGAGATTTGTCCTTACTATGGGGCGATGATTATCTCTCTTTAACTGTGTAACGTGCGCTTTTGTGGTTAAATTTTTCTCCTCGTTCCACAAAATATAGTTGGTTGGGGTGGTCTTCTCAAGTATCTTGTAACCGTCTGTCCAACGTGTGTCAAACTTTGAGTTCCGTACATGTTTTTTGTAATATACTAGTTCATATTATTATTCTATTACCACCAATTCTATTATCAGTTTGACATTTCACTCATGGAATATCAATAACCATCCAACATCTCATTCATGAAGTACGAATACCTGTTCAACCTTTCAGTAAAAAAAAGTTCTAACACCAGTTAAACACTGCACTGAGGTAGTACCAAAACCAGTTTATCCGTCGCAAAATACCACTACCAGTTCCACACCAGCTTCCCGTCTGACCCCAGCTTAACTCTGTCACTAGCAACCATCTCTAAGGGAGAAGGGAATGCAACATGCTCCGCTGTTTCTATTCGCTCAGCCAGCATGTCTCTTGTGTCACCTGGATAAACTGGAACACTCTCTTGGGCAATTATGGCCCCAGCATCCACTTCCCTAGCAACAAAGTGTATCGTACAGCCAGAGACTCGAACCCCAGCCTCCAATGCTAGCTTCTGAGCATGAGCTCCCTTAAAAGATGGAAGCAAGGATGGATGAATATTCAACATCTATTCTCTGATCTCGCATTCGCTGAAGAGAAATGTCGTCGTCACTGCTCCACTCTTCGTTTGACTGATATGAGCTTGTAGTTGGCACCTCTGATCTATAATATGTTTGATTTGTTATCACCTGCTGTGGGGTTTCATCTTCATGCGAATCTAAAGTGGGTTTGTTAGATTCTTCATTCTGTAATCTTGCATCTCTGTATTGAAGTCTTTCTCTTAATTCTGCAAGTGGGATGTCATCTTCGCTGTCTGAATTATCTCTGAACTGACACAGTCGGTTTATGGCATCATTCGACTGAGTGTGGGTCATAACTGGTTGTTCATCGTCAATTTCAAATTCACCATAGGCAGTGTTAGATAATGAGCTGGACGGTTGATAGTGGAGAGTTGCTGTTCTCGTCGGTCTATCTGTGGCGAGATTTGTCCTTACTATGGGGCGATGATTATCTCTCTTTAACTGTGTAACGTGCGCTTTTGTGGTTAAATTTTTCTCCTCGTTCCACAAAATATAGTTGGTTGGGGTGGTCTTCTCAAGTATCTTGTAACCGTCTGTCCAACGTGTGTCAAACTTTGAGTTCCGTACATGTTTTTTGTAATATACTAGTTCATATTATTATTCTATTACCACCAATTCTATTATCAGTTTGACATTTCACTCATGGAATATCAATAACCATCCAACATCTCATTCATGAAGTACGAATACCTGTTCAACCTTTCAGTAAAAAAAAGTTCTAACACCAGTTAAACACTGCACTGAGGTAGTACCAAAACCAGTTTATCCGTCGCAAAATACCACTACCAGTTCCACACCAGCTTCCCGTCTGACCCCAGCTTAACTCTGTCACTAGCAACCATCTCTAAGGGAGAAGGGAATGCAACATGCTCCGCTGTTTCTATTCGCTCAGCCAGCATGTCTCTTGTGTCACCTGGATAAACTGGAACACTCTCTTGGGCAATTATGGCCCCAGCATCCACTTCCCTAGCAACAAAGTGTATCGTACAGCCAGAGACTCGAACCCCAGCCTCCAATGCTAGCTTCTGAGCATGAGCTCCCTTAAAAGATGGAAGCAAGGATGGATGAATATTCAACATCTATTCTCTGATCTCGCATTCGCTGAAGAGAAATGTCGTCGTCACTGCTCCACTCTTCGTTTGACTGATATGAGCTTGTAGTTGGCACCTCTGATCTATAATATGTTTGATTTGTTATCACCTGCTGTGGGGTTTCATCTTCATGCGAATCTAAAGTGGGTTTGTTAGATTCTTCATTCTGTAATCTTGCATCTCTGTATTGAAGTCTTTCTCTTAATTCTGCAAGTGGGATGTCATCTTCGCTGTCTGAATTATCTCTGAACTGACACAGTCGGTTTATGGCATCATTCGACTGAGTGTGGGTCATAACTGGTTGTTCATCGTCAATTTCAAATTCACCATAGGCAGTGTTAGATAATGAGCTGGACGGTTGATAGTGGAGAGTTGCTGTTCTCGTCGGTCTATCTGTGGCGAGATTTGTCCTTACTATGGGGCGATGATTATCTCTCTTTAACTGTGTAACGTGCGCTTTTGTGGTTAAATTTTTCTCCTCGTTCCACAAAATATAGTTGGTTGGGGTGGTCTTCTCAAGTATCTTGTAACCGTCTGTCCAACGTGTGTCAAACTTTGAGTTCCGTACATGTTTTTTGTAATATACTAGTTCATATTATTATTCTATTACCACCAATTCTATTATCAGTTTGACATTTCACTCATGGAATATCAATAACCATCCAACATCTCATTCATGAAGTACGAATACCTGTTCAACCTTTCAGTAAAAAAAAGTTCTAACACCAGTTAAACACTGCACTGAGGTAGTACCAAAACCAGTTTATCCGTCGCAAAATACCACTACCAGTTCCACACCAGCTTCCCGTCTGACCCCAGCTTAACTCTGTCACTAGCAACCATCTCTAAGGGAGAAGGGAATGCAACATGCTCCGCTGTTTCTATTCGCTCAGCCAGCATGTCTCTTGTGTCACCTGGATAAACTGGAACACTCTCTTGGGCAATTATGGCCCCAGCATCCACTTCCCTAGCAACAAAGTGTATCGTACAGCCAGAGACTCGAACCCCAGCCTCCAATGCTAGCTTCTGAGCATGAGCTCCCTTAAAAGATGGAAGCAAGGATGGATGAATATTCAACATCTATTCTCTGATCTCGCATTCGCTGAAGAGAAATGTCGTCGTCACTGCTCCACTCTTCGTTTGACTGATATGAGCTTGTAGTTGGCACCTCTGATCTATAATATGTTTGATTTGTTATCACCTGCTGTGGGGTTTCATCTTCATGCGAATCTAAAGTGGGTTTGTTAGATTCTTCATTCTGTAATCTTGCATCTCTGTATTGAAGTCTTTCTCTTAATTCTGCAAGTGGGATGTCATCTTCGCTGTCTGAATTATCTCTGAACTGACACAGTCGGTTTATGGCATCATTCGACTGAGTGTGGGTCATAACTGGTTGTTCATCGTCAATTTCAAATTCACCATAGGCAGTGTTAGATAATGAGCTGGACGGTTGATAGTGGAGAGTTGCTGTTCTCGTCGGTCTATCTGTGGCGAGATTTGTCCTTACTATGGGGCGATGATTATCTCTCTTTAACTGTGTAACGTGCGCTTTTGTGGTTAAATTTTTCTCCTCGTTCCACAAAATATAGTTGGTTGGGGTGGTCTTCTCAAGTATCTTGTAACCGTCTGTCCAACGTGTGTCAAACTTTGAGTTCCGTACATGTTTTTTGTAATATACTAGTTCATATTATTATTCTATTACCACCAATTCTATTATCAGTTTGACATTTCACTCATGGAATATCAATAACCATCCAACATCTCATTCATGAAGTACGAATACCTGTTCAACCTTTCAGTAAAAAAAAGTTCTAACACCAGTTAAACACTGCACTGAGGTAGTACCAAAACCAGTTTATCCGTCGCAAAATACCACTACCAGTTCCACACCAGCTTCCCGTCTGACCCCAGCTTAACTCTGTCACTAGCAACCATCTCTAAGGGAGAAGGGAATGCAACATGCTCCGCTGTTTCTATTCGCTCAGCCAGCATGTCTCTTGTGTCACCTGGATAAACTGGAACACTCTCTTGGGCAATTATGGCCCCAGCATCCACTTCCCTAGCAACAAAGTGTATCGTACAGCCAGAGACTCGAACCCCAGCCTCCAATGCTAGCTTCTGAGCATGAGCTCCCTTAAAAGATGGAAGCAAGGATGGATGAATATTCAACATCTATTCTCTGATCTCGCATTCGCTGAAGAGAAATGTCGTCGTCACTGCTCCACTCTTCGTTTGACTGATATGAGCTTGTAGTTGGCACCTCTGATCTATAATATGTTTGATTTGTTATCACCTGCTGTGGGGTTTCATCTTCATGCGAATCTAAAGTGGGTTTGTTAGATTCTTCATTCTGTAATCTTGCATCTCTGTATTGAAGTCTTTCTCTTAATTCTGCAAGTGGGATGTCATCTTCGCTGTCTGAATTATCTCTGAACTGACACAGTCGGTTTATGGCATCATTCGACTGAGTGTGGGTCATAACTGGTTGTTCATCGTCAATTTCAAATTCACCATAGGCAGTGTTAGATAATGAGCTGGACGGTTGATAGTGGAGAGTTGCTGTTCTCGTCGGTCTATCTGTGGCGAGATTTGTCCTTACTATGGGGCGATGATTATCTCTCTTTAACTGTGTAACGTGCGCTTTTGTGGTTAAATTTTTCTCCTCGTTCCACAAAATATAGTTGGTTGGGGTGGTCTTCTCAAGTATCTTGTAACCGTCTGTCCAACGTGTGTCAAACTTTGAGTTCCGTACATGTTTTTTGTAATATACTAGTTCATATTATTATTCTATTACCACCAATTCTATTATCAGTTTGACATTTCACTCATGGAATATCAATAACCATCCAACATCTCATTCATGAAGTACGAATACCTGTTCAACCTTTCAGTAAAAAAAAGTTCTAACACCAGTTAAACACTGCACTGAGGTAGTACCAAAACCAGTTTATCCGTCGCAAAATACCACTACCAGTTCCACACCAGCTTCCCGTCTGACCCCAGCTTAACTCTGTCACTAGCAACCATCTCTAAGGGAGAAGGGAATGCAACATGCTCCGCTGTTTCTATTCGCTCAGCCAGCATGTCTCTTGTGTCACCTGGATAAACTGGAACACTCTCTTGGGCAATTATGGCCCCAGCATCCACTTCCCTAGCAACAAAGTGTATCGTACAGCCAGAGACTCGAACCCCAGCCTCCAATGCTAGCTTCTGAGCATGAGCTCCCTTAAAAGATGGAAGCAAGGATGGATGAATATTCAACATCTATTCTCTGATCTCGCATTCGCTGAAGAGAAATGTCGTCGTCACTGCTCCACTCTTCGTTTGACTGATATGAGCTTGTAGTTGGCACCTCTGATCTATAATATGTTTGATTTGTTATCACCTGCTGTGGGGTTTCATCTTCATGCGAATCTAAAGTGGGTTTGTTAGATTCTTCATTCTGTAATCTTGCATCTCTGTATTGAAGTCTTTCTCTTAATTCTGCAAGTGGGATGTCATCTTCGCTGTCTGAATTATCTCTGAACTGACACAGTCGGTTTATGGCATCATTCGACTGAGTGTGGGTCATAACTGGTTGTTCATCGTCAATTTCAAATTCACCATAGGCAGTGTTAGATAATGAGCTGGACGGTTGATAGTGGAGAGTTGCTGTTCTCGTCGGTCTATCTGTGGCGAGATTTGTCCTTACTATGGGGCGATGATTATCTCTCTTTAACTGTGTAACGTGCGCTTTTGTGGTTAAATTTTTCTCCTCGTTCCACAAAATATAGTTGGTTGGGGTGGTCTTCTCAAGTATCTTGTAACCGTCTGTCCAACGTGTGTCAAACTTTGAGTTCCGTACATGTTTTTTGTAATATACTAGTTCATATTATTATTCTATTACCACCAATTCTATTATCAGTTTGACATTTCACTCATGGAATATCAATAACCATCCAACATCTCATTCATGAAGTACGAATACCTGTTCAACCTTTCAGTAAAAAAAAGTTCTAACACCAGTTAAACACTGCACTGAGGTAGTACCAAAACCAGTTTATCCGTCGCAAAATACCACTACCAGTTCCACACCAGCTTCCCGTCTGACCCCAGCTTAACTCTGTCACTAGCAACCATCTCTAAGGGAGAAGGGAATGCAACATGCTCCGCTGTTTCTATTCGCTCAGCCAGCATGTCTCTTGTGTCACCTGGATAAACTGGAACACTCTCTTGGGCAATTATGGCCCCAGCATCCACTTCCCTAGCAACAAAGTGTATCGTACAGCCAGAGACTCGAACCCCAGCCTCCAATGCTAGCTTCTGAGCATGAGCTCCCTTAAAAGATGGAAGCAAGGATGGATGAATATTCAACATCTATTCTCTGATCTCGCATTCGCTGAAGAGAAATGTCGTCGTCACTGCTCCACTCTTCGTTTGACTGATATGAGCTTGTAGTTGGCACCTCTGATCTATAATATGTTTGATTTGTTATCACCTGCTGTGGGGTTTCATCTTCATGCGAATCTAAAGTGGGTTTGTTAGATTCTTCATTCTGTAATCTTGCATCTCTGTATTGAAGTCTTTCTCTTAATTCTGCAAGTGGGATGTCATCTTCGCTGTCTGAATTATCTCTGAACTGACACAGTCGGTTTATGGCATCATTCGACTGAGTGTGGGTCATAACTGGTTGTTCATCGTCAATTTCAAATTCACCATAGGCAGTGTTAGATAATGAGCTGGACGGTTGATAGTGGAGAGTTGCTGTTCTCGTCGGTCTATCTGTGGCGAGATTTGTCCTTACTATGGGGCGATGATTATCTCTCTTTAACTGTGTAACGTGCGCTTTTGTGGTTAAATTTTTCTCCTCGTTCCACAAAATATAGTTGGTTGGGGTGGTCTTCTCAAGTATCTTGTAACCGTCTGTCCAACGTGTGTCAAACTTTGAGTTCCGTACATGTTTTTTGTAATATACTAGTTCATATTATTATTCTATTACCACCAATTCTATTATCAGTTTGACATTTCACTCATGGAATATCAATAACCATCCAACATCTCATTCATGAAGTACGAATACCTGTTCAACCTTTCAGTAAAAAAAAGTTCTAACACCAGTTAAACACTGCACTGAGGTAGTACCAAAACCAGTTTATCCGTCGCAAAATACCACTACCAGTTCCACACCAGCTTCCCGTCTGACCCCAGCTTAACTCTGTCACTAGCAACCATCTCTAAGGGAGAAGGGAATGCAACATGCTCCGCTGTTTCTATTCGCTCAGCCAGCATGTCTCTTGTGTCACCTGGATAAACTGGAACACTCTCTTGGGCAATTATGGCCCCAGCATCCACTTCCCTAGCAACAAAGTGTATCGTACAGCCAGAGACTCGAACCCCAGCCTCCAATGCTAGCTTCTGAGCATGAGCTCCCTTAAAAGATGGAAGCAAGGATGGATGAATATTCAACATCTATTCTCTGATCTCGCATTCGCTGAAGAGAAATGTCGTCGTCACTGCTCCACTCTTCGTTTGACTGATATGAGCTTGTAGTTGGCACCTCTGATCTATAATATGTTTGATTTGTTATCACCTGCTGTGGGGTTTCATCTTCATGCGAATCTAAAGTGGGTTTGTTAGATTCTTCATTCTGTAATCTTGCATCTCTGTATTGAAGTCTTTCTCTTAATTCTGCAAATGGGATGTCATCTTCGCTGTCTGAATTATCTCTGAACTGACACAGTCGGTTTATGGCATCATTCGACTGAGTGTGGGTCATAACTGGTTGTTCATCGTCAATTTCAAATTCACCATAGGCAGTGTTAGATAATGAGCTGGACGGTTGATAGTGGAGAGTTGCTGTTCTCGTCGGTCTATCTGTGGCGAGATTTGTCCTTACTATGGGGCGATGATTATCTCTCTTTAACTGTGTAACGTGCGCTTTTGTGGTTAAATTTTTCTCCTCGTTCCACAAAATATAGTTGGTTGGGGTGGTCTTCTCAAGTATCTTGTAACCGTCTGTCCAACGTGTGTCAAACTTTGAGTTCCGTACATGTTTTTTGTAATATACTAGTTCATATTATTATTCTATTACCACCAATTCTATTATCAGTTTGACATTTCAC
This sequence comes from Oreohelix idahoensis, assembly GCA_024509875.1. Classification (NCBI taxonomy): domain Eukaryota; kingdom Metazoa; phylum Mollusca; class Gastropoda; order Stylommatophora; family Oreohelicidae; genus Oreohelix; species Oreohelix idahoensis. The sequence continues at coordinate 445,999 of JAMPIV010019448.1, read as the reverse complement.
TCATGGAATATCAATAACCATCCAACATCTCATTCATGAAGTACGAATACCTGTTCAACCTTTCAGTAAAAAAAAGTTCTAACACCAGTTAAACACTGCACTGAGGTAGTACCAAAACCAGTTTATCCGTCGCAAAATACCACTACCAGTTCCACACCAGCTTCCCGTCTGACCCCAGCTTAACTCTGTCACTAGCAACCATCTCTAAGGGAGAAGGGAATGCAACATGCTCCGCTGTTTCTATTCGCTCAGCCAGCATGTCTCTTGTGTCACCTGGATAAACTGGAACACTCTCTTGGGCAATTATGGCCCCAGCATCCACTTCCCTAGCAACAAAGTGTATCGTACAGCCAGAGACTCGAACCCCAGCCTCCAATGCTAGCTTCTGAGCATGAGCTCCCTTAAAAGATGGAAGCAAGGATGGATGAATATTCAACATCTATTCTCTGATCTCGCATTCGCTGAAGAGAAATGTCGTCGTCACTGCTCCACTCTTCGTTTGACTGATATGAGCTTGTAGTTGGCACCTCTGATCTATAATATGTTTGATTTGTTATCACCTGCTGTGGGGTTTCATCTTCATGCGAATCTAAAGTGGGTTTGTTAGATTCTTCATTCTGTAATCTTGCATCTCTGTATTGAAGTCTTTCTCTTAATTCTGCAAGTGGGATGTCATCTTCGCTGTCTGAATTATCTCTGAACTGACACAGTCGGTTTATGGCATCATTCGACTGAGTGTGGGTCATAACTGGTTGTTCATCGTCAATTTCAAATTCACCATAGGCAGTGTTAGATAATGAGCTGGACGGTTGATAGTGGAGAGTTGCTGTTCTCGTCGGTCTATCTGTGGCGAGATTTGTCCTTACTATGGGGCGATGATTATCTCTCTTTAACTGTGTAACGTGCGCTTTTGTGGTTAAATTTTTCTCCTCGTTCCACAAAATATAGTTGGTTGGGGTGGTCTTCTCAAGTATCTTGTAACCGTCTGTCCAACGTGTGTCAAACTTTGAGTTCCGTACATGTTTTTTGTAATATACTAGTTCATATTATTATTCTATTACCACCAATTCTATTATCAGTTTGACATTTCACTCATGGAATATCAATAACCATCCAACATCTCATTCATGAAGTACGAATACCTGTTCAACCTTTCAGTAAAAAAAAGTTCTAACACCAGTTAAACACTGCACTGAGGTAGTACCAAAACCAGTTTATCCGTCGCAAAATACCACTACCAGTTCCACACCAGCTTCCCGTCTGACCCCAGCTTAACTCTGTCACTAGCAACCATCTCTAAGGGAGAAGGGAATGCAACATGCTCCGCTGTTTCTATTCGCTCAGCCAGCATGTCTCTTGTGTCACCTGGATAAACTGGAACACTCTCTTGGGCAATTATGGCCCCAGCATCCACTTCCCTAGCAACAAAGTGTATCGTACAGCCAGAGACTCGAACCCCAGCCTCCAATGCTAGCTTCTGAGCATGAGCTCCCTTAAAAGATGGAAGCAAGGATGGATGAATATTCAACATCTATTCTCTGATCTCGCATTCGCTGAAGAGAAATGTCGTCGTCACTGCTCCACTCTTCGTTTGACTGATATGAGCTTGTAGTTGGCACCTCTGATCTATAATATGTTTGATTTGTTATCACCTGCTGTGGGGTTTCATCTTCATGCGAATCTAAAGTGGGTTTGTTAGATTCTTCATTCTGTAATCTTGCATCTCTGTATTGAAGTCTTTCTCTTAATTCTGCAAGTGGGATGTCATCTTCGCTGTCTGAATTATCTCTGAACTGACACAGTCGGTTTATGGCATCATTCGACTGAGTGTGGGTCATAACTGGTTGTTCATCGTCAATTTCAAATTCACCATAGGCAGTGTTAGATAATGAGCTGGACGGTTGATAGTGGAGAGTTGCTGTTCTCGTCGGTCTATCTGTGGCGAGATTTGTCCTTACTATGGGGCGATGATTATCTCTCTTTAACTGTGTAACGTGCGCTTTTGTGGTTAAATTTTTCTCCTCGTTCCACAAAATATAGTTGGTTGGGGTGGTCTTCTCAAGTATCTTGTAACCGTCTGTCCAACGTGTGTCAAACTTTGAGTTCCGTACATGTTTTTTGTAATATACTAGTTCATATTATTATTCTATTACCACCAATTCTATTATCAGTTTGACATTTCACTCATGGAATATCAATAACCATCCAACATCTCATTCATGAAGTACGAATACCTGTTCAACCTTTCAGTAAAAAAAAGTTCTAACACCAGTTAAACACTGCACTGAGGTAGTACCAAAACCAGTTTATCCGTCGCAAAATACCACTACCAGTTCCACACCAGCTTCCCGTCTGACCCCAGCTTAACTCTGTCACTAGCAACCATCTCTAAGGGAGAAGGGAATGCAACATGCTCCGCTGTTTCTATTCGCTCAGCCAGCATGTCTCTTGTGTCACCTGGATAAACTGGAACACTCTCTTGGGCAATTATGGCCCCAGCATCCACTTCCCTAGCAACAAAGTGTATCGTACAGCCAGAGACTCGAACCCCAGCCTCCAATGCTAGCTTCTGAGCATGAGCTCCCTTAAAAGATGGAAGCAAGGATGGATGAATATTCAACATCTATTCTCTGATCTCGCATTCGCTGAAGAGAAATGTCGTCGTCACTGCTCCACTCTTCGTTTGACTGATATGAGCTTGTAGTTGGCACCTCTGATCTATAATATGTTTGATTTGTTATCACCTGCTGTGGGGTTTCATCTTCATGCGAATCTAAAGTGGGTTTGTTAGATTCTTCATTCTGTAATCTTGCATCTCTGTATTGAAGTCTTTCTCTTAATTCTGCAAGTGGGATGTCATCTTCGCTGTCTGAATTATCTCTGAACTGACACAGTCGGTTTATGGCATCATTCGACTGAGTGTGGGTCATAACTGGTTGTTCATCGTCAATTTCAAATTCACCATAGGCAGTGTTAGATAATGAGCTGGACGGTTGATAGTGGAGAGTTGCTGTTCTCGTCGGTCTATCTGTGGCGAGATTTGTCCTTACTATGGGGCGATGATTATCTCTCTTTAACTGTGTAACGTGCGCTTTTGTGGTTAAATTTTTCTCCTCGTTCCACAAAATATAGTTGGTTGGGGTGGTCTTCTCAAGTATCTTGTAACCGTCTGTCCAACGTGTGTCAAACTTTGAGTTCCGTACATGTTTTTTGTAATATACTAGTTCATATTATTATTCTATTACCACCAATTCTATTATCAGTTTGACATTTCACTCATGGAATATCAATAACCATCCAACATCTCATTCATGAAGTACGAATACCTGTTCAACCTTTCAGTAAAAAAAAGTTCTAACACCAGTTAAACACTGCACTGAGGTAGTACCAAAACCAGTTTATCCGTCGCAAAATACCACTACCAGTTCCACACCAGCTTCCCGTCTGACCCCAGCTTAACTCTGTCACTAGCAACCATCTCTAAGGGAGAAGGGAATGCAACATGCTCCGCTGTTTCTATTCGCTCAGCCAGCATGTCTCTTGTGTCACCTGGATAAACTGGAACACTCTCTTGGGCAATTATGGCCCCAGCATCCACTTCCCTAGCAACAAAGTGTATCGTACAGCCAGAGACTCGAACCCCAGCCTCCAATGCTAGCTTCTGAGCATGAGCTCCCTTAAAAGATGGAAGCAAGGATGGATGAATATTCAACATCTATTCTCTGATCTCGCATTCGCTGAAGAGAAATGTCGTCGTCACTGCTCCACTCTTCGTTTGACTGATATGAGCTTGTAGTTGGCACCTCTGATCTATAATATGTTTGATTTGTTATCACCTGCTGTGGGGTTTCATCTTCATGCGAATCTAAAGTGGGTTTGTTAGATTCTTCATTCTGTAATCTTGCATCTCTGTATTGAAGTCTTTCTCTTAATTCTGCAAGTGGGATGTCATCTTCGCTGTCTGAATTATCTCTGAACTGACACAGTCGGTTTATGGCATCATTCGACTGAGTGTGGGTCATAACTGGTTGTTCATCGTCAATTTCAAATTCACCATAGGCAGTGTTAGATAATGAGCTGGACGGTTGATAGTGGAGAGTTGCTGTTCTCGTCGGTCTATCTGTGGCGAGATTTGTCCTTACTATGGGGCGATGATTATCTCTCTTTAACTGTGTAACGTGCGCTTTTGTGGTTAAATTTTTCTCCTCGTTCCACAAAATATAGTTGGTTGGGGTGGTCTTCTCAAGTATCTTGTAACCGTCTGTCCAACGTGTGTCAAACTTTGAGTTCCGTACATGTTTTTTGTAATATACTAGTTCATATTATTATTCTATTACCACCAATTCTATTATCAGTTTGACATTTCACTCATGGAATATCAATAACCATCCAACATCTCATTCATGAAGTACGAATACCTGTTCAACCTTTCAGTAAAAAAAAGTTCTAACACCAGTTAAACACTGCACTGAGGTAGTACCAAAACCAGTTTATCCGTCGCAAAATACCACTACCAGTTCCACACCAGCTTCCCGTCTGACCCCAGCTTAACTCTGTCACTAGCAACCATCTCTAAGGGAGAAGGGAATGCAACATGCTCCGCTGTTTCTATTCGCTCAGCCAGCATGTCTCTTGTGTCACCTGGATAAACTGGAACACTCTCTTGGGCAATTATGGCCCCAGCATCCACTTCCCTAGCAACAAAGTGTATCGTACAGCCAGAGACTCGAACCCCAGCCTCCAATGCTAGCTTCTGAGCATGAGCTCCCTTAAAAGATGGAAGCAAGGATGGATGAATATTCAACATCTATTCTCTGATCTCGCATTCGCTGAAGAGAAATGTCGTCGTCACTGCTCCACTCTTCGTTTGACTGATATGAGCTTGTAGTTGGCACCTCTGATCTATAATATGTTTGATTTGTTATCACCTGCTGTGGGGTTTCATCTTCATGCGAATCTAAAGTGGGTTTGTTAGATTCTTCATTCTGTAATCTTGCATCTCTGTATTGAAGTCTTTCTCTTAATTCTGCAAGTGGGATGTCATCTTCGCTGTCTGAATTATCTCTGAACTGACACAGTCGGTTTATGGCATCATTCGACTGAGTGTGGGTCATAACTGGTTGTTCATCGTCAATTTCAAATTCACCATAGGCAGTGTTAGATAATGAGCTGGACGGTTGATAGTGGAGAGTTGCTGTTCTCGTCGGTCTATCTGTGGCGAGATTTGTCCTTACTATGGGGCGATGATTATCTCTCTTTAACTGTGTAACGTGCGCTTTTGTGGTTAAATTTTTCTCCTCGTTCCACAAAATATAGTTGGTTGGGGTGGTCTTCTCAAGTATCTTGTAACCGTCTGTCCAACGTGTGTCAAACTTTGAGTTCCGTACATGTTTTTTGTAATATACTAGTTCATATTATTATTCTATTACCACCAATTCTATTATCAGTTTGACATTTCACTCATGGAATATCAATAACCATCCAACATCTCATTCATGAAGTACGAATACCTGTTCAACCTTTCAGTAAAAAAAAGTTCTAACACCAGTTAAACACTGCACTGAGGTAGTACCAAAACCAGTTTATCCGTCGCAAAATACCACTACCAGTTCCACACCAGCTTCCCGTCTGACCCCAGCTTAACTCTGTCACTAGCAACCATCTCTAAGGGAGAAGGGAATGCAACATGCTCCGCTGTTTCTATTCGCTCAGCCAGCATGTCTCTTGTGTCACCTGGATAAACTGGAACACTCTCTTGGGCAATTATGGCCCCAGCATCCACTTCCCTAGCAACAAAGTGTATCGTACAGCCAGAGACTCGAACCCCAGCCTCCAATGCTAGCTTCTGAGCATGAGCTCCCTTAAAAGATGGAAGCAAGGATGGATGAATATTCAACATCTATTCTCTGATCTCGCATTCGCTGAAGAGAAATGTCGTCGTCACTGCTCCACTCTTCGTTTGACTGATATGAGCTTGTAGTTGGCACCTCTGATCTATAATATGTTTGATTTGTTATCACCTGCTGTGGGGTTTCATCTTCATGCGAATCTAAAGTGGGTTTGTTAGATTCTTCATTCTGTAATCTTGCATCTCTGTATTGAAGTCTTTCTCTTAATTCTGCAAGTGGGATGTCATCTTCGCTGTCTGAATTATCTCTGAACTGACACAGTCGGTTTATGGCATCATTCGACTGAGTGTGGGTCATAACTGGTTGTTCATCGTCAATTTCAAATTCACCATAGGCAGTGTTAGATAATGAGCTGGACGGTTGATAGTGGAGAGTTGCTGTTCTCGTCGGTCTATCTGTGGCGAGATTTGTCCTTACTATGGGGCGATGATTATCTCTCTTTAACTGTGTAACGTGCGCTTTTGTGGTTAAATTTTTCTCCTCGTTCCACAAAATATAGTTGGTTGGGGTGGTCTTCTCAAGTATCTTGTAACCGTCTGTCCAACGTGTGTCAAACTTTGAGTTCCGTACATGTTTTTTGTAATATACTAGTTCATATTATTATTCTATTACCACCAATTCTATTATCAGTTTGACATTTCACTCATGGAATATCAATAACCATCCAACATCTCATTCATGAAGTACGAATACCTGTTCAACCTTTCAGTAAAAAAAAGTTCTAACACCAGTTAAACACTGCACTGAGGTAGTACCAAAACCAGTTTATCCGTCGCAAAATACCACTACCAGTTCCACACCAGCTTCCCGTCTGACCCCAGCTTAACTCTGTCACTAGCAACCATCTCTAAGGGAGAAGGGAATGCAACATGCTCCGCTGTTTCTATTCGCTCAGCCAGCATGTCTCTTGTGTCACCTGGATAAACTGGAACACTCTCTTGGGCAATTATGGCCCCAGCATCCACTTCCCTAGCAACAAAGTGTATCGTACAGCCAGAGACTCGAACCCCAGCCTCCAATGCTAGCTTCTGAGCATGAGCTCCCTTAAAAGATGGAAGCAAGGATGGATGAATATTCAACATCTATTCTCTGATCTCGCATTCGCTGAAGAGAAATGTCGTCGTCACTGCTCCACTCTTCGTTTGACTGATATGAGCTTGTAGTTGGCACCTCTGATCTATAATATGTTTGATTTGTTATCACCTGCTGTGGGGTTTCATCTTCATGCGAATCTAAAGTGGGTTTGTTAGATTCTTCATTCTGTAATCTTGCATCTCTGTATTGAAGTCTTTCTCTTAATTCTGCAAGTGGGATGTCATCTTCGCTGTCTGAATTATCTCTGAACTGACACAGTCGGTTTATGGCATCATTCGACTGAGTGTGGGTCATAACTGGTTGTTCATCGTCAATTTCAAATTCACCATAGGCAGTGTTAGATAATGAGCTGGACGGTTGATAGTGGAGAGTTGCTGTTCTCGTCGGTCTATCTGTGGCGAGATTTGTCCTTACTATGGGGCGATGATTATCTCTCTTTAACTGTGTAACGTGCGCTTTTGTGGTTAAATTTTTCTCCTCGTTCCACAAAATATAGTTGGTTGGGGTGGTCTTCTCAAGTATCTTGTAACCGTCTGTCCAACGTGTGTCAAACTTTGAGTTCCGTACATGTTTTTTGTAATATACTAGTTCATATTATTATTCTATTACCACCAATTCTATTATCAGTTTGACATTTCACTCATGGAATATCAATAACCATCCAACATCTCATTCATGAAGTACGAATACCTGTTCAACCTTTCAGTAAAAAAAAGTTCTAACACCAGTTAAACACTGCACTGAGGTAGTACCAAAACCAGTTTATCCGTCGCAAAATACCACTACCAGTTCCACACCAGCTTCCCGTCTGACCCCAGCTTAACTCTGTCACTAGCAACCATCTCTAAGGGAGAAGGGAATGCAACATGCTCCGCTGTTTCTATTCGCTCAGCCAGCATGTCTCTTGTGTCACCTGGATAAACTGGAACACTCTCTTGGGCAATTATGGCCCCAGCATCCACTTCCCTAGCAACAAAGTGTATCGTACAGCCAGAGACTCGAACCCCAGCCTCCAATGCTAGCTTCTGAGCATGAGCTCCCTTAAAAGATGGAAGCAAGGATGGATGAATATTCAACATCTATTCTCTGATCTCGCATTCGCTGAAGAGAAATGTCGTCGTCACTGCTCCACTCTTCGTTTGACTGATATGAGCTTGTAGTTGGCACCTCTGATCTATAATATGTTTGATTTGTTATCACCTGCTGTGGGGTTTCATCTTCATGCGAATCTAAAGTGGGTTTGTTAGATTCTTCATTCTGTAATCTTGCATCTCTGTATTGAAGTCTTTCTCTTAATTCTGCAAGTGGGATGTCATCTTCGCTGTCTGAATTATCTCTGAACTGACACAGTCGGTTTATGGCATCATTCGACTGAGTGTGGGTCATAACTGGTTGTTCATCGTCAATTTCAAATTCACCATAGGCAGTGTTAGATAATGAGCTGGACGGTTGATAGTGGAGAGTTGCTGTTCTCGTCGGTCTATCTGTGGCGAGATTTGTCCTTACTATGGGGCGATGATTATCTCTCTTTAACTGTGTAACGTGCGCTTTTGTGGTTAAATTTTTCTCCTCGTTCCACAAAATATAGTTGGTTGGGGTGGTCTTCTCAAGTATCTTGTAACCGTCTGTCCAACGTGTGTCAAACTTTGAGTTCCGTACATGTTTTTTGTAATATACTAGTTCATATTATTATTCTATTACCACCAATTCTATTATCAGTTTGACATTTCACTCATGGAATATCAATAACCATCCAACATCTCATTCATGAAGTACGAATACCTGTTCAACCTTTCAGTAAAAAAAAGTTCTAACACCAGTTAAACACTGCACTGAGGTAGTACCAAAACCAGTTTATCCGTCGCAAAATACCACTACCAGTTCCACACCAGCTTCCCGTCTGACCCCAGCTTAACTCTGTCACTAGCAACCATCTCTAAGGGAGAAGGGAATGCAACATGCTCCGCTGTTTCTATTCGCTCAGCCAGCATGTCTCTTGTGTCACCTGGATAAACTGGAACACTCTCTTGGGCAATTATGGCCCCAGCATCCACTTCCCTAGCAACAAAGTGTATCGTACAGCCAGAGACTCGAACCCCAGCCTCCAATGCTAGCTTCTGAGCATGAGCTCCCTTAAAAGATGGAAGCAAGGATGGATGAATATTCAACATCTATTCTCTGATCTCGCATTCGCTGAAGAGAAATGTCGTCGTCACTGCTCCACTCTTCGTTTGACTGATATGAGCTTGTAGTTGGCACCTCTGATCTATAATATGTTTGATTTGTTATCACCTGCTGTGGGGTTTCATCTTCATGCGAATCTAAAGTGGGTTTGTTAGATTCTTCATTCTGTAATCTTGCATCTCTGTATTGAAGTCTTTCTCTTAATTCTGCAAGTGGGATGTCATCTTCGCTGTCTGAATTATCTCTGAACTGACACAGTCGGTTTATGGCATCATTCGACTGAGTGTGGGTCATAACTGGTTGTTCATCGTCAATTTCAAATTCACCATAGGCAGTGTTAGATAATGAGCTGGACGGTTGATAGTGGAGAGTTGCTGTTCTCGTCGGTCTATCTGTGGCGAGATTTGTCCTTACTATGGGGCGATGATTATCTCTCTTTAACTGTGTAACGTGCGCTTTTGTGGTTAAATTTTTCTCCTCGTTCCACAAAATATAGTTGGTTGGGGTGGTCTTCTCAAGTATCTTGTAACCGTCTGTCCAACGTGTGTCAAACTTTGAGTTCCGTACATGTTTTTTGTAATATACTAGTTCATATTATTATTCTATTACCACCAATTCTATTATCAGTTTGACATTTCACTCATGGAATATCAATAACCATCCAACATCTCATTCATGAAGTACGAATACCTGTTCAACCTTTCAGTAAAAAAAAGTTCTAACACCAGTTAAACACTGCACTGAGGTAGTACCAAAACCAGTTTATCCGTCGCAAAATACCACTACCAGTTCCACACCAGCTTCCCGTCTGACCCCAGCTTAACTCTGTCACTAGCAACCATCTCTAAGGGAGAAGGGAATGCAACATGCTCCGCTGTTTCTATTCGCTCAGCCAGCATGTCTCTTGTGTCACCTGGATAAACTGGAACACTCTCTTGGGCAATTATGGCCCCAGCATCCACTTCCCTAGCAACAAAGTGTATCGTACAGCCAGAGACTCGAACCCCAGCCTCCAATGCTAGCTTCTGAGCATGAGCTCCCTTAAAAGATGGAAGCAAGGATGGATGAATATTCAACATCTATTCTCTGATCTCGCATTCGCTGAAGAGAAATGTCGTCGTCACTGCTCCACTCTTCGTTTGACTGATATGAGCTTGTAGTTGGCACCTCTGATCTATAATATGTTTGATTTGTTATCACCTGCTGTGGGGTTTCATCTTCATGCGAATCTAAAGTGGGTTTGTTAGATTCTTCATTCTGTAATCTTGCATCTCTGTATTGAAGTCTTTCTCTTAATTCTGCAAATGGGATGTCATCTTCGCTGTCTGAATTATCTCTGAACTGACACAGTCGGTTTATGGCATCATTCGACTGAGTGTGGGTCATAACTGGTTGTTCATCGTCAATTTCAAATTCACCATAGGCAGTGTTAGATAATGAGCTGGACGGTTGATAGTGGAGAGTTGCTGTTCTCGTCGGTCTATCTGTGGCGAGATTTGTCCTTACTATGGGGCGATGATTATCTCTCTTTAACTGTGTAACGTGCGCTTTTGTGGTTAAATTTTTCTCCTCGTTCCACAAAATATAGTTGGTTGGGGTGGTCTTCTCAAGTATCTTGTAACCGTCTGTCCAACGTGTGTCAAACTTTGAGTTCCGTACATGTTTTTTGTAATATACTAGTTCATATTATTATTCTATTACCACCAATTCTATTATCAGTTTGACATTTCACTCATGGAATATCAATAACCATCCAACATCTCATTCATGAAGTACGAATACCTGTTCAACCTTTCAGTAAAAAAAAGTTCTAACACCAGTTAAACACTGCACTGAGGTAGTACCAAAACCAGTTTATCCGTCGCAAAATACCACTACCAGTTCCACACCAGCTTCCCGTCTGACCCCAGCTTAACTCTGTCACTAGCAACCATCTCTAAGGGAGAAGGGAATGCAACATGCTCCGCTGTTTCTATTCGCTCAGCCAGCATGTCTCTTGTGTCACCTGGATAAACTGGAACACTCTCTTGGGCAATTATGGCCCCAGCATCCACTTCCCTAGCAACAAAGTGTATCGTACAGCCAGAGACTCGAACCCCAGCCTCCAATGCTAGCTTCTGAGCATGAGCTCCCTTAAAAGATGGAAGCAAGGATGGATGAATATTCAACATCTATTCTCTGATCTCGCATTCGCTGAAGAGAAATGTCGTCGTCACTGCTCCACTCTTCGTTTGACTGATATGAGCTTGTAGTTGGCACCTCTGATCTATAATATGTTTGATTTGTTATCACCTGCTGTGGGGTTTCATCTTCATGCGAATCTAAAGTGGGTTTGTTAGATTCTTCATTCTGTAATCTTGCATCTCTGTATTGAAGTCTTTCTCTTAATTCTGCAAGTGGGATGTCATCTTCGCTGTCTGAATTATCTCTGAACTGACACAGTCGGTTTATGGCATCATTCGACTGAGTGTGGGTCATAACTGGTTGTTCATCGTCAATTTCAAATTCACCATAGGCAGTGTTAGATAATGAGCTGGACGGTTGATAGTGGAGAGTTGCTGTTCTCGTCGGTCTATCTGTGGCGAGATTTGTCCTTACTATGGGGCGATGATTATCTCTCTTTAACTGTGTAACGTGCGCTTTTGTGGTTAAATTTTTCTCCTCGTTCCACAAAATATAGTTGGTTGGGGTGGTCTTCTCAAGTATCTTGTAACCGTCTGTCCAACGTGTGTCAAACTTTGAGTTCCGTACATGTTTTTTGTAATATACTAGTTCATATTATTATTCTATTACCACCAATTCTATTATCAGTTTGACATTTCACTCATGGAATATCAATAACCATCCAACATCTCATTCATGAAGTACGAATACCTGTTCAACCTTTCAGTAAAAAAAAGTTCTAACACCAGTTAAACACTGCACTGAGGTAGTACCAAAACCAGTTTATCCGTCGCAAAATACCACTACCAGTTCCACACCAGCTTCCCGTCTGACCCCAGCTTAACTCTGTCACTAGCAACCATCTCTAAGGGAGAAGGGAATGCAACATGCTCCGCTGTTTCTATTCGCTCAGCCAGCATGTCTCTTGTGTCACCTGGATAAACTGGAACACTCTCTTGGGCAATTATGGCCCCAGCATCCACTTCCCTAGCAACAAAGTGTATCGTACAGCCAGAGACTCGAACCCCAGCCTCCAATGCTAGCTTCTGAGCATGAGCTCCCTTAAAAGATGGAAGCAAGGATGGATGAATATTCAACATCTATTCTCTGATCTCGCATTCGCTGAAGAGAAATGTCGTCGTCACTGCTCCACTCTTCGTTTGACTGATATGAGCTTGTAGTTGGCACCTCTGATCTATAATATGTTTGATTTGTTATCACCTGCTGTGGGGTTTCATCTTCATGCGAATCTAAAGTGGGTTTGTTAGATTCTTCATTCTGTAATCTTGCATCTCTGTATTGAAGTCTTTCTCTTAATTCTGCAAGTGGGATGTCATCTTCGCTGTCTGAATTATCTCTGAACTGACACAGTCGGTTTATGGCATCATTCGACTGAGTGTGGGTCATAACTGGTTGTTCATCGTCAATTTCAAATTCACCATAGGCAGTGTTAGATAATGAGCTGGACGGTTGATAGTGGAGAGTTGCTGTTCTCGTCGGTCTATCTGTGGCGAGATTTGTCCTTACTATGGGGCGATGATTATCTCTCTTTAACTGTGTAACGTGCGCTTTTGTGGTTAAATTTTTCTCCTCGTTCCACAAAATATAGTTGGTTGGGGTGGTCTTCTCAAGTATCTTGTAACCGTCTGTCCAACGTGTGTCAAACTTTGAGTTCCGTACATGTTTTTTGTAATATACTAGTTCATATTATTATTCTATTACCACCAATTCTATTATCAGTTTGACATTTCACTCATGGAATATCAATAACCATCCAACATCTCATTCATGAAGTACGAATACCTGTTCAACCTTTCAGTAAAAAAAAGTTCTAACACCAGTTAAACACTGCACTGAGGTAGTACCAAAACCAGTTTATCCGTCGCAAAATACCACTACCAGTTCCACACCAGCTTCCCGTCTGACCCCAGCTTAACTCTGTCACTAGCAACCATCTCTAAGGGAGAAGGGAATGCAACATGCTCCGCTGTTTCTATTCGCTCAGCCAGCATGTCTCTTGTGTCACCTGGATAAACTGGAACACTCTCTTGGGCAATTATGGCCCCAGCATCCACTTCCCTAGCAACAAAGTGTATCGTACAGCCAGAGACTCGAACCCCAGCCTCCAATGCTAGCTTCTGAGCATGAGCTCCCTTAAAAGATGGAAGCAAGGATGGATGAATATTCAACATCTATTCTCTGATCTCGCATTCGCTGAAGAGAAATGTCGTCGTCACTGCTCCACTCTTCGTTTGACTGATATGAGCTTGTAGTTGGCACCTCTGATCTATAATATGTTTGATTTGTTATCACCTGCTGTGGGGTTTCATCTTCATGCGAATCTAAAGTGGGTTTGTTAGATTCTTCATTCTGTAATCTTGCATCTCTGTATTGAAGTCTTTCTCTTAATTCTGCAAGTGGGATGTCATCTTCGCTGTCTGAATTATCTCTGAACTGACACAGTCGGTTTATGGCATCATTCGACTGAGTGTGGGTCATAACTGGTTGTTCATCGTCAATTTCAAATTCACCATAGGCAGTGTTAGATAATGAGCTGGACGGTTGATAGTGGAGAGTTGCTGTTCTCGTCGGTCTATCTGTGGCGAGATTTGTCCTTACTATGGGGCGATGATTATCTCTCTTTAACTGTGTAACGTGCGCTTTTGTGGTTAAATTTTTCTCCTCGTTCCACAAAATATAGTTGGTTGGGGTGGTCTTCTCAAGTATCTTGTAACCGTCTGTCCAACGTGTGTCAAACTTTGAGTTCCGTACATGTTTTTTGTAATATACTAGTTCATATTATTATTCTATTACCACCAATTCTATTATCAGTTTGACATTTCACTCATGGAATATCAATAACCATCCAACATCTCATTCATGAAGTACGAATACCTGTTCAACCTTTCAGTAAAAAAAAGTTCTAACACCAGTTAAACACTGCACTGAGGTAGTACCAAAACCAGTTTATCCGTCGCAAAATACCACTACCAGTTCCACACCAGCTTCCCGTCTGACCCCAGCTTAACTCTGTCACTAGCAACCATCTCTAAGGGAGAAGGGAATGCAACATGCTCCGCTGTTTCTATTCGCTCAGCCAGCATGTCTCTTGTGTCACCTGGATAAACTGGAACACTCTCTTGGGCAATTATGGCCCCAGCATCCACTTCCCTAGCAACAAAGTGTATCGTACAGCCAGAGACTCGAACCCCAGCCTCCAATGCTAGCTTCTGAGCATGAGCTCCCTTAAAAGATGGAAGCAAGGATGGATGAATATTCAACATCTATTCTCTGATCTCGCATTCGCTGAAGAGAAATGTCGTCGTCACTGCTCCACTCTTCGTTTGACTGATATGAGCTTGTAGTTGGCACCTCTGATCTATAATATGTTTGATTTGTTATCACCTGCTGTGGGGTTTCATCTTCATGCGAATCTAAAGTGGGTTTGTTAGATTCTTCATTCTGTAATCTTGCATCTCTGTATTGAAGTCTTTCTCTTAATTCTGCAAATGGGATGTCATCTTCGCTGTCTGAATTATCTCTGAACTGACACAGTCGGTTTATGGCATCATTCGACTGAGTGTGGGTCATAACTGGTTGTTCATCGTCAATTTCAAATTCACCATAGGCAGTGTTAGATAATGAGCTGGACGGTTGATAGTGGAGAGTTGCTGTTCTCGTCGGTCTATCTGTGGCGAGATTTGTCCTTACTATGGGGCGATGATTATCTCTCTTTAACTGTGTAACGTGCGCTTTTGTGGTTAAATTTTTCTCCTCGTTCCACAAAATATAGTTGGTTGGGGTGGTCTTCTCAAGTATCTTGTAACCGTCTGTCCAACGTGTGTCAAACTTTGAGTTCCGTACATGTTTTTTGTAATATACTAGTTCATATTATTATTCTATTACCACCAATTCTATTATCAGTTTGACATTTCACTCATGGAATATCAATAACCATCCAACATCTCATTCATGAAGTACGAATACCTGTTCAACCTTTCAGTAAAAAAAAGTTCTAACACCAGTTAAACACTGCACTGAGGTAGTACCAAAACCAGTTTATCCGTCGCAAAATACCACTACCAGTTCCACACCAGCTTCCCGTCTGACCCCAGCTTAACTCTGTCACTAGCAACCATCTCTAAGGGAGAAGGGAATGCAACATGCTCCGCTGTTTCTATTCGCTCAGCCAGCATGTCTCTTGTGTCACCTGGATAAACTGGAACACTCTCTTGGGCAATTATGGCCCCAGCATCCACTTCCCTAGCAACAAAGTGTATCGTACAGCCAGAGACTCGAACCCCAGCCTCCAATGCTAGCTTCTGAGCATGAGCTCCCTTAAAAGATGGAAGCAAGGATGGATGAATATTCAACATCTATTCTCTGATCTCGCATTCGCTGAAGAGAAATGTCGTCGTCACTGCTCCACTCTTCGTTTGACTGATATGAGCTTGTAGTTGGCACCTCTGATCTATAATATGTTTGATTTGTTATCACCTGCTGTGGGGTTTCATCTTCATGCGAATCTAAAGTGGGTTTGTTAGATTCTTCATTCTGTAATCTTGCATCTCTGTATTGAAGTCTTTCTCTTAATTCTGCAAGTGGGATGTCATCTTCGCTGTCTGAATTATCTCTGAACTGACACAGTCGGTTTATGGCATCATTCGACTGAGTGTGGGTCATAACTGGTTGTTCATCGTCAATTTCAAATTCACCATAGGCAGTGTTAGATAATGAGCTGGACGGTTGATAGTGGAGAGTTGCTGTTCTCGTCGGTCTATCTGTGGCGAGATTTGTCCTTACTATGGGGCGATGATTATCTCTCTTTAACTGTGTAACGTGCGCTTTTGTGGTTAAATTTTTCTCCTCGTTCCACAAAATATAGTTGGTTGGGGTGGTCTTCTCAAGTATCTTGTAACCGTCTGTCCAACGTGTGTCAAACTTTGAGTTCCGTACATGTTTTTTGTAATATACTAGTTCATATTATTATTCTATTACCACCAATTCTATTATCAGTTTGACATTTCACTCATGGAATATCAATAACCATCCAACATCTCATTCATGAAGTACGAATACCTGTTCAACCTTTCAGTAAAAAAAAGTTCTAACACCAGTTAAACACTGCACTGAGGTAGTACCAAAACCAGTTTATCCGTCGCAAAATACCACTACCAGTTCCACACCAGCTTCCCGTCTGACCCCAGCTTAACTCTGTCACTAGCAACCATCTCTAAGGGAGAAGGGAATGCAACATGCTCCGCTGTTTCTATTCGCTCAGCCAGCATGTCTCTTGTGTCACCTGGATAAACTGGAACACTCTCTTGGGCAATTATGGCCCCAGCATCCACTTCCCTAGCAACAAAGTGTATCGTACAGCCAGAGACTCGAACCCCAGCCTCCAATGCTAGCTTCTGAGCATGAGCTCCCTTAAAAGATGGAAGCAAGGATGGATGAATATTCAACATCTATTCTCTGATCTCGCATTCGCTGAAGAGAAATGTCGTCGTCACTGCTCCACTCTTCGTTTGACTGATATGAGCTTGTAGTTGGCACCTCTGATCTATAATATGTTTGATTTGTTATCACCTGCTGTGGGGTTTCATCTTCATGCGAATCTAAAGTGGGTTTGTTAGATTCTTCATTCTGTAATCTTGCATCTCTGTATTGAAGTCTTTCTCTTAATTCTGCAAGTGGGATGTCATCTTCGCTGTCTGAATTATCTCTGAACTGACACAGTCGGTTTATGGCATCATTCGACTGAGTGTGGGTCATAACTGGTTGTTCATCGTCAATTTCAAATTCACCATAGGCAGTGTTAGATAATGAGCTGGACGGTTGATAGTGGAGAGTTGCTGTTCTCGTCGGTCTATCTGTGGCGAGATTTGTCCTTACTATGGGGCGATGATTATCTCTCTTTAACTGTGTAACGTGCGCTTTTGTGGTTAAATTTTTCTCCTCGTTCCACAAAATATAGTTGGTTGGGGTGGTCTTCTCAAGTATCTTGTAACCGTCTGTCCAACGTGTGTCAAACTTTGAGTTCCGTACATGTTTTTTGTAATATACTAGTTCATATTATTATTCTATTACCACCAATTCTATTATCAGTTTGACATTTCACTCATGGAATATCAATAACCATCCAACATCTCATTCATGAAGTACGAATACCTGTTCAACCTTTCAGTAAAAAAAAGTTCTAACACCAGTTAAACACTGCACTGAGGTAGTACCAAAACCAGTTTATCCGTCGCAAAATACCACTACCAGTTCCACACCAGCTTCCCGTCTGACCCCAGCTTAACTCTGTCACTAGCAACCATCTCTAAGGGAGAAGGGAATGCAACATGCTCCGCTGTTTCTATTCGCTCAGCCAGCATGTCTCTTGTGTCACCTGGATAAACTGGAACACTCTCTTGGGCAATTATGGCCCCAGCATCCACTTCCCTAGCAACAAAGTGTATCGTACAGCCAGAGACTCGAACCCCAGCCTCCAATGCTAGCTTCTGAGCATGAGCTCCCTTAAAAGATGGAAGCAAGGATGGATGAATATTCAACATCTATTCTCTGATCTCGCATTCGCTGAAGAGAAATGTCGTCGTCACTGCTCCACTCTTCGTTTGACTGATATGAGCTTGTAGTTGGCACCTCTGATCTATAATATGTTTGATTTGTTATCACCTGCTGTGGGGTTTCATCTTCATGCGAATCTAAAGTGGGTTTGTTAGATTCTTCATTCTGTAATCTTGCATCTCTGTATTGAAGTCTTTCTCTTAATTCTGCAAGTGGGATGTCATCTTCGCTGTCTGAATTATCTCTGAACTGACACAGTCGGTTTATGGCATCATTCGACTGAGTGTGGGTCATAACTGGTTGTTCATCGTCAATTTCAAATTCACCATAGGCAGTGTTAGATAATGAGCTGGACGGTTGATAGTGGAGAGTTGCTGTTCTCGTCGGTCTATCTGTGGCGAGATTTGTCCTTACTATGGGGCGATGATTATCTCTCTTTAACTGTGTAACGTGCGCTTTTGTGGTTAAATTTTTCTCCTCGTTCCACAAAATATAGTTGGTTGGGGTGGTCTTCTCAAGTATCTTGTAACCGTCTGTCCAACGTGTGTCAAACTTTGAGTTCCGTACATGTTTTTTGTAATATACTAGTTCATATTATTATTCTATTACCACCAATTCTATTATCAGTTTGACATTTCACTCATGGAATATCAATAACCATCCAACATCTCATTCATGAAGTACGAATACCTGTTCAACCTTTCAGTAAAAAAAAGTTCTAACACCAGTTAAACACTGCACTGAGGTAGTACCAAAACCAGTTTATCCGTCGCAAAATACCACTACCAGTTCCACACCAGCTTCCCGTCTGACCCCAGCTTAACTCTGTCACTAGCAACCATCTCTAAGGGAGAAGGGAATGCAACATGCTCCGCTGTTTCTATTCGCTCAGCCAGCATGTCTCTTGTGTCACCTGGATAAACTGGAACACTCTCTTGGGCAATTATGGCCCCAGCATCCACTTCCCTAGCAACAAAGTGTATCGTACAGCCAGAGACTCGAACCCCAGCCTCCAATGCTAGCTTCTGAGCATGAGCTCCCTTAAAAGATGGAAGCAAGGATGGATGAATATTCAACATCTATTCTCTGATCTCGCATTCGCTGAAGAGAAATGTCGTCGTCACTGCTCCACTCTTCGTTTGACTGATATGAGCTTGTAGTTGGCACCTCTGATCTATAATATGTTTGATTTGTTATCACCTGCTGTGGGGTTTCATCTTCATGCGAATCTAAAGTGGGTTTGTTAGATTCTTCATTCTGTAATCTTGCATCTCTGTATTGAAGTCTTTCTCTTAATTCTGCAAGTGGGATGTCATCTTCGCTGTCTGAATTATCTCTGAACTGACACAGTCGGTTTATGGCATCATTCGACTGAGTGTGGGTCATAACTGGTTGTTCATCGTCAATTTCAAATTCACCATAGGCAGTGTTAGATAATGAGCTGGACGGTTGATAGTGGAGAGTTGCTGTTCTCGTCGGTCTATCTGTGGCGAGATTTGTCCTTACTATGGGGCGATGATTATCTCTCTTTAACTGTGTAACGTGCGCTTTTGTGGTTAAATTTTTCTCCTCGTTCCACAAAATATAGTTGGTTGGGGTGGTCTTCTCAAGTATCTTGTAACCGTCTGTCCAACGTGTGTCAAACTTTGAGTTCCGTACATGTTTTTTGTAATATACTAGTTCATATTATTATTCTATTACCACCAATTCTATTATCAGTTTGACATTTCACTCATGGAATATCAATAACCATCCAACATCTCATTCATGAAGTACGAATACCTGTTCAACCTTTCAGTAAAAAAAAGTTCTAACACCAGTTAAACACTGCACTGAGGTAGTACCAAAACCAGTTTATCCGTCGCAAAATACCACTACCAGTTCCACACCAGCTTCCCGTCTGACCCCAGCTTAACTCTGTCACTAGCAACCATCTCTAAGGGAGAAGGGAATGCAACATGCTCCGCTGTTTCTATTCGCTCAGCCAGCATGTCTCTTGTGTCACCTGGATAAACTGGAACACTCTCTTGGGCAATTATGGCCCCAGCATCCACTTCCCTAGCAACAAAGTGTATCGTACAGCCAGAGACTCGAACCCCAGCCTCCAATGCTAGCTTCTGAGCATGAGCTCCCTTAAAAGATGGAAGCAAGGATGGATGAATATTCAACATCTATTCTCTGATCTCGCATTCGCTGAAGAGAAATGTCGTCGTCACTGCTCCACTCTTCGTTTGACTGATATGAGCTTGTAGTTGGCACCTCTGATCTATAATATGTTTGATTTGTTATCACCTGCTGTGGGGTTTCATCTTCATGCGAATCTAAAGTGGGTTTGTTAGATTCTTCATTCTGTAATCTTGCATCTCTGTATTGAAGTCTTTCTCTTAATTCTGCAAGTGGGATGTCATCTTCGCTGTCTGAATTATCTCTGAACTGACACAGTCGGTTTATGGCATCATTCGACTGAGTGTGGGTCATAACTGGTTGTTCATCGTCAATTTCAAATTCACCATAGGCAGTGTTAGATAATGAGCTGGACGGTTGATAGTGGAGAGTTGCTGTTCTCGTCGGTCTATCTGTGGCGAGATTTGTCCTTACTATGGGGCGATGATTATCTCTCTTTAACTGTGTAACGTGCGCTTTTGTGGTTAAATTTTTCTCCTCGTTCCACAAAATATAGTTGGTTGGGGTGGTCTTCTCAAGTATCTTGTAACCGTCTGTCCAACGTGTGTCAAACTTTGAGTTCCGTACATGTTTTTTGTAATATACTAGTTCATATTATTATTCTATTACCACCAATTCTATTATCAGTTTGACATTTCACTCATGGAATATCAATAACCATCCAACATCTCATTCATGAAGTACGAATACCTGTTCAACCTTTCAGTAAAAAAAAGTTCTAACACCAGTTAAACACTGCACTGAGGTAGTACC
This sequence comes from Oreohelix idahoensis, assembly GCA_024509875.1. Classification (NCBI taxonomy): domain Eukaryota; kingdom Metazoa; phylum Mollusca; class Gastropoda; order Stylommatophora; family Oreohelicidae; genus Oreohelix; species Oreohelix idahoensis. The sequence continues at coordinate 425,138 of JAMPIV010019448.1, read as the reverse complement.
AAAACCAGTTTATCCGTCGCAAAATACCACTACCAGTTCCACACCAGCTTCCCGTCTGACCCCAGCTTAACTCTGTCACTAGCAACCATCTCTAAGGGAGAAGGGAATGCAACATGCTCCGCTGTTTCTATTCGCTCAGCCAGCATGTCTCTTGTGTCACCTGGATAAACTGGAACACTCTCTTGGGCAATTATGGCCCCAGCATCCACTTCCCTAGCAACAAAGTGTATCGTACAGCCAGAGACTCGAACCCCAGCCTCCAATGCTAGCTTCTGAGCATGAGCTCCCTTAAAAGATGGAAGCAAGGATGGATGAATATTCAACATCTATTCTCTGATCTCGCATTCGCTGAAGAGAAATGTCGTCGTCACTGCTCCACTCTTCGTTTGACTGATATGAGCTTGTAGTTGGCACCTCTGATCTATAATATGTTTGATTTGTTATCACCTGCTGTGGGGTTTCATCTTCATGCGAATCTAAAGTGGGTTTGTTAGATTCTTCATTCTGTAATCTTGCATCTCTGTATTGAAGTCTTTCTCTTAATTCTGCAAGTGGGATGTCATCTTCGCTGTCTGAATTATCTCTGAACTGACACAGTCGGTTTATGGCATCATTCGACTGAGTGTGGGTCATAACTGGTTGTTCATCGTCAATTTCAAATTCACCATAGGCAGTGTTAGATAATGAGCTGGACGGTTGATAGTGGAGAGTTGCTGTTCTCGTCGGTCTATCTGTGGCGAGATTTGTCCTTACTATGGGGCGATGATTATCTCTCTTTAACTGTGTAACGTGCGCTTTTGTGGTTAAATTTTTCTCCTCGTTCCACAAAATATAGTTGGTTGGGGTGGTCTTCTCAAGTATCTTGTAACCGTCTGTCCAACGTGTGTCAAACTTTGAGTTCCGTACATGTTTTTTGTAATATACTAGTTCATATTATTATTCTATTACCACCAATTCTATTATCAGTTTGACATTTCACTCATGGAATATCAATAACCATCCAACATCTCATTCATGAAGTACGAATACCTGTTCAACCTTTCAGTAAAAAAAAGTTCTAACACCAGTTAAACACTGCACTGAGGTAGTACCAAAACCAGTTTATCCGTCGCAAAATACCACTACCAGTTCCACACCAGCTTCCCGTCTGACCCCAGCTTAACTCTGTCACTAGCAACCATCTCTAAGGGAGAAGGGAATGCAACATGCTCCGCTGTTTCTATTCGCTCAGCCAGCATGTCTCTTGTGTCACCTGGATAAACTGGAACACTCTCTTGGGCAATTATGGCCCCAGCATCCACTTCCCTAGCAACAAAGTGTATCGTACAGCCAGAGACTCGAACCCCAGCCTCCAATGCTAGCTTCTGAGCATGAGCTCCCTTAAAAGATGGAAGCAAGGATGGATGAATATTCAACATCTATTCTCTGATCTCGCATTCGCTGAAGAGAAATGTCGTCGTCACTGCTCCACTCTTCGTTTGACTGATATGAGCTTGTAGTTGGCACCTCTGATCTATAATATGTTTGATTTGTTATCACCTGCTGTGGGGTTTCATCTTCATGCGAATCTAAAGTGGGTTTGTTAGATTCTTCATTCTGTAATCTTGCATCTCTGTATTGAAGTCTTTCTCTTAATTCTGCAAGTGGGATGTCATCTTCGCTGTCTGAATTATCTCTGAACTGACACAGTCGGTTTATGGCATCATTCGACTGAGTGTGGGTCATAACTGGTTGTTCATCGTCAATTTCAAATTCACCATAGGCAGTGTTAGATAATGAGCTGGACGGTTGATAGTGGAGAGTTGCTGTTCTCGTCGGTCTATCTGTGGCGAGATTTGTCCTTACTATGGGGCGATGATTATCTCTCTTTAACTGTGTAACGTGCGCTTTTGTGGTTAAATTTTTCTCCTCGTTCCACAAAATATAGTTGGTTGGGGTGGTCTTCTCAAGTATCTTGTAACCGTCTGTCCAACATGTGTCAAACTTTGAGTTCCGTACATGTTTTTTGTAATATACTAGTTCATATTATTATTCTATTACCACCAATTCTATTATCAGTTTGACATTTCACTCATGGAATATCAATAACCATCCAACATCTCATTCATGAAGTACGAATACCTGTTCAACCTTTCAGTAAAAAAAAGTTCTAACACCAGTTAAACACTGCACTGAGGTAGTACCAAAACCAGTTTATCCGTCGCAAAATACCACTACCAGTTCCACACCAGCTTCCCGTCTGACCCCAGCTTAACTCTGTCACTAGCAACCATCTCTAAGGGAGAAGGGAATGCAACATGCTCCGCTGTTTCTATTCGCTCAGCCAGCATGTCTCTTGTGTCACCTGGATAAACTGGAACACTCTCTTGGGCAATTATGGCCCCAGCATCCACTTCCCTAGCAACAAAGTGTATCGTACAGCCAGAGACTCGAACCCCAGCCTCCAATGCTAGCTTCTGAGCATGAGCTCCCTTAAAAGATGGAAGCAAGGATGGATGAATATTCAACATCTATTCTCTGATCTCGCATTCGCTGAAGAGAAATGTCGTCGTCACTGCTCCACTCTTCGTTTGACTGATATGAGCTTGTAGTTGGCACCTCTGATCTATAATATGTTTGATTTGTTATCACCTGCTGTGGGGTTTCATCTTCATGCGAATCTAAAGTGGGTTTGTTAGATTCTTCATTCTGTAATCTTGCATCTCTGTATTGAAGTCTTTCTCTTAATTCTGCAAGTGGGATGTCATCTTCGCTGTCTGAATTATCTCTGAACTGACACAGTCGGTTTATGGCATCATTCGACTGAGTGTGGGTCATAACTGGTTGTTCATCGTCAATTTCAAATTCACCATAGGCAGTGTTAGATAATGAGCTGGACGGTTGATAGTGGAGAGTTGCTGTTCTCGTCGGTCTATCTGTGGCGAGATTTGTCCTTACTATGGGGCGATGATTATCTCTCTTTAACTGTGTAACGTGCGCTTTTGTGGTTAAATTTTTCTCCTCGTTCCACAAAATATAGTTGGTTGGGGTGGTCTTCTCAAGTATCTTGTAACCGTCTGTCCAACGTGTGTCAAACTTTGAGTTCCGTACATGTTTTTTGTAATATACTAGTTCATATTATTATTCTATTACCACCAATTCTATTATCAGTTTGACATTTCACTCATGGAATATCAATAACCATCCAACATCTCATTCATGAAGTACGAATACCTGTTCAACCTTTCAGTAAAAAAAAGTTCTAACACCAGTTAAACACTGCACTGAGGTAGTACCAAAACCAGTTTATCCGTCGCAAAATACCACTACCAGTTCCACACCAGCTTCCCGTCTGACCCCAGCTTAACTCTGTCACTAGCAACCATCTCTAAGGGAGAAGGGAATGCAACATGCTCCGCTGTTTCTATTCGCTCAGCCAGCATGTCTCTTGTGTCACCTGGATAAACTGGAACACTCTCTTGGGCAATTATGGCCCCAGCATCCACTTCCCTAGCAACAAAGTGTATCGTACAGCCAGAGACTCGAACCCCAGCCTCCAATGCTAGCTTCTGAGCATGAGCTCCCTTAAAAGATGGAAGCAAGGATGGATGAATATTCAACATCTATTCTCTGATCTCGCATTCGCTGAAGAGAAATGTCGTCGTCACTGCTCCACTCTTCGTTTGACTGATATGAGCTTGTAGTTGGCACCTCTGATCTATAATATGTTTGATTTGTTATCACCTGCTGTGGGGTTTCATCTTCATGCGAATCTAAAGTGGGTTTGTTAGATTCTTCATTCTGTAATCTTGCATCTCTGTATTGAAGTCTTTCTCTTAATTCTGCAAGTGGGATGTCATCTTCGCTGTCTGAATTATCTCTGAACTGACACAGTCGGTTTATGGCATCATTCGACTGAGTGTGGGTCATAACTGGTTGTTCATCGTCAATTTCAAATTCACCATAGGCAGTGTTAGATAATGAGCTGGACGGTTGATAGTGGAGAGTTGCTGTTCTCGTCGGTCTATCTGTGGCGAGATTTGTCCTTACTATGGGGCGATGATTATCTCTCTTTAACTGTGTAACGTGCGCTTTTGTGGTTAAATTTTTCTCCTCGTTCCACAAAATATAGTTGGTTGGGGTGGTCTTCTCAAGTATCTTGTAACCGTCTGTCCAACGTGTGTCAAACTTTGAGTTCCGTACATGTTTTTTGTAATATACTAGTTCATATTATTATTCTATTACCACCAATTCTATTATCAGTTTGACATTTCACTCATGGAATATCAATAACCATCCAACATCTCATTCATGAAGTACGAATACCTGTTCAACCTTTCAGTAAAAAAAAGTTCTAACACCAGTTAAACACTGCACTGAGGTAGTACCAAAACCAGTTTATCCGTCGCAAAATACCACTACCAGTTCCACACCAGCTTCCCGTCTGACCCCAGCTTAACTCTGTCACTAGCAACCATCTCTAAGGGAGAAGGGAATGCAACATGCTCCGCTGTTTCTATTCGCTCAGCCAGCATGTCTCTTGTGTCACCTGGATAAACTGGAACACTCTCTTGGGCAATTATGGCCCCAGCATCCACTTCCCTAGCAACAAAGTGTATCGTACAGCCAGAGACTCGAACCCCAGCCTCCAATGCTAGCTTCTGAGCATGAGCTCCCTTAAAAGATGGAAGCAAGGATGGATGAATATTCAACATCTATTCTCTGATCTCGCATTCGCTGAAGAGAAATGTCGTCGTCACTGCTCCACTCTTCGTTTGACTGATATGAGCTTGTAGTTGGCACCTCTGATCTATAATATGTTTGATTTGTTATCACCTGCTGTGGGGTTTCATCTTCATGCGAATCTAAAGTGGGTTTGTTAGATTCTTCATTCTGTAATCTTGCATCTCTGTATTGAAGTCTTTCTCTTAATTCTGCAAGTGGGATGTCATCTTCGCTGTCTGAATTATCTCTGAACTGACACAGTCGGTTTATGGCATCATTCGACTGAGTGTGGGTCATAACTGGTTGTTCATCGTCAATTTCAAATTCACCATAGGCAGTGTTAGATAATGAGCTGGACGGTTGATAGTGGAGAGTTGCTGTTCTCGTCGGTCTATCTGTGGCGAGATTTGTCCTTACTATGGGGCGATGATTATCTCTCTTTAACTGTGTAACGTGCGCTTTTGTGGTTAAATTTTTCTCCTCGTTCCACAAAATATAGTTGGTTGGGGTGGTCTTCTCAAGTATCTTGTAACCGTCTGTCCAACGTGTGTCAAACTTTGAGTTCCGTACATGTTTTTTGTAATATACTAGTTCATATTATTATTCTATTACCACCAATTCTATTATCAGTTTGACATTTCACTCATGGAATATCAATAACCATCCAACATCTCATTCATGAAGTACGAATACCTGTTCAACCTTTCAGTAAAAAAAAGTTCTAACACCAGTTAAACACTGCACTGAGGTAGTACCAAAACCAGTTTATCCGTCGCAAAATACCACTACCAGTTCCACACCAGCTTCCCGTCTGACCCCAGCTTAACTCTGTCACTAGCAACCATCTCTAAGGGAGAAGGGAATGCAACATGCTCCGCTGTTTCTATTCGCTCAGCCAGCATGTCTCTTGTGTCACCTGGATAAACTGGAACACTCTCTTGGGCAATTATGGCCCCAGCATCCACTTCCCTAGCAACAAAGTGTATCGTACAGCCAGAGACTCGAACCCCAGCCTCCAATGCTAGCTTCTGAGCATGAGCTCCCTTAAAAGATGGAAGCAAGGATGGATGAATATTCAACATCTATTCTCTGATCTCGCATTCGCTGAAGAGAAATGTCGTCGTCACTGCTCCACTCTTCGTTTGACTGATATGAGCTTGTAGTTGGCACCTCTGATCTATAATATGTTTGATTTGTTATCACCTGCTGTGGGGTTTCATCTTCATGCGAATCTAAAGTGGGTTTGTTAGATTCTTCATTCTGTAATCTTGCATCTCTGTATTGAAGTCTTTCTCTTAATTCTGCAAGTGGGATGTCATCTTCGCTGTCTGAATTATCTCTGAACTGACACAGTCGGTTTATGGCATCATTCGACTGAGTGTGGGTCATAACTGGTTGTTCATCGTCAATTTCAAATTCACCATAGGCAGTGTTAGATAATGAGCTGGACGGTTGATAGTGGAGAGTTGCTGTTCTCGTCGGTCTATCTGTGGCGAGATTTGTCCTTACTATGGGGCGATGATTATCTCTCTTTAACTGTGTAACGTGCGCTTTTGTGGTTAAATTTTTCTCCTCGTTCCACAAAATATAGTTGGTTGGGGTGGTCTTCTCAAGTATCTTGTAACCGTCTGTCCAACGTGTGTCAAACTTTGAGTTCCGTACATGTTTTTTGTAATATACTAGTTCATATTATTATTCTATTACCACCAATTCTATTATCAGTTTGACATTTCACTCATGGAATATCAATAACCATCCAACATCTCATTCATGAAGTACGAATACCTGTTCAACCTTTCAGTAAAAAAAAGTTCTAACACCAGTTAAACACTGCACTGAGGTAGTACCAAAACCAGTTTATCCGTCGCAAAATACCACTACCAGTTCCACACCAGCTTCCCGTCTGACCCCAGCTTAACTCTGTCACTAGCAACCATCTCTAAGGGAGAAGGGAATGCAACATGCTCCGCTGTTTCTATTCGCTCAGCCAGCATGTCTCTTGTGTCACCTGGATAAACTGGAACACTCTCTTGGGCAATTATGGCCCCAGCATCCACTTCCCTAGCAACAAAGTGTATCGTACAGCCAGAGACTCGAACCCCAGCCTCCAATGCTAGCTTCTGAGCATGAGCTCCCTTAAAAGATGGAAGCAAGGATGGATGAATATTCAACATCTATTCTCTGATCTCGCATTCGCTGAAGAGAAATGTCGTCGTCACTGCTCCACTCTTCGTTTGACTGATATGAGCTTGTAGTTGGCACCTCTGATCTATAATATGTTTGATTTGTTATCACCTGCTGTGGGGTTTCATCTTCATGCGAATCTAAAGTGGGTTTGTTAGATTCTTCATTCTGTAATCTTGCATCTCTGTATTGAAGTCTTTCTCTTAATTCTGCAAGTGGGATGTCATCTTCGCTGTCTGAATTATCTCTGAACTGACACAGTCGGTTTATGGCATCATTCGACTGAGTGTGGGTCATAACTGGTTGTTCATCGTCAATTTCAAATTCACCATAGGCAGTGTTAGATAATGAGCTGGACGGTTGATAGTGGAGAGTTGCTGTTCTCGTCGGTCTATCTGTGGCGAGATTTGTCCTTACTATGGGGCGATGATTATCTCTCTTTAACTGTGTAACGTGCGCTTTTGTGGTTAAATTTTTCTCCTCGTTCCACAAAATATAGTTGGTTGGGGTGGTCTTCTCAAGTATCTTGTAACCGTCTGTCCAACGTGTGTCAAACTTTGAGTTCCGTACATGTTTTTTGTAATATACTAGTTCATATTATTATTCTATTACCACCAATTCTATTATCAGTTTGACATTTCACTCATGGAATATCAATAACCATCCAACATCTCATTCATGAAGTACGAATACCTGTTCAACCTTTCAGTAAAAAAAAGTTCTAACACCAGTTAAACACTGCACTGAGGTAGTACCAAAACCAGTTTATCCGTCGCAAAATACCACTACCAGTTCCACACCAGCTTCCCGTCTGACCCCAGCTTAACTCTGTCACTAGCAACCATCTCTAAGGGAGAAGGGAATGCAACATGCTCCGCTGTTTCTATTCGCTCAGCCAGCATGTCTCTTGTGTCACCTGGATAAACTGGAACACTCTCTTGGGCAATTATGGCCCCAGCATCCACTTCCCTAGCAACAAAGTGTATCGTACAGCCAGAGACTCGAACCCCAGCCTCCAATGCTAGCTTCTGAGCATGAGCTCCCTTAAAAGATGGAAGCAAGGATGGATGAATATTCAACATCTATTCTCTGATCTCGCATTCGCTGAAGAGAAATGTCGTCGTCACTGCTCCACTCTTCGTTTGACTGATATGAGCTTGTAGTTGGCACCTCTGATCTATAATATGTTTGATTTGTTATCACCTGCTGTGGGGTTTCATCTTCATGCGAATCTAAAGTGGGTTTGTTAGATTCTTCATTCTGTAATCTTGCATCTCTGTATTGAAGTCTTTCTCTTAATTCTGCAAGTGGGATGTCATCTTCGCTGTCTGAATTATCTCTGAACTGACACAGTCGGTTTATGGCATCATTCGACTGAGTGTGGGTCATAACTGGTTGTTCATCGTCAATTTCAAATTCACCATAGGCAGTGTTAGATAATGAGCTGGACGGTTGATAGTGGAGAGTTGCTGTTCTCGTCGGTCTATCTGTGGCGAGATTTGTCCTTACTATGGGGCGATGATTATCTCTCTTTAACTGTGTAACGTGCGCTTTTGTGGTTAAATTTTTCTCCTCGTTCCACAAAATATAGTTGGTTGGGGTGGTCTTCTCAAGTATCTTGTAACCGTCTGTCCAACGTGTGTCAAACTTTGAGTTCCGTACATGTTTTTTGTAATATACTAGTTCATATTATTATTCTATTACCACCAATTCTATTATCAGTTTGACATTTCACTCATGGAATATCAATAACCATCCAACATCTCATTCATGAAGTACGAATACCTGTTCAACCTTTCAGTAAAAAAAAGTTCTAACACCAGTTAAACACTGCACTGAGGTAGTACCAAAACCAGTTTATCCGTCGCAAAATACCACTACCAGTTCCACACCAGCTTCCCGTCTGACCCCAGCTTAACTCTGTCACTAGCAACCATCTCTAAGGGAGAAGGGAATGCAACATGCTCCGCTGTTTCTATTCGCTCAGCCAGCATGTCTCTTGTGTCACCTGGATAAACTGGAACACTCTCTTGGGCAATTATGGCCCCAGCATCCACTTCCCTAGCAACAAAGTGTATCGTACAGCCAGAGACTCGAACCCCAGCCTCCAATGCTAGCTTCTGAGCATGAGCTCCCTTAAAAGATGGAAGCAAGGATGGATGAATATTCAACATCTATTCTCTGATCTCGCATTCGCTGAAGAGAAATGTCGTCGTCACTGCTCCACTCTTCGTTTGACTGATATGAGCTTGTAGTTGGCACCTCTGATCTATAATATGTTTGATTTGTTATCACCTGCTGTGGGGTTTCATCTTCATGCGAATCTAAAGTGGGTTTGTTAGATTCTTCATTCTGTAATCTTGCATCTCTGTATTGAAGTCTTTCTCTTAATTCTGCAAGTGGGATGTCATCTTCGCTGTCTGAATTATCTCTGAACTGACACAGTCGGTTTATGGCATCATTCGACTGAGTGTGGGTCATAACTGGTTGTTCATCGTCAATTTCAAATTCACCATAGGCAGTGTTAGATAATGAGCTGGACGGTTGATAGTGGAGAGTTGCTGTTCTCGTCGGTCTATCTGTGGCGAGATTTGTCCTTACTATGGGGCGATGATTATCTCTCTTTAACTGTGTAACGTGCGCTTTTGTGGTTAAATTTTTCTCCTCGTTCCACAAAATATAGTTGGTTGGGGTGGTCTTCTCAAGTATCTTGTAACCGTCTGTCCAACAAGTGTCAAACTTTGAGTTCCGTACATGTTTTTTGTAATATACTAGTTCATATTATTATTCTATTACCACCAATTCTATTATCAGTTTGACATTTCACTCATGGAATATCAATAACCATCCAACATCTCATTCATGAAGTACGAATACCTGTTCAACCTTTCAGTAAAAAAAAGTTCTAACACCAGTTAAACACTGCACTGAGGTAGTACCAAAACCAGTTTATCCGTCGCAAAATACCACTACCAGTTCCACACCAGCTTCCCGTCTGACCCCAGCTTAACTCTGTCACTAGCAACCATCTCTAAGGGAGAAGGGAATGCAACATGCTCCGCTGTTTCTATTCGCTCAGCCAGCATGTCTCTTGTGTCACCTGGATAAACTGGAACACTCTCTTGGGCAATTATGGCCCCAGCATCCACTTCCCTAGCAACAAAGTGTATCGTACAGCCAGAGACTCGAACCCCAGCCTCCAATGCTAGCTTCTGAGCATGAGCTCCCTTAAAAGATGGAAGCAAGGATGGATGAATATTCAACATCTATTCTCTGATCTCGCATTCGCTGAAGAGAAATGTCGTCGTCACTGCTCCACTCTTCGTTTGACTGATATGAGCTTGTAGTTGGCACCTCTGATCTATAATATGTTTGATTTGTTATCACCTGCTGTGGGGTTTCATCTTCATGCGAATCTAAAGTGGGTTTGTTAGATTCTTCATTCTGTAATCTTGCATCTCTGTATTGAAGTCTTTCTCTTAATTCTGCAAGTGGGATGTCATCTTCGCTGTCTGAATTATCTCTGAACTGACACAGTCGGTTTATGGCATCATTCGACTGAGTGTGGGTCATAACTGGTTGTTCATCGTCAATTTCAAATTCACCATAGGCAGTGTTAGATAATGAGCTGGACGGTTGATAGTGGAGAGTTGCTGTTCTCGTCGGTCTATCTGTGGCGAGATTTGTCCTTACTATGGGGCGATGATTATCTCTCTTTAACTGTGTAACGTGCGCTTTTGTGGTTAAATTTTTCTCCTCGTTCCACAAAATATAGTTGGTTGGGGTGGTCTTCTCAAGTATCTTGTAACCGTCTGTCCAACGTGTGTCAAACTTTGAGTTCCGTACATGTTTTTTGTAATATACTAGTTCATATTATTATTCTATTACCACCAATTCTATTATCAGTTTGACATTTCACTCATGGAATATCAATAACCATCCAACATCTCATTCATGAAGTACGAATACCTGTTCAACCTTTCAGTAAAAAAAAGTTCTAACACCAGTTAAACACTGCACTGAGGTAGTACCAAAACCAGTTTATCCGTCGCAAAATACCACTACCAGTTCCACACCAGCTTCCCGTCTGACCCCAGCTTAACTCTGTCACTAGCAACCATCTCTAAGGGAGAAGGGAATGCAACATGCTCCGCTGTTTCTATTCGCTCAGCCAGCATGTCTCTTGTGTCACCTGGATAAACTGGAACACTCTCTTGGGCAATTATGGCCCCAGCATCCACTTCCCTAGCAACAAAGTGTATCGTACAGCCAGAGACTCGAACCCCAGCCTCCAATGCTAGCTTCTGAGCATGAGCTCCCTTAAAAGATGGAAGCAAGGATGGATGAATATTCAACATCTATTCTCTGATCTCGCATTCGCTGAAGAGAAATGTCGTCGTCACTGCTCCACTCTTCGTTTGACTGATATGAGCTTGTAGTTGGCACCTCTGATCTATAATATGTTTGATTTGTTATCACCTGCTGTGGGGTTTCATCTTCATGCGAATCTAAAGTGGGTTTGTTAGATTCTTCATTCTGTAATCTTGCATCTCTGTATTGAAGTCTTTCTCTTAATTCTGCAAGTGGGATGTCATCTTCGCTGTCTGAATTATCTCTGAACTGACACAGTCGGTTTATGGCATCATTCGACTGAGTGTGGGTCATAACTGGTTGTTCATCGTCAATTTCAAATTCACCATAGGCAGTGTTAGATAATGAGCTGGACGGTTGATAGTGGAGAGTTGCTGTTCTCGTCGGTCTATCTGTGGCGAGATTTGTCCTTACTATGGGGCGATGATTATCTCTCTTTAACTGTGTAACGTGCGCTTTTGTGGTTAAATTTTTCTCCTCGTTCCACAAAATATAGTTGGTTGGGGTGGTCTTCTCAAGTATCTTGTAACCGTCTGTCCAACGTGTGTCAAACTTTGAGTTCCGTACATGTTTTTTGTAATATACTAGTTCATATTATTATTCTATTACCACCAATTCTATTATCAGTTTGACATTTCACTCATGGAATATCAATAACCATCCAACATCTCATTCATGAAGTACGAATACCTGTTCAACCTTTCAGTAAAAAAAAGTTCTAACACCAGTTAAACACTGCACTGAGGTAGTACCAAAACCAGTTTATCCGTCGCAAAATACCACTACCAGTTCCACACCAGCTTCCCGTCTGACCCCAGCTTAACTCTGTCACTAGCAACCATCTCTAAGGGAGAAGGGAATGCAACATGCTCCGCTGTTTCTATTCGCTCAGCCAGCATGTCTCTTGTGTCACCTGGATAAACTGGAACACTCTCTTGGGCAATTATGGCCCCAGCATCCACTTCCCTAGCAACAAAGTGTATCGTACAGCCAGAGACTCGAACCCCAGCCTCCAATGCTAGCTTCTGAGCATGAGCTCCCTTAAAAGATGGAAGCAAGGATGGATGAATATTCAACATCTATTCTCTGATCTCGCATTCGCTGAAGAGAAATGTCGTCGTCACTGCTCCACTCTTCGTTTGACTGATATGAGCTTGTAGTTGGCACCTCTGATCTATAATATGTTTGATTTGTTATCACCTGCTGTGGGGTTTCATCTTCATGCGAATCTAAAGTGGGTTTGTTAGATTCTTCATTCTGTAATCTTGCATCTCTGTATTGAAGTCTTTCTCTTAATTCTGCAAGTGGGATGTCATCTTCGCTGTCTGAATTATCTCTGAACTGACACAGTCGGTTTATGGCATCATTCGACTGAGTGTGGGTCATAACTGGTTGTTCATCGTCAATTTCAAATTCACCATAGGCAGTGTTAGATAATGAGCTGGACGGTTGATAGTGGAGAGTTGCTGTTCTCGTCGGTCTATCTGTGGCGAGATTTGTCCTTACTATGGGGCGATGATTATCTCTCTTTAACTGTGTAACGTGCGCTTTTGTGGTTAAATTTTTCTCCTCGTTCCACAAAATATAGTTGGTTGGGGTGGTCTTCTCAAGTATCTTGTAACCGTCTGTCCAACGTGTGTCAAACTTTGAGTTCCGTACATGTTTTTTGTAATATACTAGTTCATATTATTATTCTATTACCACCAATTCTATTATCAGTTTGACATTTCACTCATGGAATATCAATAACCATCCAACATCTCATTCATGAAGTACGAATACCTGTTCAACCTTTCAGTAAAAAAAAGTTCTAACACCAGTTAAACACTGCACTGAGGTAGTACCAAAACCAGTTTATCCGTCGCAAAATACCACTACCAGTTCCACACCAGCTTCCCGTCTGACCCCAGCTTAACTCTGTCACTAGCAACCATCTCTAAGGGAGAAGGGAATGCAACATGCTCCGCTGTTTCTATTCGCTCAGCCAGCATGTCTCTTGTGTCACCTGGATAAACTGGAACACTCTCTTGGGCAATTATGGCCCCAGCATCCACTTCCCTAGCAACAAAGTGTATCGTACAGCCAGAGACTCGAACCCCAGCCTCCAATGCTAGCTTCTGAGCATGAGCTCCCTTAAAAGATGGAAGCAAGGATGGATGAATATTCAACATCTATTCTCTGATCTCGCATTCGCTGAAGAGAAATGTCGTCGTCACTGCTCCACTCTTCGTTTGACTGATATGAGCTTGTAGTTGGCACCTCTGATCTATAATATGTTTGATTTGTTATCACCTGCTGTGGGGTTTCATCTTCATGCGAATCTAAAGTGGGTTTGTTAGATTCTTCATTCTGTAATCTTGCATCTCTGTATTGAAGTCTTTCTCTTAATTCTGCAAGTGGGATGTCATCTTCGCTGTCTGAATTATCTCTGAACTGACACAGTCGGTTTATGGCATCATTCGACTGAGTGTGGGTCATAACTGGTTGTTCATCGTCAATTTCAAATTCACCATAGGCAGTGTTAGATAATGAGCTGGACGGTTGATAGTGGAGAGTTGCTGTTCTCGTCGGTCTATCTGTGGCGAGATTTGTCCTTACTATGGGGCGATGATTATCTCTCTTTAACTGTGTAACGTGCGCTTTTGTGGTTAAATTTTTCTCCTCGTTCCACAAAATATAGTTGGTTGGGGTGGTCTTCTCAAGTATCTTGTAACCGTCTGTCCAACGTGTGTCAAACTTTGAGTTCCGTACATGTTTTTTGTAATATACTAGTTCATATTATTATTCTATTACCACCAATTCTATTATCAGTTTGACATTTCACTCATGGAATATCAATAACCATCCAACATCTCATTCATGAAGTACGAATACCTGTTCAACCTTTCAGTAAAAAAAAGTTCTAACACCAGTTAAACACTGCACTGAGGTAGTACCAAAACCAGTTTATCCGTCGCAAAATACCACTACCAGTTCCACACCAGCTTCCCGTCTGACCCCAGCTTAACTCTGTCACTAGCAACCATCTCTAAGGGAGAAGGGAATGCAACATGCTCCGCTGTTTCTATTCGCTCAGCCAGCATGTCTCTTGTGTCACCTGGATAAACTGGAACACTCTCTTGGGCAATTATGGCCCCAGCATCCACTTCCCTAGCAACAAAGTGTATCGTACAGCCAGAGACTCGAACCCCAGCCTCCAATGCTAGCTTCTGAGCATGAGCTCCCTTAAAAGATGGAAGCAAGGATGGATGAATATTCAACATCTATTCTCTGATCTCGCATTCGCTGAAGAGAAATGTCGTCGTCACTGCTCCACTCTTCGTTTGACTGATATGAGCTTGTAGTTGGCACCTCTGATCTATAATATGTTTGATTTGTTATCACCTGCTGTGGGGTTTCATCTTCATGCGAATCTAAAGTGGGTTTGTTAGATTCTTCATTCTGTAATCTTGCATCTCTGTATTGAAGTCTTTCTCTTAATTCTGCAAGTGGGATGTCATCTTCGCTGTCTGAATTATCTCTGAACTGACACAGTCGGTTTATGGCATCATTCGACTGAGTGTGGGTCATAACTGGTTGTTCATCGTCAATTTCAAATTCACCATAGGCAGTGTTAGATAATGAGCTGGACGGTTGATAGTGGAGAGTTGCTGTTCTCGTCGGTCTATCTGTGGCGAGATTTGTCCTTACTATGGGGCGATGATTATCTCTCTTTAACTGTGTAACGTGCGCTTTTGTGGTTAAATTTTTCTCCTCGTTCCACAAAATATAGTTGGTTGGGGTGGTCTTCTCAAGTATCTTGTAACCGTCTGTCCAACGTGTGTCAAACTTTGAGTTCCGTACATGTTTTTTGTAATATACTAGTTCATATTATTATTCTATTACCACCAATTCTATTATCAGTTTGACATTTCACTCATGGAATATCAATAACCATCCAACATCTCATTCATGAAGTACGAATACCTGTTCAACCTTTCAGTAAAAAAAAGTTCTAACACCAGTTAAACACTGCACTGAGGTAGTACCAAAACCAGTTTATCCGTCGCAAAATACCACTACCAGTTCCACACCAGCTTCCCGTCTGACCCCAGCTTAACTCTGTCACTAGCAACCATCTCTAAGGGAGAAGGGAATGCAACATGCTCCGCTGTTTCTATTCGCTCAGCCAGCATGTCTCTTGTGTCACCTGGATAAACTGGAACACTCTCTTGGGCAATTATGGCCCCAGCATCCACTTCCCTAGCAACAAAGTGTATCGTACAGCCAGAGACTCGAACCCCAGCCTCCAATGCTAGCTTCTGAGCATGAGCTCCCTTAAAAGATGGAAGCAAGGATGGATGAATATTCAACATCTATTCTCTGATCTCGCATTCGCTGAAGAGAAATGTCGTCGTCACTGCTCCACTCTTCGTTTGACTGATATGAGCTTGTAGTTGGCACCTCTGATCTATAATATGTTTGATTTGTTATCACCTGCTGTGGGGTTTCATCTTCATGCGAATCTAAAGTGGGTTTGTTAGATTCTTCATTCTGTAATCTTGCATCTCTGTATTGAAGTCTTTCTCTTAATTCTGCAAGTGGGATGTCATCTTCGCTGTCTGAATTATCTCTGAACTGACACAGTCGGTTTATGGCATCATTCGACTGAGTGTGGGTCATAACTGGTTGTTCATCGTCAATTTCAAATTCACCATAGGCAGTGTTAGATAATGAGCTGGACGGTTGATAGTGGAGAGTTGCTGTTCTCGTCGGTCTATCTGTGGCGAGATTTGTCCTTACTATGGGGCGATGATTATCTCTCTTTAACTGTGTAACGTGCGCTTTTGTGGTTAAATTTTTCTCCTCGTTCCACAAAATATAGTTGGTTGGGGTGGTCTTCTCAAGTATCTTGTAACCGTCTGTCCAACGTGTGTCAAACTTTGAGTTCCGTACATGTTTTTTGTAATATACTAGTTCATATTATTATTCTATTACCACCAATTCTATTATCAGTTTGACATTTCACTCATGGAATATCAATAACCATCCAACATCTCATTCATGAAGTACGAATACCTGTTCAACCTTTCAGTAAAAAAAAGTTCTAACACCAGTTAAACACTGCACTGAGGTAGTACCAAAACCAGTTTATCCGTCGCAAAATACCACTACCAGTTCCACACCAGCTTCCCGTCTGACCCCAGCTTAACTCTGTCACTAGCAACCATCTCTAAGGGAGAAGGGAATGCAACATGCTCCGCTGTTTCTATTCGCTCAGCCAGCATGTCTCTTGTGTCACCTGGATAAACTGGAACACTCTCTTGGGCAATTATGGCCCCAGCATCCACTTCCCTAGCAACAAAGTGTATCGTACAGCCAGAGACTCGAACCCCAGCCTCCAATGCTAGCTTCTGAGCATGAGCTCCCTTAAAAGATGGAAGCAAGGATGGATGAATATTCAACATCTATTCTCTGATCTCGCATTCGCTGAAGAGAAATGTCGTCGTCACTGCTCCACTCTTCGTTTGACTGATATGAGCTTGTAGTTGGCACCTCTGATCTATAATATGTTTGATTTGTTATCACCTGCTGTGGGGTTTCATCTTCATGCGAATCTAAAGTGGGTTTGTTAGATTCTTCATTCTGTAATCTTGCATCTCTGTATTGAAGTCTTTCTCTTAATTCTGCAAGTGGGATGTCATCTTCGCTGTCTGAATTATCTCTGAACTGACACAGTCGGTTTATGGCATCATTCGACTGAGTGTGGGTCATAACTGGTTGTTCATCGTCAATTTCAAATTCACCATAGGCAGTGTTAGATAATGAGCTGGACGGTTGATAGTGGAGAGTTGCTGTTCTCGTCGGTCTATCTGTGGCGAGATTTGTCCTTACTATGGGGCGATGATTATCTCTCTTTAACTGTGTAACGTGCGCTTTTGTGGTTAAATTTTTCTCCTCGTTCCACAAAATATAGTTGGTTGGGGTGGTCTTCTCAAGTATCTTGTAACCGTCTGTCCAACGTGTGTCAAACTTTGAGTTCCGTACATGTTTTTTGTAATATACTAGTTCATATTATTATTCTATTACCACCAATTCTATTATCAGTTTGACATTTCACTCATGGAATATCAATAACCATCCAACATCTCATTCATGAAGTACGAATACCTGTTCAACCTTTCAGTAAAAAAAAGTTCTAACACCAGTTAAACACTGCACTGAGGTAGTACCAAAACCAGTTTATCCGTCGCAAAATACCACTACCAGTTCCACACCAGCTTCCCGTCTGACCCCAGCTTAACTCTGTCACTAGCAACCATCTCTAAGGGAGAAGGGAATGCAACATGCTCCGCTGTTTCTATTCGCTCAGCCAGCATGTCTCTTGTGTCACCTGGATAAACTGGAACACTCTCTTGGGCAATTATGGCCCCAGCATCCACTTCCCTAGCAACAAAGTGTATCGTACAGCCAGAGACTCGAACCCCAGCCTCCAATGCTAGCTTCTGAGCATGAGCTCCCTTAAAAGATGGAAGCAAGGATGGATGAATATTCAACATCTATTCTCTGATCTCGCATTCGCTGAAGAGAAATGTCGTCGTCACTGCTCCACTCTTCGTTTGACTGATATGAGCTTGTAGTTGGCACCTCTGATCTATAATATGTTTGATTTGTTATCACCTGCTGTGGGGTTTCATCTTCATGCGAATCTAAAGTGGGTTTGTTAGATTCTTCATTCTGTAATCTTGCATCTCTGTATTGAAGTCTTTCTCTTAATTCTGCAAGTGGGATGTCATCTTCGCTGTCTGAATTATCTCTGAACTGACACAGTCGGTTTATGGCATCATTCGACTGAGTGTGGGTCATAACTGGTTGTTCATCGTCAATTTCAAATTCACCATAGGCAGTGTTAGATAATGAGCTGGACGGTTGATAGTGGAGAGTTGCTGTTCTCGTCGGTCTATCTGTGGCGAGATTTGTCCTTACTATGGGGCGATGATTATCTCTCTTTAACTGTGTAACGTGCGCTTTTGTGGTTAAATTTTTCTCCTCGTTCCACAAAATATAGTTGGTTGGGGTGGTCTTCTCAAGTATCTTGTAACCGTCTGTCCAACGTGTGTCAAACTTTGAGTTCCGTACATGTTTTTTGTAATATACTAGTTCATATTATTATTCTATTACCACCAATTCTATTATCAGTTTGACATTTCACTCATGGAATATCAATAACCATCCAACATCTCATTCATGAAGTACGAATACCTGTTCAACCTTTCAGTAAAAAAAAGTTCTAACACCAGTTAAACACTGCACTGAGGTAGTACCAAAACCAGTTTATCCGTCGCAAAATACCACTACCAGTTCCACACCAGCTTCCCGTCTGACCCCAGCTTAACTCTGTCACTAGCAACCATCTCTAAGGGAGAAGGGAATGCAACATGCTCCGCTGTTTCTATTCGCTCAGCCAGCATGTCTCTTGTGTCACCTGGATAAACTGGAACACTCTCTTGGGCAATTATGGCCCCAGCATCCACTTCCCTAGCAACAAAGTGTATCGTACAGCCAGAGACTCGAACCCCAGCCTCCAATGCTAGCTTCTGAGCATGAGCTCCCTTAAAAGATGGAAGCAAGGATGGATGAATATTCAACATCTATTCTCTGATCTCGCATTCGCTGAAGAGAAATGTCATGATCTCGCATTCGCTGAAGATGTCGTCGTCACTGCTCCACTCTTCGTTTGACTGATATGAGCTTGTAGTTGGCACCTCTGATCTATAA
The DNA here is from genome assembly GCA_024509875.1 of Oreohelix idahoensis. NCBI lineage: Eukaryota > Metazoa > Mollusca > Gastropoda > Stylommatophora > Oreohelicidae > Oreohelix > Oreohelix idahoensis. Next base: position 406,121 of record JAMPIV010019448.1, on the reverse strand, counting down.
TATGTTTGATTTGTTATCACCTGCTGTGGGGTTTCATCTTCATGCGAATCTAAAGTGGGTTTGTTAGATTCTTCATTCTGTAATCTTGCATCTCTGTATTGAAGTCTTTCTCTTAATTCTGCAAGTGGGATGTCATCTTCGCTGTCTGAATTATCTCTGAACTGACACAGTCGGTTTATGGCATCATTCGACTGAGTGTGGGTCATAACTGGTTGTTCATCGTCAATTTCAAATTCACCATAGGCAGTGTTAGATAATGAGCTGGACGGTTGATAGTGGAGAGTTGCTGTTCTCGTCGGTCTATCTGTGGCGAGATTTGTCCTTACTATGGGGCGATGATTATCTCTCTTTAACTGTGTAACGTGCGCTTTTGTGGTTAAATTTTTCTCCTCGTTCCACAAAATATAGTTGGTTGGGGTGGTCTTCTCAAGTATCTTGTAACCGTCTGTCCAACGTGTGTCAAACTTTGAGTTCCGTACATGTTTTTTGTAATATACTAGTTCATATTATTATTCTATTACCACCAATTCTATTATCAGTTTGACATTTCACTCATGGAATATCAATAACCATCCAACATCTCATTCATGAAGTACGAATACCTGTTCAACCTTTCAGTAAAAAAAAGTTCTAACACCAGTTAAACACTGCACTGAGGTAGTACCAAAACCAGTTTATCCGTCGCAAAATACCACTACCAGTTCCACACCAGCTTCCCGTCTGACCCCAGCTTAACTCTGTCACTAGCAACCATCTCTAAGGGAGAAGGGAATGCAACATGCTCCGCTGTTTCTATTCGCTCAGCCAGCATGTCTCTTGTGTCACCTGGATAAACTGGAACACTCTCTTGGGCAATTATGGCCCCAGCATCCACTTCCCTAGCAACAAAGTGTATCGTACAGCCAGAGACTCGAACCCCAGCCTCCAATGCTAGCTTCTGAGCATGAGCTCCCTTAAAAGATGGAAGCAAGGATGGATGAATATTCAACATCTATTCTCTGATCTCGCATTCGCTATTCTCTGATCTCGCATTCGCTGAAGAGAAATGTCGTCGTCACTGCTCCACTCTTCGTTTGACTGATATGAGCTTGTAGTTGGCACCTCTGATCTATAATATGTTTGATTTGTTATCACCTGCTGTGGGGTTTCATCTTCATGCGAATCTAAAGTGGGTTTGTTAGATTCTTCATTCTGTAATCTTGCATCTCTGTATTGAAGTCTTTCTCTTAATTCTGCAAGTGGGATGTCATCTTCGCTGTCTGAATTATCTCTGAACTGACACAGTCGGTTTATGGCATCATTCGACTGAGTGTGGGTCATAACTGGTTGTTCATCGTCAATTTCAAATTCACCATAGGCAGTGTTAGATAATGAGCTGGACGGTTGATAGTGGAGAGTTGCTGTTCTCGTCGGTCTATCTGTGGCGAGATTTGTCCTTACTATGGGGCGATGATTATCTCTCTTTAACTGTGTAACGTGCGCTTTTGTGGTTAAATTTTTCTCCTCGTTCCACAAAATATAGTTGGTTGGGGTGGTCTTCTCAAGTATCTTGTAACCGTCTGTCCAACGTGTGTCAAACTTTGAGTTCCGTACATGTTTTTTGTAATATACTAGTTCATATTATTATTCTATTACCACCAATTCTATTATCAGTTTGACATTTCACTCATGGAATATCAATAACCATCCAACATCTCATTCATGAAGTACGAATACCTGTTCAACCTTTCAGTAAAAAAAAGTTCTAACACCAGTTAAACACTGCACTGAGGTAGTACCAAAACCAGTTTATCCGTCGCAAAATACCACTACCAGCTTCCCGTCTGACCCCAGCTTAACTCTGTCACTAGCAACCATCTCTAAGGGAGAAGGGAATGCAACATGCTCCGCTGTTTCTATTCGCTCAGCCAGCATGTCTCTTGTGTCACCTGGATAAACTGGAACACTCTCTTGGGCAATTATGGCCCCAGCATCCACTTCCCTAGCAACAAAGTGTATCGTACAGCCAGAGACTCGAACCCCAGCCTCCAATGCTAGCTTCTGAGCATGAGCTCCCTTAAAAGATGGAAGCAAGGATGGATGAATATTCAACATCTATTCTCTGATCTCGCATTCGCTGAAGAGAAATGTCGTCGTCACTGCTCCACTCTTCGTTTGACTGATATGAGCTTGTAGTTGGCACCTCTGATCTATAATATGTTTGATTTGTTATCACCTGCTGTGGGGTTTCATCTTCATGCGAATCTAAAGTGGGTTTGTTAGATTCTTCATTCTGTAATCTTGCATCTCTGTATTGAAGTCTTTCTCTTAATTCTGCAAGTGGGATGTCATCTTCGCTGTCTGAATTATCTCTGAACTGACACAGTCGGTTTATGGCATCATTCGACTGAGTGTGGGTCATAACTGGTTGTTCATCGTCAATTTCAAATTCACCATAGGCAGTGTTAGATAATGAGCTGGACGGTTGATAGTGGAGAGTTGCTGTTCTCGTCGGTCTATCTGTGGCGAGATTTGTCCTTACTATGAGGCGATGATTATCTCTCTTTAACTGTGTAACGTGCGCTTTTGTGGTTAAATTTTTCTTCTCGTTCCACAAAATATAGTTGGTTGGGGTGGTCTTCTCAAGTATCTTGTAACCGTCTGTCCAACGTGTGTCAAACTTTGAGTTCCGTACATGTTTTTTGTAATATACTAGTTCATATTATTATTCTATTACCACCAATTCTATTATCAGTTTGACATTTCACTCATGGAATATCAATAACCATCCAACATCTCATTCATGAAGTACGAATACCTGTTCAACCTTTCAGTAAAAAAAAGTTCTAACACCAGTTAAACACTGCACTGAGGTAGTACCAAAACCAGTTTATCCGTCGCAAAATACCACTACCAGTTCCACACCAGCTTCCCGTCTGACCCCAGCTTAACTCTGTCACTAGCAACCATCTCTAAGGGAGAAGGGAATGCAACATGCTCCGCTGTTTCTATTCGCTCAGCCAGCATGTCTCTTGTGTCACCTGGATAAACTGGAACACTCTCTTGGGCAATTATGGCCCCAGCATCCACTTCCCTAGCAACAAAGTGTATCGTACAGCCAGAGACTCGAACCCCAGCCTCCAATGCTAGCTTCTGAGCATGAGCTCCCTTAAAAGATGGAAGCAAGGATGGATGAATATTCAACATCTATTCTCTGATCTCGCATTCGCTGAAGATGATCTCGCATTCGCTGAAGAGAAATGTCGTCGTCACTGCTCCACTCTTCGTTTGACTGATATGAGCTTGTAGTTGGCACCTCTGATCTATAATATGTTTGATTTGTTATCACCTGCTGTGGGGTTTCATCTTCATGCGAATCTAAAGTGGGTTTGTTAGATTCTTCATTCTGTAATCTTGCATCTCTGTATTGAAGTCTTTCTCTTAATTCTGCAAGTGGGATGTCATCTTCGCTGTCTGAATTATCTCTGAACTGACACAGTCGGTTTATGGCATCATTCGACTGAGTGTGGGTCATAACTGGTTGTTCATCGTCAATTTCAAATTCACCATAGGCAGTGTTAGATAATGAGCTGGACGGTTGATAGTGGAGAGTTGCTGTTCTCGTCGGTCTATCTGTGGCGAGATTTGTCCTTACTATGAGGCGATGATTATCTCTCTTTAACTGTGTAACGTGCGCTTTTGTGGTTAAATTTTTCTTCTCGTTCCACAAAATATAGTTGGTTGGGGTGGTCTTCTCAAGTATCTTGTAACCGTCTGTCCAACGTGTGTCAAACTTTGAGTTCCGTACATGTTTTTTGTAATATACTAGTTCATATTATTATTCTATTACCACCAATTCTATTATCAGTTTGACATTTCACTCATGGAATATCAATAACCATCCAACATCTCATTCATGAAGTACGAATACCTGTTCAACCTTTCAGTAAAAAAAAGTTCTAACACCAGTTAAACACTGCACTGAGGTAGTACCAAAACCAGTTTATCCGTCGCAAAATACCACTACCAGTTCCACACCAGCTTCCCGTCTGACCCCAGCTTAACTCTGTCACTAGCAACCATCTCTAAGGGAGAAGGGAATGCAACATGCTCCGCTGTTTCTATTCGCTCAGCCAGCATGTCTCTTGTGTCACCTGGATAAACTGGAACACTCTCTTGGGCAATTATGGCCCCAGCATCCACTTCCCTAGCAACAAAGTGTATCGTACAGCCAGAGACTCGAACCCCAGCCTCCAATGCTAGCTTCTGAGCATGAGCTCCCTTAAAAGATGGAAGCAAGGATGGATGAATATTCAACATCTATTCTCTGATCTTGCATTCGCTGAAGAGTAAAAGATGGAAGCAAGGATGGATGAATATTCAACATCTATTCTCTGATCTCGCATTCGCTGAAGAGAAATGTCGTCGTCACTGCTCCACTCTTCGTTTGACTGATATGAGCTTGTAGTTGGCACCTCTGATCTATAATATGTTTGATTTGTTATCACCTGCTGTGGGGTTTCATCTTCATGCGAATCTAAAGTGGGTTTGTTAGATTCTTCATTCTGTAATCTTGCATCTCTGTATTGAAGTCTTTCTCTTAATTCTGCAAGTGGGATGTCATCTTCGCTGTCTGAATTATCTCTGAACTGACACAGTCGGTTTATGGCATCATTCGACTGAGTGTGGGTCATAACTGGTTGTTCATCGTCAATTTCAAATTCACCATAGGCAGTGTTAGATAATGAGCTGGACGGTTGATAGTGGAGAGTTGCTGTTCTCGTCGGTCTATCTGTGGCGAGATTTGTCCTTACTATGAGGCGATGATTATCTCTCTTTAACTGTGTAACGTGCGCTTTTGTGGTTAAATTTTTCTCCTCGTTCCACAAAATATAGTTGGTTGGGGTGGTCTTCTCAAGTATCTTGTAACCGTCTGTCCAACGTGTGTCAAACTTTGAGTTCCGTACATGTTTTTTGTAATATACTAGTTCATATTATTATTCTATTACCACCAATTCTATTATCAGTTTGACATTTCACTCATGGAATATCAATAACCATCCAACATCTCATTCATGAAGTACGAATACCTGTTCAACCTTTCAGTAAAAAAAAGTTCTAACACCAGTTAAACACTGCACTGAGGTAGTACCAAAACCAGTTTATCCGTCGCAAAATACCACTACCAGCTTCCCGTCTGACCCCAGCTTAACTCTGTCACTAGCAACCATCTCTAAGGGAGAAGGGAATGCAACATGCTCCGCTGTTTCTATTCGCTCAGCCAGCATGTCTCTTGTGTCGCCTGGATAAACTGGAACACTCTCTTGGGCAATTATGGCCCCAGCATCCACTTCCCTAGCAACAAAGTGTATGGTACAGCCAGAGACTCGAACCCCAGCCTCCAATGCTAGCTTCTGAGCATGAGCTCCCTTAAAAGATGGAAGCAAGGATGGATGAATATTCAACATCTATTCTCTGATCTCGCATTCGCTGAAGAGAAATGTCGTCGTCACTGCTCCACTCTTCGTTTGACTGATATGAGCTTGTAGTTGGCACCTCTGATCTATAATATGTTTGATTTGTTATCACCTGCTGTGGGGTTTCATCTTCATGCGAATCTAAAGTGGGTTTGTTAGATTCTTCATTCTGTAATCTTGCATCTCTGTATTGAAGTCTTTCTCTTAATTCTGCAAGTGGGATGTCATCTTCGCTGTCTGAATTATCTCTGAACTGACACAGTCGGTTTATGGCATCATTCGACTGAGTGTGGGTCATAACTGGTTGTTCATCGTCAATTTCAAATTCACCATAGGCAGTGTTAGATAATGAGCTGGACGGTTGATAGTGGAGAGTTGCTGTTCTCGTCGGTCTATCTGTGGCGAGATTTGTCCTTACTATGAGGCGATGATTATCTCTCTTTAACTGTGTAACGTGCGCTTTTGTGGTTAAATTTTTCTTCTCGTTCCACAAAATATAGTTGGTTGGGGTGGTCTTCTCAAGTATCTTGTAACCGTCTGTCCAACGTGTGTCAAACTTTGAGTTCCGTACATGTTTTTTGTAATATACTAGTTCATATTATTATTCTATTACCACCAATTCTATTATCAGTTTGACATTTCACTCATGGAATATCAATAACCATCCAACATCTCATTCATGAAGTACGAATACCTGTTCAACCTTTCAGTAAAAAAAAGTTCTAACACCAGTTAAACACTGCACTGAGGTAGTACCAAAACCAGTTTATCCGTCGCAAAATACCACTACCAGTTCCACACCAGCTTCCCGTCTGACCCCAGCTTAACTCTGTCACTAGCAACCATCTCTAAGGGAGAAGGGAATGCAACATGCTCCGCTGTTTCTATTCGCTCAGCCAGCATGTCTCTTGTGTCACCTGGATAAACTGGAACACTCTCTTGGGCAATTATGGCCCCAGCATCCACTTCCCTAGCAACAAAGTGTATCGTACAGCCAGAGACTCGAACCCCAGCCTCCAATGCTAGCTTCTGAGCATGAGCTCCCTTAAAAGATGGAAGCAAGGATGGATGAATATTCAACATCTATTCTCTGATCTTGCATTCGCTGAAGAGTAAAAGATGGAAGCAAGGATGGATGAATATTCAACATCTATTCTCTGATCTCGCATTCGCTGAAGAGAAATGTCGTCGTCACTGCTCCACTCTTCGTTTGACTGATATGAGCTTGTAGTTGGCACCTCTGATCTATAATATGTTTGATTTGTTATCACCTGCTGTGGGGTTTCATCTTCATGCGAATCTAAAGTGGGTTTGTTAGATTCTTCATTCTGTAATCTTGCATCTCTGTATTGAAGTCTTTCTCTTAATTCTGCAAGTGGGATGTCATCTTCGCTGTCTGAATTATCTCTGAACTGACACAGTCGGTTTATGGCATCATTCGACTGAGTGTGGGTCATAACTGGTTGTTCATCGTCAATTTCAAATTCACCATAGGCAGTGTTAGATAATGAGCTGGACGGTTGATAGTGGAGAGTTGCTGTTCTCGTCGGTCTATCTGTGGCGAGATTTGTCCTTACTATGGGGCGATGATTATCTCTCTTTAACTGTGTAACGTGCGCTTTTGTGGTTAAATTTTTCTCCTCGTTCCACAAAATATAGTTGGTTGGGGTGGTCTTCTCAAGTATCTTGTAACCGTCTGTCCAACGTGTGTCAAACTTTGAGTTCCGTACATGTTTTTTGTAATATACTAGTTCATATTATTATTCTATTACCACCAATTCTATTATCAGTTTGACATTTCACTCATGGAATATCAATAACCATCCAACATCTCATTCATGAAGTACGAATACCTGTTCAACCTTTCAGTAAAAAAAAGTTCTAACACCAGTTAAACACTGCACTGAGGTAGTACCAAAACCAGTTTATCCGTCGCAAAATACCACTACCAGTTCCACACCAGCTTCCCGTCTGACCCCAGCTTAACTCTGTCACTAGCAACCATCTCTAAGGGAGAAGGGAATGCAACATGCTCCGCTGTTTCTATTCGCTCAGCCAGCATGTCTCTTGTGTCGCCTGGATAAACTGGAACACTCTCTTGGGCAATTATGGCCCCAGCATCCACTTCCCTAGCAACAAAGTGTATGGTACAGCCAGAGACTCGAACACCAGCCTCCAATGCTAGCTTCTGAGCATGAGCTCCCTTAAAAGATGGAAGCAAGGATGGATGAATATTCAACATCTATTCTCTGATCTCGCATTCGCTGAAGAGAAATGTCATCGTCACTGCTCCACTCTTCATTTGACTGATATGAGCTTGTAGTTGGCACCTCTGATCTATAATATGTTTGATTTGTTATCACCTGCTGTGGGGTTTCATCTTCATGCGAATCTAAAGTGGGTTTGTTAGATTCTTCATTCTGTAATCTTGCATCTCTGTATTGAAGTCTTTCTCTTAATTCTGCAAGTGGGATGTCATCTTCGCTGTCTGAATTATCTCTGAACTGACACAGTCGGTTTATGGCATCATTCGACTGAGTGTGGGTCATAACTGGTTGTTCATCGTCAATTTCAAATTCACCATAGGCAGTGTTAGATAATGAGCTGGACGGTTGATAGTGGAGAGTTGCTGTTCTCGTTGGTCTATCTGTGGCGAGATTTGTCCTTACTATGAGGCGATGATTATCTCTCTTTAACTGTGTAACGTGCGCTTTTGTGGTTAAATTTTTCTTCTCGTTCCACAAAATATAGTTGGTTGGGGTGGTCTTCTCAAGTATCTTGTAACCGTCTGTCCAACGTGTGTCAAACTTTGAGTTCCGTACATGTTTTTTGTAATATACTAGTTCATATTATTATTCTATTACCACCAATTCTATTATCAGTTTGACATTTCCCTCATGGAATATCAATAACCATCCAACATCTCATTCATGAAGTACGAATACCTGTTCAACCTTTCAGTAAAAAAAAGTTCTAACACCAGTTAAACACTGCACTGAGGTAGTACCAAAACCAGTTTATCCGTCGCAAAATACCACTACCAGTTCCACACCAGCTTCCCGTCTGACCCCAGCTTAACTCTGTCACTAGCAACCATCTCTAAGGGAGAAGGGAATGCAACATGCTCCGCTGTTTCTATTCGCTCAGCCAGCATGTCTCTTGTGTCACCTGGATAAACTGGAACACTCTCTTGGGCAATTATGGCCCCAGCATCCACTTCCCTAGCAACAAAGTGTATCGTACAGCCAGAGACTCGAACCCCAGCCTCCAATGCTAGCTTCTTAGCATGAGCTCCCTTAAAAGATGGAAGCAAGGATGGATGAATATTCAACATCTATTCTCTGATCTCGCATTCGCTGAAGAGTAAAAGATGGAAGCAAGGATGGATGAATATTCAACATCTATTCTCTGATCTCGCATTCGCTGAAGAGAAATGTCGTCGTCACTGCTCCACTCTTCGTTTGACTGATATGAGCTTGTAGTTGGCACCTCTGATCTATAATATGTTTGATTTGTTATCACCTGCTGTGGGGTTTCATCTTCATGCGAATCTAAAGTGGGTTTGTTAGATTCTTCATTCTGTAATCTTGCATCTCTGTATTGAAGTCTTTCTCTTAATTCTGCAAGTGGGATGTCATCTTCGCTGTCTGAATTATCTCTGAACTGACACAGTCGGTTTATGGCATCATTCGACTGAGTGTGGGTCATAACTGGTTGTTCATCGTCAATTTCAAATTCACTATAGGCAGTGTTAGATAATGAGCTGGACGGTTGATAGTGGAGAGTTGCTGTTCTCGTCGGTCTATCTGTGGCGAGATTTGTCCTTACTATGGGGCGATGATTATCTCTCTTTAACTGTGTAACGTGCGCTTTTGTGGTTAAATTTTTCTCCTCGTTCCACAAAATATAGTTGGTTGGGGTGGTCTTCTCAAGTATCTTGTAACCGTCTGTCCAACGTGTGTCAAACTTTGAGTTCCGTACATGTTTTTTGTAATATACTAGTTCATATTATTATTCTATTACCACCAATTCTATTATCAGTTTGACATTTCACTCATGGAATATCAATAACCATCCAACATCTCATTCATGAAGTACGAATACCTGTTCAACCTTTCAGTAAAAAAAAGTTCTAACACCAGTTAAACACTGCACTGAGGTAGTACCAAAACCAGTTTATCCGTCGCAAAATACCACTACCAGTTCCACACCAGCTTCCCGTCTGACCCCAGCTTAACTCTGTCACTAGCAACCATCTCTAAGGGAGAAGGGAATGCAACATGCTCCGCTGTTTCTATTCGCTTAGCCAGCATGTCTCTTGTGTCACCTGGATAAACTGGAACACTCTCTTGGGCAATTATGGCCCCAGCATCCACTTCCCTAGCAACAAAGTGTATCGTACAGCCAGAGACTCGAACCCCAGCCTCCAATGCTAGCTTCTGAGCATGAGCTCCCTTAAAAGATGGAAGCAAGGATGGATGAATATTCAACATCTATTCTCTGATCTCGCATTCGCTGAAGAGAAATGTCGTCGTCACTGCTAAACTCTTCGTTTGACTGATATGAGCTTGTAGTTGGCACCTCTGATCTATAATATGTTTGATTTGTTATCACCTGCTGTGGGGTTTCATCTTCATGTGAATCTAAAGTGGGTTTGTTAGATTCTTCATTCTGTAATCTTGCATCTCTGTATTGAAGTCTTTCTCTTAATTCTGCAAGTGGGATGTCATCTTCGCTGTCTGAATTATCTCTGAACTGACACAGTCGGTTTATGGCATCATTCGACTGAGTGTGGGTCATAACTGGTTGTTCATCGTCAATTTCAAATTCACCATAGGCAGTGTTAGATAATGATCTGGACGGTTGATAGTGGAGAGTTGCTGTTCTCGTCGGTCTATCTGTGGCGAGATTTGTCCTTACTATGGGGCGATGATTATCTCTCTTTAACTGTGTAACGTGCGCTTTTGTGGTTAAATTTTTCTCCTCGTTCCACAAAATATAGTTGGTTGGGGTGGTCTTCTCAAGTATCTTGTAACCGTCTGTCCAACATGTGTCAAACTTTAAGGTTCCGTACATGTTTTTTGTAATATACTAGTTCATATTATTATTCTATAACCACCAATTCTATTATCAGTTTGACATTTCACTCATGGAATATCAATAACCATCCAACATCTCATTCATGAAGTACGAATACCTGTTCAACCTTTCAGTTAAAAAAAGTTCTAACACCAGTTAAACACTGCACTGAGGTAGTACCAAAACCAGTTTATCCGTCGCAAAATACCACTACCAGTTCCACACCAGCTTCCCGTCTGACCCCAGCTTAACTCTGTCACTAGCAACCATCTCTAAGGGAGAAGGGAATGCAACATGCTCTGCTGTTTCTTTTCGTTCAGCCAGCATGTCTCTTGTGTCGCCTGGATAAACTGGAACACTCTCTTGGGCAATTATGGCCCCAGCATTCACTTCCCTAGCAACAAAGTGTATGGTACAGCCAGAGACTCGAACCCCAGCCTCCAATGCTAGCTTCTGAGCATGAGCTCCCTTAAAAGATGGAAGCAAGGATGGATGAATATTCAACATCTATTCTCTGATCTCGCATTCGCTGAAGAGAAATGTCGTCATCACTGCTCCACTCTTCGTTTGACTGATATGAGCTTGTAGTTGGCACCTCTGATCTATAATATGTTTGATTTGTTATCACCTGCTGTGGGGTTTCATCTTCATGCGAATCTAAAGTGGGTTTGTTAGATTCTTCATTCTGTAATCTTGCATCTCTGTATTGAAGTCTTTCTCTTAATTCTGCAAGTGGGATGTCATCTTCGCTGTCTGATTTATCTCTGAACTGACACAGTCGGTTTATGGCATCATTCGACTGAGTGTGGGTCATAACTGGTTGTTCATCGTCAATTTCAAATTCACCATAGGCAGTGTTAGATAATGAGCTGGACGGTTGATAGTGGAGAGTTGCTGTTCTCGTCCGTCTATCTGTGGTGAGATTTGTCCTTACTATGGGGCGATGATTATCTCTCTTTAACTGTGTAACGTGCGCTTTTGTGGTTAAATTTTTCTCCTCGTTCCACAAAATGTAGTTGGTTGGGGTGGTCTTCTCAAGTATCTTGTAACCGTCTGTCCAAGGTGTGTCAAACTTTGAGTTCCGTACATGTTTTTTGTAATATACTAGTTCATATTATTATTCTATTACCACCAATTCTATTATCAGTTTGACATTTCACTCATGGAATATCAATAACCATCCAACATCTCATTCATGAAGTACGAATACCTGTTCAACCTTTCAGTAAAAAAAAGTTCTAACACCAGTTAAACACTGCACTGAGGTAGTACCAAAACCAGTTTATCCGTCGCAAAATACCACTACCAGTTCCACACCAGCTTCCCGTCTGACCCCAGCTTAACTCTGTCACTAGCAACCATCTCTAAGGGAGAAGGGAATGCAACATGCTCCGCTGTTTCTATTCGCTCAGCCAGCATGTCTCTTGTATCGCCTGGATAAACTGGAACACTCTCTTGGGCAATTATGGCCCCAGCATCCACTTCCCTAGCAACAAAGTGTATGGTACAGCCAGAGACTCGAACCCCAGCCTCCAATGCTAGCTTCTGAGCATGAGCTCCCTTAAAAGATGGAAGCAAGGATGGATGAATCACTTTCAATGTGGCCAATAACTGTGACAACCGATCTGGTGTGTCATTCCGTGTGTAGGACTCATTGTTTGTCCACGGTGTATTGACATATGTATTCTCATCATCAGTTCTGTAAAAGTTAGTTCTCTCTTGAGAAGATCTGAGATCTTCCCCGTGTACTGTAACCAACCTAATATAGGAGAAATGAACCATTTACTAGCATCCAAACTGACACCAGGGGCAGAACTCTGTGACGTGAGTAAAAATTTTTACCTTCCCTGCTCGCATTGCCGGTAATACTGACTTCACATATATTTCTGTTGGTATCAATAGGTGTCATAGGAATACACCAAAATCCGGATTGTGCATCCAATGTAGTGAAATGTGTAGAATGAATGTTCCAAGTGTCGCCAAAATATCATCTGTGCGTGGTAATGGGTATGAAATCGTTTTTGTAATTCTGTTCAATGCTCGGTAATCGCAACAGAATCTACTCGTTCCATCTTTCCTTTGACACAATCACTATTGGCGACAACCATGCTGATCTTGATCTCTCTATGATTCCTGCTCTCAACATGTCGTTTATAGCTTTTTTTCACGATTTTTCAAAGGAGTGCGGAATGGTTTCAAACTAATGGGTTCTTCTGTTGTAGTTTGAATGTTCATATGTACTGTGTTGGTTCTGCCTAACTCCATATCTGTTAGTGCAAACACATTCTGGTGTTTAGTGATGAACGTAGTGAGTTTGGATTTATATTGATCGTCCACTTTCAATGTGGCCAATAACTGACAACCGATCTGGTGTGTCATTCTGTGTGTAGGACTCATTATTTGTCCACGGTGTATTGACATATGTATTCTCATCATCAGTTCTGTAAAAGTTACTTCTCTCTTGAGAAGATCTGAGATCTTCCCCGTGTACTGTAACCAACCTAATATAGGAGAAATGAACCATTTACTAGCATCCAAACTGACACCAGGGGGCAGAACTCTGTGAATTTTTTTCAGTTAAACCACCGCCTGTGACGTGAGTAAAAATTTTGACCTTCCCTGCTCGCATTGCAGGTAATACTGACTTCACATATATTTCTGTTGGTATCAATAGATGTCATAGGAATACACCAAAATCCGGATTGTGCGTCCAATGTAGTGAAATGTGTAGAATGAATGTTCCAAGTGTCGCCAAAATATCATCTGTGCGTGGTAATGGGTATGAAATCATTTTTGTAATTCTGTTCAATGCTCGGTAATCGCAACAGAATCTACTCGTTCCATCTTTCCTTTGACACAATCACTATTGGCGACAACCATGCTGATCTTGATCTCTCTATGATTCCTGCTCTCAACATGTCATTTATAGCTTTTTTCACGATTTTTCAAAGGAGTGCGGAATGGTTTCAAACTAATGGGTTCTTCTGTTGTAGTTTGAATGTCCATATGTACTGTGATGGTTCTGCCTAACTCCATATCTGTTAGTGCAAACACATCCTGGTGTTTAGTGACGAACGTAGTGAGTTTGGATTTATATTGATTGTCCACTTTCTTCTTCTTCTTCTTGCGATCGCATCTTTGATGATTACACCGTCAGACGAGTTCTCATGATGAATTCGACTGTTGTTTGAAGTTCCTCTTTAACTCCATATAGCTTTGAGTTTAGTGTTGAGTCATTCGGCCAGTATATCTTTCTTAACTGGTCATACAGAGGACAGTCCTGTAGAACATGCTCAGCAGTTTGTTCGTTTAATCCACATGTGCACAGTGGTGAAGCAGACAATCGTAGCTTGTGCATGTGTTTATTCAGTTTGTTATGCCCTGTCCTGAGTCGAAAAATAGTTATCTGTCCCTGCCGGTCGAGAGTGTGATAGTCGTCTTTGGGTTGGTTCTGTTCTCTTCTGATAGTCTGGATAGCTCTCTTTTTCTCAAAGTATGTGACTTCATTATCTTCTTGTTCACATTCTCCTCCCTTTTTTGCAAGTTTATCTGCCTTTTCATTTCCGGGTACACCACAATGAGATGGTACCCACTGAAGTATGGTTCTCTTTTTGGCAGCTACCTTGTTTAGTTCATTTCTCAGATGCGGGAGTTTACCACCCTTGAGAGCTTGCAGGACAGACAGTGCATCTGTGAGGATGACTACCTGGTGGCAGTCAGAGTTGGTGTTATAAATCATATTTGCAGCTTGCTCTAGAGCTTGAACCTCAGCTGTATAGTTGGAACAGAATTTACCAGTGGGAATGTGCCTAGTCTCATAGTGGTTGTCAGGATATGAGATAAAGATACCGGCACCTCCATTCCTAACAGCATTAGTTGCTGATCCATCTGTATAGGCATGTATCCATGATTGATCGGGATAGCTTTCTTGGATCATACTCAATGTAGCAGTTCGTTTTTGCAGATCATTATACTCACATCCACTTGTGAGACCACTGACTGATGTATTAATTTGGAGGGCACTGCTGGCCTGCTCCCATGGTACAGGGTATAGGGTGGGCTTCAATGGTGTTGTCTTCATGGATAGGTCTTCTTGATGCTGTCTTATAAGTCTTTTCCCCCGATGCACAAAGCTGCTACGCTTTAGACGTCCCAATGCCAGATCATCTAGTCTTGCCTTCATTGGGTGCATTGGCATACTGTTGTACTTTTCCATCTGGATCATGGTTTTTGTGTCTCTTCTATGGGACAATGTCTGTAATCCAGCAACCTTCTGCATCTCTGTTATTGGTGTAGTTTTCATGGCTCCTGTAATGAGCCTGAGAGCTTGATTTTGCACCTTGTCCAAAGACTGCAGATGTGAGTTAGCAGCTGATGACCATGCTGCTGAGCTAAACTCTAAGTGTGGTCTTATTACTCCATTATAAATCTTCTTTAGATTTCGTTCATTTGCTCCCCAGTTGGTACCTGCTAATTTTCTGAGTATGCCTAGTCGTCTTCGGGCCTTTCCTTCTGCGTTTTCAATATGCTTATTCCATGTAAGCCTTTGGTCAAATGTCACCCCAAGATAGGTGGGGTAGCTTTCTTCCTTGATCACGGTTGTCCCTAGGTGTATGTTAGCTGATTTGTCCTTGGGGGCGAGGGAGAACAGTGTTGTGGAGGTTTTGTCTGTGTTTATTGTGATAAGCCATTTCTCTGCCCATGACACTAGCATGTCTGCTGCCCGCTGCATTCTATAATTTGCTGTGGTGACATTTTCATCAGCGCACCAGAGTACTAGGTCATCTGCATATAAGGCAGCTTTAACTCCTGCAGGGAGATCTTTCACCAGGTCATTGATGTAAACAAGGAAGAGTGTTGGGGAAATTACTCCTCCTTGAGGTACCCCCTGATGGAGCAACACTTTTCTGCTCTGCAGACCGTCAAGAGTGACTCTAGTTCTCCTGTTATGCAAGTATGACTGGATCCATTTCATCATGTTGCCTTGGATTCCACTTCTCCTAAGTTTTGCAATGAGGCCATCTTTCCACACCTTGTCAAAGGCCTGCTTGAAGTCGACCCAGATCGTTAGGACCTTTTTCTTCTCCTGGAAGGCATCTTCTATTGCTTGAGACAAGTAAGTAACTTGGTCTTCTATACTGTAGCATTCTCTAAATCCAGCTTGTTCCGGCACCAGGATCTGCTCAGACTCTAAATACCATTTCAATCTGTGGTTGACTATTCGCTCCATAGTCTTCCCAACACAGCTTGTGAGACTGATTGGCCGGTAACTTGCAGCCTCGGTCTTACATTTCCCTTTCTTTAGTATGGGTATTGTGATGGCTTCTCTCCATACTTGGGGTACCGTTCCTTTCAACCAGCTGTGGTTGAATATCTCAAGCAGTTTTGTCTTTGCTGCTGAGCTCAGATTTACTAGCATTTCGTTGCTGATTTTGTCTGGGCCGGGTGACTTTTGAAACTTAAGCTTGGAAATAGCCTTCTGTAGTTCTCCTAGTGTGATGGGTTCCCTCATTGGGGCAGGAGTATCTGTCTGTCCCATGGTTGCCAGTATTTCTTTTCTTATCTCTCTCTGATGATCTATGTTAATGGGTAAGTTGCTTTCTGAACTGTATCTTCTAGCAAACAAGTCTGCAGCTTGTTTTCCTCTGAAAAGTTTGCCACCTTCATCCAATGTGATAGTCTGCCTAGGTGAGGAACGCTCTTCATTTAGAGACTTGACTAATCTCCAAAGTTTCCTGCCGTCTTTCTCAAGGTTCAGCGATGCCGTTTTAGTTCTCCAGCTTTTCCGTTTTTCTTCTAGCTTTGTTCTCTGAAACTCTGCTACAGCCTTTTTCCATTTGTTGTGAGTTTCAAGTGAAGGCTGAGACTCTGCGTCCTTTCTAGCCCTGTCCATGGCTTCCTGACGTTCTTGGAGTGTGCTGGACCAGTATGGTATGTAGTTACGCCGGCATCCTTTGGGAATGGTTTCTTTTGCAGCTTGTAGTATGCATCTGTTGAAGTCTTTTACCACTTCATTAATGTCTCTGTTCTGTACCTTGAGGGTAGACAGCAGCGTGTTCACCTGATGCCTGAATAAACCCCAGTTGGCTTTTTTGTAGTTCCATCTTGTAATGGCTGGGCCTGTACTGAGAGTTGCACTCTGGACAGTAAGAAAGATTGGGCGATGGTCGCTTCCCCCTAGTTGGTCTCCTACTTCTCTACTAATAGATCCAGCTATATCTGGTGTGGAGAAGGCAAGATCTGGTGTTGAAGTTGTGTGCCATCCTCTGGAGTAGAAGGTAGGAGTATCTGTGGCATTATTGACTAGAATTAGGGAGTGATCATCTTGCCAAGTTTCAACCTCTTCACCTCTGTGATCCAGATGGTTATAGCCCCAGCTCTGGGAGTGGCTATTAAAGTCTCCAACTGCTATAAAGTTGGTGGCTGGTACCTGTATAGAGCTGAGACTCAGGGGTTTGTTGTTCGGACAGTAATAGTTCAGGAGTTCTATTTCCATCTTGTCTACCTTTATCTGCAACAGCTGATATTCTGCTCCATCCATGAAGGTTTTCCTTTCGTGTGCAGGAATGTTATTCCTTACAAGAGTAAGTACTCCTCCTTTTCGTCTATCTTTTCTGTCGGATCTGAAACATTGATATCCCCTTATTTTAAAGGTTTGATCTGCTTTCAAGTGAGTCTCTTGGATACAGCAAACACTGACTTGCTTCTCATACAAGATGTTTTCCAGCTCTGTCTTTTTGCTGTATCCAGCCTGCTTGCTGTTCACTCCCTCTGCATTCCAGTGCATCATGACAAGTGGCACTCTGGGTTTCTCTTTTTCTGTTTTGTTTTGGTCAGTAGTTCTCCTCCGCCGTCTGTTGACTCCACAAGACGGTCTAGAGGGTCCTCCAGTAGCTGAGGGTGGGCTCTGTCGAGGCTCAGAGCCCGGCACTGCACCTGCCTGGTGGAGCTCCACAGGGCGAGCACCACAACGAGATTTATTTGACGGTGTACTCTCCATAGAAAAAAAAAAAGCGAGTTGCATGATACTGTGGTTTCCGGTGCGCCTTCTGGCCCAGTATCTACGACTTTAGCACCTGTTCAACGGGAGAGTGGGCTCATCCCTAATCTGTTTATGTTCCCAGTAGTAGAGTCCACTTTCAATGTGGCCAATAACTGTGACAACCGATCTGGTGTGTCATTCCATGTGTAGGACTCATTATTTGTCCACGGTGTATTGACATATGTATTCTCATCATCAGTTCTGTAAAAGTTACTTCTCTCTTGAGAAGATCTGAGATCTTCCCCGTGTACTGTAACCAACCTAATATAGGAGAAATGAACCATTTACTAGCATCCAAACTGACACCATGGGGCAGAACTTTTTTCAGTTAAACCACCGCCTGTGATGTGAGCAAAAATGTTGACCTTCCCTGCTCGCATTGCCGGTAATACTGACTTCACATATATTTCTGTTGGTATCAGTAGGTGTCATAGGAATACACCAAAATCCTGATTGTGCGTGCAATGTAGTGAAATGTGTAGAATGAATGTCCAAGTGTCGCCAAAATATCATCTGTGCGTGGTAATGGGTATGAAATCGTTTTTGTAATTCTGTTCAATGCTCGGTAATCGCAACAGAATCTACTCGTTCCATCTTTCCTTTGACACAATCACTATTGGCGACAACCATGCTGATCTTGATCTCTCTATGATTCCTGCTCTCAACATGTCATTTATAGCTTTTTTCACGATTTTTCAAAGGAGTGCGGAATGGTTTCAAACTAATGGGTTCTTCTGTTGTAGTTTGAATGTTCATATGTACTGTGTTGGTTCTGCCTAACTCCATATCTGTTAGTGCAAACACATCCTGGTGTTTAGTGACGAACGTAGTGAGTTTGGATTTATATTGATCGTCCACTTTCAGTGTGGCCAATAACTGTGACAACCGATCTGGTGTGTCATTCCATGTGTAGGACTCATTATTTGTCCAGTGTTTTGACATATGTATTCTCGTCATCAGTTCTGTAAAAGTTACTTCTCTCTTGAGAAGATCTGAGATCATGTCGTTTATAGCTTTTTCCACTATTTCACGATTATTCTTGCTTTCTCCGTTCCTTTTTTTTAATATTTTATATTTTTTAAGACACACTTTTAAACCTGTCCAGTAGACCTAGTTTAACAGTTATATCTAGTTCGAATTTTTCCAGGTAACCTTACTATATTTGTTGTCTTTAAATTATACTTTGATATTTGAAAATAATTATTTGTAATCTAGGCCCTATGGCTTTTGGTTTATTTTATTTTCCTCACAATTCCTAAATTATACACATATTTATAACAATAGTTCAATAGTCCCCTAATACTTAACATTAACTGCAATAATCTAATCCTAACAACAAACTACAAAGAAATCACCACTTGAAATATGTCTATCAAGATGGCTGCCAGATCTCACACAAGCAATTGCCACGTGGCGCTATTTAAATTCTATTATTTTTAATTATAATTCCTAAGTTATATTAATACTTATATCTACCAATTATCTAAAACTAACTGCACTAAGCTAATACTGAAGATAGATTTAATTTTTTTTTTAAATGTCAACTTATCTGGAAACTTGGGTAGTTCGAGGAATGTCTCCACTATGTCTCGTCCTAAAAAGGATGTATCAGGCTTGTGTACTTTGATGTCAGCAAAAATGCGACTGTTCGCTTCAGAAGTAAAACTGTTTTTTTTTTGGTTATTAATGTGTTTGCTACTTTTCTTTGTAGCACGCCCCTTTCAACCATCTACCATGTACATGGAGTTATTGGTTATATCAGGACGTGTTTCCTTTATTGTAATATGTTTTTGTTTGTATTTATTTTATACTATATTATCTCTAGTCAGTTATAGTTCAACATGGTTTTAAAAAAAAATCCAAAATATGCTATTTTCTAAGTTAGTATGTTTTTAATTTTCACTGGATGGTTTATTTGGTTAATCTGCATGTATCTGTGGTGAGTCTTTCACCAGTTTGGACTACTGGCTCAAATCCTTATTTGTTTTTTATATGTTAGCTTTAGTTTTTGTAATATAGTGTTTTATTAACTTTTGCATTTCTGAAGGGGTCTTTGTGCCTATGAGATTTTCTACTCATTTCTACCTTGTGGTTACTGCAGTATGTCTTAATGTTATGCCTCTGTTGGTCACATTTCTTGCAGTCCACCAGAAAGTCTAATTGTGTTTGGTTCTTGACACTCTTCACATGTGGGTTCCTCAATCATGAAATATCCAGTTCCAAGCTTGAGCCTCAGCAATTTTTTATTAATTGGCATTTTTAGTTCATCTTTTATTTGACATTTTTTGCTTGGTTTTTTTAAGGATTTTATATGAGTGTCTTGCTTTTTTACTTTGGTCCCCTGCTGTTATCCACTCTTTAGTTATTTCTTGAGCAATTAAGCTCTTAATTTCAAACTTCCCTAAGCCTACTTCAATTTTGTTATGGCTAGTTCTCCCCCCTTTGGCTTCTTTGTCTGCAAGGTCATTTCCTGCTATCCCCACATGTGATGGTATCCATGTTAGTGTTGCATTGCATCCTATAGTTTGTAGATATGTATTAACCTGTAGTATTTCCTCTATAATATCTGGCCTGCTACATTCATTTCTATTTCTGATAGCTAATACTGATGATAGGGAATCTGTGAGAATGGTTACTTTTTTGGTGGATTTTCTGCAGCTATTTCTAAAGCTTTTAGGATTGCCACTAATTCTGCTGAAAAGATGGAATTATTACCTGTTACTTTGTATCTTATATAAATTTTTAATTTTGGTATTGCTATTCCTGCTCCTAATTGTCCTTCATCTTTTGACCCATCTGTATATATAGTTAGGCTATTATTTATATACCATTCTATGTACTCTAGTGTTTTACTTTTTGCTGAGATTATGTCGTTAGATTTGTTTATGATCTTTGATAATTGGGAGTCAGTTTCTGGCACTTTTAATTCCCATGGTGGGATCTTTGCTTTATACTGAGCACTACTGTTTATCGTATTAAATAGGTCTGGGTATTGATCCACTTCATCCATTGTTTTCCACCCTAACGGGTATCTATTATGGTTTAATGGAATGTGGCCTATGTACTGGTTACCCCTATCAAAGGTTTTGTGCGCTGGGTGGGTTGGATCTTTTGCCACTCTTGCCCAGTAGCTGAATCTCAGTTCTTTTCTCCTTAGCAGCTCCAGGGGTATAATGCCTAGCGCTACTTCTAGTGCCTCTGCTGATGTTCCCTTTGAGGCACCTGCTATTATTGACAGTGTCTAGTTTTTTCTTATTGCTTGGGGCGGCTGATGCATAGACAACACTGGCATAGTCAAGTTTGCCTCTAATAAATGATTTATAGAAGGTTAACATTGTCTTATTGCAGGCGCCCCAACCACTTCCTTTCATATATCTTAGCATGTTAATGATTCCCCTACTGCTTTGCACTAATAGGTCTATGTGTTTGTTCCAGTTTAGTTGCTGGTCTAGTACCATACCAAGAAATCTAGTTGATTTTGCTGTGCATACTTTTTGCTCATTAATGCTTATGTCAATTATATTGTTTTTAATTACACGCCCTCTACTGAAAATCATTCCTATGGTTTTTTTAATGTTTAGATTAAATCCCCACTTGTTCATCCAGTCAGATACTTTATCTATTTGTTTTTGTACTGTTTTATAGAGGAATGGGAGATTTCTTCCCGTTCTCCATATCGCAGCGTCATCTGCAAACTGAGATAGGTTCTTTTTTAACTCTTACTATACGTGAGCTAAAACCGCGTTTTTACGCGGTAGTTTAGCTATTGTTACCATCGCGCGCCACTTGAACTGGCGAGCCGTAAAATTGGTACTAAACCTGCGCCACTTCACGGGGCTTGCCGGATAGTAAGAGATAAGTCTTTAAACTCGTCGCCTAGGTCATTGACCATAATCATAAAAATAGATGGTGATATCACTGACCCCTGGGGGATTCCATTCTGTTGTTCATACACCTCAGATCTATCATTGTTTATTTGTACCGTGAAGTATCTATACTGCAGGAAGTTTTCTAAATAATTGTAAGTTCTGCCTACTATACCTATTTTCCTGATTTTATGTAGTGCACCCTCCCTCCAACTCATCATATGCTCTTGCTACATCAAGGAATACTGCCACTGTCTTTTCATTCCTTTTGAAGCCTGCTTTAACATCATGTTCTAGCCTCAACAGTTGCTCTATTGTGCTATGTTGGCTTCTAAAGCCTGCCTGGGTTGGACTGTACAAATTATGCTTTTCTAGATGAAATTTTAGTCTGCTGTTGATTATTGTTTCTACAATTTTTCCTAGATGCGATGTTAACGATATTGGCCTGTATGAGCTGACATCATGTGTTTCCTTATCTGGCTTTAGTATGGGGATGACTACTGCTGTCTTCCATGAACATGGTATTTTTCCCGTGTGCCAGATTTTGTTGTAGAGGGATGCAATCACCCTTAGAGTTGTATTTGGTACCTTTTTGAGGATTTCATAGCTCAGAATGTCTTTCCCAGAGGTGGTATTGGTTTTTCCTGCTAAAGATCTTTCTATTTCATCTACTGTAATATCTGCATTTAAATAATTAGCATCCTGTGTGGTGTCCATATTTTCTTCTTTTAATTTCTCTAGCAGTGTTTTCTGCCTATTTATTTCTGCCTTATCTAGACTGTCTATTGAGCTAACCTGATAGAAGTATTTAGCTAGTATGTTGGCTTTTTCTCTATCTGTTTCAGCTCTCTCTGGTATTTTAATTGTTGGGATTTTAAATTTCTTGTTGTTTCCTCCTTTAATTGCTTTTAGTTTTCTCCAAACTGTAGTTACTTGTGACCTATGGTTTAATGTTTGAAAAAATGTTCTCCAACTCTTTTCTTTAGCTCTGAATATTATTTTATTTGTTTCATTTCTTATTTTTTTATAGTTTATGTAATTCTCTTCAGTTTTGGCTTTTCTATACTTTGTCAGGGCCCTCTCCCTCAATTTCAGTTGTTCTGAACATCTGTCTGTCCACCATGGTACTGGATTTTTATCTTTGTTTCTTTTCCTATTTTTACCTTGGTTTTAAGTGTTCAGGCATATTCCTGTTTGGTATATATTTTATTGCTATTTTTAAAATCTCATTTGTTAGTTTTTCTGCAAATATATCTATACTGTTAGATTCAATTTGTTCTATGCTTAGTTTACTTAGCTTCAATTGGAAAGACTCCCAGTTTGCCTTTTTTAGGTTGAATGTAGGTTTCGAGCTTCTTGGACTAGTTCTATATTTGTCGTTTAGGTTTATTTCTATGGGTAAGTGGTCTGAGCTGGAGTCATTCAGTACTTTCCATTTAGCAGAGGCTAGGTTTGGTGTTATAATACTTATGTCTATTACTGTATCTCCTCCACTGTTGCATGGGGTAACCCTTGTCACTGAGCCATCATTTAGTATGATTAGCTCAGCACTTTCAATGTAGTCCAACAGTCTTTTTCCTGCTGGATCATTACTGTTGTTACTCCATGCCTCATGGTGTGCATTAAAGTCACCTACCAATAATGTTCTTTGGTCTATTTGTGCGTTAATTGTGGCAATGTCCCTATCGGTTATATTACCCTTGGGGCTATAAATGTTTATTATTTTTAAGTTATCTGGCTCACTGTAATGTTATACTTATTCCTTCAATATTTTCTGTGTTGAATTGTTCCCAATTTAATATTTTGTAGTCTTCGTGTATTAAAAAGGCCACGCCCCCTCCTCTTCCCTCAGGTCTATCATTTCTAAGTGTTATATACCCTTGGTAGTTCAGTTTCTGTTTGGAGTTCAGGAGGGTTTCTTGTATTGCAAAGATGGGTTTTGCCTCCTTATACTGTCCCATAAGAGACATCAGGTTCTTCCTGGCACCCCTACAGTTCCACTGAACTACTTTGATAGCTCTAGAGTCTTTGGTCCCCATTTAGTATGGTTAGCTTAGTTATGTTATTGTTTTTATTAGGTTCTTTGATAGGGGATCTACTTCTTTTGGTTTTGTTCACTATCTCTCATGTTCTCCACAAACTCATCATTCCAAGTAACCATTGTACTCCGAACTCTTTCTGCTATGTATGGTAGGTGTAGTTCCACTGTTTCCTTAAATTTTTCTTCCATTTTTTCGTCTGACAAATTAGCTCTTTCTCTCTCTATTTTTTTAAGGATTTCTTCATTAGCCTCTTTTATTTCTGTTATTGTTTTGAGGTCTCTTTCTATTGCCTGTTGTGCTATTTTAATTTCTTCTAATACCTGCCTGGCTTGGGTGATGTTATGTTCTGTCTCTTTTGTGTTGTTTTCTACTTCGCTGTTGCTTATGCGTGTTTTACTTTCATCTTCTTTTTGTATTTTCTCCTTTATGTTTTGTACTTCAGTGGTTATTTGTTTTATTTGTTTCTTGATGTTGTTTTCTTGGAAGTTTTGAATGTGGCTGTTTGCTTTCTGTGTTTCTTTCACTTTCCAGATTGGTGTGTTGGTTTCTAGAGCTTCTTTAAGTATGTACTTTGTCTCTTGGAAGACTGGACACCCCTGGTACCTGGCACTGTGGTTACCCTGGCAGTTTGCACATCTGTTTTTATTTTCTTGTTTGTAGTCTTTGTCCTCTTTAGCCATTGTGCAGTCTCTGTGTTTGTGTGCTCCTGCACAGAAACTACATCTTGTTGCTCTTTTACAAACATGCTGCATGTGACTAAAGCCTTGACAATTTGTGCATTGGATGATTGGTGGTATGAATGTTTCAGTTTTCCTGATTCTCTTGCAGATTTTGATCTCTTTGGGTATTTCTGTACCCTGCACACTCAACACTACCACTGTTGTATTCTTCTGCAGCTTAGTTTTAATTCGTTCTACCTTTTCTATCTTAGTTTCTGGGTTTTCTTTCACTACGTTTGTGTGGATCTCTTCTTCTGTTAGGTTTGTATCGATGCCCTTGATTACGACTTTTCTAATCTCTTTGATCAGCTCCATTTGTATATTTATTTTATGTGGGAGTTGTACTTCTTTAGATTTTTCTTTCAGTTCATTTATTAGGACCTTGGCTTTTTCTGTGCTGTTCACACAGATTACTACACCATTGCTTGTTTTTTGTAATCTGCTAATAGATTTTTTGTCTATTATTTTTTCTAGGATAACCATGATTTTGTCATCGGGTAGGGCTCTCAGAGTGGCTTCTGTCCCTCCTACGTGAGTGATTTTAACTCTTCTTCTGTGGGTTTTTGTTTCCTTTGGGCTGTCCTTGGCACTTTCTTTGTGTTCTTTGGTTTCCTGAGTGCATTGGCCTGCATTTCCCTCTTTGTCCTTCCTAATGTGTTCTGCGGCTTTATTTCCTGTCGAAGGTGGTGTTGCATTGTTTGCAGCACCTTGCTTTGAAGTCAGAATTTCTGTTTTTTTCTCGTTGCTCTTTTTGTTTGGTTTCCTGTCTTTATTTACCCTGTCTTTATTTACTTCAGGGTTCACTTTTGTTTTTTCATTGATGGTTTCCATTTTGCCCTTAATTTCTGTGTCCTTTAGACCAGGGCTTTTGTTTCTCTCATTTTCTGTCCGTTTTGATGTTCCTTCCTTAGTATGTCTTTCTGATGTTTGGCTCCAAGCTTTTCCCTCCCCTGACTGCAATCTGGTTAGCATTATGTTGTACTTATTTGCCCTTATTTTTGCTAAATTAACACCAGGCAAGTTAATAATATATTTATTTATTTTTTAAATATAAATTTTAAATTATGTTTAGCTATCAATAATTAAAGGCTGAATAGTCCTACTACTAAGCTAGTAAATTTGAATTAAATTTGATTTTGTTCACGCGCGGCTCTGCGCTGAAAGATGCCTGTATTAATTACACAAAGAAAAGCAAGATGGCTACTGCACTTTACAAATGAAGACCACACGTGGTTGGCCTACCTGTGCTTATTCTATTTCACTAATATTTTATTTATTCCAATACCCCTATCAATTTTAGCTAACGTTTAAAAGCAATTAACGAATACTATAGGTGGTTAATAATATTTAGTTTAAATATGTTAGAGAAGAGAAAAAACTTATCTGAAATTCGTCTTTTGTAGCGTACTGAAAACTTTCACTGCACTCGAGAACGTGTCTTTCCTGGTATGCACTGTCATGTATCTTAGTAAAACTTATTATTATTAATGTGTTTGCTACTTTTCTTTGTAGCTTTTTTTTTCCTCGCTTGAGGTCGCATATTTTTTCCTCGCATGAGGTCGCATTGTCCCCGCCCCAAACCCGGCCCTGGTCAAGATCACATGTCCCAACACTAGAAGACCCAATGACAAACTGTGTCACTGTAGTGATCCTCTGTGTTCTCACACAAGGGACCTAATGACACATGAATGTCACTGTACCGGTCCCTGTGTCTAGACACATGATCCTAGCCAAAGGCCAGATATTAGGCCGTGGGGTTTTTACAGCTTTATTCATGCTGAGTTTTTCTTTTCTTTGTAGCACGCCCCATTCAACCATCTACCATGTACATGGTTAGTAAAACTGGTTGTGTGTTATGTCTTTATATAGGCTCTAGGCTAACCACTGAACTTTACTGCGCTGCGCGGATTGATTGCGCCACGCAAATAACACACGCGATTATTGCTCTAGAAGGCATGAAAACACAAATATACACAACTATTTCTAGAGCAAAAACACAACTAATTTGTAGGCTTTATTGTGGCCTTGTAATAAATCTTCTTGAAGATAACGTAATGAAAAGGCACTAAACCACAGAGACAATATGGCTGACAAGATGGATGAACCACGGAGACAATATGGCTGACAAGATGGCGTGGTCACATAACTATAAAAAAGAGTGCGCTTTAAAGTTTTCAAGAACGATGGTGTATGAATTCTTTATCAATCCCCCCCCCCCCCTTTCTTTCCTTTTAATCAATATTATCATCACAAATAAATGTACATAGTGCAAGAAAGAGTGTGTAAATAAGTGTGTGCGAGGGATTGAATGGGATTTCTATGCAGCTGCTCATTGTTTTTTTTTTTCATTGAAACTTCTTTATTGAAATATGTAAAATGAACATGTTTGTAAATTCAAACAGAATACGAATAAAGATTGAAAAAAAAATAAGATGAGAATTACTCCCGTAGCAAATACTGCCACAGGGGAGAGGCGTGTTAGAGACTTTCTCCATGTATGTTCAGCATAAAGAGTAAAATGCATGAAGGGAAAAATTGAATGCCAAATAAAAGCGATTGGAGGGAAAAATGAAGAAAAAGAAATGATACTGCTGTAGTGCTAGAGGTTTGAGAGATCACACAAAAGGACGGACATACATTCCGGCACAAATATATCTACATAGTAAATTAATACTATGATTACAACAACCAAAAATGTGCAATGTATATTTAGAGTACACGAAAGAGTGTGTAAATGAGTGTGTGTAAGGAGCGAAAGGTCTTTTGTTGTTGTTGTTGTATACAGCTGCTCACTGTATTTTCATCTTTATACTTATATTCATGCTATTATTGTTAATGTTTCAGTGCATATGCCTTTGTAAATTTCCACGGAATGTTAATAAAGATGTTTTAAAAAAAAAATTGCGGATAAAAATAGGGTTTTTCCAACACTACAATTACAAAATTTGCAATGTGTAACTTTTCGAGTACAAGAGTGTGTAAATGACTGTGTGCAAGGAATGAAAGTTTTTTTTTTTTTTTTTTAACAGCTGCTCATTGCATTTCATTTTTATACTTATATTCATACTATTGTCAATGTTTCAATGCAAATGGCTTTGTAAATTTCCACGGAATGTGAATAAAGATGTTAAAATAAAAAAAAACCGTCGCTTGAAAAGATGGTCAGACAGATTATGCGATAAAATATTGTCGCTGACTGTCTGAGACTTTCCCCATGCTATGTCCAGCATAAAGAGTAAAATCTATGAAGGGGAAAAATGAAATGGCAAATAAAAGCGATCGGAGAGAAAAGTGATACTGCCGTAGGGCTGGAGTTGTGAGAGATCACACAAAAGGACAGAGACAGACATTCCGTCACAAATATATCTACATAGTAAATGAATACTATGACTACAACAACTAAAATGTGCAATGTATATTTAGAGTACAAGAAAGAGTGTGTAAATGAGTGTGTGCAAGTAGTGAAAGGTTTTGTTTTTTTGTTGTTGTTGGATACAGCGGCTCACTGTATTTTCATTTTTATACTTATATGCATGCTATTATTGTTAATGTTTCAATGCATATGTCATTGTAAATTTCCACGGAATGCGAATAAAGATGTTTTAAAAAAAAACTTAGTGAAACACGAAACTTCTTTTGACGGTGTAACTGCCTTACATACATTTTTGTACAAATAAGAATGTATCTGTCACTGAATGGATGAAAGGAGTATTGTTTTTCATCCAGTACAAAGCAAGGCGACCACGATTGAGGAAATAAAATGGAATCATGGAAAAGTGAAAGTCAGCGTTACTTTAGAAAGCAAAACGGGAAAGAAGGGTTTTAATTGTATCTTCACCGAAACATTTTAGTGGAAGTTTTGTCTATTCAGTTTTCCCCTCCTTAATTCTCTCTCCCCCGGTTAGCACTATAATAAACGAGTGTGCATTATAATTTCAAGAACAAGGTAGTATGGTTCCTTTATCCCTTTTCCCCGTCTCCCTTTAATCACTACTGTCATCACCAAAAAATGGACAATGTATAACCCTTTTAAATGTGCAAGAAAGAGTTTTTTGTAAATGTGCGAGAGAGTGAAAGTTTTTTTTTTTTTTTTTCTATACAACTGTTCATTGTGTAATTGTCTTGTCACTGAAATTTCTTTATGAAAATATGTAAAATGAACATGTTTTGTAAACTCAAATGGAATGCGAATAAAGATTGAAAAAAAGAAAAAGAAAAAAGGGACGTATGAGCCATGCATGTGATAAAAATAGATTAAAGAGTCATACAGAATCGATCTGAAATTCTGCCGCCCCATACTGAGGGTGTATTTTCCTAGTCTTTCATTGTAGCGTCACATTGATATAGTTAATCAGCAATGACCTCATGGCAAACCTACAGGTGCTCAGTCTCCCTCAGCAAATGTTGAAGAGTGTGAATGATAATTGTACCTGTAGCACACTGGTTGTACATACGACGGACAATAATCCCATGTATGATACCAAACTCCAACAGGCTCAGCCTTGTTTATTCATCAATTGCAGTGTCAAATCTAGCAGGCGATCATTAATTGCCCTTAGTATCTCTCCCTTATCTATATATAGTGTCCCTACTATGGGTGCTCTCGAGGCCAGTCCATTAGCTCTCTCATTGTTGCGTACCTTTCCGAAGCATGGCCTATAAGTCTGGCAGTATTACTGCCCTGGTTGATGGAGTTTCAGACTGCCACCTCAGTGCTGCAGTAACTGCCTCTACCTCCATTCTCATGCTGGAGGTTGTTGTCACGTAGGCTCCACTCTGTTCAGCAACGACTCTGCCCTTTATTCTCGCAGAGAAGCCCCATCCTAATTTTTCACCATGCACTACGGACTCATCAGTGTACACAATAGCGCCATCATCCCCAGCATGGTCACTTATTAGCTGATTAATCTCCAGCTCTGCTTTTCCATTGCCCCGAGATCTGCACACTCTGCCAAGGCTAATGATTACCTGCTGGTAATTTATCCAGTTGTTCTCCACTGACTTACTCCACTCTTCAACTTTGGATATATTTTCAACCCTGGTCACTTGACCACTCGTAATCTCTGCCTGTGCCATCCATGACATCCCCTCTTTATTCTTGCACCTTTGATGTCCGCTACGTTCTCGTGTAGGAGGTGTCTTTTGTTGGTGGTTACGTGCATATGGGCTTTTGCCTGGTGTTGATGTGTGTATCTTGTCTCGATGTTTATCTTTTTTCCTACTAGAGTTACTTGCCCTTATGCTAACTCTTCTTCTTCTTCCCTTCTTCCGACTTCCTGCTTCTAAGATGGCCGATTAAATATATGTCGTATGTATCCAGTGCGTTTGTCTTCGTGATTATGCTTCGTAAGGTGAGAATGTACGACAGCCAGCCACGTCTCATTATATCTTACAATATTTACTACACATGACGGTAAATATCAACATGCTGGCAGCGGTGATTATTTCTACAGAATTCGAACTATTCTGCTGAAGATCTTGTAACACGCGTGCTGACGTCATAGACTGATAGGTTATTGCTTGCATACCATTATTAGACATTTCGTCATGGCAGAACGGCCCATGTTTCGGTTACCACCCTGCCTAGACATACATAACGTCGAACCAGACACATTTCTTAAATGGAGACGACAGTTAGAACTATACATGCATGCAGCAGAGGTGGCTTCGAAACCTGATTCTGTTCGGGCGGCCATCATCTTACACTGTGCTGGACCTCAAGCTGTTGAAGTTTTTGATCAACTCGCAGAGGAAGGAGACCACTCTAATCCTAATAAAATTCTCGATTTGCCCCAGAACCACTGTAGCTCATGAAGCAATGAAGTATTACAGACATTCAGATTCTGGAACACACCTCTTCAAGAGCCTTTTAATTCCCTTTTGACTGAGCTGAGAACTAAGGCAGACTTATGCAACTTTAACGACAAGGATTGCATGATAAGAGACAAAATTGTCTTTACTGTCAACAAAAGGTTACAAGAGAAGCTCTTGAGAGAAGCTGACCTCGATCTAAAGAAAGCCATTCACATATGCAGAGTCTTTGAGCAAACTGGAAACGACATAAGAGAGATGAATAATACAGTACAACCTTCTGAAGCAAGGGTTGAAAAGGTACAGAAAAAATCACTCAACCATAAACCTCCCAAGAGAGACAATGGGCATGCTGCTGGTAAAGCCTGTCAAAGTAACACTGACAGTGGGTACTTTGAACCTAGAAAAGAGTGTCATTACTGCGGACAGAAACATCTATTGATTAAGAAAAAGTGTCCTGCATGGGGGAAGTTTTGCTCAAACTGTGGGGGAAGAAACCATTTCAAAGTTAAATGCAAGAAAGTTCACACTGTTCACACAGAGTCAGTGGAAGATTCTGAAGTTCTTCTTGCTTGTGTGAAATCTAGCAAAGCTTGTACATCTATCACCTCACAGACACATTTCTATCACCTCGTGGGCACATTTCTATGACCTCACAGGCACATTTCTATCGCCTCACAGGCACATTTCTATCACCTCACGGGCACATTTCTGTGACCTCACGGGCACATTTCTATGACCTCACAGGCCCATTTCTATGACCTCACAGGCCCATTTCTATGACCTCATAGGCAATTTCTATCACCTCACGGGCACATTTATATCACCTCACGGGCACATTTCTATCACCTCACGGGCACATTTCTATCACCTCACGGGTACATTTCTATGACCTCACAGGCACATTTCTATCACCTCATGTTATAACCAGTGGACCATCAGAAACCGTCTGAGACCAAGACCATCCTTCTGAAAAAAAACATCAACCGTTGAAAGCAGACCACGTCAAGCTCACCACCAAAAAAAAAAAAAGTATGTTGCTTTTTATATCTCTGTATTTGTGTTACTTGTTGTTTGTAACAAGACTACAACACATCCACGTGTCTCTAACACGTTACTCCCCAATTTGTTTGCCAAGGGGGAGAAATTGTTGACAAGTGGAAGAAATATTTTGACAAGGGGGAGAGATTTTTTTTGACAAGGGGAAGAAATTTGTTTGCCAAGGGGAGAATTTTTTGACAAGGGGAAGACATGTGTTTGACAAGGGGAAGAAATTTGTTTGACAAGTGGGAGAAATTTTTTGACAAGGGGAATAAATTTGTTTGACAAGGGGGAGAAATTTTTTGACAAGGGGAAGAAATTTGTTTGCCAAGGGGGAGAAATTTTTTAATAAGTATTTGACAGTTGATCTATTTACCTAAGGTTGGACCCTTTGCACAGGCCTAGGAGACAATTTTGGGACCATCTTTGGTGCTTGGAAGAAAAGCTTTTACTAAAGTTTGAAAATTGCAGGACAAACGTAGATACCCGTTTGATAACTGGAACAAATACTTAGTTACATTTATTTAATGTACTACATTTCCGTGGTCGCCGCATGTATGAATCACTTGGGAGACAATATAAAACCTATCACCAGATGTCGCCCGTATGAAAAAACTGAAACCTTAAGTCACGGGGATTCGAACACACGAACGAAGGAATGTTTCTTTTATAAATTTGTACTATTGATCGATTGTGTTTTGACCTTGTGATGTGAACAGAAATTTCCGCGTGATGTTTTGTTAGGGTCATCGATCTAGTTCCAAAACAAGGTAGAGTAAAAGCTCGTGTTTGAACTTTATTAAAAATGAATGAAACTGGCGTCGAGATTGTTCGAGTTACAGACTGCAACACTAAGGAGGATCTAGATGGTGCCATAAGCTAGTCTGCCTGTGACATGTATCTCTACGGTTGTGTTCAATAAAACTGTCTATCTGGCGTTGTCCAGTGTTTGACATTATTTTTTATGTTGGAGACTACGGCTGTGTGTGGGGTCACTTACACAGCACTAGATGGTCATTGGGGTGAATAGATTTAAATTACACTCACACGCAGTTATTTTATTCAAGAACGTGAAAATCCCTGCGAACAAAACACACAAGTCTGGTTATAACATCACGAGAACCACCGTTACTCACTCAGTCACAAGACTTTTTTTTTTACCACTCACAACAAATATTACTAGGTTGTTTGCAACATCATTCTTCATCAACAGACCATAACATTGTGTCTTCACATTTGGTTTTTAAAGATAGCGTTTAATATCATTGTTTTACTAGCTTGAATATGTTCTGAGTACACTGTCACACTATCACAAATAAAGACCTCTAGTTTTATGTTTGCTCGTAAAAACGCTGGTCTCATTGATACACAATTAATTATTCATACCCATCTGCAAGTAATTAAACCTCGTTTCTTTGTAACGAACATGGTAAATTACATATCGATAATGGCTTCCGACCATTGTGGAACAAAACCGCGTGCGCGAGCTCTGAAATTATTGATCACGCATGCGCACTGCACACGTGAGAGACAATTCTGTTTTTGATATAATCTAAGACAGAAGGTTTTGGAACAAATCGGTTGTTATATTCGTGTAAAAGGGTACAAGCACAACTCCTTCCAATAAAAATGTTAAAGCTACTTCTAAATCAGCTTGCTGTTTGTAACAAGACTACAACTCCTCCACATAGATAACAACGTTCTGATGAGATCACTTTTGGACAGTGTCCCTATACCTAAACTTGCATGAAATACACAAAAAGAAAAAATTTTTCACAATGACAACGC
This sequence comes from Oreohelix idahoensis, assembly GCA_024509875.1. Taxonomy (NCBI): domain Eukaryota; kingdom Metazoa; phylum Mollusca; class Gastropoda; order Stylommatophora; family Oreohelicidae; genus Oreohelix; species Oreohelix idahoensis. The sequence goes on along the minus strand of JAMPIV010019448.1, from coordinate 373,277 downwards.
GTCAAGTATCGATTAGTTTTTCCAATAATCATGCCCTGACTAGCGCTAAACAAGTCTGAACACGTTTCAAAAACCAGATTAAACTGATATTCCTTCATATAACTAGACACTTGGAAGACTAAGGGCCAGACACTCACGTTCATACTTTACTGAAGAGGTGGTGTGATAACGACAGACACTTGCAAGCACAACGCATTGAAGCTGACTTCCCCTGTTCCCACCAACTGGGTGTACATCAAAAGAAGTGATGACATGTTATCTATGCTGTCTAAATATGATATGTATAAATATCATGTGTATACATATTAATATCTGTTGTAAAATATATATTGTATAAATATTGTATAAAAAGACAACAAAATGCCGAGTCATACACAATACAACAACACAAAAAATATCTACACAAAAATGGTATAGCCAAGTCTCTAACACTTAACCCCCACCTCTTCCTGCTGGCCCTGCTATAGTGACGTCTCTAACACTTCACTCACACCTTTTCATGCTAACCCTAGTACAGTCAAGTCCCTAACACTACACTCCCACCTCTTCATGCTAGACCTAGTATAGTCTCTAACACTTCACTCCCACCTCTCGATGTTGGTACACCCGCCTGTTACAACCCAACACACACACAACCACACCCGCACACACACACAGACACACAAAAACGCACGCGAGCGCCCACACACACACACATAAACACACTACCAGTCCAATACCACAACACACAAAAATCCCCCCTAACCTACAACCGCCAGTTACAACCCAACATGCATCGTCACCGCGCCAGCACAGAAAGACTCCACTCGCTTCAACAACCCTCTTAGTAACCCACCATTATCGATTTTTTATATTTTCCGTCATTATCGATTTTTTATATTTTATATATTGTATGTCTATATTTTTTTTTTTAAGTATAACTTTTACCTCGTTTTGGCGAGGCGCGTCCCGTTCAACCTAGTCGGTTATATTAGGGCGCATGTCCAAACATAAAAGACCCCTAGGTCTGAATAGTTTTTATGTCTATATATGTCTAATTGTTGTATTATATGTAAATATATATATGTATAACAGTACAATACAACATCACACAAAAATCCCCCCTAACCTATACCCCACTATACATCGTCACCCACGCCAGCACACAAAGGTTCCACTCGCTTCAAAAACCCTCTTAGTAACCTAATCCAACATTATCGATTTTTTTATATTTTTCGTCATTATCGATTTTTATATTATATATATATATATATATATATATATATATATATATATATATATATATATATATATATATATATATATATATGTATATATATATGTATATGTATATATATATATATATATATATATATATATATATATATATATATATATATATATATATGTATATATGTCTAAACAAACACACCCAACATCACACAAAAATCCCCCTAACCTACAACCACCAGGTACACCCCCAACATACATCGTCACCCCCCTTCTTTGTTACCTATGTATGTATAACTGTTGTAATATATGTCTATATGTATAATTAACTATAATTTTATTTGAAAACACACCTCCCGTCTTCCAATATATATATATATATATATATATATATATATATATATATATATATATATATATATATATATATATATATATTATACAAATATCGTCTTCCTATTGTAAATATATCGTATAACTGTTGTTAATATATATCGTATTGTGACAGGAGCACCAGTTTTGCCCTCTAAGTATGTACCCGTTTTACATACTGGGTAAAGTTTATTTTATATTTTTATCTTTTCTCTTTTTCCTTTTAATATGTGTTTCTGAAGAGTCATAAAACGAGAATACTGGTTTGGTTCACCAGAGGTATAAATTCTCTTCGATATTTTACGGGACCCAGGTTTTTATTGATTCGGTTTCCTTGGACTTTGTGTGACATATAATGTAGTACTCTTTCATCAGAAATCATCCAAACTGAATGCAAAACTTTAAATAAAATTCAACGGTCCAACTTTATTTTACAAGTCCTCAATTTACAAAGTTGTTTTCATCATATAATTATAATGTCGGTTGCAGATTAAAATGTCCTACTTTATTATATTACGTTGGAAACTGGTACCAAAGAGTATTTGGTATTATTCCATTTTCGTATGTATCTGTTATGTAGTGCAAAGTGTCATCGTCAAAACCAACTAAGAAGCTGGTGTTACCAACAGATTCTTCGTAGGCAATATATGTTTAAAGTAATATCTATCTGTCTGATGAAAGGTACTTATTAGATAATCTAAGGGAAATAACCCTTGATTGGTTTGATGTTATATTTTATTATATTCGTTATCTTCTCTGGCGTATGAATTAGATTTACGTCGGTTTGTTCCTTGTTTGAACAGAACAGATTGGTCTTGCTTGAAAAGGTTTATAACCCGAGTTAATGTTGATTCCTTGACTATTTAAGGCGATTTAGTCTTATATCTTTATATCTTTTAATGTCTAACGTCGGCCTATTTTGGAGCTGAACTCTGGGGTCAAGCGCGCTTCTGCGCATGTGTGTATGAGGGGGTTGTCGTCAAGGCTTCCGTCATGTCGGTTCTGCTGAACGCTGTTCGGATAGGAAAGTCCGAAGATTGGTCTCTGTGGTCTTATTCTGGGAAGGAGATTGTTTCTCTGTATGACTATTATGTCAGTGGTTTTCCCAGTGTTCATTCGTTACGCCAAGTGATGGCGTGTGATATGTGCTAGTGTGTTTTTCTATGACTAAGGTAACGAAGACATTTTTCTGAACTCTTTCTATGCCTAGGTGGGCAGACGTGATATCGTCCGTCCATATGATTTGTTGAATATATATAAAGACGGCATGTTACCTAGCAGCACTAAAGCTTGTTATATGCAGCAGTATTGATTACCGGACATGCAGAGCCCAATATGCACATTTGTATAAGGAACAGAACCTTCAATTAGGTTTCATTATTCACCTTCGGTGTGAGCGATGCTCACGCAAGATGGAGCCATTTTTTTACCTCGCTTTTGGTCTAGCGGATTATCGTCCGGAGAACAGGAATGCCCTTACTATCTAAGGACGATACAGAGATCTGTCTATTATAAATCCTATTATTGATGGTTGAAGATTGTCGTCATTCAACTTGCTAATTTACGAACTGTAATACTTAGCCAGAAGAGGTCCTGCCAGGGAGCCTTTTATGATAAACACTTTTGCTAGCATTAACTGATGCGATTAGTCAGTTAGGGCCTGAGATGCCAGACAACTAGGACCATGAGTGCTTGTTTACTAAAGTCCAGTTGTACCTATATTCGACACGAACGCCTATTTGATATTGCAGACCCTTTTTCAAGTATACAATGTTGTTGTCAACCTGTTCCAGTGACCATAACCGTGATGTCAGTGTGTGTCTCATTAAATCCATGAACAAAAACGTCCACAGTAGTATACGTCAGAGACTTTTAACTATGAGTGAGTGTGTGCCTGATTTATTAGTCAACTTTACAGAACAGTCCATGCATTCGCGCACCTGACATATACACTCTTACTCAACGTCAACATTACCCCTTGTCAGAGCCCCAATACTTTCTGGACAAGGTGACCTGTATACCCAACACTGTGTCGATTTCGAGTTGACTCATTCTACAACTTACTTGTATCAGGAGTGACCATGCAGGTATCAGTGGTGGCCAGTTTTCTGGGTCTAACCGTCACAGTGGACACTATTGAGAAGTCAGCTACTGATGCAAGATTGTTTCCTGTGGCCGCATACGACACACATCAACACTCATACAGCAGTACAAGTTTAAAGTCGATGACAGCCTCAACATTTTGCCACGTGACCTGTCCTGTCAAGCAGATGCAGTAACTAGGTCAACGCTTGTGGAACAGACATTATTTACATGGAACAGACATCGTTACACAGCAGTGTCGAATCATATATTTGACTGTGTTAGCAAAAGTTACATTATACAGCTGAGAAATCCTACTTTCAATGGTGGATCTTCTTGTACTGATCCATTTTGTGTTGAATATTGTAATAGTTAAGGCCAGGATAAATTAGTAATTAATTGTCAGTACTATTGTATGATAATAACTGAGCCTTATTTGCAACACATTACATTCCATCACATGTTATACGTATTTATGTTTAATTGTTTACATGTAATATTGTTGTGTATTCGTCTGCGGGTCGGTTGGGTAGGTGACTGTTATAAGATATACCACGTCATAGAGGTCTTATAATAGCGTTCAGTAGGAGCAATTTTCTTAATTGAAAATTTGCATGCAACATTTGTTGCTATTTTTGTTAGTTGTGACGAGCTGTACAATCGTTGTTTTTGTGATATTTTTCTGTTTTTCAGTTTTGTTTTGATTTGTTTGTATTTGTAGGTCTTCCCTTTCCTTTCATTTAATTTCATACACCTTTTATATTTATACACTGTGACGTCATTTGTGTTGTTTATTATCTCGCAGTTATCATCACAGACTCTGTGATAATTTTCTTTAATTTTCCTATTTGATTTATTTGATTCCTGCGAATGTTTTCATATTGTCTTTTATGATTGTCCTTTATTATGTTGTTGATCGATATATGCTATTTATGAATATATTGGTCATGCACTATTCGCTGTGTAGTGCACTTGTGTTATAAAATCAACTGGTAGTGGATTATTATTATTGTACAGTTGATTATACAAGACCTTATTAAAGGCTTGTTTCCCACAGAGATTGGGATAAAGTGAACTGATTAATCAAGTTTACTAAGAACTTGTTTCTATTTACTTTGAGATAGATTGCATTATTATTTCAAGTAACTAGTCTCACATTATTAGACATTATGTCGACTTTAGAACACTTTATCAAGCAAGGCATAGCCTTGGGCAAAACTGAAGAGAAATTAGAAGAGTTTGCACTTGCTCAGTTTGCCAAGGCACAAAAGGCTGAAAAGATGCAAATGCAACTAGACAGAGAAGCTGAGGCTGAACAAAAAAGATTAGAAAGAGAAGCTGACGCTGAACAAAAAAGATTAGACAGAGAATCAGAAGAAAAAAGATGCAAATGCAGCTAGACAGAGAAGCTGAAAATAAAAGAATAGAAGCTGAAGAAAGAAGAGAAAAAGCAAAGATGGAACATGAACAGCAACTCTTAGCTCTTGAGATAGAGAAATTGAAATTTACAAATTTGGGTAATGTTAATCAGTCATCTGGTAATAATGGTAAACCTTCTACTTATAAGATCAAGCTACCAGCGTTCAGTCCTTCCAGTGACGACATAACATTCTGGCTGGATAGATTTGAACGTTCTTGTCGAACTCATAATGTGGATAAATCACAATATGCTAATCAGTTATCAGAGAATTTGAAAGGTGATTCTCTGACTAGTTTATGCTTGGTGGAAGAGGCTGACAAAGATAATTATGATGTTATTAGAGCAGCCTTGATAAAAAAAATCAATTGACAGAAGAAGGTTATCGTATTTTGTTTAAGACAATGGTACCTGAGACAGGGGTAGAATTCTCAGAATTCATTGCAAAGGCACGTCTTACATTTACACGATGGATTGAGTTATCCAAAACAGAAAAAACATATGAAGCACTTATGGACTTGTTGCTTAGAGACAAGATTATGTCTTCTATAAATAAACCATTCCTTGAATTTCTACATGAGCATAAACTCAAAACACTAAAACAAATGGAAGAATATTGTTCCCAATATGTCACTGCACACCCTGACGTGACTTTTGGCAACACTAAGATTAAAGAGAGTATGCCAGTTGCTTCAGCAACACCATACAATCCTAATTACTCACACAAATTTCAGGGAGCTCAAAATAGGTTTGATAAAAAGGGTAACTGGAATAATTATCAAAACCAAGGTAACCAATCATATCAGGGTTCTTCTTCGAAGAACTGGAGACGAGCTGACAGCCCTCGATACAGTGGTTGTCACAACTATAGACATTTCCGCAGGGGAAGTCATAATAGGAACTATCCAATTTATCCAACATGGAGACAACAAAACCAAACTTACAGAGATTCTCATTATAATGAGCATGATAATTGTAGCCATGAAAACTATGACTCAAACCCAAATAGGGGTTACAATAGGGGAAACAATAATAATTGCAGAGGCAATAATAATCGAGGTAGATTACAATACACAAGACATAAATCACATTTCCAGGCAAACTCTGCACAGCAAGAGTGTTATGAAGCCTGTAATCAGACTAATAATAATAAAGACTCTAATAATATGGCATGTTCTGCTTTTGATTTTGGGAGAGCATCTCAGTGCCCCCAATTCAAGACATTATTTGAACCAACTACGGTGTCTACTTTAAGTTGTGGCCACCCTCTTACCGCTCTTCCTGCGTCAGTCGCGCATGATGGAAGAGGTTCTCTTGTCTTACACAAAGGTTTAGTAAATGACAATCCAGTCTCAGTTCTTTTTGATTCTGGATGCACCACCATTGGTGTTAGGCAGTCACTCGTAGATCCTTCCCGTGCCACAGGCAAAGTAGTCAAATGTGTAACATTCGGTGGTACCTTGGAGAAGTACTCTACTGCTATCATTAAGATTGCTACTCCTTTCTTTACAGGAGATGTACACGCATGTCTTCTGCCGAATCCGATCGCTGATCTAATCATCGGTCGTATTCACGGAGTCAAAGAATGCACTCCGCAACAAATTTCCGTTTGGGAAAATCAAAATATGCAAACTGCTAATGCAGTAGTCACTAGAGTTCAAGCTCTTAATATGCCTCAAACTTCGTCTACTGAAGATAATGAAGCGCATAACCAAGATGATCCCTTGGTAATTTCTCGTGACTCGTTTATAAAACAGCAAGAAGATGATCCCTCCTTGAAGAAATTCTTCACTCTTGCAACGAAAGGTGATCCAAATAAAGATACAAATCATAAATCTTGGATTACAATGAAGAATGGCGTACTTGTACGTATAGTTCAAGACTCCGCTAAGTCCATTCATTCTCAGATTCTTGTACCCAAGAATATGAGAGTTAAAATTTTGCAGCACGCTCATGACTCTCAGTGTGCTGGACATATGGGGTTTTCCCGTAATAAGTCAAGAGTTCTTGCGGCTTTCTTTTGGCCTATCATAAACAAAGACATACGGATTTATTGTCGATCTTGCAAAGTATCTCAAGAAGTCAAATCTAAAGGTCCACGCCATGCTGCACCTATTCAGGCTGCAGATATTCCTATTCGGCCGTTTCAGAAAATGGCAATTGACATTATTGGTCCGTTTAAGATCAAGTCTGCCAGAGGACATCAGTTTATCTTGACGTGTGTTGACATGTGCACACGTTGGCCAGAGGCTATTCCTCTGAAGAGCATTACTACTGCTGATATTGCAGATGCTCTTTAGCTCATATTTTCTCGTCTGGGATTCCCCGGAGAAATATTATCAGACCATGGCACCCAACTGATATCGGATACCATGTCTAAAGTAATGTCTACTCTGCAGATAGAAAGATCTTTGAGTACTATCTATCACCCAATGTCTAATGGGATGGTCGAACGCCTAAATAGAACACTCAAAAACTTACTTAGGAAGATAACTGAGGTTCATCCTCAAGATTGGGACAGGGTTTTACCTGCGGCCCTCTTCGCTTACAGAGAGGTCCCCAATGAACATACAGGGTTTTCTCCCTTTGAACTTGTCTTTGGCGTGCGACCGCGCGGCCCTATGTCTTTGCTTCATGATCTTATAACCGCTGATAATATTAACGATGACACAAAATCCTCTTACGAATATGTCATCGCGCTTAGACACAAGATTATCGAAGCATGCAAATTAGCAACTTCTTCTTCTGAATTTGCTAAACAGAAGGCAAGACAATTTGCCAATAAGAAGAGATGCTTACGACAACGTTGTCCTGGTGACAAAGCATTTGTTTTGCTACTTTGTAGGGAAAACAAACTTCTTATCTCTTGGAAAGGTCCGTACGATATAATATCGAAAATTTCCGATGTTGACTATATTGTCGATATTGACGGGAAGCATAAAACCTTCCACATCAACATGCTTACGGAATTCCAGAACGTCCAGATTATTTACAGCCTATTTTCCAGGCAACGGACGATTCTCCAGTCCCGCATGGACATTACTCATCACTGTCCGTAATACAGGATGAGGAAACAAGTTTCACAGATGTAAATCTTCCTCTTCCGATGATTCCACTTCATTCGAGTGAATCATGGAAAAACGTTACTGTCTCTCCTGATTTATCTCTAGGGGAACAGCGACAAGTTTCTGCTATGTTACAAACATTTCAGGATGTCTTTACTAACATTCCTGGACAAACTCATGTCATTGAACATGACATTATTATAACTGACCATAATCCTATTATGGTCAGACCTTATCCTATCCCTATACATTTTCAAGCACAAGTTGAGAAAGAGCTGGATGAGATGATAGATTTGAAAATAATTGAACCATACACTTCAGCATATTCTTCGCCGATGGTTATTGTTCGGAAAAAAGACAATAACATACGTCTTTGCGTTGATTATCGCAAATTGAATCAAGTTACGAAGTTTGATGCTGAACCTATGCCTTTACTAGAAGAGCTACTTACTAGGCTTTCTAAATCTCATTTTTTTCACTAAACTTGACTTGTCTAAAGGATATTGGCAAGTTCCTTTATCTGAACGCGCCAAACCTCTTACTGCTTTTTTCTACACCTAGGGGTTTTTTCCAATGGAATTTCATGCCTTTCGGCCTTATGAACGCCCCAGCTACATTCGTACGCATGATGCGTCGAATCCTATCTTATCGTTCAGATGTCATTGCATACCTAGACGACATCTGTCTTTTCAGTGATACTTGGGAAGATCACTATTCGGGGTTATATGAATTACTGTCTACTTTACGCGAGCATAAGTTGACAGCGAAACCCTCTAAATCCTGTATTGGTTTTAGCGAAATTTCTTTCCTAGGCCACCGAGTCGGTCATGGTTTCCTAAAGACAGAGGACCATAATACCACTAAGATACTTAACATCTCTATTCCTAAGACTAAAAAGCAAGTGAGAAGTCTCTTAGGTCTTATACAATTTTATGGACGATTCATTCCGAATCTATCCTCAATCATGGCACCTCTTTCTTCGTTACTAAAGAAAGTGTCTCATAATATGGTCCACTGGTCTCAGGAATGCCAATCCTCGTTGGATAAGATCAAAACTATGTTTTCAACTCCACCTATTTTAATGTTACCTACTACTGATAAGACATTTGTTCTTCGTAGTGACGCTTCATCCACTGGGATCGGAGCGGCACTAATGCAAGAATACTCAGATACTCTGCATCATGTAATGTATATTTCTCGAAAACTTAATGCGGCAGAAAGGAATTACTCGGTTTTAGACCGTGAATTGTTGGCTATGGTTTGGTCAATTCTCAAACTTAAAAGATTCCTTCTTGGCGCGCATTTTATTGTGGAAACTGACCAGAAAGCTCTTATAGCTATTCAAAGTAAAAATTTGAAGAGCTCGAGATCAACTCGATACGCCATTGCTCTTCAACCTTTTCATTTTTTGGTGCGAGCTATCCGTGGCTCAGAAAATGTGATGGCAGACATTTTGTCTAGATGCCCACATGATTCCACCTAACTGTTATGTCTTGGACTACTTAATATGTCTAACTCTACAACAGTTCTTTTCTATATCAGAATATGTACACATTTGTAATATATGATATATTGATTGTATCACCACTTAGCGGTTCATTAATGTATATTTACCGCTGGTCTTTTGATTTTTTTTCTTCCTTGTTAATCATGAACTCATAGTACCTAATATGGAATTATTGTATGAATTATTGTATACATTGTGTAATTGCCAGAATTGTAGTATACGTTGGTGGCACCTCCCTGGAAATATTTATACTTAGAGAAATATTTTCTCTGAGATGATGAGATAAATTCTCACATGTCGATCTCTTCGACTTTGCCTCAATTTGGCGTTATAAATTGCTGATATTTCGCATCTGCGCATCATTTATGCGTTAGGAGCTTGATGCATCTTGCTCCTTGATGTATTTTGAAAAAAAAAAATTTCATTTTTTTCCCGGGGGTTGCGGTAGTCTGTTACCAACAGATTCTTCGTAGGCAATATATGTTTAAAGTAATATCTATCTGTCTGATGAAAGGTACTTATTAGATAATCTAAGGGAAATAACCCTTGATTGGTTTGATGTTATATTTTATTATATTCGTTATCTTCTCTGGCGTATGAATTAGATTTACGTCGGTTTGTTCCTTGTTTGAACAGAACAGATTGGTCTTGCTTGAAAAGGTTTATAACCCGAGTTAATGTTGATTCCTTGACTATTTAAGGCGATTTAGTCTTATATCTTTATATCTTTTAATGTCTAACGTCGGCCTATTTTGGAGCTGAACTCTGGGGTCAAGCGCGCTTCTGCGCATGTGTGTATGAGGGGGTTGTCGTCAAGGCTTCCGTCATGTCGGTTCTGCTGAACGCTGTTCGGATAGGAAAGTCCGAAGATTGGTCTCTGTGGTCTTATTCTGGGAAGGAGATTGTTTCTCTGTATGACTATTATGTCAGTGGTTTTCCCAGTGTTCATTCGTTACGCCAAGTGATGGCGTGTGATATGTGCTAGTGTGTTTTTCTATGACTAAGGTAACGAAGACATTTTTCTGAACTCTTTCTATGCCTAGGTGGGCAGACGTGATATCGTCCGTCCATATGATTTGTTCTGCCATCAATGGTACCTATACCTTGTAGCGGTATGGCAGCTTGCGTACCCTGACAATCCCCAGAGCTATGCCAGTGGGAGTTTTACTCCTGGTAGGTTCAACCAAGCTGGACTGGTCTGTGTGGGTAGGGGTCAGACAAAAGCTGGTACCCTGGTCCTCCAGGTTGGGGGATTTAGCATAGGGCTGACACCCCTGTCTATGTAAAAAAAATAATGAAGTTACGGAAACAACATCAAATGAACAAACTTTGCTGCGGGATGGACATTCGGAGTCTGTGGCTCGTATGACTGTCAGTGGTGAAAGCCGAAAGGAAGCCACTGACATGAAAACGGATGTCCTGACCGCAAAACAGGATACAAGAATAGGATTTTGGAATGTCAGGACAATGTACGAGACAGGTAAACTAAGACAGGTCACGGCAGAAATGAGAAACTATAGGTTACACATCCTGGGGATAAGCGAGAGCAGATGGACAGGGGCAGGAAAAGTTAAAACAGCAACAGGAGAAACAGTACTTTACTCTGGAAGAGAGGATGGACAGCACAGTGAAGGCGTAGCCATTATTCTACAGAAAGGGATAGAAAGGACATTACTGGAATGGAAACCCATCAACAACAGACTGATACGATTGAGATTGAGAGGGAGATTCACCAACACTACAATAATACAATGCTACGCACCAACGAATGATAGCGATGAGGAGGTCAAGGATGAATTCTATCAACAACTGCAGAAAGAAATGGAGGACACACCTAGATATGATCTTGTTATAGTAATGGGAGACCCCAATGCGAAAGTTGGTACACACAATACATATAATGAAAGAACAATGGGGAAATGCGGCAGCGGAATAGCAAACGAAAATGGGGATGAGCTAATAAGTTTCTGTAGCATTAACAACCTGGTCATTGGAGGAACACTTTTCCCACATAAGGAAATTCACAAGTTAACATGGGAATCACTAAATGGTCGGGACAGAAACCAGATAGACAACATCATGGTTAACGGTAGATGGAGACATGCATTACAAGATGTGAAGGTAAGAAGAGGTGCAGATGTGGGAAGCGATCACCATTTAGTAGTAGCAAAACTGAAAGTGAAACTAAGAAGGGCTGGACCAACTGTAACTACACAGAAAAGGTTTGACATCAGCAAATTGAAGGACCCCCTTACCAGAAAAGATTTTGCGGCCGACATTAAGAAACGATACCAATTTGCCAAAAGCCAGGAAAAGACATTGACTGATGATATAGACCAGAATTTCAACACCATTTCAACAATATATAAGGAAAGCAGCAAATCATGCTTAGGATTCCAGGAAAGGAAGAAGCAAGACTGGATAACACCAGAAACACTAAACACCATAAAGATGAGAAAGGAAATGAAAAGAAAGAAAACAGAAGCGAAGTCCCCCATGTTAAAGCAACTATATAGCGAACAGTACAGTCAACTGGACAGGGAAGTTAAACGCCAAACCCGAGCCAACAAAAGGAATTTCCTAGACGATCTTGCAAAGCAGGCAGAAGAGGCAGCACTGAGAAATGAACAAAGCACAGTATACAAAATAACTAAATTCATCAGCGGAAAACAAGGTGCAAACAATATTACATTAGTAAGAGATAAGCAAGGAAATCTCATCAAGACAGCAGAGGGACAGGAAACAAGATGGGCAGAGCACTTCAGAGAACTCTGAACAAGGAAATACCAGAGACACAATTGAATGTTCCTGAGGCTGAAAACGATCTAGATGTAAATACAGACATTCCACGAAAAGAAGAAATCATCACAGCAATCAAAGAGTTAAAGAACGGTAAAGCTCCGGGCCATGATAACTTAAATGCAGAGCTATTTAAGACAGACCCTGAGCTAGCAGCAGAACTATTAGAACCACTATTTGCACAAGTGTGGAAAACGGGGACAACACCATCAGAGTGGAACAAAGGAATAATTGTCAAATTGCCCAAGAAGGGAGATCTTTCAGACTGCAATAATTGGAGAGGAATCACTCTTCTCTCAGTTCCCAGCAAAATACTAGGCAGGATAATTATACAGAGAATTTCAAAGGCAGTAGACTACAAACTGAGGAAAGAACAAGCAGGATTTAGAAAGAACAGAAGATGTGTAGACCATATATTCACTCTCAGGAACATTATAGAGCAGTGCTCAGAATGGCAAAGACAGCTTTACATAAATTTTGTTGATTTTGAAAAGGCGTTTGACAGCATACATAGGGACAGTTTATGGAAAATACTGAGGGCTTATGGAATTCCAAGCTGCATAGTGTCAATCATAAAAAGCCTCTATGCCAACTTTACGTGTAGTGTTGGGCAGAGCAACCTAACCTTCGAGGTGAAGACAGGAGTACGACAGGGATGCCCCTTATCAACCACTCTATTTTTAACAGTCATAGACTGGGTGATGCGCCAGACAACAGAGGGCAGTCCAAGAGGAATAAGATGGACTACATTTTCAACATTGGAAGATCTGGAATATGCAGATGACATTGCACTGCTGGCACATTCACATCAACACATCCAGGAAAAAACGGATAGACAATAAATTTAGCCAGCAGGTGGGCTTGAACATTAATTTAAAGAAGTCTGAGGTCATGACGCTCAATGTGAGCAACCCTGAGCCCATATCAGTAAGGAATCAGCAACTGGTACAGACAGATACCTTCACATACCTAGGAAGCATAGTAACACCAGACGGTGGGGCAGGCAAAGACATCAACATCAGAATGAATAAGGCAAGAACAGCCTTCTTTAGCCTAAATAACATCTGGAAGTCCTCCCAATACAGCACAAGCACAAAATTAAGATTATACCAGAGTTGCGTGCTTTCTGTGCTTCTCTATGGAGCGGAATGCTGGAGAGTCACAGAGAAGGAAATGTCAAAATTGTCCTCTTTTCACACAACATGCCTAAGAAAAATTCACCGAATCTTTTGGCCGAATACCATCACCAACCAAGATCTGCTTACTCGTAGCAAGCAAGAGGACATGCATACCATCATAGCTGGCAGACGCTGGAGCTGGGTTGGTCATGTCCTCAGAAGAGACCCCGATGCCATCACAAGAACAGCTATGCTTTGGACCCCTGAAGGAAAGCGAAAGAGAGGCCGACCAAAAACAACTTGGCGGAGGACTGTGGAGGCTGAGATGCAAAGAATGAACCAGAGTTGGGGCACTGTACGAAGGATGGCCACCGACCGTGCAAAGTGGAATCAATTTGATGTTGCCCTACAAGACGCCACTAGGCGTGATGGCCACTGACTGCTTTGACGGTCGGTGGTTAAGGATCGAAGAAGAAGAAGACATGATTTGTTGAATATATATAAAGACGGCATGTTACCTAGCAGCACAAAAGCTTGTTATATGCAGCAGTATTGATTACCGGACATGCAGAGCCCAATATGCACATTTGTATAAGGAACAGAACCTTCAATTAGGTTTCATTATTCACCTTCGGTGTGAGCGATACTCACGCAAGATGGAGCCATTTTTGACCCCGCTTTTGGTCTAGCGGATTATCGTCCGGAGAACAGGAATGCCCTTACTATCTAAGGACGATACAGAGATCTGTCTATTATAAATCCTATTATTGATGGTTGAAGATTGTCGTCATTCAACTTGCTAATTTACGAACTGTAATACTTAGCCAGAAGAGGTCCTGCCAGGAAGCCTATTATGATAAACACTTTTGCTAGCATTAACTGATGCGATTAGTCAGTTAGGGCCTGAGATGCCAGACAACTAGGACCATGAGTGCTTGTTTACTAAAGTCCAGTTGTACCTATATTCGACACGAACGCCTATTTGATATTGCAGACCATTTTTCAAGTATACGATGTTGTTGTCAACCTGTTCCAGTGACCGTAACCGTGATGTCAGTGTGTGTCTCATTAAATCCATGAACAAAAACGCCCACAGTAGTATACGTCAGTGACTTTTAACTATGAGTGAGTGAGTGCCTGATTTATTAGTCAACTTTACAGAACAGTCCATGCATTCGCGCACCTGACATTTACACTCTCACTCAACGTCAACATTACCCCTTGTCAGAGCCCCAATACTCTCTGGACAAGGTGACCTGTATACCTGTTACGCACATAATTTTTCTATAGACATTGTATAATTTTTCAAAAGACATTGTATAATTTTGTCTAAAGACATAGTATAATTTTGTCTAAAGACATAGTATAATTTTTTCTAAAGGCATTGTGTAATTAACTTGTCTGAATTGTACACTTTGATTTTTCGCACAGTCTAAGCTAGATAACTCTTGTTTTTCTGTGATTACATTTCACAAGGATGGTTACCTTCGCTTGTGACGGGACTCATCGGTCCATTTTTTGAACGATGTGTTGGTCACTCTCCTTATATGGTAGTATCGGTCATCTGTTTCTTAGAATGATTGAAACCAGTGTTGAGGATTCGTTTGATGTCCATATAAGGCAGGATTTCTTACAAAATCTTTCTAGAAGGTCTTCAACCATCGTCTCGTTGATTTTTACTCAGGTGTATGCGTTTCTGCGCATGTCTGAACTTTGAGAAAGTTAGAACCGTCTTCCGCCCAGAAGAGTCGATGAAATGTTTTGAGCCGAGCAGAACGCTATGCGCGTCTCTGTGATGTGTTAATAAGGAATTAGGAATCCTTTTGTGAGTTAGTGTAGCTAACTAGGTCCTTCCCTTGATTATTCAAAACGCCTGGAGGCGTATGTTTTGTGGTGTTGATTTCGAAACAAGGTAATACCTCATTTATGTTTCAAATCTATAATTTAACATTATGTTGACAATGGTCGATCTCTGCTCGCTCACGTACTACAGTGATAGAGGGTCTTCTACTAGAAATCACACCCCAGGTATCTTCATACCTGTGATTTATATGTATACGGGATATACTAAGCCCGAGGAACAGTTCTACGTCCTATGATCATCGCTATGTCAGCGGTTGCATCCTTTGTCAAGGGTTAGACTTAGGAATGTTATAAAGGTCAGTTTGACCTGTACTCCATGTATGCCATTCTCGTGCGAACAGTAATGGATTTATATTGTACATCTGATTTTCCAGAATCAGAGAGAGTATTGATATTAATGAATATTTTTACGATGAAGCTGAGGCTATCGTCAGCTAGGATTATCTGTAACAATCTTGTAGAATGTATGCAGATCCATACAGAAACTGTAGTATGCTACATATATATTGAACTAGTGATGTCCATGACTCATGTAACGTACCTGTCATTTGTGGCGTCCAAATAAATGATGAAACGTCAAAGCAGTTCACCCTTTTTTATGACTTCACATGTCATAGTTCCTGTTCAGTAACTTTGTGAACTACTTCATTACAATATCACAGCAACAACTACAAAAACCAGATAAGACACCTTACATCTTCAACTATCATATTTACTTGGTGTCGATAGGGGTGGTCTCTTGACAGAGCTAAGGAGTTACCACGAACTTGGACTTAAACTTGCAATGTCTATAGTGTCCAGACAGTGTGGCCTTATCAACAGTGAAGACAGCCTTAAATCCACCCTTATCAATACCAGTGGCGTATCCTGGTAATGCGAGCAAGGCGTGCTGCTACTTAAAATGAATATGTACGCCTACTATTTAACTTCTTCCCCTCTTAATTTAAAAACCATCCATATTCAATTAAGCAACGATATTTATTAGGGGTAAATGTCAATTATCTATGAAATACTAATTAACTTACAACTTGAAATTCACTGTCGCTGTAATAATCTGCATTCCCGGCAACTAACAAAAAT
This sequence comes from Oreohelix idahoensis, assembly GCA_024509875.1. Classification (NCBI taxonomy): domain Eukaryota; kingdom Metazoa; phylum Mollusca; class Gastropoda; order Stylommatophora; family Oreohelicidae; genus Oreohelix; species Oreohelix idahoensis. Next base: position 356,765 of record JAMPIV010019448.1, on the reverse strand, counting down.
TAATCACAAAAAAACACTGGACGGACACAGCTGATTTTTACAACTCGAGAGCTGCTAGGCCACCGCACGCATGTTCGCATTGTATTGACGTATCGACCCCTGACCCCGATTCACACAAATCAGTCTTTAGACGCGAATCCGAACGGTCCAGCACGCATTGTGACGGAATTACCCGACAAACTTCGGGCGATTGCTACAACCAATTAAAAACTGCACTATAAAACGCGTCTGTGAAACTGAAACCAGATATACTCGTAGATTCTATGCGGGAAAATCCGATATCCTGATGCGTGCGGTCCGAAAGCAGAACTTAGAGGAGAAATATTTTATAGAATAATAAATTAAAATTTTATTTTCCTTCGCGCATAGGTGTGCGCAGCACGCACAGCACACATAGAGAATACGCCACTGATCAATACCCAACACTGTGTCGGTTTCGAGCTGACTCATTCTACAACTTACTTGTATCAGGAGTGACCATGCAGGTATCAGCTGGTGTATTTTGAACGATGGGAGAGTGGAAGACAATTAGGGAGCTAATCTCCAAAATAATATGTTCCAAAAACCTATTCTAACAATGTTCGATCTTAAATACAAATGACTTTGTCATTATTGTATGTATCTAAATCGAGCGAGTTCATACCATTTCTGCATCAAAGTAAGAGTACACTGTCCAATGTCAGGGGATAAACTAGCTGAGTCTATCTGAGTCTATTTCAACATCGGTCTGTCTTAAAATCACGACCATCTCGTTGCAAGGTCAGTAGCTAAAGACTGCTAAAACTTAGTCTTCATAACGGATGTCCCTTAGTCCAATGAATCTATTGGCTAAAACCACTGGTTACAATCATTTGTGCACCATTTATGTATATGTCATCGTTACTACACTAGTTAAGTTTACGTCATTATGTCGTCATTTCCTATAACTGTCTTTGGTGTCTATGTTAAGTTTCTTTTGTTTTATAGGTTAATTATGAATTACGTCATCAGTCTCTGTTGTCTCTTATGTTAGGTAGAATTGAGGGTATCTTTATATAATGTCGTCATCAATCCGTTCACATATGTTCCCATGCCATAAAAATGTATCTCAAGAGACATTTTCCGGTACTATCAGTCGGTCTATCTCTGTAGCATCTCAATTTTAGAGTAATAACAACAATAATAATAAAAACACTTCATAACGTGCATGTATGGGGAAAACTTAAGAACGAATGTCTGAAAACTCGTCATCGGTTGAAGTATCACATAGAACAGGTCGTTAATGTGGCAAGGACCTCTTCATTTGGTTTAAATCCTGATGAAGGAATTATAGAAAGACAACATAGGCATCAACTGTTCGGCTTCACAACACGATAAAGAGCCCAAAGTCTCTTAAAGCTGGATCAGTTTCAGTAAGGTCTTTGAGTGATGGGTAATAACGTAGTCGTGGAGTCAGATATCTCCCTCACGAACTCGGATCTAGTTGAATCACGATGTATGAAATTTGTCGTAGCTCCGCAAAGGTTTATGTAAAGGGGAAACGTTTCTACCAAAATGCAAGTTACAGTTTGTCAGCTAATAATGACATGAGCTGAGATAAAAGCATGCCCTTATCCACGTGGGGTGAAACATTTCGAGGAACTTGAATCGTAGGTGTGAGATGTGAAGAATCATCAATAATCATGTCTACATCACACGAGAGGCGTGGGGAATTCGGTTTTCTTCTACGTTTTTTAGGTTTGACATATATTTGATCTTGCGAAAATTTCGGAAGCTTGGCTACAGGGATGGAATCGGAAAATGAAGAATCATATCTCCGTTTATCTGCTAATTTTCGCGTTTCGTTCATGTCCATCAAGGTGGTATCCGAAGCTGTAGTCACTGAATCGTTTTCTGAAACTACGGGTTTGGAGCAATCGATATCGGATGGTGTTGATAGTGTAGATTGAGGAAAATCAAGATTCATACTTGTTTCATTATGTTCGATTCTTTCATCATCAGCAATACGTTCTTGTCTTGAAATGAGACGCTGTCTAAGTTCTTGTAGGGGAACGTTATCTTCACTTGATGACGACCTTCTACAATCTTTAGCTCTTTGAATCGCATGATCCAAACGATGTGGTACAATTTCTGACTCTGAGGAAGAATGTTCTGATGTGTCCACTGCACCCGAAGAAGACGAAGAAGAAGATGGAGCTTGGGCTAACGTAGATAAACGAGTTGGTCTCTGGAACTGCGTCTCATGGATATCAAGCGGTCGGTGATCATCAAGTCGCATCTGATTGACGTGAGCTTTTGTAGTGGAATTGCGTTCTTCGTTCCACAAGATATAATTAGTTGGAGAAGTTTGTTCCAATATTTTATATCCGGGTAACCATCGGTTGTCAAATTTATCAGTCCTAACATGCTTCTTATAGTATACTTGGTCACCAGGCTTGAATTCTTGCAGTGTAGAGGTTTTGTTACGGATCCTGGCTCGTTTAGCAAAAGCTTTTCGAACGTTTCTGTGAGCAATGACATGTGCCCTATGTTTTTGCTGCAAAATAATCTGTATCGGACATTCAACTGTATATTTCCTCTGGGGAAGCAAGACGTTATCCAAAGGAAAATTTGGTTCTCGGCCATAAAGTAAGTAAAAAGGCGAGAATCCTGTTGAGTCATTGATGTTCATCCTTACAGCTTCTAAGGCTTGATTTATGTATATATCCCAAAATTGGCTGTTCCCTTCCGTAAGTTTTGCTAATATGTCATGTTGGGTAGAGTGCATCCTTTCGTTTCTTCCATTTGATTCTGGATGATAAAATGAGGTTTTCGTGTGTTTTATATTCATTTTTCTTACTGTTGAGGCAAAAGGATCCCCTACGAACTGTTACCATTGTCGGTTATTATTCTCTGAGGACAGCCATGTCGCGGAATGAATTGTTGTAAGAAGATGTCTGTAATGAGAGCTGAAGTGGCATTTTCTAAAGGAAAGCTCTCTGGCCACACAGAATATTGATCCACCAGGTGTAATATGTATTTATGTCCTGACAAGGTAATTGGATACGGTCCCGATATGTCTAGACTAACGACTTCCATGGGATAATGTTGATATGACATTTCCTGAATCGGTGCTCTAATCATTCTCATATTTCTGAGTTTACAAATTTTACACGTTCCTACATATTCTATGATATCTTTTATCATAGTTGGCCAATAGTATCTCTTTGTAATGACGTCGAGAGTTTTATCGCGTCCGAAGTGACCATTTTCATCGTGAAATTGTTTCAATACAGTTGGTAGCAATGATGTGGGGATACATTTCTGCAGTAATCCATTTTCTCTAGGACTGACATGATATAAAATATTGTCTTCAGGTAGTATCACGTAGTCTCTCTTTTCTTTCGGATTGGTACGTACTTGTACTATAATCTTGGTTAATGCTTCGTCTTTCAGTTGTTCCCTCTTGAAGATTAGACTCTGTTCAAAATCTCTAGATTCATTGCCATCATCAGTTCTCGAGGTCTCCGTAGGTTGTGTTTTCTGTTCTTGACTATCAGGAGGCCCAGTGTCTTGACTATGTTGGATGAAGTCAATGGCGGAGATTTCCTTCGCATTATCATCTATTTCAGTTAAGTCTTGTTGTTTCAGATCGTCCACGTCTGTAGGTTCAGGATATGGTATTCTCGATAATAAATCTGCACATGTGTTTAGTCTACCAGGTAAATACTCGATCTTTGTATTGTAATTTTGTAAATTGATAGCCCATGTCTGAAGCTTTTTTGGTTGTTCTTGGGGTTTAGTTAGCCAATTTACTAGAGGTTGGTGATCTGTTTTTATGATAACCGAAGTTTCTCTGATATAAATGTCAAACTTCTGCAAAGCAAAATGAATTGCATAAGCTTCCTTCTCTGTTGTCGTCCATTTTCGTTGAGTTCTGCTTAAAGCATGTGAAAGAAAGGCTATCGGTTTTTCTTGAAGAATATTGGCAATCACTGGTGGTTCATTTGGTGATATTTCTTGTACTAAACACGCTCCTATTGCAGTGTTGGAAGCATCACTATAGATGATCATGGGTTTTGTAATGTCTGGATGTGCCAGAAAAGGTATTGTGATTAGTGCTGACTTTAGGTAGTCAAATGCTTTCTGACATTTTTCTTCCCACCGGAATTGTGCATATTTCCTGGTTAAATTCAGCAAAGGTTCGGCTACTTTTGAGAAATTGATTATGTGTTTTCGATAGTAAGCACAACATCCTATGAATCCTCTCACGTGCCTTACATTCGTTGGTGGAGGTATCTTCTGTATTGCTGCAATTTTTTCGTCATCTGGTCTGATTCCATTCTCATTTATTATGAAACCTAAATATTTGATCTCCTTTTGTAGAAAGCTGCATTTACTCAATTTTAACTTCATTTTGTGTAAACGTAATCTGTCGAAGACAGTCTCTACATGTTTAAGGTGATCCTCAATGGTTCCATTGGTGTGTATTAAAATATCGTCTATGTAAGCTGATGCAAATTTGTGTAACCCTTGTAAAACTTCATCCATCAAACTCATGTATGTGGCTGGACTTGTTTTTAACCCAAAAGGCATCACAGACCATGAAAAAGATCCCATGTGAGTACAGAACGTGCTTTTCTGTTTTGCATCCGCGGACATAGGAATAGCCCAAAATCCTGATCGAGCGTCTAATGAGGTGAACCAATTGGATTTCCCAAGAATCGCCAAAATGTCGTCTATGCGGGGTAGAGGATATGATATTGTTTTAGTAATTTTGTTCAATGCCCTATAATCACAGCAAAATCGGTGACTTCCGTCTTTCTTGGTGACTATTACTATAGGGGATGACCATGGTGAGCGGGATCTTTCAATAATACCAGCCGCTAACATTTCCTGGATAGCTTTCTCTACGATTTCTCTATTTTTTAGAGGAGTATGATATGGCCTCAGACTTATTGGTTCTTCCGATGTAGTATGTATTTCCATTGTGACGGTATTCGTTCTCTCTAACTCCATGTCAGAGATTGCAAATACATCTTTATGTTTCTTTATGAAATTCTCTTGTCTATTCTGAAATTCTTCAGTAGTATGTAATTGTTCTAGTAAAACTTTCATCCTGTCTGGATTTTCATCGTTGTTGTTTTTGAGATGACTGTATTGATTTCTCGTCATTTGGTTACGACAAGCTGGTTTCGAGGGATGATATAATGATTTTTTATAAAATTTGCCACTTCTTTTATTCGGCCAAGCAGAAACTGACTCCACAGTATAATATCTGCTTTTAGAGAAGTAATATTTACTCTTCCTTCCATATGTTTCGTATAATATGTCTCTATCTCTTTCATCGAGGTATGGATCAAAATTTGGGTATTTCTTTCTGGTGTCTGTTTCTGAAATCTCATTCGAAATACATTTTCTGTGATACTCTCTTCTCTGGGACTGGAGGGAGGAAATGGGATAGGGACGCTTCTTATTCCCCGAAGGAAATGTGTTTGGAAAGGTTTTGGATGACGTTTGAGTAGAGAGGTTCACATAACCGTCCTTGTAACTTGATAGTTTGTGGGAGATCTCATCCTTTGGTATTTGAACTTGTCCTACAATCTTTCCTCTTGGGATAGTAAGAGTGGTTCCTGAAGAGTTAACAATCATTATTGGAAAGTCTCTATTCTTACTCACTATTACAATGCCATCTTGTATTTCCACATGTGGATCATCCGTTTCTTCATTCTCCATCTGAGATACATAGATTGTCTGTCCTATATTTACATAAGGTGAGTTTTTTATACGAGCCTTTGTTACAGTGATAGAACTCGGCTTCAAAGTTACTGGAGCGGTAGTTCTTATCAACGCAGCGATATGTATGTCATCTTGTAGAGGTATATAGCTGCCATTTATTCTGAGCTGTTTCAAATCAAAGTATATTCTGGCATTATTTTTTCTAAGGAAGTCTCTCCCGATTATAAAATTTCTAGACAGTCCTCTCGTTATAATAAATGAGTGTTCTAGCATTTCTTCTCCCATCTTGAAATATATGTAGGCAGTTCCTAATGCTTTCAGATCTTGTCCCGTTACTGATTTCATTTTTACTGTATGTCTTGAGAGCTTCGTCATGTGTTTTATCTGATGGTACAACTTCTCTCTAATCAGAGTAACCGTCGCGCCATTGTCTATGAGAGCTCTGAAGTTTTGTTTTCCTATTTTTTAAATGCAAGAACAAGGGTCTGGGATAATATTTATGTAGGCTTGATCTTCTTTTAATGTCACTGGTTTATCAGATAGAGATCGATTCAGCAGACCATCACATCCGATCTCTGTTAATGTGAGGTCCTTCCGTTTCCCATTCCCCTTGAGGTTGGTTGGGAGTCATTTCTGTTTTGAGGATGTCTTCTAATATTATTTGTCTGATAGTGATTTTGATACTGATAATTTCTATGATTTATTTCTGGTCTTGAATTTTTGTTCCCAAAATGATTTCTGGGCTGTGAATTTCTGTAATTCTTTGCTACATGTTCTTGACCTGCACAGTTAAAACAGACGGTGGTTGGTTGTTGGGGTTCTACATTGTGTATTCTGTAGTCTCTTCTGTGGTTACTCTGTAGTGCTGGACTTCTCTGATTCTGGTATGAGTTATTGAATGATCTTCTGTGATGTTCTTGATTTCTGTCCCATCGATGTCTCGAATTATCAATTTCCATAGGTTGGTGCATTTGCTGATCATGTTGGGTATGTTGGTATTCATACTCTGGTAGCGGACACCTTCCAATCCGTTGTTGGAATCTTTTCTTCACATTCTCCTCATAAACAGCTAATTGTATTGAGGTAGTTATTGACTGAGGATCTTTTCTGAGTAGATGAATTTTCAGTGAATCAGAATACAGTCCGTCCACAAAAATTCCGACTAGATGTTTTTCCAGATCAGTTGATGGAATATTACCTCCAACAAAAGCATCTTCGGCGAGGTTTAATAGCCTATCTCCGTACATTTGAACACTTTCCTGTTGATCTTGCTTTATTCTTCTTAACATCGTCCACGCGTGCTCAGCGTCGGTAATCTCTGAGTATCTTGATACCAATATTTTCTTGAGTTCTTCAAAGGTTTCTATCGGAAATGCCTTTGCCCTCCGTCGGACAAAATCTGTGACCAGGCCCTCTGATGACAAAAAAATTATTTTCTTCTTGTCAATGTCTGTAGTTGCATCTATCAAGTAGGCGAATTAATCCACGTCAACCATCCATTGTCGAAATCTTTTCGAATCCCCATTGAATGGTGTGACAAAGTTCTTTATATTGTTAAATTTTGCATGTTGGTCAACACGCTGAAGAGTGTCAGTCATGTTACGTAATGCCATTAGGTTTGTTTCATTTTGATCCACTGGAAGTGGTATTTGATGCGCATTCATTTCTGGTTGATTTTGCTGTAGGTTCTGCATCATTAATGCCTGTTGTTGGTTATGCTGCCTTTGCAAATTTTCCATGTAATTATCTACATGTGGGTTCGGTTGCGTCATTTTCTAACAGTCCACCGAATCCTGGTTGTCGCGGCACCAATTTACCCTCTCAATGTGACAGGAGCACCAGTTTTGCCCTCTAAGTATGTACCCGTTTTACATACTGGGTAAAGTTTATTTTATATTTTTATCTTTTCTCTTTTTCCTTTTAATATGTGTTTCTGAAGAGTCATAAAACGAGAATACTGGTTTGGTTCACCAGAGGTATAAATTCTCTTCGATATTTTACGGGACCCAGGTTTTTATTGATTCGGTTTCCTTGGACTTTGTGTGACATATAATGTAGTACTCTTTCATCAGAAACCATCCAAACTGAATGCAGAACTTTAAATAAAATTCAACGGTCCAAATGATGTCCGAAATAATCCATGATAGAAATTCCAACAATAACTTTATTTTACAAGTCCTCAATTTACAAAGTTGTTTTCATCATATAATTATAATGTCGGTTGCAGATTAAAATGTCCTAATCTATTATATTACGTTGGAAACTGGTACCAAAGAGTATTTGGTATTATTCCAGTTTCGTATGTATCTGTTATGTAGTGCAAAGTGTCATCGTCAAAACCAACTAAGAAGCTGGTGTATTTTGAACGATGGGAGAGTGGAAGACAATTAGGGAGCTAATCTCCAAAATAATATGTTCCAAAAACCTATTCTAACAATGTTCGATCTTAAACACAAATGACTTTGTCATTATTATATGTATCTAAATCGAGCGAGTTCATACCATTTCTGCATCAAAGCAAGAGTACACTGTCCAATGTCAGGGGATAAACTAGCTTGAGTCTATCTGAGTCTATTTCAACATCGGTCTGTCTCAAAATTACGACCATCTCGTTGCAAGGTCAGTAGCTAAAGACTGCTAAACATTAGTCTTCATAACGGATGTCCCTTAGTCCAATGAATCTATTGGCTAAAACCACTGGTTACAATCATTTGTGCACCATTTATGTATATGTCATCGTTACTACACTAGTTAAGTTTACGTCATTATGTCGTCATTTCCTATAACTGTCTTTGGTGTCTATGTTAAGTTTCTTTTGTTTTATAGGTTAATTATGAATTACGTCATCAGTCTCTGTTGTCTCTTATGTTAAGTAGAATTGAGGGTATCTTTATATAATGTCGTCATCAATCCGTTCACAGTATAACTGTCTGTAATATATAACTAAATGTTGTAATATGTACGTATAACTGTTTGTATAAACAACAACACACACCAACATGCCCGCTGCCACATTTTCCTTATATAAAAAGTCACGCGCCGCCACAGCGCACCGCCACAATTTCCTTATATAAAAGTCACGCACCGCCACAGCGCGCCGCCACATTTTCCTTATATAAAAGTCACGTGCCGCCACAACGTGCCACCACATTTTCCTTATATAAAAGTCACGCGCTGCCACAGTGCGCCACCACAGTACTAATCGTTTCTGCCATTATATACTACTAACATGCCTAAGAAAAATTCCCCGAATCTTTTGGCCGAATACCATCACCAACCAAGATCTGCTTACTCGGAGCAAGCAAGAGGACATGCACACCATCATAGCTGGCAGACGCTGGAGCTGGGGTGGCCATGTCCTCAGAAGAGACCCCGATGCCATCACAAGAACTTTTATGCTTTGGACCCCAGAAGGAAAACGAAAGAGAGGCTGACCAAAAACAACTTGGCGGAGGACTGTGGAGGCTGAGATGCAAATAATGAACCAGAGTTGGGGCACTGTACGAAGGATGGCCGCCGAACTAGCAAAGTGGAATCAATTTGTTGTTGCCCTACAAGACGCCACTAGGCGTGATGGCCACTGACTGTTTTGACGGTCGGCGGCTAAGAATCAAAGAAGAAGAAAGAAGTCAGTCTCACTTTTGACATTGTTAGTAATATCTACGTTACTGGGGTCCAAGTTAGAAGTACTTGCCACGAGCTCAGAATCATTTGTTTCGGTACATTTGCTTATTTTCTTTTGTCCTACATCAGCTGTTTCAGTTTTTAGATATTTATGTAAAGCCCCGCTAGGTTTTTGAATATCGCGTTCTTTTTCCAGTTTCCGTTTCCGATATTCGGCACCTGATATTTTTTTTTCTTTTATCGGACATTATATTTATTTGAATATTAAAACTATTTTAATAAACCCGGCAATAAAATGTCTTATTTAGTAATGAATGGAGGCTGAAGCACTGAACTAATTTCCATAAAACGTTTAAAAAACTTATTTATCACTGTAAACCATAGCACACTAACACTGAGCAAAATCAACTTCCTTGAATGCACACTCGAAAACAACTGAACATTCGAGTCGCCAACATAGAACGGTCGATAAAAAAATAAATTCCTGATTCCCACGCCAAGTTAATTAATTCCCGTCTCTCGTTCAGCCATGCCGGAAGATTTATCGTGGCGGTCTTCAGTTGACCACTGAACACGGAAATATAATCCTCTGGGAACCACTGTGGTTTCGACCAAGCGAATAAATTGTACTGACGTCCCTAAAGAAATAACTTTTAGTGCCTTTGTAGGAGAAGATAGCATTAGGATCGTATGGCAGAACTATTAGTGAAGACTTGAAAAACAGCTAAAGCAAATATTTCGTAGAGAAAACAGACAAAATGTGAAGGAATAGAAAAGTAAGGAATTTAAAAATAATCTAGACGAAACCTTCGAACACTCCGTGACACCATCCACAGAGGGTTTATTTCAGGAGCCGTTCAGGTTACTCAGTCAAAATCCCGGTCGATGACACTCTTACAAATGCCCGCGCCCGGGCTTGAACACCTGATCGCTAGCGCAGTGTGGTAACCATTACACCAGCGCGGATCCTAGGCTGAATATTTTGGCGGGATTGTAAAAATAAGTAAAACGATTTTTTGCAGCCCCCCAAAGCTTGCCGCCCCGTGCAAATGCACATGTTGCACCGTCGGTAGAGCCGGCCCTGAGTGTCTGTGAGTGTTTTCAATTGTTTCTTCCATCGCTCCAATGTTTCTAGCATTTATTACTTCATCTTCAAGATGTTGTAGTTCTACAGTTCAGTTGTGTTTGTAATTTTTCTTTGTCGCTCTAGTGATGGACTCAGCCGCTGCCTCACGTGTTGAGTCTCTTTTTACTTTTTTTCCGATGTTCCGTCCAATCTGACCAGATGTGTGATCTTTCGCCTATATTTAGTGTATTTTTTGCTAAGTGCTATTAGATTTGATCCATAGACTTTTATCTCAGTTTTCTCAGCCCTTACAACAATGCTAGCCCACACACACACAAAAATTAAAAAATAAAAATGCGTATACGTATACGTATATGTAGTATTTGCTCTCTACGTCATGTAAATATACTACTCGTCAAAAGTCAAGGGCCACCCTATTATTTTCAATACACTTTTATATAAGCGCATAGAATGAAGGAAGTTTTTAGTAAAAATGGGTGCAATATCTTCCTCTGACAGTCTTCTATGCACGTTAAGCATAAAAACAACTCACCGACAACCATGGTGATCACGTGCAATTTGGTTTCCTGACCATAAATCCACATTTTTAATCTGTTTTTTCAAACTTCCGTACAACCAAACAGGTGAAGTAATCGTGCTGATTGACATTCCACGTGCAATGGCGACTTTTCGTGAACAGAGTTCACTCTTAATTTGTTTTACAATCAGCAGACTTAGGGTAGTTTCATCACTTGCAAAAACCATGCCCCCGTTAAGAAGTCTTGACACCTTACAAAGAATGAGGGCTTTAGCGTGGGTTGAAAGTGGTTTATCTGTCCGTGAGGCTGCTAGACGGTTTGGAGTGTCACACTCTACTATCCAAAGAATTTTGGAGAGATTTCAGGCCACAGGAAGTGTGGGGGATCGCCACCGGCCAGGTCGCCCTAGATGCACCAATAGACATGATGACCGGTACCTCTTGTTGTCAGAACTGCGCCATCGAACAGTGAATTGTTCCACTCTAAGATATCAGCTGAGACAAACTGTAAACGTTAATGTCAGTCAAAGCACCATTCGCAGACGTTTACATGAATTTGGACTGGCTGCTCGACGTCCTGCAGTAAGAATCCCTCTTACTCCTGCTCATCGCAGATCCCGTGTTGCTTGGTGTCGCGAGCACATCCGATGGACAAGGCAACAATGGAGTCAAGTTCTCTTCACTGATGAATCTCGCTTCACTGTGTCATTCAATGATGGCAGGATTCGAGTTTGGAGACGACCAGGAGAGCGATTTACCGATGACACAATTCGAGAGGTACATCGTTATGGTAGGGGTTATGTCATGCTCTGGGGAGGCTTCTACAGACACGGCAGGACCCCACTCTACATCATCCAAGGCAACTTGACCGGCCTAAGATACCAGAACGAAATCTTGAGACCAATTGTTCAGCCTGCTCTGGAGGCCATAGCTGGTAATGCCATCCTCCAAGATGATAACGCTCAACCCCATTGAGCTCGTGTTTGAATGAGTTTATTCAGCAACATGGGATCATCAGGATGGCATGGCCAGCTCATTCACATGACCTTTCTCCGATTGAGCACCTCTGGGATGTCCTTGGTCGAAGATTGTCAACAAATCACCCCCTGCCAATGGATGTTGCACAGCTGACTGCATTTCTGCTTCAGGAATGGCAAGTTGTTCCTCAGGATACTCTTCGGATCCTTGTGGACTTGATGCGTCTACGCTGTCTTGAATGCCTTGCTGCAAACGGTGGTCATACCCGATTTTGAAATGTCTATTTGTCCAATATCTATTGTGTGACTTTTGAAAAGGTGGGTGACACACGTCACAGCTTCATTGCGTTTGAATGTGTGTTTCCATTTCGTTACGTGACATGTCAATTTGGTATTCAATAAATGCTGTTTTGACTGATACCAGTTACGTTTATATCAGATTTGTTTTATGGTTTCAACCAAGGTTTTTCTAAGTGGCCCTTGACTTTTGACGAGTAGTATATATATATATATATATATATATATATATATATATATATATATATATATATATATATATATATATATATATATATATATATATATATATATCTATATATATATATATATATATATATATATATATATATATATATATAATTATATATATATATATATATATATATATATATATATATATATATATATATATATATATCAATGATTAATTTACAAGCACAAATAGCACAATAGAATTATCTACAAAAGTCACTGTTCGTGCTTCTAGTATCATCATAGACTGCACGATAATTTGTGAATGTGGTAGTATTTTCTTGCCGGTGTAAATTTATAATTGATAAGGTGCTCCTGGTCCTTGAGACGCAATGCTAAGACCAGCTAGCAATGATGATCTTGCACACAGTTCCAAAGATAATGTCGTCTGGACCTGACGGCACAATGCTGAGGCCAGGTAGCAGCAGGGGTCCACGAATAGAATAGTACTCCTGGTTCTGAGACCTATTGCTGAGGCCAGGCAGTATCCTGTGGATTCACTCACCAATTTAAACCTGGAAGGCAACACGCCCAGTGTACGGCACTTGTCGTGGTTAAACACCACTTCCTTACTTTCTTGTCTCTGTCACAGATGTAATCGACTTCTTAATGTGAAGTCACATTATTTATGTTTAATGCATGATAGTCACATTATCTATGTTTAAAGCACGAAGTCACAATATCTATGTTTAATACATAAAGTCACATTGTCTATGTCATCTATTTGTTCATGTGCAATGTCGTAAGTATGTCTTATAGTACATTTTAATGCATTGATCATTTAGACTAAAGGTGCCCCGTATTACAGAAAGATGAACTCTTTGAGCTTAGCCTTTAAGCCAGCTCTGAAAAGGGCTGATAACTTTATTTGCTGTATTTTACCAGTCATTAAAAGGACTCAGCTTGACCAAGACTGGATAGGATTACGGTTATATTCAGTGTAAATCTATCTGCATACGGGAACTGGCAAGAATAGAGACACGAGCAAGGTAATAGACATAAGCAAGACTATAGACATGGCCAAAACTATCAACATGGGCAATACTATACACATGATAAGTCAAGCATAAAATATGTCAATCTGCAAACATTCATGAATTATTTCCAAAGCTAAAGTTTTTTACAAAATTAAATACACATACACTCATTCTGACACACGACTCTGACTGGGACAGTCTTAGAAGTTACTAGCACTAGGTTTGCTTCTGATATTATTTTGTCCATGTGTGCCTTAAACAAACAGTGGTAATATCACACAAAAGCTGTCTTACTTATGTGGTTATATCAAATGCATCAGTGAGTCTCTCATATGTTTTTACTATACTTTTTCGTATATGGTACAAAACTCTCATATTATCTCATAGCTGCCACTGTATTCTATAGCCGTCTAATCTTCTTCGAATACCACGCCTGGTAGCGTAGGCCAGCGGTTTTCAACCTGTGCGCCGCGGTGCCCCCTGGCGCCATGACTGACGGTCAGGAGCGCCGTGGGTGGGCGTGGATTTTTTTCGTACTTAGCTGTAAAGAAAACACAGAGTTGTGGGAAATTTCATTTTTGGTGTTTGTCAACCTGCGTGATCCCGGAGAAATTTCACTTTTGATGTTGGTCAGCCTTTGAAGTCCCTCCCCCCCCCCCCCCTTCCGACCCGCCTATCAACTTTCAGCACATTCTCACGGCGCGCCTATAGTAGGTAACACGGTGATTTTCTGTTTTCAAACGTTTTTGATTGTGTTGTGAGTTTGGTATAAACTATGGAAAGATTTTTTAATTTGGCAAGTGTTAGTAAAAAGCGAGAACTTGTTGAGGATGACAAGGAAAGTGGTAATGAGGAAAGGAAACGTCAGTATAGAAAATACGACGAAGGTTACTGTTACGACATATTTAACCATGTCGCCTGCTATAGTTGGCAGTGCGCATTTTGATGTTGAGAGATTCAATGTAGAATGATTGTTATACTTCATGGTTTAGTGAACGCAATCCACACGGTCGGATTGTGACGTGTGAGCGTTGATATGGTCACGCTTAGTGACTAATGTAGGGCACCCTTTGTTACTTGACCGTCACGCCATGAAGACGCGTTTTTTAATCCTTCCAGAGTTAGGCTACATATTGCCGGATTATAATTGATTTTATGGACGCAGGGTCAGTCCATGTTTTGTTAATGGAAAGTATATGGTTAGTATATAACCATTGGATGGAAGGATCTTCGATCCGTGTATGATGTATATATATTTATCAAACACAGGCGTTTCATTACCGTCTGTCTGGAGTACAGCAGAGCACGTACATCGCCTTGATGTTCTGATGACAACTAATTGACTGGAATACTTACGATACCATAGATTCCAATTTGAATGAAATGCAGATGTATTTTCTTATGATACTGAATATCCGTATGATGTCTTCACATGTATTGTCAGAATAAAATGGATGTATATTGGACTCAAAAATCAAAGGACTTACCACCCTCATCACTCAAGTTGAAGGTTGGCTTTTTATGCCATTTTTATTGATTGATTTCGCGTTATGCATAATATGATCTTCTACGAAGAAAACCACTATAACTTGTTTGTTTACCAAGAGAAGGTTCGTAAGGAACCAAACTGATTGTCAACGATTAAGATACAGACAATATATTAATTTGATTCTTTAATAACTGTGTGAACCCGAACCCATGCGTCTGTATCAGTTACTTAGATTTTGGTTTCACGTGCACTCTTGTGAACAATGAAGAGCGTCCACAGTGTGTTTTGTGTTTCAAAGTACTCTCTGTCGAATGTATACTGCCTATCAAATTGAAGTCGAGGAAGTTGAGGGGAACTGCTGTAAGACGTGGAGTATCAAAATTGAAGCGCCATTAAGAAAGTGTTCATAAGAATGACGTGGGCACACCAAGAGAATATTTCTCTAGAAAGCTGAGTCACATGAAAGAACAAAAATCAGACAATGAAATAGATTTTAGTGCAGATATTGTTTCTATAATTCAAGGACACTTATCTCAACTCAGGCCCTAAGTATTTGAATCTAATATAGAGTTATAGCAACATATGGCTGCGAGACTTGTACACTCAATAAAACATATGCAAAAAAAGTTACATCATTCGAAATGAAATGCTACAGATGGATGTTGAGAATACCCTAGACAGAAAAAAGGCCAACAGAGAAGTACTGCAATCACTAAACATAGAGACAAATTGGCTCCTAAATACCATCGCAATTAAGGAGGTTGAAATTTTTTGAAATTGAAATATTGTTTCCATAATTCAAGTACACTTATCTCAACTCAGTGCTCATTTTGAAAAATACTTTCCTGAAAACTGTGACAGGTTTCAGTTGGTTCAAAATCCCTTCGGTAGTGATGCTCCTTCGGACTTCAGAACTGCAGAAGAGGAAGAACTGATAGAACTTTCATCAGACTCTTCACTACAAGCGAAGTTTCCATCCATGGCATTGCCAAAATTTTGGTATTCAGTAAAACAGGAGTTCCTAAGCTTGAGCAAGAGAGCACTGAAGATATTAATTCCTTTTGCAACCTCCTATCTCTGCGAGGCTTGGTTTTCAGCAGTGGCTGTCATAAAAACTAAATTCAGATCAAGACTTGATGTGGAGAAGGAAATGAGGGTAGTTGTATCTCAATTGGTGCCAAGATTTAGATTTGACAAGCTGTGTAACAACAAGCAAGCTCAAGTTTCACACTGAAGTGACTGGTACTTTATTCATCATATTTTTTTAGTTTTACTGTACAAGTTTTTTTTGTTATGGAGATTGAATCATGAGTGCAGTACCCGGTATATCAGTGAATGATTTTCAGACAAAAATATTTAAAAAAATGTTAGAAAGAAACTACTTTATCTGTGGTTTTCTTTTTTATAGTAAGGGTTTTCATAGTGCACTTTATGTATATTTTTCTTGTACGTGTAATTTTTTCACAGATTGCCCAATTGCATTTTTTTTTAAATTACGTTGTTTAAAAGCCTTTCCAAAGCTCTCCTGCTCAAAAAAAAGTTAGGCTAAATGTAGAAACATCGCTAGAGTTTTTACCAGTTATCCCACAGGGGAGCCGCAGAAAGAATGTAGTTGGTCAGGGGAGCCGTAGACTCAAAAAGGTTGAAAACCGCTGTCGTAGGCGATCATGTCTGCCCATAACTTCATGTCTCCAAGACTGTTTATCAGTTATGTTGTTGACTTCTTTCAGGCCGTGTGAACTGTCCATTATAATCTATCTTCGATCGTCTTCTATCTCTTTCTCCTCAGTCTTTCCAGTGGTCCTGTAGTGGACCGCTTCCTTCAAAAGTGAGTAAAACGCTCCCTTTGTTCACTGGCTTCTTCCGGACAGTCTTCTAATACTGGAAAAGAAAAAAGAAAAGAAAGATTAGTAGCTAAACCAAAAATATCGAACATGCATACTGACGTCTGCAACATAAAATCAAGATATCGATCTAATCTACAACTACGTCCGTAATCCTATCAGTTTTTTTAAAGAGTGGTTGAGGGCCATCCCCATTCCGAAATACGCCACTGTAAGCTGTGTGCTTGATAAGTCATGATTTTGCTTCCCGTCTATTCAGGAGAACAACAGCACAAGCGCGTTCAGTGTACAAATCCCCCAACTATTTTTAAATGCATGACAGCATGCTGTCTTCCATAAATACGGCAGTGAAACAAATATATTTATAGACGTCGTATGTGGACTGTTATAATGAGCTCGATAATTAAACAGAGAGTGAGCCAGATTACCGTTATTTGTAGTTTCAAAGTAGCCACGTATAGTGGAAGTTTGGTTACATAGACAGAGGTCTGGTGAGTATTCGACGTAATATTAGAGCTTAGATATAGTGACATTGTCCACTACTACTTTACTTTGCTTTACCTTCCCACTGTTGCTGTAAAGCGTTGTGAGGAGCTACTGTTTCGCTCTTGAGTCATGTGTGTCACGCTGCGTAGTTGCGTTTAGTGTTGTGCGAGTGACACCCCCGGGATGTACTTCTTTTGGAGTGCTCAACTGATCATGTGTCTGTTGTCTAGAACCCTGTTTCTTTCTTTTTCTTTCTTTCTGTTCTTTTCATTCCTTTCTTTCTTTCTTTCTGCTCACAGGCCTTGGATTTCCCTCTTTGTTTATTTGTGTTCACAGAAGCTTCAGGAAACAATGCATGATCGGTCATTCATTCCAGAAATACAGTCGTATGACCCTGAAGGTAGTTTATTAAATGCTGTATTAAACTGCTCCAAACAAGATAATCATATTGAACATAAAGCCATCCATGAGCTGACCACTGACCTTCTACCAGAGGGATGGAGAAAGGAACAAGTTTTGCATGATCTTAAGGTATGGAACAATTACTTTCTAACAATAGCTTGTAAGGGTGTAATGTATTGATTCTGCCATAATTTTCTCCACACTTGTGGGAAATTTTGTAAATATAACAGATTTCTGATTTTTTTATATTTTATTTTAGTATAAAGAAACATCAGAAACATAATATACAAATAATTACGCAGAAAGCAAACGTAATGTTGTGTTTTGTTGTTTAACTAGAGCTACTGAAGATGTCGCTCTTAGCAGCCAACGTCAATCTAGAGTGCATATCTTTATCTGCATTGTAGATCTAGATTTTTCCTGTGGCTTTACTGACATTCAGAAACTTGTTGAGTTGGAGTCATGAGCTCCACTTCTTTTCCGGGTACTCTATCCTGTCTTAGCATGCATTTAACGCTAGCAGAGGGATTGAGAGGCAGCATACTACATATTCCCTACCATGCATTGGAGGTCTCCAAATATGCAAGGCTAAAATACCGTATCCTGGTTCTGTGCTTTCCCAAGGAATTAACACGTCCTGCACAGAGCCACCTCCGAGCTTCTCTCATCTATCATGAATCTATTGTGAGATCCGCTTCCAAGCAGCCAACCAGATAACAGCCGGAGTTCTGTCTGGGGCTCAAATGACTCCCCTCAAGCTTAGTGCGCAATGCTGAGTTCTCATCACGTTTCACCACAATAAAAATCAGGATGCAGAGCCACTCTGGCGTGGTTACTCGATCCCTCAGCGTTGGGCAGGCAGTTCGAACTTGAAGGTTGTCTATCTGCTAGATGCACTACGTGGATGTGCTTCAGGGCCGGACTTAAAGCATTGGCGCCCGAGGCGAGTAGTTTTACATGCGTTTTCCCCCGCACTTCTTGATGCGAATTTTAAACTCTATTGGAAAATTAAGTAAGATCCTTAATAAAATTGCAGATATGTTTCAGATAGTGAAGCTTGCAAGTTTTGCATCAACAAAAAATCAATCAAAATCCACGATAACAAGTTACAAACTGAGTATTGAAAGGATGTCATATTTTGGCTTTAGTGTTTTCTCATAAAAGATTTACATTGAGTGCTTTGGCTTGGCGAATTGTGCCGCAGCCTCTTGATTAAAAAAGACTTTTTCATTCCCGCCCCAGCGCCCCATTTCCTTAGCGCTCAGGGCGGTCGCCCTGCTCTAAGGCCGACCCTGCTTCATGGTCTTGGTTAGTGGTCTCTCTGGACTTCACGCAACCGCAGCGTGAATTCACATGCATCCCAAATTTAATGCACGACTTTATAAATTCCATCACTTCTTGAGAAAGTTTTCAACAGTGCACTTCATCTTTTCATTAACTGTTGACTTCTAGCAAAGTCTACAGTGGTAGAAATATAACACGGCTTTTGCCTTGAGTTTCCATGCACTTCTTTTCCCCTCTCTAGCCCTACGGAACAATAAATGATTCAGCTCACGTAAAGCAGGCGGGCTTTTATATACATTTATCAGTAACCCGTTGTTGAGGACTGCTGCATGGTATGTAATCATCTTGGTTGGTTTTATTTTTAACTGAAATGATTGCACCATTCAGCGTCCCAACTAGATAACCTAGAACGTAACGCGTAGTGAATGATGACGCGGAAAACTTGGCAACCACAGAGTCTGTGTTCGTGCCTTTATATGGCCACCGGTTGTGTTCCAACCTTCTGAGTGTGGATTAGTTAACCACTTCTCAGTGTGATAAAATATATATGTCCGTAGAGACCTGAGATTTATTATTAAATGTATAAGGACCTGAGAGTCTATTTTGAAATCGTTTTAGGAGTATTAATGAAGTTAATAATTGAAATGTGGTATTCATTAAATACTTGCGTCGGGGCTAGTGTTGTCATTTAAAGTATATGTATTTTGAAGTCAAATAAACGCTGGCGTGTAAAGCCAAAGAACTAAATTCAGTTTATGAAGAAGGAACATGATTTTTTTTAAAACTAGATTCTTCTTCTTTGATCCATGGCCACCAACCGTCAAAGCAGTCAGCGGCCATCACGCCTCGTGGCGTCTTGTAGGGCAGCAACAAATTGATTCCACTTTGCTCGGTCGGCGGTCATCCTTCGTACAGTACCCCAACTGTGGTTCATTCTTTGCATTTCAGCTTCCACAGTTCTCCGCCAAGTTGTTTTTGGTCGGCCTCTCTTTCGCTTTCCCTCGGGGGTCCATAGCATAGCTGTTCTTGCGATGGTATCAGGGTACCTTCTGAGGACGTGGCCAACCTAACTCCAGCGTCTGCCAGCTATGATGGTGTGCATGTCCTCCTGGTTACTCCGAATAAGTAGTTCTTGGTTGCTGATGGTGTTTGGCCAAAAGATTCTGAGAATTTTCCTTAAACAGATTGTGTGGAAGGAGGACAGTTTCGACATTTCCTTCTCTGTTACTCTCCAACATTCTACACCATAGAGGACCACAGAAAGTACACAGCTCTCATACAGTCTTAATTTGGTGTTTGTGCTGTACTGGGAAGACTTCCAAATGTTGTTGAGAACAGCAAAGGCTGTTCTTGCTTTATTTATTCTGTTGTTAATGTCCTTGCTTGTTCCGCCGTCAGGTGTTACTATGCTTCCTAGGTAAGTAAATGTGTCTGTTTGTTCTAACTTCTGGTTCCTTACTGTTATTGGCTCAGGATTGCCCACATTTAGTGTCATGACCTCTGTCTTCTCCAAATTGATGTTCAGGCCAACCTGCTGGCCATACTTATTCAGTCTATCAGTTTTGTCTTGAATGTGCTGATGTGAATGCGCGAGTAGTGCAATGTCATCTGCATATTCCAGGTCTTCCAGTGTAGAAAACGTTGTCCATCTAATTCCTCTTGGACTGCCCTCCGTTGTCTGGCACATCATCCATTCTATGACTGTCAAAAATAATGTTGTTGACAAGGGGCATCCCTGTCGTACTCCTGTTTTCACTTCGAAAGTTATATTACTCGATCCAACACTGCACGTAAAGTTAGAATAGAGGCTTTTTATGATGGAAACAATGCGGCTGGGAATTCCATAGGCCCTCAGAATTTTCCATAGGCTGTCCCTGTGTATGCTGTCGAAAGCCTTTTCAAAATCAACAAAGTTAATGTACAGCTGTCTCTGCCATTCTGAGCACTGCTCTATAATGTTCCTGAGGGTAAATATATGATCTGCACATCTTCTGTTCTTTCTGAAGCCCGCTTGTTCTTTCCTCAGTTTATGGTCAACTGCTTTTGAAATTCTCTGGATGATTATCCTGCCTAGTATTTTGCTGGGAACTGAGAGGAGGGTAATTCCTCTCCAGTTGTTGCAGTCTGCAAGGTCACCCTTCTTGGGCAATTTGACAATTATTCCTTTACTCCACTCTGTTGGTGTTGTCTCAGTTTCCCAGACTTGTGCAAATAGTGGTTCTAATAGTTCTGCTGCTAGTTCAGTGTCTGTCTTGAATAGCTCAGCATTTAGATTGTCTTGACCAGGCGCTTTTCCATTCTTTAGCCCTTTGATAGCTGTGATGATTTCTTCTTTTCGTGGAATGTCTGTATTTACATCTAAGTCACTTTCAGCCTCAGGAACATTCAGCTGAGTCTCTGGTGGTTCCTTATTCAGTGTTTCTCTGAAGTGCTCTTTTAAACTAGATTACCTAGCAGTAATTCTAGTCAAATGAAGACATGACATGCAGAGTTCTTCATGAAGGACAGCTTACAGAACCGTTTGGGATAAGAACAAGAGTGCGACAAGGATGTCTCTTGTCTCCATTTCTTTTCTTACTAACAAAAGTCTGAGTTATGAGAACATCGACAACACACAACAGAAATGGAATCCAGTGGACTCTGACTAAGCAGTTGGATGATCTGGATTTTGCTGATGACTTGGCTCTTCTGTCCCATAACCGTAATCAGATGCAGGACAAATTGAAAACACTCGATGAGAGGTCACAGCAATTGGGTCTGAAAATACACAGGGAAAAGACAAAAATAATGAGAATAAATGCAGGTAATGATAACAGGGTTGAACTTGAAGAAACACCAATACAAGATGTAGAATC
The DNA here is from genome assembly GCA_024509875.1 of Oreohelix idahoensis. NCBI lineage: Eukaryota > Metazoa > Mollusca > Gastropoda > Stylommatophora > Oreohelicidae > Oreohelix > Oreohelix idahoensis. Next base: position 334,995 of record JAMPIV010019448.1, on the reverse strand, counting down.
ATATACATATCTTGGCAGTAATATAGACAAAATTGGAGGGACAGACAGCGATATCAAAATAAGAATACAAAAGGCAAGAGGAGCTTTCATTGCATTGGGAAATATATGGAGATCAAGAGAAATAGGATCCAACACGAAAATAAGAATCTTCAATTCAAATGTGAAGTCAGTCCTATTGTATGGCTCAGAGACATGGAGAACAACAAAGACAACAACCAAAAAGCTACAGACTTTCATAAATGGGTGCTTGCGTAGAATAGAGGGATTAAAATGGTATGACAAGGTTACCAACGTGGAACTGATGACAAGAACTAGACAAGTGCCAGTGGAACAAGAGATGAGAAGAAGACGATGGCGATGGATAGGAAACACACTGAGGAAACCTGTTGATAGCATTACAAGGCAGTCCTTGTTCTGGAACCCCCAGAGCAAGAGAGGCAGAGGTAGACCAAGAAGCACATGGAGAAGAGAGTTGGAAACAGAGGTGAAAATGATGAGGAGAACATGGAAAAAACTTGAGATGATGGCAAGTGACAGGAGGACTTGGCATGTGTTTGTTGAAGGCCTATGCTCCTTTGGGAGTGGAGGGTTATGAATGAATGAATGAATGAGGCAAACTCACTGGCCCAGAGAAACAACACTGGAAGCAAAACTATATGGACCTCTGTATGAACTACAAAAGACAGTGAAGTTTATACAAGAAACAACATTGCAGATATAGACAATATATTTCAAGCGAACGAAAGAAGAAGAAGAAGAAGCTCTCTCTGGTATTTTAATTGTTGGGATTTTAAATTTCTTGTTGTTTCCTCCTTTAATTGCTTTTAGTTTTCTCCAAACTGTAGTTACTTGTGACCTATGGTTTAATGTTTGACAAAATGTTCTCCAACTCTTTTCTTTAGCTCTGAATATTATTTTATTTCTTTCATTTCTTATTTTTTTATAGTTTGTATAATTCTCTTCAGTTTTGGCTTTTCTATACTTTGTCAGGGCCCTCTCCTTCAATTTCAGTTGTTCTGAACATCTGTCTGTCCACCATGGTACTGGATTTTTATCTTTGTTTTTTTTTCCTATTTTTACCTTTTTGTGTTGTTGTTGTTGTTGTTTTCGTCTACTATGTTGCTGTAATACCATGTTCAACCTGAAAGTTGGTTATAATTGGGGTATATTTTTGTGTTGGTTTTAAGTGATCAGGCATATTCCTGTTTGGTATATATTTTATTGCTATTTTAAAAATCTCATTTGTTTGTTTTTCTGCAAATATATCTATACTGTTAGATTCAATTTGTTCTATGCTTAGTTTACTTAGCTCCCCCATATTGAGAGAGTTCCAAATTATGGTAGAACCAATTTGCATGTTAAGATTTTGTAATAAGGTTTAAAGAGGAGAATATGGATTTGTGTATATTTAGCAAAGGGAGTCAACTAGAAATTACATCCCTTGATAAGTTAGTGAGTTGTGCTCAAAACAAAAATAAGTACGCACATGAAAAGTGTGATGAGTGAACACATTTTAGGAGTGAACGAATAATGTTAGAACGGGGATTAGGCAGTTGGATTTTGAACGCGCTCAGCGTAGTTGGTCAGAAAAAAATGTGCTGTGAGAAAAAGTGTTAGAAGTCGCTCAGTACCTTACCTATCATAAATTGTGTATGACAGTATCTGGTGATAGTATTCATTGAGGACAAGATAGTTGGGAAGGCAAAGTGACAGCCCTGGCGGTAAGGCCAGTTTCCATCAGTAAGATATACCAAGTATATACACAATTTATACTGAGCCAATCATCAAGGTAAATGGTGAGAAACTGAATGTTGTGAACAGATTCACATACCTTGGTGGCACACTATCCCAGAACATTGTCATTGATGATGAGGTGAACACCAGAATCTCCAAAGCCAGCAGCACATTTGGCAGACTATACACCAACGTTTGGCATCGAAGTGGCATTAGTCTACAGACAAAGCTGAAGGTGTACAGAGCTGCGGTGCTTCCAGTGCTGCTTTATGCATGTGTGTCGTAAATTTATTGAGATGATTCTGAGAACCAGTGGTCCCGTTATAGAATGAAGTATGATAGTGAAGGCTCTGTGAAATATAAGGATTTAGGAAAAAAGGTAGTTGGTTTACACGTGATGGAATAGAGTAAGGACAGTCCCTTTTACGACAATCTTTGTTTATCTCTAAGACTCCTACAGCTCTACTGGACAACCAATTAATTGCCAGTTTCCATACACTCAAGTGCACGCACCAATTTGGTGTTTCAAACACTCCGACACAACGTAAATACAAACTACAGATAAACAGTTAGGGGTAATTTTGGGCCTGGACCTTCCAACACACGACAAAAGTTTTAGTATGTTTATTTGTCCTAAAATCAACTCACAACATATATATCAGTTCACAGGTAAAAATCGTATGTTTACAGAAATTACAAATACAAGTTGGGGGGGGGCGGAGTAGTTTAGGAGGAGTATCCAATAATCCCTTCTCGCTTGTATTAATAAGATAGACCCGGTCCCAAAAGACAGGGGGGGGGGTGATGATCAGAGATAGGTAATTTAACTCAGCAGTAAATTCGTCTCTGATAAGAGATGTTACATCGTTATGAAGTTGGGGGGAAACAAATTATCCTATTAAATTCTCAAGAACAAATATTTTCCCCTTCCTAAGCAGATTTAATGGGGGGGGGGGGGTAACAAAGGTAATAAAATCCCACTTAAGAGAAATAATACGATGAATACAGAAAACTTATTTACTAGGTGAACAACTTATAATGGTTTTAAAAAATTAGATCTCCCTTCATTCATGCACGCTCAGTTGGCCAACGTACTGTCGCACACACAGACTTACCGAATCTTGGACTCTGGCGCTCCTTAGAAATATTACAAACAAACACTTCAAAACACTTTACTAAGTTAGTGTCTTTTCTTCTGTTGCCGGCCCCAGAGTAACAGGGTTGTTTGTTTGCACAATGGTTCCTGAAATCGCCGGAATATGAAGATAAAGAGTTCTTTGTTTTTTGTTAGGGAAAAAGAGTTCTAAAGGATGGCACGGTCACAAGTCCTGGTGGTGACAATGGGGTGGTTTCTTTGCTTTAGCCACTGATGGTGACACGGCTGACCAGTAAAGCATGGGGTTCTTGGGGGGGGGGGGGGCTAAAATCCAGTGAAGAATTATGCACTGTCAGGGTTCAGGAAAATATATATATTCTTTCTCCGTCGAGCAGTAAATAAAGTAAAAGGGTCTGGCAATGTTCTTCTCCAGTAAAACTTACATTAATTGATGGTGTATTAAATTGTTCTTGGGGTTGCTTTCTTTCTGCTAATTTTAGATAGCTGAATCCCAAAATAGAGGATCGCCACAAGATTTAAATTTAAACAGTCTCATCAAATTCTGGAGTGGTTTTTTAAGAACTGAGTCTGGGAGTCTCTACACTGTTCTTTCTTTCTTTCTTTCTTACTTTCTTGCTGGGATGCAAGGTTAGGATCACCCTATATATATGAAAGATAAAAACATGTAATTCATACCGAAAATCAAATAACACTCTAAAGCGCGATGAGTTTACAGTTAACTATTCTACACACTCACGTCTTTAATTCTATAAATTCAAGAAAAGCTCCCTGCGAGCCTGATAGTTAAAAACACATCTATATGTACAGAACTAAACTAAATGAATTAGTTTATAAATTCCTTCGCGACCTTTAAAGGTTACTTTAAGCATTTAAGCCTCTATTATCTTAGAAATAATGTAATAGATATCATTAACTCTTCAACTGGAACTTTTGAGATAGGTTTAATTTAATAGCTTTAAATTAATCACAAAATCCAGTAAAATAAAATGAATGAATGAACTAGACCACTGATGACTTTTAAAACAAATATATTATACCGTTTAGCACAGAATAGAATTCACTGCAAATAAGTTGAAAATCCAGAGTGAATCAAACAGGATTTCACTATGCTAGTGCCTCTGTAAAGTCTGGCGAACGAGTGATGAAATTGCATTCTTCAGGGTCTGTATATATCTAAATGGAATGACAGACGAGTGGGACATGTTAGAATCTAGCGCCTCTTTAGAACTCAGGAAAAGTCGAGGTTTTTAGCCGTCATGCTAACCGCGATGGCCCCCCTGGCTTCCGATCTCCGTTCGTGATCATACAATTTCCTGGCCGCTTCGTCTCTCTCCCCGTCCGTCTTTGACTGCGAGCAATTCTGCGGTTCACACTGCCGTGTTACCTAGCAGCAGGGAACTCCGTCGTTCGTTCTAAGATCGTCATTCTGCATGGGGATGTGAAATGCCGGCGAGCTCAACTACGCTTCGCTCAATTCCCCCCTGCATCTCTTGGTCTGAGAGCAATTCTGTGGTTCGCACCGGGATGCGAGAATCTCTGCGAGAAACTAGCTTCGTTCGCTCTTAGATCCCTCAGTGTCTTTAGATCTCATGCCGCATACTTAATGAGCCCAGGTGGAAACGCTCCAGGCTGCTGAAAAGTTACAACAAATGTTCAGGGGTTCTGATGTTATGAAAAGCTAAAAGTCCGTTTAATCATCCATCAAATCAGGGAAAATTCACTTGTCAAACTAGACGTACGTCACAATGTGAAACATGGACTGTATACAGGCGCCATGTAAAGAAGCTCAACCACTTCCATACAGTCTGTCTCAGAAAGGTCATGAACATCAAATGGCAAGACAAGATCCCGGATACCGCCGTTCTTGACAGAGCTGGTATCCCTAGCATCGATACTATTCTGATGCAGTCACAGATTCGCTGGGCAGGTCATGTAGTCCGCATGCCAGACCATCGACTGCCAAAGATACTCTTTTATGGTGAGATGCAGAAGGGTAAACGCTCCCATGGTGGCCAAAAGAAGCGCTTCAAAGACACGTTAAAGACGTCATTAAAAACCTTTGACATAAACCCTGACACATGAGAAGCTGCTGCGCAAGACCGAACTGCCTGGCGCACATCTCTTCGTAAAGGTGCAGCGGCATGCGAATCTTCCAGAAGAGGAACAGCGGAGACAAGCTAGAAAAGACCGTGTAATAAAACCTTCTTGTGATGCAAACATTCCCTGCCCACACTGTCCGAGATCCTTCCAGGCCCGCATCGGGCTCATCAGTCACCTTCGTACTCATAGACTATCCTAACAATCCTAATAATTGGATGAACAGAGTGGTCTTCATCACCCGTGATGGACGAACAACATACCAAGTACAACGTAGATAAAGCAGGCAGTAGTGAAGAAAGACAATATGTTCGCCTAAAGAAATTTAATGACATTTTGATAGCTGGAACAAGCAGTAGCAAAGAAGACAAAGTACGTATGAGATAATTGATACATGAGATTCTTTTGAAACTGAAAACTGTGTTATACAAGACTGCCTACCTTGAAGAGGAAGGTTGGGCACACTTTTTTTTTACCCATGTGACAACTTATGTTAATAAAGTTCGACATTTGATATTTCACTGCTGTTTTCGGGTGAAATCGATTGTTCAACAGTGGGTATGAGAAAAATGTAGAGTCAGTCTGTGAGAAGGAAGTTTCTTTCGTTACAACATACTATCAACTGAAAGGGCAGCGGTCCGAACCTCTAAATATGATCCACGGCCACAACAGCGTTTGGTGCCCGTGACCAGCCCTACAGTAGTAACGAAGACAGCAAGTAACAATCCAGCCAGTGGTACTGATACCCAGTGACCAGTCCACACCAGACAAGTACAAGAATAGCAACAAGAAGTGATACTAGAGACTGAGTACAAAGAGTTTGCTGATGAACATTTATATGTAAATAGAAAGAAGAAAACTATCATCTTGATTCTCCGCCAGATAACAGGTAGCAAATGATATCAGTGACCAGTCCGCACCAGACAGTGAAATAGAGACACAGAAAGATTTACGTAAACAAGAAGAATATCCTTTTTCAAGACTCAAGTACACAGGAGCAAATCAACGACCTGCATCCAGTCATAGCAAGTATTACACGAAGAGAAGACCAACGAGAGATGATCCTACAGTGTGCACCAACAATAAAAAAAAGGCATGCCGATCGCGCAAGTACTTATCACTATATACAAGACCGTGTGCGAGACAATAATACTATATTAACAAGACACAGCTATTCCAAACAAGCAAGAAGAAAGAGCATAGCACCGAACATTTTAGGTTACTTAACTTAAATCATCTAGATATTAATTAATTATAAGTTGTTTATGGTTGATTATTTCAAATCTGTTTATATTTGAATTACATGTAAAAGTAATTATTATATTTTGGACGATATACATTTGTGTATATTACATGATTAGAGGGTTAGATTTGTTTCAGGTAACTAATACAAAATTTTTCCAGGTATTTGACTAATACTAACAATTACAGGTCCTATATAAAACACGACTTAACAGTGTCTATCTGTATACGCGAATGTTAAAGGTTCTCTCATCTAACAGACTGAAATCACACACACCTCAGCAACATTGGGTCAGGAAACAGTGGAACTCGTTCTGACTCATACATAGTTTATTAACACCACAACACTGTCACGTTGACATTGTAGAAACACAGTTCATAGCAAATCATGAAGCATCAAGTACAAAATATCCATGGAAAAATAGATGCAGAACATGGTATCAAATATCCGTTACGTCGGTTGCATAAACCACAGGCATCAGCACAGTACACTGTTACAATAAATATCCCTCAGGAACAAACTTCCAACATCTTAAATATCTAGTATCGGTAAGTACATCCATGGGGAAAAATAGGCTGCATAACAAAGCAGCTTACAGTATCTCTCATTTCATAATAAACCATCGTACACATCCATTAGGAACAAAGGTTTGCATGAATATCTTCATCAATGATAATAATCGCGGCTGGTATACTCCAAGGCCTCAAAAAGATATCTTCAATATATATCAAAATTCTCGAATACGTAATGCCGACACACTCCCTGGCATTTCAATAATATCTTGGAAAATAATCCATAGATCGGGAAAGAAACTCTTCCCTTCAATACACAAATCTGCACACACTCACGAGACAGAAAACCACCCGTCTCAAAGCCCTGTCAGATGCCCACTCCAGGTAAGGATTACGATACCAGTTCCCCAAATTCATTCAAAGTAATGCTACCATTTCAATAATTCTATTACCAGTTTGACACTTCAGTCATGGCATATCGATATCCATCCAACATTTCATTCATGAAGTACGAATACCTGTTCAACCTTTCAGTAAAAAAAAGTTCTAACACCAGTTAAACACTGGTTATTTATAAAATTTATAATTTATAATATAATATATAATATAATTTAATATAATATAATATTAATATAATATAATATAATATAATAATATAATTTAATATAATAATATAATATAATATAATATAATTTATAAAAGAAAATTACCAAAATATATAAAATGCAGATGTGTTACTTTAAAGATATAGATGTGTACTTCTTCTTCTTCCATCCTTAGCCACCGACCGTCAAAGCAGTCAGTGGCCATTACGCCTAGTGGCGTCTTAGGGCAACAGCAGATAGGTTTTCTTTGCCATTGTTTCCCATCACGCCTAATGGCGTCTTTAGGGCAACGGCAAATCAATCCATCTGCTGTTGTTTCCGTAATCGAAGTGACTGGCAAACGGGTGATCAGCCCGTTGGTAGATGTGTACTACATGCATGCCAAATTTGAGACTCCTCTGTTAGATAGTTTTAGAGAGAAATCGTGCATTTTCGGCACAAATTTGAAAATCATAGCATGGGGGTAGTGCCGACAATATGCTTTTTGATACATCAAATGCATTTTTTATGTTATAAAACCTTGCTCAATCGATTCCTCGATGATTATTTAATAAAATAAGCTCAAAAGTAAAAAATCGATATTTTGTACGTAAAATCCAGTTTTCATTGTAGTGGAGCCCCTTAACTGTAAAGGGCGCTAATAATATTGTTATCTCTCTTAGTGGTTTATGCTCAATTACTATGTTCTCTTACTTCCAGTTTATTAAAAACGGTCGTTATGCTAATTTTATAAAGCAGAACTATGTACACCTAGGAAATATTACAGTCTAAAATAGTTTTCTCCCTTATCATCTAAGCACAAGAGTAGTGGTATTTTGCGACGGATAAACTGGTTTTAACAGCGTCGAAAACCACGTCGTGGCCAGTGCTGCCGCAGAAAGAAGTAGCGGCAGAAACCCTTACAACAGCAGAATCCACTTCGTTGCCAAGACCGCGAAAGACAACAGCTTCCAAGCAGGCCCAAGAACCACAGACAAGAGACCCACCACCAGCAGCCGATGACTTCCAGACAGTTTCCCACAAAAACAAAAATAAAAGACAAAGACGACACTCGGCACCAGACAGCTCCGACACAGAAACAGAACAGAAACCAGAACTGACATCCACACCAACCACTAGGAAAGCAGCACCACCACCAACCCAGACTGTTGAGACGAAGTACAGCAGCAACATCACTACAACAGCACAGCGGACAAGCCCACCCGAATTAGACTTACGAAGCAAGCTCATCATCGATCTCACAAGAAACCCAGCAGATAAAGATGACAGCCTACACAAGTAACTTTTCATTTAACACCATGAAGAGGATTTCTTTTTGTACATTGCCTACAGTGATGAGAGTGTTTATGGCGCTTAGAACCACAAAGTACTTTTGCAGTCAAGTGAAAGAAGTATCTGTGGGTGTTAACCATCCTCATTGAGATTTCACTTTCAATCCTCCTGGCTTACATTTTTAAACAGCATGTTTGAACATGATGTAACATGAACAATATGTTTTTTATGTGTGAAGCCTTTGTCAAGTTGCTAACATCAAGAGCGTACTTTGTCGGATTGATGTGTGCATAATTTGTAAATAGTACATTTGACATGCTAATTTTATGACTGTCAGGAATGTGCTCTTGATATGCCAGATTCTACCCACAGAAAATGTACTCTTTTACAACCTGTTAAAGTAATTCATATGACATACTCATATTATTACTAGTGCCATTTTCTGGAATGTGTGATTCCTTTTTGTTCTTTCATCTGATGATTTTAGGTTACAATACTTATTCCTTTTACTCTCCCATTTCTTAAGATATGTATCTTCTAAAGGGTGTGAATGAAAGTTTGAGAGTGCACGAAAGTTTTTGTTTTGTTTTGGTTTTTTTTTTCTCTATATGAAATTTCAAAATGTACTTTCTATAAATGTAACATGTATTTGAGAAGCAAAATAAACTTCACAAAAAAAAAAAAAAAAAAAAAAAAAATCTTCTTATCTCGGCCTTTTGGCTAAGATCAAAGTGTCGTACTTCTAGGGATCATTTCTAGAGTATGCCGGGTCTTAGCCAGGGTCGGGTTCACAACAACAACAACAACAACAAAAAATCTGTTCTTATCAGCAAAAAAAAAAAAAAATAAAAAATCTGTTCTTATCAGCTTAATATAAAAAAAAAAAAAATTGGTTTTGGTACTACCTCAGTGCAGTGTTTCTTCTTCTTCGTTCGCCCTGAAAAGGACGGTGGTTGCGTTGTGTCTGTTTACGCCTAAGCTGTGATATCTGCACCTTTCGGTCGACATATCCGATTTCTGCACGGCATTTTTTGGGACATGGTTTGCCTTCCCTCTTCGATCCGTACTCGCTCAGCCAGACTGCGTTGCTGCAGACTGTTTCCAGGACCACCACGTGGAGGTGGAGTACGGTCTTGACCAGCTCTGGTTCGCTGATTCTGATGCAAGCAGTCAAGCTATGGGTCGCTGACTGCATTCTCTATTGCTGCATCTTTGGGTCCCGAACCAGGTCTGGAGGAAGACATCCGATAGGGTAGTATGGCGCTTTCTCTTCCAAACCTCTGCACCTCACGGTAGAAGAGGAACGACTAAGTAAGTAAGTAACTTATTTTCAATGTAAGGGGTACTTTCTGAATTGCCTCCAGCTGACAGAAAAGAGATGGTGGCAATACTAAAAGCACTAGAAATATTCTCTAATAACCCTCCCAAAAAATTAACAGTAGCCTATAACAGTTTTAACTGACTCTCTTTCAACAATTAAAGCACTTAGAAACTTACGAGAATGTAGTAGACCTGATATAGCAGAGGAGATATTTCTGGCTACTACATACTTATATTCCAGAGGATGTTCAGTCTTATTTGCTTGGATACCTTCACATGTTGGCATAGAAGGAAATGAAAAGGCTGATAAAGAAGCCAAGAAAGGTAGATCTGATAAAAATCTAATAAATGTAGGGATGAGTAAATCAGAGATTAAGAGCTTAATTAAAGATTTAATAACAGATGAATGGAAAGCAGAGTGGGATAAAAATCTGAAAGGAAGACATGCATATAAGATGTCCAAGGTTCCAACAAGAAAATGTCAGATATCTAGGGAATTGAAAATTCCCAGTAATAAGAAACTTCTCAGACTACAGCTTGGAAAAGGCTATTTCAGAATAGAAGAACCTTACTGTGCAGGATGTCTTCAAGACAATAATATAGAACATTTCTTGTTAAAATGTAAGAGGTATGAACAAATGAGAATACCAATATTAGATTATTTGCAAGCATCCAACTTACCTATAACTATAAATATAGAAGAGGTGTTGAGAATAGACAGACCTAGGGAATTGCATAATATAGTAAAACAATATTTAACACGAACAAATGTTAATATATAGTGGCTGGGAATGTGAAGGTCTGATGCTGTTCTTACAATGCATATAACTTTTAACAGATGAAAGTCAATCTGTTAAAGTCCGTTATATAGCCTAACTAGAACTAACTTTAATATTATTCTTGTTCAACGTTTTTTTCTTGGTTTATTATTTTATTTCTTATTTTTATTTTATTTATTTAACGTTTAAGCACAATTGTGATTGTCCCAATTTACATTGATTTGAAAAATGTGATGCCACTTTCTCATATAGGCGGTTGTTCATATTATTTGGAATTGAAAACAATATACTGTACAGTATATCCTAATTATAACCCATCAGAGGTTGAACCGGATATCTTTTTTTTTTCATTAATATAAAAAAAAAAAGAAAAAAAAAAGAATGAAGTTGAAAGCTGCAACCATGGTGGAGTGGGTTAAATTATCTGCACAAGACCCAAGTTTCCCCCCCCCCCCCAATCAGAGTGTAAAGGAGAATAATGGGTCGAAACACTTGATCGAAAAGGGGGGACTATTTCTGATGATCAGACTGCCTCCTGTTGTATCGCTCTGTATAGAGTTTCCTATCAGTTTGACATCATGGGATGGAAAGAAGTCAACAACATAATCGATAATTAGTACTGGAGACAGGAAGAAGTGGAGAGTGATGATCGTCTACGCCACCAGGCATGGTACTTGAAGAAGAAACTCTATGATTTTTACGGAAACTTAGTACAGCATTGACACCGTTAACTTTCGTACCGATATCAGAGAACGGACAAAACTAAAAATAATAAACGACATGAAACGAAATAAATGTGGCGGGGTTTGTAAACTGATTATTGTTATGGGAGAACGGATTTATTAGAATCATGGAATTTGGAAACAGGACAAGAACAAAAGGAAAAACTGTTGACACAGATATTGTCTTAGACCAGCGGTTCCCAACCTGTGGTACGCGTACCCCTGGGGGTACGCGACAGGACGTTCAGGGGTACGCGACAAAAATTGAGTAATGGCGGAAAAAAGATACATATGTCAACAGTGTAAAAGACAAGTCAAAAGTTGTGAAATTAATTCAACGCTATAAACATGAACTGTGTGAGACAATCTCCGCCGTTTTTCTTGGTGCAGGATAGTGAAAAGACACGATCTTCAGTTTTACATAGAGCTAAAAAGAGAAAATACAGTGACGAATACATGAAGTATGGGTTTTCGTTTATAGGAGATGAGGACTGTGCTAAGCCCCACTGTGTAGTGTGTCGGGAAGTATTATCCAATGGTAGCATGAAACCTTCGTTACTCTTGCGGCATTTACAAACAAAACACCCCAGTTATGAAAACAAGGAACGCAATTTTTTTCAACGCCTATAAGTAGCATTAAAAATAGTAAATTCTTTGCTATTCAAGTTGACGAAAGCAAAGATATTGCTAATTTCGCTGTTTTGCTTGTTATTGTGAGGTATTTGAAAAGCAATGAAGTTGAAGAAAACCTTTTGCTTTGTCATCCTCTGTCAGGGCTTACAAGAGGTGAGGATATATTTCATGCTATTGATTCTTATTTCAAAGAAAAGGACATTAATTGGTCTAATTGTTGTGGACTATGCACTGACGGAGCCAAGTCTATGTCAGGTTGCTACTCCGGTCTTCGCGCTCGTGTCACGAAGGTAGCCCCCAATATAACCTGGAGCCACTGCTGCATCCACAGGCAAAGCCTTGCATCTAACCGACTCCCTGGTGAATTAAAAGTCGTTCTTGATGAAGCTGTGAAAGTGGTTAATTTTATAAAGTCAAAGTCCACAAACTCGAGGCTTTTCAAAGCACTGTGTGAAGAGATGAATAGTCTTCATTCTACCCTGCTCCTTCATACACAAGTAAGGTGGCTCTCTCGTGGTAAAGTCCTAACCCGGCTGTTCGAACTTAGACATGAAGTCCAACTTTTTTTGAAGACCATCCTTTCCAACTTACTTCAAAGTTACACGACTGTGATTGGCTTCAGAGTCTTGCATACTTATCGGATATTTTCCTACAAATAAACAAACTAAATTTGGCACTTCAGAATAGCTCGGTAACGATCTTCAATGTTTCAGACAAAATTGAATCTATGATTAAAAAATTAGATTTTTGGAGGTCGTGTATTGAAAAAGGCTAGCCTGAGGTATTTGAAACTCTGCACAATTTCCTATCTGAGAACGAGCTGCACCTCTCCCAGGAAATGAGCGAGAAAATAATTGAACACTTGAAAGGGCTAAAATCATCTTTCGAGAAGTACTTTCCGAAACCTGGAAAAGAGAACTACTGGATTGTAAATCCCTTTGAAGAAGAATATTTCCAAGCAGCCACATTATCAATCAACAAAAAAGAGAAGTTGATTGAACTTTCGATTGATACTACTTTAATAGCTGAATTCGAAGGAAAATTCCTTATTAACTTTTGGGGGGACATCAGCAGAGAATATGAACAGCTGACCGACAAGGCGCTTAAGTTTCTGTTGCCATTTACAAATGCTGAGCTGGTGGAGAGGGCTTTCTCTTCTTATACCTTTATAAAAAATAAATACCGTAGTAAACTGAATGCAGGTCCAGAATTGAGACTGTATCTTACATCATGTCGTAAAATACAATCTGTATGTACAACACGCTCACATATGGTCTCGCAAAATTCCCCCCAGTTGTAAGACTAGTGACCACTTTTATAAGAATAAAATAACATAAGAATAACATAGGAATCACCGCGCCACCAAAATACTAGCTTTTATAACTCGGTCTCTAAAGGGTTAACGCATAAAAACGATTGTTAGAATAAATGCCAATGTGACGTCACAGACTTGCACGCCCTACCCAAAACGTAAGAGAGAGGCTAGAAATATTTGAATATTAGGTCAAAGGCCATGGTTACTGTAGTCAAGCACGATTGAACGTTGGTTATCGTTAAAAATTGTTTATTTCTTAGAAAAGGCAAGAGAGAAAAAAATTGGAAAGGGAGAAATGCATAGAGCCCGTTTAAATTTTAGAAATGAAACTACTGTCAAAATTGAACGATAGAAGCCCAAGGGACGATTAAAATGATAATATTTAGTTATTAGACATAACATATTCTTTAGTGTAATATCTTATCTTGCCGTAGAAAGAAAGATATGTTATTTGAATAAATATAGAGGAAAAACGAAAATGGTAAAAATAATAGACATAAGTGTGAAACCTTATGTATTAGATGACAGACGGTAGACGAAGTAAATATTATCATTCTGTATTGAAATGACTTAGAGAATACTAGCGAGATGGTAGAATAAAGACATATATAGACGTGTATAGGGCTTCTTTGCTGATGCAGGCCATATTAAGGGGTGTCTCCTGATTTGAAAATTATTAGGTTAACTTTTCAAAAAAAGATGCGTAGGAGCGGAAGTCCCCTGATTGGTTGCTTAGAATAACTAAGGAGTTGAATAAATACACTGAGGCCCAAACTTTCCTGGCCACTTACAAATAAAATATTCACCTGTGTAGTTATTGACGAATTCAGACAAGTTGTGCTCCTATGCCGTCGCTGTTCTGATGTCAGCAGGAGATCTGTGACCATTAACAGCCTGTATTTAACTTATATAGTGAAATATTTCAATATTACGGTAAGAAGAACCATTTATTTAATTATTTTTGTATTGGAAAATGTGTTTGCATTATTGATTATGTATGAATATTGGAAGGGTAGAGTCCCAGTCGTACAAGCGCCACTTCAACCTGTTAGGTAAAATCATTAAATGGGGTTAGATAATCTTATAGCTTCATGTAAAAGCCCTACAGCTTTACTTGTACTTTGGGAGATAAAAGAAAATATATAAAGAGGGAAGCCAACATCAAACTTTGTGTTGTTTCACCGAGTTGCTAAGAAAGATATTATCCTTTTGTAGAAAAGCCAGACAGGATTTCTGACATTGTGGGGAAAGAACTTAATAAAATCCTTACAGTTTTACTTAAAAATTGGGATAAAAGAAATTAATAAGGGAAAAGAAATTACTGAATAATGTTTGAGATATAGCCAGCAAATCACTGGACATCTTTATAAATTACAAGTTATCACCTGAATGTATTTACTTAATTTTAATATTGTCTTATGACTAGGAAGGGTTCAACATATGGTTGAGATACTTGATGATGAATAAAGCACTTTTACAGATGGGAAAAATAACTATGTGTATAGGATTTTCTGATTAGGATCGGTTAATATGTATCAACCTTGTTAGGAGTGGAGATAGGTCAGACTAGTATTTTGAGGGAAATGAATCTTTTCCTTCCCAGGGTTTCTGTAAGAACCTGAAGTGTGCGAGTCACGTGTATGTTCGAGAAAAGTACCAGTTAGAGGCCATATGTCTGATTGCCTTGCAGTATCAACCATCAAAAGCTGTACCTTGATGTGAGAGGGCAGATTCAGAGGCAGAACATCGCAGAATTTTCGACAACTATATAAAAGCTAAGCCCTGTGTTTTGGGGCCTTGTTAATTCACAACCTGATCCTCCACGAATATTCTAGTAAACAGATTCCTAAATATGATGACAGTATTACTCCCACAAAAGTGTTCTTATTCTTAGAGGAAATACTTCACTCAAGAACACTTCCAGTCCTAAAATCGTCATGATCAAGATAGAAAAGACTCTATTAGTTAAACCTGTATTTGTGTAAATATATTTAATTACTCGTTGACATTTAACTTTATTTGAATCACTCAATTATACTCAATACATTGTAAAAAATTTATCAGACCAGAATGCAATAGTGAGTTGTTAAATTACTTGTTAAGTAACTTTAAAGTGTGGTTGTTATTTTATTCACATACATTGCATATACCCTAGACATCTAGCTACACAACATCCATACATCAGTACATATAATTTGGGATAATATACATAGCGGGTGGTGGTCATTGGTGAAAGCAAGACAGGTTCCTGACATATATTCTTAATTTATACTTTCTCAGGGGCTTGCATAGCTGACTTCACACTTGCTACACATAATATATACTAAATTCATATCAACCCACCACACATCACTTGAACCTGATTTTAAAAAAACTGTGTGCCTCAAAACAAGCTCAAGGATCGCACTGAACATTTGTCATGGTCACGTGACATGTGTGTTATAAAAATGGCGTATATATATATTATTTTTTTTTAGAACTAGGCTACTACAGGGTGTTTATAAAGTCGCTGTGCAGTGAAATTTACGCCCGGGCGAGACTACGTCACCAGAAATGTGGTTTTCAATTGGGGCTTGTTGTGTAATGCTGCACACGGGATTGTGGAACATAGCATTGGAACACAGAATATCATGACGTAAATTTGCATCATTCGTGACGTAATTTCTAAAATATTTTTCAAATTCACTGCACAGCGACTTTATAAACACCCTGTAGTTTTAGTCTGTTATTGCGTTGATGTTGAACAATTTTCTTGCGGTGATATTATTTGACGGTTTTAGGGTAATAATTAAATGTATTTCAGTTTTAGTTGATTTGCTTGAAACATTCTTTTGGTTGATATACAGAACACTGCACATTCGCTGCCTTGTCGGTCAACTCGCGATCTAGCCTATACGCTACCTTTGAAGAATAGGCCCTAGTGAATCATAATCCTAACCTAACGACTTGGCGAATTATTTTATGTCATTGGAAAACACTGTTCTTCATTTCAACCACTGCTTCTTTTATAAGGCCATATCGAACACACTGCCCAGTGCTCTTCATTTCAGCTTCTGTATCAAACACATGGCCCACTAATGACTAGGCTAATCTTCATTTCAACATCTTTTTTTATACCTTGCAAGAAAGCTCAAAATCTATTATCAGCAGCAATTGTACACTGTCTTAGATCCTGGTAAAATATATTTCGCTGAATCACAGAATAATAGATGTGGCAATTTTGGTGATGTCTCCCAGATGGTTATCATCTTACAGCCTAGTTATTAAAATATAATAGGGTTTTATTATGGATCATTATGAATGTCCAGAGTGTACAAGAAGTAGGCCTATGAGTCTGGTTGAATGGAAACATGTCATTAATTGCTTCATATGAATTTGTAGATTTCATGAGCGGTAAACTAGTATATTTTTTCAACATACAGCCTCAGTGTTTTTAAGAAAAAACTTTTAATAAATGCAAGCTACAAGGACCACATTTCAATAGCTTATTGGTTGACATGGCAACGCCTGTTATTCTGTAATACTATCATTTATTTTTTAATCGCACCGAGCGACACGGGTAACTTGTTAATCGTGAGTTGGCTGACAAGTTGGTGAGTGTACTGTGTTTTGTGACCCATTCCTCTTTAACATTCATTATCCTCTTTCTTTGACCAAAGCAAAAGAGAACTCTGACACAGTGAACCTTAGCTATAAAATGTAATGATTAATGAGGTAGTTATTTTAAAATCTAAAGCAGAGTTTTTGGGTTGTATTTTTTTTTTTTTTTTGCATGATATTCAGTTGTAACAGTATCGTGCAAAATATTTCTTTCATATTAGGATTTTTTTTCTTTTGTGTGCAAAATAGGGACTTTGATAATGCCTTGGGAATGTGTTCATTTATTGGCACATAGGTCAGAAATAAGAAATCCCCAGTTGTGTGAGGTTGGATTTATTGTCTGCATCTATTGAAATATTTTCAGAGTGGTGAAATGTTGGGAATAACAATTCTCAAGAAACGTGAATTAGAAAACAGAAAAGTCAGCCTAGGATGACTTTCTTTATTTTATTTAAACTTGAAGAAAACTTGATACACACTCATAGCTAAAATGGCTTTCTAACATAAAAACACACATACTCATAGATAAAATGGCTTTCTAACATAAAAACACACATACTTGTAGCTAAAATGACTTTCTAACATGAAAACACGTGTACTATCAGATATTCGAGATGCATATAAGAACTATAACTGAAAAATCAATAATTTCGGTTGCACCTCACAAGTCTTTCTTATTTTGTTTTTTTCCTGCTGTGCCATACTTTGCCTGCTCTTCTGTTTTTGTTCTTGAAGTTTCTTGTCAATCTCGCATGATTATGTCACTGCTTTGCATTTTTCATTATTATTTTGTTGTTGTTGTAAATGTCAAGGCCTGATTTATTGTTTAAAGTTTGTAGATGTATAAGTTTATGTTTATTTCATCTGCCTGTATCTTCAACTGATATTTTATCCTGTTTGGTTTAGTTTTAAGGATTATCTTCATTGCACACGGACAACTCCATCAGTGCTCCTATCTCCTTCCTTAGATCACACAAGGAGGATCTCAGCACAGTGCACAAACTCCTTAGCACTAGCAAGAATCTCAATGTGTGTACATAGGAATCACACATTCTATAAATATATTTGGTGGGTAGGTTTCTAATTTTTAAATTTTGCCTTATGGCCTACTCTTTATGATTTCCAACTGCCATGGGATTTTTAACGTGCGCAACTTGCACACGGGACCTCCTATTTTTTCACCCTTATCTGAGAAGGCTAGGCATCCGATCTCACTACCCAGGAGATCAGGAGGGAGTATGACATCATCAGGACCATTTTATTCTGTGGTTTAAAGGAACGCCTCCTGAAACATCTGTCTGGAATGTTTGTATGTAGCCTTTGTAGTTTGCTGTGTTTCTGAACGCTAGCGATGCGCTGATTTTAAATTGGTTTCTACAAGCCTGTCTTTAATGCTAAAATATATGCTTCACCTCTTCCCCTTGCAAGATAATCTTCCTAAGCTTTGTTTGTTCTATAGCCTTGTTGAAATCTACATTTATTTTATTTCTCATTACTAATATCATATTTCCACTAGTGCTGAAGGCTGTGGAGACAATAGGAATCACACACCAGAAGGGAACCCCCAAATATAATGAGTTGCTGGAGAAAGAAATTAGTGCCACAAAATTGAAGGACAGCATTCTAAAAACAAAGACAACACAGCCAGTATGTTTTTTTAATGTTGTCATTCTTGTGTCATTTCTTGTCATTTTAAATACCTGATAACGTGTGTAGCCTGTTACACTTTATATTTTCTCAAGGTCACAAAGCTCGGAGTAGTTTCCCAGGGATCACTGAGGACACAAAGAATAAGGCTACTACTTCTTCTTTCTTCTTCTTCCATCCTTAGCCATCAACCGGCAAAGCAGTATGTGGCCAGTACGCCTAGTGGCGTCTTAGGGCAACAACAAATTGATCAATCTATCGCTGTTTCCACCACGCCTAGTGGCGTAAGGCTACTACTGCCTCAGGCATATCATAAGGAGCAATTAATATGATGTCCGCACAGGGCTGGTAACCTTATGATCTGGTACAGGCTTCCTACAATGAGATAATCTCTGAGGTGGCTAATGCACCATAAGGGCAAAAAAAAAGAATGAAGTGCACACATATAGTCGCATCATGTAAAATACATTGCTGCAGAACCCACTACTTCAATAGCACAGGCTTCCTATAATATGGCCACATATACTGGTGGTCCTAAGCTTAAAAGGAGGATGATGATGATGGTGATGATAATAAAAATGTAGTCATATTTTAGAAGATGTGGGTTTGAATCTAATAAACAGGAAAGTCATCTCCGTCATCGTCATTTTTCTTTGCACTCCTTATGGAGCATGGAACCACCACTGTAGCTTGTCCCTTTGCAAGAAGCCTGAACTAAGCAGTCACATGGTCTTGCAGCCATGGTTTCTTTGGCAATTTGTTTTACATGATGTGGCAATTTGTTTTACATGATTAGATTGCCAGCCTCATGAAACAGGACATTCATACTTGTTATTGTTATCTGTTGGTGTGCAAGAGCATCTGGGTGGCAGAGCAGTTAAAGTGCTGGATTCCCGAGACAAAGGTGCCTGGCTCTAAAACCAGGTTGCATAATGCTCTAGTCTACCCAGATGTAAAAATGGTTACTTGACTCAAGAAGGCAAAAACCAGCAAGGAAGGGAACTGGTCATCCTCCCTCATAAAGAGTTCATTTTTCTAAGGATTGTAGTTTCATCTTTGTCTATTTGTTACAGATGTCTGGCAGAATGTGTTAAAAAAATAAAAGTATTTTTCTGATTTAATGTTTCAGGAAAAGGAATTAGAGAACCGTTACCGTGATCATGTGTCTCACTTCATCCTCAGACTTGCTTACTGCAGATCGTAAGGATTTTTACATTCTTCTTCAGACCTGGTATTTTAAGTTGGATGTGAATGTCTGAACAAATATTGAATATGTAGACCAGTGCTCTGCAACTGATGTGCCGCCAGTGTCTGCCTGGTGTGCCATGACGCTGGGCAGAATACATCATATAATAGTTGCAAAATTCTGTGTTATGGTAAAATATTAAGAAAAAATCTCACACATACAGTTTTACAAAAAATAAGTTGAGTTATCATCATCCACCAATCGATCACAAACAATTAGGGAATGGTGTCTTATGACTGCAGTGAATTTTTAAATACTCATTAAACTCACCTACTTAAATATTATGGTGTACCATCAACTTTTGAAAGGCAGGTAAGTGTGCCATGAAGTTAAAAAGGTTGCGGAACAGTGATGTACACAATACTGACAGCATTATTATTGTTAATGGTTTGCTATTTTTATGAGAATAATGGAGAGTGTGAAGGAAACAATGTATGTGATGTGATGCAGTCTAAATCAGCACTCTGCCAACATCTCTATTTTTGATTGTTTTGAAACAGGGAGGACCTCCGAAGATGGTTTCTTACTCAGGAAATTGACTTGTTTCGCTTCCGGTTCCAGATGGAGGAAACAGCGAGCAGGGTGCAGTTTTTGACAGCCAATAACTTGAAATATAAACCGGTATGCTCATGTGAATTATAAATCAGCACGTTCATTTGACACATGAACATTCAAATAAAATATAAACTAGAATGTTCAGTTATAAAGAAATGATTATGTTCTTGTGAAATATGAACAATAATGTTCATGTAAAACATAAAACAGTATGTTCATATGAAATATAAGCCAGCAGCTTGATGGGAAACATAAATCAGTATGTTTAATGGACAAGTAAGCAGTTTGTACGTCTGAAATATGAACCAGTATCATCATCATCTTCTGTTTTGTTCCTGTTGGAGCATGGAGTCTCAGTTGCAGCTGGCCTACTTTCAGGAAGTCTGCTCCAAAGTGCGTGTCCATGCCTCGTGCTTTCTATTAGTTTTGTATGATGAGGTTGCCACAACCGTTGCATTGTACGGCATACCTGAGGGAACAGTAGCCTTTTATTGTCCTATGTCTCCTCAGAGACCCCTAGGAACTCCATGGGACATGAACCAGTATTCTCATGTGAAACATAAACCAGTTTAGTTTAGTTTTCCTTCCTAGTGTGACACAAGCAGCACAGGAAGATGCAGCTTCTTTTCTTGTAGAAAGTGTTGCCTTGTCTAGCATCAGACCATGTTTCTGCCATCAGTTCATCTTCTGAAGCATTTACTTGTCCTGAAACCAGCCTTGAAGTATTATGGCAGTTCTAATGAGGTAACTGAATTTTTTATTTTTTAGTCTCTGTGTAGGATGACAAAGGTCCTCTTGACTTCCTGATTTCTTGGTTTCTCGTTCTTTTTATAGTTTTAACGTTAATGACATTTCTCTGGCATTTCATGTCACACTCCTGTCTTTTCTATGAGTGCCAAACTTTTACTAAAATAGAGATCACCTTATTTTATATGAGATACACAAGGTTACTAATGTCACTAAAAGAGGCAGAATGAGAAATTGAGATTGACATTTTGGGGAATTGCACCGTGTCTCAGCCACACTCTGGCGATTGACATACTAGGTAGTCTAGGATGTCCATATGCCTCAGATGTTTTTCTTTCCATGTATAAATGTTGAGCAGTGGGCTTGATACAAACATCCCTGTTATACTCTTGAATGACCTCCAACATGCTTGTGAGTACATCTGTGGTTCTTACTGGACTAATGTTTATATAAAGCTGAAGTGCAGTCACATTCATATGCTCTTACAGCTGTGGTTTTATAGCAGTTTGTTTTACATGAAGAAGTTGCCAGCCTCATGCACAAGCTCATATTAGTTGCTTCTTACAACATGCCTGAGGAATCAGTGATCCTATTCTTTCTTTGCCTTGTTTATATCTATTTTTAAAACTATATTTGAATATATCTAAAGACGAAGGAGGCTGTGTAGCCACACAGCTGGGTGGGCTTAAGGATCATTTTTCTCCACAACCATCTGTCTGTGGTTTTGCCAAGGAATTCTATTGGTGACTGTCTCTCATACAACGTTGTTGGTGCATTAATAAATATTAGTTCATATTTTGTTGTTGCTCCCTGTGGAGCATGTTTCCAACCACAACAGCTGGCTCTATCACATGGTGCATACATGGAAAATTAACATCCTCTACCAACGGTGTTTTCTGTAACAATTTATTTTACATGATGAAGTTGCCACCTCATACACAACCTCTTACTGGTCACCTTGTACAACATGTCTGAGGGAACAATAGTCCTATTTTTTCTTTGTCTTCTAAGAGACCTCTGGGAACTGCTCTGGACATTAACAAATTTAACTTTATTTATTTATTTGTTATAACTATTTTTACAGGTATCTAAAGAAGAGCGCAGTTATGTAACCAAACAACTAGATGGACTTGACTACATAAGCAATCAGGATGATCTTGAATTCTACAAAGTATGTTTTTCCGAATATTTCTTTCTTTCTTTTGGGAGTAGATAGCGTTTTGGTTATTTAACTACTTTGAAATGCTAGCTATTATTAATGATCCATCATTGGATTAGTTTAGCACTTTTTACTCAGCTTAAATTTGAGAAGCGCAGAAAAAGAATTTTACTTGATAATCAGAAGTTTTCACATAAACAGGGCTTAATACTTACTGCTTTTGCTGTGGTTCTATGAATTATTTAAAATTACTTTGAGTGTTTTTAGAGTATTCTAACAGTACTGTCAGAAATGTGCATTTGGCATCATCTTCATTTGCTCTCATATAACCGCATGTATTAATCTCAGTATGTCCCAGGCTTTCTGTCTGTGAGGCTAGTGTTGGCTGAGAGGTCAGTCTGCGCCTCTCATGAAGTCGACATTCTTGAAGAACATATTCTACTGTTTATTTGTCTTCCCCACATGGACATAATGGCCTGCCTGATTTTCAAGTAATAAAAATATGTAGGGCATGTCTGAGAGTCTGTATGAGAGCTGTGTACTTTCTGTGCTTCTCTATGGTACGGAATGCTGGAGAGTAACAGAGAAGGAAATGTCGAAACTGTCCTCCTTCCACACAATCTGCCTAAGGAAAATTCTCCGAATCTTTTGGCCAAATACCGTCAGCAACCAAGCACTACTTATTTGGAGTAACCAGGAGGACATGCACATCATCATAGCTGGCAAACGCTGGAGTTGGGTTGGGACCCTGACACCATTACAAGAACAGCTTTACTAAGGACCCCTGAAGGAAAGCGAAAGAGAGGCTCACCAAAAACAACATGGCAAAGAACTGTGGAAACCGAGATGCAAAGAATGAACCAGAGTTGGGACACTGTATGAAGGATGGCCGCCGACCAAACAAAGTGAAATCAATTTGTTGCTGCCCTACAAGACGCCACCAGGCGTGATGGCCACTGACTGCTTTGACGGTCGGCGGCTATGGGTCAAAGAAGAAGAAGAGGTCTGAGGGTAGAGTAGTGCTATTTTTTTTTTTTTTGTCTTTTCAGAGACCTGAAGGAAATACAGGCATACCTCGCTTTATTGCGCTTTGCGTTATTGCGCTTCGCAGATATTGCGTTTTTTTTTCTTCAAATTATTCATGTTTATTTATTAGAATGTGTCTTCTTCTTCTGATAGATTTTGGCTCCCCACCAGCAAAAAGATTACGATTCACTGAAGGCTCAGACGATAAAGATTAGCATTTTTTTTTAGCAATAAAGTATTTTTAATTTTACAGTACATTTTTTTTTAGACCCAGCGCTATTGCGCACTTAACAGACATAATGTAAACAGATTTTAGGCTTTTATATGCACCGAGAAGCCAAAAAAAAATGAGTGTGACCTGCGTTATTGCGATATTCGCTTTATTGCGGTGGTCTGGAACCAAACCCGCAATATCTGAGGTATGCCAGTATTTGGAGCAGCAGCACCAGTAGTAGTGCTATAATATTTTTTCATCTTGGTTATCGTGTTGTTTTGCTTGAATCCACAGGTTCCATTCACCGAAGCTCTTGATCTGGTCAGAAACAGAAAAGTGTTTCTTCATTTGGGATATGCATATGTCCCACAAGAAGATCTGGTGTCTATTTTGTTGTCTGTCTACAGAACTGTTCTGTCACAAGCATTGACTGTAAGTGCACTATATTAACGTGAGTTATGTGTTTGTTGTTGTTGTTGTTGTTTTTTTTTTCCCTCTTTCCTCCGTTTCCTTTTGCCGTTCATTTTTTTGTTTTCATGATCCATGTTATAGAAGTTGAGGTGACGGAAGATAGTCACTGAAGAACCTTTTATTTTAAAAAAATGAAATATTCGAAGTATCAAAATTTTCTTTGGGGATTTTTGACTATTTTGGGTGACTTGAGGTTATGTTTTAATGCAGATTAGGTGATTTGGGTGAATTTGGTATACTTTTCTAACGATTTGGGTAACATTTGAAAACCCAAAAAGTTCGGTTTCCGAAACAGAGCTGTCTCCGGGTATTTCAGATAAAGGGTTACAACATCACCACTTTAAATACCTCGGAGCTATTATAGACCGAAAGGGAGGCATCAAAGAAGAGTTGGCCACTCGAAAAGCAGCAGCTGGGAGACTTTTTCAGGTCATAAATCGAAGATTCCTCAGCAAGAGAGGTTGGTTCAGAGGCACATCTCCAATTCAACCTGCAAGTCTGGAAGGAAGAGCTGGAGAAGAGAGGGATGGTCATAAGCAGCTCTAAAACAAAATCCATGGTGATATCACGAGAAGAAAGAAGACATCAGATTAAGCTGGGAGAACAGGTCCTGGAGCAGGTAGACCACTTTAAATACCTCGGAGCTATTATAGACCAAAAGGGAGGCATCAAAGAAGAGTTGGCCACTCGAAAAGCAGCAGCTGGGAGACTTTTTCAGGCCATAAATCGAGGATTCCTCAGCAAGAGAGAGGTTGGTAAGAAAACGAAGATGGCTGTATACCGCTCCACCTATGTCCCAGTCTTGACATATGGATGCGAGTCATGGGCAATGACTACAACCCACAAAAGCCAGATCCAAACCTCAGAAATGAGGTATCTGAGGAAGGTGGTTGAAGTAACAAGAAGAGACATGGTACGCAACCAGACAATATGTCAAGGCCTTAAATCCCACCCCCTGCAGACCCAAGTAGAACAGTCCCAACTAAGATGGTTTGGCCATGTCTGCAGAATGGGAGAAGATCGGCTACCACAACTAGCATGGGAAACAAAGAGCCAGGGATCCAGACCCCCAGGATGACCCAGAGTCCGCTGGGATAACGACATTAGACAATCTTTGAAGGACCGAGGACTAGAATGGAACCAGGCCAGGAGGAAGACAGCCGATAGGATAGTCTGGCGCTCTCTCTTCCAAACCTCTACACCTCACGGTAGAAGAGGAACGACTAAGTAAGTAAGTAAGAGAGGTTGGTAAGAAAATGAAGATGGCTGTATACCACTCCACCTATGTCCCAGTCTTGACATATGGATGTGAGTCATGGGCAATGACTGCAAGCCACAAAAGCCAGATCCAAACCTCAGAAATGAGGTATCCGAGGAAGGTGGTTGAAGTAACAAGAAGAGACATGGTCCGCAACCAGACAATATGTCAAGGCCTTAAATCCCACCCCCTGCAGACCCAAGTAGAACAGTCCCAACTAAGATGGTTTGGCCATGTCTGCAGAATGGGAGAAGATCGGCTACCACGACAAGCATGGGAAACAAAGAGCCAGGGATCCAGACCCCCAGGATGACCCAGAGTCCGCTGGGATAACAACATTAGACAATCTTTGAAGGACCGGGAACTAGAATGGAACCAGGCCAGGAGGAAGACAGCCGATAGGATAGTCTGGCACTCTCTCTTCCAAACCTCTACACCTCACGGTAGAAGGGGAACGACTAAGTAAGAAAGGGTTACAACATCTATGAGTTTGCTCAGAGTGCAATGATGTTGATTCTGAACCACATTAACAATAACTGGTTCTCTTTTATCATACCTGATACACGAAGTAGTTAAAAAAAATGAAAAATGGTATTGGAGATATGGAAAGACCTTAAGCTGATGGCACAA
Source organism: Oreohelix idahoensis (assembly GCA_024509875.1). Taxonomy (NCBI): domain Eukaryota; kingdom Metazoa; phylum Mollusca; class Gastropoda; order Stylommatophora; family Oreohelicidae; genus Oreohelix; species Oreohelix idahoensis. Next base: position 309,093 of record JAMPIV010019448.1, on the reverse strand, counting down.
GATGAAGACTTGGCATAAATTGTTTAAGGCCTATGATCCTTGGGAAGCTGAAGGGTGGTGATGATGATGATGATGATTGGAGTCAGTTATTCATTTATTATCATTTCTACGTTGGCTTCTTTTTGTCTTGCTAAAAAAAGGTTAATTAGTTCTCTACTTAAATTTGTCTGGGAACTTTGATCCACAGGTCACATCTCGTGCCTTGCCCAGTATGGAAGAAGATGGCCGGCTCTTGCCAATGCTTTGTGGTCTCAGCAAACGATATCTTGGTCAGGATTACAGTGTACGACAGCAGAATGTGGGTGTTGTTACTGCAGATATGATAGACATGGTAAGCTGAACAACTTCCAACAACAGTTGACTGACTTGTATGTCATTTGTGATGCTGTTAGTGAAATTCTGATGTTGTTCTTTGTGGAGTTTTTTCCTTCATTCTGCTCCATCAGTTCTGTTTCTTTTTGTGTTTGTCTCTCATTTTCTCTCCCCCTAATTCTTGTGTAGACTAGAAGGATTGAATGGTATGACAAACCAATGTGGAACTGATGACAAGAACCAGACAAGTGCCAGTGGAACAAGAGACGAGAAGAAGACACTGGAGATGGATAGGATACATATTGATAAAACCTGTTGATAGCATTACAAGGCAGTCCTTGTTCTGGAATCCCCAGAGTAAGAAACAAAGAACACATGGAAAAAAGAACTGGAGACAGACATGTAGAGGATGAAAAAGACACAGAAAAACCTTGAGTGGATGGCACAGGACCAGAAGACTTGTCATAAGTTTGTTGAAGGCCTACACTCCTTTGGGAGCTGAAAGGTCAAAATTAAAAGGTGTCACTGAATTGACAGATAACAAATTGTTCATTATTGCCCGTCATATAATGACCCCCATTTCTGTCAAAGTTGGCAATCTGCTTATGACTTTTCTTGTTGCCTTACAACTCCTCCGTCTAAGGGGTCAGTGAAGACCACAGCTGTCAGTCTACACCTTTTGTGGAGCCAACAAACTTGGTGGACATGTTCTGCTATGTGCTTGTCTTCCTCACATGGACACATATCTGTTTGCCCAATTTTTAATTTGTTGAACAGATGGTATTTGAGCCTACAGAGGTCCGTTCTTGAGAAAATTATTATATGATCTTTTCTTTATAAGAAATAATGTGCCAGTGTTGTATCTGGCTCTAGGTCAGGGTTTCTTAACCTGTTGTCCACAGACCCCTTAAGAGCCCATGAATGGATTCTAGGGGCTCCGTGTGCATAACCTAAAAATTTGAATTTTTTTTCCACCTAAATATTTACTGTGAAAAGTATCACAGATCTTTGCTATTTAAAGAGGTATATTATTTTTACTAATTGTTTTTATATTTTAGTATGATAATATGTAAGGTTAATAATTTTTCTTAGTAATGAAGTGTGTTATTTGTCTATTTTAATTAAGTGTCTGTACAATTTTTTTTAAGAAGGTGTCCATAGTCTTAAGCATAGAATCAAAATGATCTATAACCTTCAGAGGATAATCCAAGAGGTCTATGGCACAAGAAAGGTTAAGAGCCCCTGCACTAGGTGTTCTCTGCCATGTTTCTTGAAGTTATTTTGTATTATTGCTTTTACCTCTTTATATATTGTCCTGTCCTTATTTTGAATTTGGCTTCCACTTTGTTTGGCAAATCTATGAGTATGTGAGGAAGACTGCATTAACTGATTCCGTACGCAAGATCTATTAAAAGACGCAATGGCCGACCGCTGTGACCGCAAGATCTTTTAAAAGACGCTGATTTATTTCGTTGTTTCTTTCTATTCTGATATTTTATACTGCCCGGAATTTATCTCGAACGGAAGTAAACACAAAACTGGGCAAATTTCAACAAGCTTCAACGTCTTTTATTTGCGTTTGAAGGGATTTTTTCACATTTATCTTCATCTTTAATCGTGTATTGTTGTATCGCCATAATGGCCGAAAACACACAGGATATGTTACTAATATGTGAACAGTGAACAAACTGTGTGATCAACCATAACTTTCTTACTTTTTCTGTGTTTCTAAATGGATTACCTGCACAAAGAGAGCAGTGAAACTGTATTGTGATAACAATTTATGTTACAAGCCTTACGTAAGTCGAAAATTTTTGTTCAAAATTTCAAGTTATCTTATTTTCCGTGTACATGTTATCTGTTATAACATAAACATAACATAAAATTAGCTAGAAAGACATATGGATTTATATTGTTCATCCAATGTACTTTAATTTGATATATAATATGTTATACTTAACTCATGATTAGACACACATTGTCAGTAAACGTAAATTATGTATGTGTAAATTTTTGGGGCTTAAAAATAATTCCGTCCAGAGCTGAAAATAATTACGTACGGAAAGAGTTAAGACGGGGTAAAGCGGTAGAATGGAGGGGGAAAAAATGTAATATGTCTTACTAGGAGAAAGGACAAGAAAAAACCTATGTTGCAGCCACAAGGCCTTCATCAGGGACAGACAAACAAAAAGCAGAAGGGAAAGAAAGTGAGCATTAAGTGGAAAACATAATATTATATAAATAAGAGAAAACACTCCCTGGTATGTATCGCATGTTAGAATTAAAATATCTGCAAATCTATCCATCTTTTCATTTCCATATATTTTGCAGTGGGCAAGATCTTCCCGTTCTGTCACTTTAAACAATTTATAATTGATTTCCATTAGTGCTTAAGAGAGACTGCCTAATTCTTTATTTACTTACTTACTTACTTAGTCGTTCCCCTTCTACCATGAGGTGTAGAGGTTTGGAAGAGAGAGCGCCAGACTATTCTATTGGCTGTCTTCCTCCTGGCCTGGTTCCATTCTAGTCCTCGGTCCTTCAAAGATTGTCTAATATTATTCTCCCAGCGGACTCTGGGTCGTCCTGGGGGTCTGGATCCCTGGCTCTTTGTTTCCCATGCTTGTCGTGGTAGCCGATCTTCTCCCATTCTGCAGACATGGCCAAACCATCTTAGTTGGGACTGTTTTACTCGGGTCTGCAGGGAGTGGGATTTTAGGCCTTGACGTATCGTCTGGTTGCGGACCATGTCTTGTCTTGTTACTTCAACCACCTTCCTCAGATACCTCATTTCTGAGGTTTGGATCTGGCTTTTATGGGTTGTAGTCATTGCCCATGACTCGCATCCATATGTCAAGACTGGGACATAGGTGGAGCGGTATACAGCCATCTTTGTTTTCTTACCAACCTCTCTCTTGCTGAGGAATCCTCGATTTATGGCCTGAAATAGTCTCCCAGCTGCTGCTTTTCGAGTGGCCAACTCTTCTTTGATGCCTCCCTTCTTCTTTATTTTTATGTTTTTTTTTAAAGGCAGTTGTGACAGTTTATGGAATCTGTAACGAACACTATCTTGCCATTAGCATTATTTCTGTTTGTCATGCTCACTAATATATGTTAGAGCCCCTTTATCATATAAGAGTTATGCCAACTATGTCAGAATCGAAAACGAGGCTGAACGCCGTAGGCGCCATTTTCGGCTGGACAATACCAGGGCTAGTAGCGAGAATAAGCATCGAGTAAGATTTTCTTTTTTTTTTTAATTAATGAAGATAAATATCCCGTTCAACCTCTGATGGGTTATAATTAGGATATATATTGTTTTCAATTCCAAATAATATGAACAACTGCCAATATGAGAAAGTGGCATCACATTTGTCAAATCATTGTAAATAGGGACGATTACAATTATGCTTATAGGGCCTACGTTAAATAAATAAAAATAAAAAAGAAACTCTGGAAAGTGGAGGGGTGTAAAGGCCTGGTGGTTCCAGTTATATAACTGACTTTAACAGATATTTAATTGACTTTCGCCATTAAAAGTCATATGTATTGTAAGAACAGCATCAGACCTTCACATTCCCAGCCACTATATATTAACATTTGTTCGTGTTAAATATTGTTTGACTACATTATGCAGTTCCCTAGGTCTGTCTATTCTTAACACCTCTTCTATATTTATAAGATTATATTTATTTATATATTTATAAGTATATTTATATTTAATAAATATTTCTGGAATGCAGAGGGAGTGAACAGCAAGCAGGCTGGATACAGCAAAAGCAAAAAGACAGAGCTGGAAAACATCTTGTATGAGAAGCAAGTCAGTGTTTGCTGTATCCAAGAGACTCACTTGAAAGCAGATCAAACCTTTAAAATAAGGGGATATCAATGCTTCAGATCCGACAAAAAAGATAGACGAAAAGGAGGAGTACTTACTCTTGTAAGGAATAACATTCATGCACACGAAAGGAAAACCTACATGGATGGAGCAGAATATCAGCTGTTGCAGATAAAGGTAGACAAGATGGAAATAGAACTCCTGAACTATTACTGTCCGAACAACAAACCCCTGAGTCTCAGCTCTATACAGGTACCAGCCACCAATTTTATAGCAGTTGGAGACTTTAATAGCCACTCCCAGAGCTGGGGCTATAACCATCTGGATTACAGAGGTGAAGAGGTTGAAACTTGGCAAGATGATCACTCCCTAATCCTAGTCAATAATGCCACAGATACTCCTACCTTCTACTCCAGAGGATGGCACACAACTTCAACACCAGATCTTGCCTTCTCCACACCAGATATAGCTGGATCTATTAGTAGAGAAGTAGGAGACCAACTAGGGGGAAGCGACCATCGCCCAATCTTTCTTACTGTCCAGAGTGCAACTCTCAGTACAGGCCCAGCCATTACAAGATGGAACTACAAAAAAGCCAACTGGGGTTTATTCAGGCATCAGGTGAACACGCTGCTGTCTACCCTCAAGGTACAGAGCAGAGACATTAATGAAGTGGTAAAAGACTTCAACAGATGCATACTACAAGCTGCAAAAGAAACCATTCCCAAAGGATGCCGGCGTAACTACATACCATACTGGTCCAGCACACTCCAAGAACGTCAGGAAGCTATGGACAGGGCTAGAAAGGACGCAGAGTCTCAGCCTTCACTTGAAACTCACAACAAATGGAAAAAGGCTGTAGCAGAGTTTCAGAGAACAAAGCTAGAAGAAAAACGGAAAAGCTGGAGAACTAAAACGGCATCGCTGAACCTTGAGAAAGACGGCAGGAAACTTTGGAGATTAGTCAAGTCTCTAAATGAAGAGCGTTCCTCACCTAGGCAGACTATCACATTGGATGAAGGTGGCAAACTTTTCAGAGGAAAACAAGCTGCAGACTTGTTTGCTAGAAGATACAGTTCAGAAAGCAACTTACCCATTAACATAGATCATCAGAGAGAGATAAGAAAAGAAATACTGGCAACCATGGGACAGACAGATACTCCTGCCCCAATGAGGGAACCCATCACACTAGGAGAACTACAGAAGGCTATTTCCAAGCTTAAGTTTCAAAAGTCACCCGGCCCAGACAAAATCAGCAACGAAATGCTAGTAAATCTGAGCTCAGCAGCAAAGACAAAACTGCTTGAGATATTCAACCACAGCTGGTTGAAAGGAACGGTACCCCAAGTATGGAGAGAAGCCATCACAATACCCATACTAAAGAAAGGGAAATGTAAGACTGAGGCTGCAAGTTACCGGCCAATCAGTCTCACAAGCTGTGTTGGGAAGACTATGGAGCGAATAGTCAACCACAGATTGAAATGGTATTTAGAGTCTGAGCAGATCCTGGTGCCGGAACAAGCTGGATTTAGAGAATGCTACAGTATAGAAGACCAAGTTACTTACTTGTCTCAAGCAATAGAAGATGCCTTCCAGGAGAAGAAAAAGGTCCTAACGATCTGGGTCGACTTCAAGCAGGCCTTTGACAAGGTGTGGAAAGATGGCCTCATTGCAAAACTTAGGAGAAGTGGAATCCAAGGCAACATGATGAAATGGATCCAGTCATACTTGCATAACAGGAGAACTAGAGTCACTCTTGACGGTCTGCAGAGCAGAAAAGTGTTGCTCCATCAGGGGGTACCTCAAGGAGGAGTAATTTCCCCAACACTCTTCCTTGTTTACATCAATGACCTGGTGAAAGATCTCCCTGCAGGAGTTAAAGCTGCCTTATATTCAGATGACCTAGTACTCTGGTGCACTGATGAAAATGTCACCACAGCAAATTATAGAATGCAGCGGGCAGCAGACATGCTAGTGTCATGGGCAGAGAAATGGCTTATCACAATAAACACAGACAAAACCTCCACAACACTATTCTCCCTCGCCCCCAAGGACAAATCAGCTAACATACACCTAGGGACAACCGTGATCAAGGAAGAAAGCAACCCCACCTATCTTGGGGTGACATTTGACCAAAGGCTTACATGGAATAAGCATATTGAAAATGCAGAAGGAAAGGCCCGAAGACGACTAGGCATACTCAGAAAATTAGCAGGTACCAACTGGGGAGCAAATGAACGAAATCTAAAGAAGATTTATAATGGAGTAATAAGACCACACTTAGAGTTTAGCTCAGCAGCATGGTCATCAGCTGCTAACTCACATCTGCAGTCTTTGGACAAGGTGCAAAATCAAGCTCTCAGGCTCATTACAGGAGCCATGAAAACTACACCAATAACAGAGATGCAGAAGGTTGCTGGATTACAGACATTGTCCCATAGAAGAGACACAAAAACCATGATCCAGATGGAAAAGTACAACAGTATGCCAATGCACCCAATGAAGGCAAGACTAGATGATCTGGCATTAGGACGTCTAAAGCGTAGCAGCTTTGTGCATCGGGGGAAAAGACTTATAAGACAGCATCAAGAAGACCTATCCATGAAGACAACACCACTGAAGCCCACCCTATACCCTGTACCATGGGAGCAGGCCAGCAGTGCCCTCCAAATTAATACATCAGTCAGTGGTCTCACAAGTGGATGTGAGTATAATGATCTGCAAAAACGAACTGCTACATTGAGTATGATCCAAGAAAGCTATCCCGATCAATCATGGATACATGCCTATACAGATGGATCAGCAACTAATGCTGTTAGGAATGGAGGTGCCGGTATCTTTATCTCATATCCTGACAACCACTATGAGACTAGGCACATTCCCACTGGTAAATTCTGTTCCAACTATACAGCTGAGGTTCAAGCTCTAGAGCAAGCTGCAAATATGATTTATAACTCCAACTCTGACTGCCACCAGGTAGTCATCCTCACAGATGCACTGTCTGTCCTGCAAGCTCTCAAGGGTGGTAAACTCCCGCATCTGAGAAATGAACTAAACAAGGTAGCTGCCAAAAAGAGAACCATACTTCAGTGGGTACCATCTCATTGTGGTGTACCCGGAAATGAAAAGGCAGATAAACTTGCAAAAAAGGGAGGAGAATGTGAACAAGAAGATAATGAAGTCACATACTTTGAGAAAAAGAGAGCTATCCAGACTATCAGAAGAGAACAGAACCAACCCAAAGACGACTATCACACTCTTGACCGGCAGGGACAGATAACTATTTTTCGACTCAGGACAGGGCATAACAAACTGAATAAACACATGCACAAGCTACGATTGTCTGCTTCACCACTGTGCACATGTGGATTAAACGAACAAACTGCTGAGCATGTTCTACAGGACTGTCCTCTGTATGACCAGTTAAGAAAGATATACTGGCCCAATGACTCAACACTAAACTCAAAGCTATATGGAGTTAAAGAGGAACTTCAAACAACAGTCGAATTCATCATGAGAACTCGTCTGACGGTGTAATCATCAAAGATGCGATCGCAAGAAGAAGAAGAAGAATAAATATTTATATTTATATGTTTATATAATTTTAAATTATATAATATAAATGGTAATTTCCTATCTTTCGTACCTTTTTGCTCCGCAGTGAATATGTATAGTCAAGTGTTGTTTCGTAGCGCTTAGGGTTAGGATTAGGGTTAGAATTAGGGTTAGGATTAGGGTTTGTGTTAGGGTTAGTGTTAACCATAATACTAACCCTAATTCTAATCCTAACCCTAAGCGCTACGAAACAACACCTAACTACATATATTCACTGCGGAGCAAAAAGGTACGAAAGATAGGAAATTACTATATAAATTATATAATTTTATAATTATATAATTGTAAAATATAAAATTATATAATAAAAATAACATTTTATATCTTAATCTATTTTGGCTTCCTTTTGATCTTTTCAGTAAGTGGGTAGTCTATGATTGCTCTATGATCTCATATTTTATATATATATATATACATACACACACACATACACATACATACACACACACATACATACATACACACACACACATATATATATATATATTAATATATAAAAATTATATAATAAAACTATAATTAAATTATAATTAATTTTTATTATTTTTATTATATTGTTTTACAAGGTAGTATGTTTTGCTAAGTGTTGCAATTCTACCGGAATATTTGTTGCTAAATAGTGGAATTCTTACGGAATATAAAATTCAATGGAGTATGTGTTAAAAATTCACGCTACTGATTCTATTCAATAAACCGGTAAGTAAACTAGTTTTCTTCTTTTTGTTTTGTTAGTTGAAATGCAAAGAATAGTACAAATATGTGCTACTGTATTTGCATCTAATTTTATTTCAAATTATTAGTTAACCTAAAAGAAAATGCATACTGGGTCTGAAACTCGTGATTGGGTCCATTTTCCTGCAATACGGGTACAGCCGAAAATGGCGGCCAAATTTTAGTTGGCGTAACTCTTATATGATAAAGGGGCTCTAATATATGTGATATTCACATCCTGTTTGTCATACTTCCTGTTTGTTATACTCACATCCTGTTTGTCATATACACTTCCTGTTTGTAATGCTTGCACCTTTTTTGTGGTACTGACCCCCTGATTTGTAACACGGGACGTTACTGTCAAATTATGTGGTTATATTTATTTACCAGCTGTCAAAGAAGTCATTCCCACTTTGTATGCAAAATATCCACACCGCCTTGAAGCAGAACCACCACCTACGTCATGGTGCCTGATTGCAATATGGACTCTTCCTGAAAGGAATTGGGCTATCCCTAGAAGAGGCCATGAAGTTTTTTAGAACAGAATTCACCAAAAGCATGGACATAGATACGATGAGCATTATATTGATTCTGTGTGGATGTGGATTGGTGAGATATAAATTGATCATGTGTGGATGTGGATTCATTAAATGTTATTTTGATTCTGTGTGGATTGGTGACATATTATATTTAATATTGATTCTATGTGGATTGGCGAGATATTATATTGATTGTGTGTGGATGTGTGTCAAATGATAATGATGATCATGTTTGTATTTGTGGTAAGGAATCAAGAAGTTTTATTTGTAAAATATGTAATTCATACAACATATACCCAATAACACACACCAATTCTACACGGTGTTACAGAAGGGACAGCATATGTGGATTGGTGATATTTTATTTTGTGTGGATGTGGATTGATGAGATAATATATTAATTCTTTGTGGATATCAACATAATATTATGTTGATCCTGTGTTTGTGAAATTATACTAGTGATTCTGTTTTGTTATCCTGTGTGGGCATCTGAAGAGATGAAAAAAGAGTAATACTGCTGCTCCACTAATGGGAAATGGCTAGCAGCCTGATCCTGTATTTCAAGTTGCTAAAAAAAAAACCAGCTCTGTAAGAGACCCATGATATTGTGTACTGGCTTTCTGCATTGGGGCCAACTGTAATGGTGTTACACTCATTGGTAGTTCCTATCTTTAGCTTGTTAAATAGATGGTAGGCTACTCTAATCTGTTGTGGCCTGTGCAGAGTCTGAAGATTACCACTTGTTCTCTTATACTGAGCTGGAAATATGCATCATTTTTAGGTGGCCTGGATGCTCTGCATCCCACTTGTTCCTGTATCTGCTTCTGATAAAACTCTTTGCCTCTTCAAAAAGTTATGCTTGTGTCAGGTTGAAGTCACTTTCCACCTTCCTTTGCCAATCTGTCAGCTTCTTCATTGCTGGGGATGTTGCAGTGAGATGGATCAACTGTATCACAGCTCTTTTGAATTGCTGACATAGTTTGTGAAGTATTACTCTTAGACCATCCAGGTCTGCATTAATCTGGCTCTACATGACATGTGACTGATTTTGCGAGACTTTTTCACATATGGTTTATGGTAGTATTTCTGATTGGTTGTAGAAATGATTGGAAAATTATTCATATTATTTGTTCTATTTAGATCTAGATGTGATGGGAAAATGATACATGATAGCCATTCTGTTTGAATGTAGATATGATGGAAATATGATACACAAAAATGGTTCTGTTTTGATGACGATTTAATACATGATAGTAGTAAAAGAACAAAGTAAGTAAGTAGTTGCTTTATGTGGGTACTGTCTAGTGTTATTACTGCAGCTGTCATTTGATCCCAGTTGTCACATTTAACATGTTTTGCTTTTGTGTGTTTTCCTTTTTAGTTTGACAAGAAGTATGCCTATGGAATACGTTACAATTACGGGAAGGAAGGCAAAAAGACGGACTATACACCTTATGGCTGTATGAAGATTATCATGAACAATCCTCCTGCGGCTGGAGATTCTCATGGTAAGATGAGTTAGAGTTGTCTCAAGACTGTGAGCTGAATAAAATAAGTTTTCATGCGAGTCTTAATAGAGTAAAGGGGGAAGGGATGGAAAGAAATTCACACTCCTCTCACGTTAATTCCAGAGTCAGATCTCTAACTAGACCTAGAAGCACCTCCATGTGGTGCTTCCTGGAAACTGGCAACATTTGAGTTACCACATCAGCGCTTCATGGATCAAGTAGCCACATCAGAGTGCCCTAGCATCACGAGTCCCCCCTGATAGTGAAACATGTTGAGAACCTAGCGTTGCACACAAAACTTGGGGGAATCACTTGAGCCCCAAACATAACTCTGGCTTTTACCAGGTTGGCTATGTGCAGGAAGATCTCACAGTGAATAAATGACAGACCTGGGAAGTGGTTCTATGCCAGGTGTGATGATTCCTTGTGCAAGCCCAAAGCTGGAACACAGCATTTTAACCCTGCGTATTTGGAGAGCCCCCATTTTACAAAATGAAGTTGCCAGCCCCACGCATAGTCTCGTATTAGTTGCCTCCTACAACAAACCTGAAGTAGCAGTGGTCCTATTCTTTGACACTGAGAGAGCCACCCCCCCCCCCCCCTCCCCCCCCAGAACGACACAGGACAGGGATGTCATGTGCTGTTATATATTCATTTTAGTATGTACGAGGGAAGGTCAAAAAGTAATGCCTCCTATTTTTGATGTATGTAAATACTGCATCGGTGTGCAATTTGTAAATTTAGCAGGATTCCTCAAACACTCTTCTGCACTGTATAGCATTATCAACCTGTTTCAGTAACAGGTGGCACCACTGTAACAGTTTAAAAATGGCTGCCAAAGACGTTCAGTTAAAACAACGTTATGTCATAGAATTCCTCAATGCTGAAGGCGAGACCCCAATTTGCATCCACGAACGTTTGAAGAATGTTTATGGAGATTCAACAGTGGATGTTAGCACTGTCCGACGTTGGGTACATCGTTGTGACGAAGCTGAAGTAGGTCAATCCTCAATGGCTGACGCAAAGCGGACTGGCCGTCCGTCTACCGCAGTGACTCCACACAACTTTCATCGAGTTGATGGCATCATTCGTGGTGACCTTCGGATAACACTGGATGAACTTTCTTCCATGTTGTCCATTAGTAAAGGCAGTGTGCAGGACATCATTAAAGACCTGGGTTATTCAAAAGTTTGTGCACGGTGGGTACCCAGAATGTTGACAGACAGACATAAAAAAACAAGGAAAACCATGGCCATCAACCTCCTGCACCGTTACGAAACTGAAGGAGAAGAGTTTTTATCGAATATTGTGACAGGTGATGAGACTTGGGTTCATTTTTTTTTAACCAGAATCCAAGAGGCAGTCAATGGAATGGCATCACACAACATCGCCGACAAGAAAGAAGTTCAAAAGTTCACCATCTGTAGGGAAAGTTATGGCCTCCATGTTTTGGGATGAGAAGGGTGTGATTCTTCTCGACTTCTTGGAACAGGGAAACACGGTGAATGCAGACCGTTACATTGAAACTTTGAAGAAGCTTAGAGGTCGTCTTTGGCGACTTTACCCATTAAAAGATCAGAGAACTGCACTACTGTTGCACGATAATGCCACGCCACACACCGCTAAACGCACCATTGATGCGATTGCAGAATTTGGCTGGACATTATTACCACATCCCCCTTACAGTCCCGATCTTGCACCTTCTGACTTCCATCTGTTTGGACCACTGAAAGAAGATCTTCGCGGACATCACTTTGAGGACACTGAGACCCTTAAACGCGCCGTACGCCAGTGGCTTAGGAAAAAGGACACACATTTTTACCGTGAGGGGATACATGCCCTTGTGAGAAGATGGACAAAAACTGTAACAAATAACGGAGACTACATTGAGAAATAAATTTTTGAAGTTCAGACTTGGGGCTACATTTCAATGTGAATTTTATCTGTTTTCTTGCCTATTGAATGAAATTAAAAATTACGAGGCATTACTTTTTGACCGCCCCTCATAGTATACTGTGCTTACAATTTTCTTATGTAATAAACAGTTGTGCATAATTTAATATGTTATGTTCTGTAGTTCTGTCATAAGTTTGGATCAGCATGTGTTTGTTATGAGATATACTGTTCTGCACATGTAAACAGCCATCTTAATGTTCAGTGTCAAATTTGTTTCACCATCACAAAAATAATATTAAACTTAATAAATGATTCCAAATAATAATACTATAACTTTATTTGTTCTCTTAGTTTTCATGCAGCAGAAATTACATTTCAGCAAGGGCTTTTTGTTTTAAAATCTCTTTTACTCTGCAGGATGTCCATTCAGACATTTTGAAAAATTATGGTGCGTATTATACACGAATTTCCATTTTACCAGAAAATATTTGGCTAAATCAAGCATTCGTATTATACACGAGTGCGTATTATACGCGAGATTTTACGGTATGCTGATGAGTTTTATAGTTGCTAGTGTAAGCTTATGGTTGATAAGGTCAATCAGAAAGTTGCCATTGTGAGTTTTGTGGCTGCTAGTGCAAGTTGATACTGTGTGTTCTGTGGTTAAGTTTCAGTTTTACAAGTGCGAACTTTATGGTTACTACTGTGGGCTGTATAGTTGCCAATGATTGTTCCATTTTATCATTGCTATTTTTAGTTCTTCAATTGCTGTATGAAACAAATGATGTGCTCATTGTATGGACATTTGTCTGGAGTTGAAATATGGCAACTTCTAATTAAATGTCTTTGATTATGCTGTCATGACAATGTATTTGCTGGCCTTGTTTTTTCAGTGTATTTTAGAAACATGGACATAAGATATTGTTAGCGTAGAGAGAACTGCTACTTGTGTACTGCGTGTGACTTCCAGTAGAATAACATACCATCAATGATATGGTCACCTTGTGTGTTGAGTGTGACTTCCAGTAGAATAACAAACCATCAATGATGTTGTCACCCTGTGTGTTAAATGTGACTTCCAGTAGAATAACATACCATCAGTGATGTGGTCACCCTGTGTGTTGAGTGTGACTTCCATTAGAATATCATACCAGCAATGATATGGTCACCCTGTGTGTTGAGTGTGACTTCCATTAGAATATCATACCAGCAATGATATGGTCACCCTGTGTGTTGAGTGTGACTTCCAGTAGAATAACATACCAGCAATGATTCGGTTACCCCCAGGGCAAGAGAGGCAGAGGTAGACCAAGAAGCACATGGAGAAGAGTGCTGGAAACAGAAGTGAAAATGATGAGAACGTGAGATGATGGCACGTGACAGGAGGACATGGCATGTGTTTGTTGAATGCCTATGCTTTTTGGGAGCGGAGGGTAATGAATGAATGAAGTGGTCACCCTGTGTGTTGAGTGTGACTTCCAGTAGAATAACATACCAGCAATGTTGTGGTCACCCTGTGTATTGAGTGTGACTTCCATTAGAATAACATACCATCAATGATGTGGTCACCCTGTGTGTTGAGTGTGACTTCCAGTATAATAACATACCATCAATGATGTGGTCACACTGTGTGCTTCCTGCAGGGGTCTCTGTGAAGACTCATAGGACTACTGCTACCACAGGCATGTGATAAGAGGCAACTCCACATCCAGGTACATACACATTTCACCTTGCCAAGTCCTCCTGTCACATGTCATAAGAAGCAACTCCACATCCAGGTACATACACATTACACCTTGCCAAGTCCTCCTGTCACATGTCATAAGAGGCAACTCCACATCCAGGTATATACACATTACAGCTTGCCAAGTCCTCCTGTCACATGTCATAAGAGGCAACTCCACATCCAGGTATATACACATTACACCTTGCCAAGTCCTCCTGTCACATGTCATAAGAGGCAACTCCACATCCAAGTATATACACATTACACCTTGCCAAGTCCTCCTGTCACATGTCATAAGAGGCAACTCCACATCCAGGTATATACACATTACACCTTGCCAAGTCCTCCTGTCACATGTCATAAGAGGCAACTCCACATCCAGGTATATACACATTACACCTTGCCAAGTCCTCCTGTCACATGTCATAAGAGGCAACTCCACATCCAGGTATATACACATTTCACCTTGCCAAGTCCTCCTGTCACGATGCCAAGTCCTCCTGTCACATTGCTAAGTCCTCCTGTCACATGTGACCTTGCCAAGTCCTCCTGTCACATGTCACCTTGCCAATTCCTCCTGTCACATGTCACCTTGCCAAGTCCTCTTGTCACGTGTCACCTGCTTAAGGTCTTTACAAGTCTTCTACTTCAATTTTATTTCTGTCTCTTGTTCTCTTCAGTCTACCTCTACAACTCTTCAGTCTACCTCTACAACTCTTCAGACTACCTCTACAACTCTTCAGTCTACCTCTACAACTCTTCAGTCTACCTCTACAACTCTTCAGTCTACCTCTACAACTCTTCAGTCTATCTCTACAACTCTTCAGTCTACCTCTACAACTCTTCAGTCTATCTCTACAACTCATACCCTGGGGATTCCAGCTTTGACTGTCCCCAGCCTACCCACAAGGCAGCAGTGTGTTCTCTGTTTGACAGGTTTCTAAAAAAATTTTGAAAATTACTACCGTCAAAAGTTAAGTCGCCATATTGGCAAGGGGAGAACACTTCTATCTTATTGTAATATCACCGGAAACGAAAAGGCTGACAGATTGGCAAAGGAAGGTGGAAAGCCACCTCAGCCTGATGCAAGAATAACTTTCGAGGAGGCAAAGATTTTTATCAGTATCAGATACAGAAACAAATGGGAAGCAGAACATCCAGGCCACACACAAAATGATGCTTACTACCAGCTCAACAGAAGAGAACAAGTGGTAATCTACAGACTCCGCACTGGCCACAACAGATTGAGATACCATCTATTCAACAAGCTAAAGATAGGAACTACTGATGAGTGTAACTATGGCACTGATAAAATGACTGCTGAACATCTGCTTCAGATTTGCCCAACATATTTGGAACAGAGAAAGTGCATATGGCCGACACCAGTACCATTCGTAGAAAAGCTCTGCAGAGATTCAAGTAGCCTCAAACTGACCACTGTTTTCTTTGAAAACATTCAAGTAGACATCTGAGAGTGTACGAAGAAGTATTCTTATTTTGATATCATCATCTGTTCTATTTTGCTGGTTGATAATATAATATGGTCAAAAAAAAAAAAAGATGCATAATAATTCACCTTATACCTTATCATTTACATTCCAATGAGACTACAGCC
The DNA here is from genome assembly GCA_024509875.1 of Oreohelix idahoensis. NCBI lineage: Eukaryota > Metazoa > Mollusca > Gastropoda > Stylommatophora > Oreohelicidae > Oreohelix > Oreohelix idahoensis. The sequence continues at coordinate 293,333 of JAMPIV010019448.1, read as the reverse complement.
ACACAGCTGTAATGTTTAATAAGTCAGCTGAAAGTTGGATGTTTTCATATCTCTGTTCAGTCATCATCATCATCTACATTCCAACTGAGACTATGACTACACAGCTGTAATGTTTAATAAGTCAGCTGAAAGTTGCATGTTTTCATATCTCTGTTCACAGTCATCATCATCATCTACATTCCAATGAGACTACAGCCACACAGCTGTAATGTTTAATAAGTCAGCTGAAAGTTGGATGTTTTCACATCTCTGTTCACAGTCATCATCATCATCTACCTTCCAACTGAGACTACGACTACACAGCTGTAATGTTTAATAAGTCAGCTGAAAGTTGGATGTTTTCATATCTCTGTTCACAGTCATCATTATCATCTACATTCCAACTGAGACTACAGCCACACAGCTGTAATGTTTAATAAGTCAGCTGAAAGTTGGATGTTTTCACATCTCTGTTCACAGTCATCATCATCATCTACATTCCAACTGAGACTATGACTACACAGCTGTAATGTTTAATAAGTCAGCTGAAAGTTGGATGTTTTCATATCTCTGTTCACAGTCATCATCATCATCTACATTCCAATGATACTACAGCCACACAGCTGTAATGTTTAATAAGTCAGCTGAAAGTTGGATGTTTTCACATCTCTGTTCACAGTCATCATCATCATCTACATTCCAATGAGACTACAGCCACACAGCTGTAATGTTTAATAAGTCAGCTGAAAGTTGCATGTTTTCATATCTCTGTTCACAGTCATCATCATCATCTACATTCCAACTGAGACTACGACTACACAGCTGTAATGTTTAATAAGTCAGCTGAAAGTTGCATGTTTTCACATCTCTATTCACAGTCATCATCATCATCTACAATCCAACTGAGACTACGACTACACAGCTGTAATGTTTAATAAGTCAGCTGAAAGTTGCATGTTTTCACATCTCTGTTCACAGTCATCATCATCATTTTCTGTTGTGCTTCTAATGAAGCATAAAGCCACCACTACAACTAGTACACTTACAGGAAGCCTCAACTAAACAGTCACATGATCTTGCAGCAGAAATCTCAGTGGTTATTTGTCTTACATGATGGGAGTTGCCACCCGCCTGCACAACCTCACATTAGTTGCCATGTACGACATGCCTCAGCTGTAGCAGTCCTATTCTTTCTCCTTCCTCTCATACATCCCCAGATCTACACGGGACAAATACTTTAGTGGTGAGGAAAATACTTTAGTGGTGAGGAAAATACTTTGTCTCTACAGAGAGAAATCTCCCCGCCTCTCCTTCCCCCCCCTGGAAGCTACACAGGGGAGAAGACTCTATAGTCCAATAAAAAAAATACTAATATCAGTGAAGAGAGAGTAAAGACAAATAATGAAACATATGTCCTAGACATGGGTGGACAAGCGTACTTTATTTTTTCATAAACGTACTTTTGGGACTTGAATAAACTGTCCTTGTGGACTGACAAATGTTGAAAAATGTGCCTACATCAAAATTATTTGCAAAAATTCTTTGATATACATTATTCATCACTGTAACACCTAATATTCTAATGACATACATCTGTGTGTTCTGGAATTATTTTTGGCAAATTGTTAAGTACATATGATTTATTTAGTTAATGTTAATCTGCTTCGGAAGTAAACCTGTTTTTACACTTTAAAATCTCAGTACAAGAATATGTGCTTCCGCGTATGTCGGATACTTTGTACATCTTTTTAGTTGTTAACACTTATGCGTTCCTGGCATGCCAAAAGGAATGTGTCAGTTTTCAGAATCAAAAATGATAAATTTTCTTGTTTTCAAAAAAGACGAAGAAGAATGAGAAGCAGAATGTTTAATATTCACATCGTGAGCACACGTTTCTGTGACAAATAAAGATGGTGTTGATTAACAAAACTGTACGAACATTGATGAACATAAAACAGCACTAGGAAGGGACAGTTCATTGGCAAAATGTAGATTATTTTATTAAATATTGCACTTAACTGGAAGATGTTATTGCAGCAACAGTGGGTACTTTTACTTTTCACATCATTAAGCCTCACAACAATTTATAGGCCTTAGATATAAACTATAAATGACTGACACATTTCTGTCAATGTCTTAAGTAAGACAATCTATTAAAATTTATCAACATTACTTCACTCGTTCTTCATTTGTTTCTTGCTGCAGACAGACAGTCAGAAAAAATTGAATTAGTATTGCTATTTACAATTTTTAATTGCAATTACGCCAAAAACTTAAAGTAATCATAAAAGGTTTTGTATTTTGTTAGCATATCAAAAGTAAACAAAATATTTTGAAAAGTCTAAAAACACTGGCCCATTCAGAATTGTTTAAAAACATTAACTGTCATTCAGAATCTTTAAAACACATTGAGCACCATTCAGCATTATTTAAAAAAACAATGAGTCACATTCAGAATTGTTAACAACATGGATTGTCAATCAGAAATGTTAAAAACATCGAGTCACATTCAGAATTTTCACAAATGGGTGCTGGCGTATTACAGAGGGATTGAAATGGTATGACAAGATCACTAATGTGAACTCATGACAAGAACCAGATACGTGCCAGTGGAACAAGAGATGAGAAGAGGATGCTGGTGATGGATAGGACACACATTGAGGAAACCTGTAGATAGCATTACAAAATAGTCCTTGTTCTGGAACCCCCAGGGAAAGAGAGGCAGGGGTAGACCCAAAAAACACATGGAAAAGAGAACTGGAGACAGAAATGAAAATGATGAGGAAAACTTGGAAAGAACTTGAGCTGAAGTCATGTGACAGGAAGACTTGGCATGTGACAGGAAGACTTGGCATGTGACAGGAGGACTTGATATGTGTTTGTTGAAGGCCTATGCTCCTTGGGGAAGTATTGATAAATTCAGAATTGTTAAGAAAACATTGAATACCATTAGAATTGTTTTAAAAAAACATAGATTGTCGTTCAGAATTGTTAAAAATAGTGACTGTCATTCAGAACTGTTAAAAAACATTAAGTTTCATTTAGAACTGTTAAAAACATTCAGTGACATTCAGAATTGTTAAAAACTGACCAGATCCCTTTTGCTATTTTTTTTCCCATAATGCAAATACACAAGAGGTGTTTTAACTTTTGTCAAGCCAGACATCAAGGGAAGACAATGCTATGTCACTGAAATGTTCACTGCTTCTAGAGTACAGTATGAAATAAATATCCTGCTAGAAATGTCCATGATCACGTGATGACAAACAGGTCTCAGCTGGAAACAATGTGAGCAACAGAGAAATATGCTAGGGCTCAACTGCAGGAAGTTAACTGAAGAAAGATGAGTGGTAGAAAAAGACTAACCACACACACAGAGGTGGCCTGAATAATGTCAGCAAATATTATACGTAGACTGATTTTTTTGAGTCGAAGAACTTTTTTGTGTTTTATTTTAAATGTACTACATGCAAACTAAGGCCTCTGCTCCTTAGGGAGTTAAAAGATATTGATTGATTGACATGCAAGCTGGTTAAACTGGTCAGAGAGCATAAGGATTCTACCTCACTTCACTTTTGGTGAATGTCATCACTGTGTCCTCTTGTTAGATGTGATTAGTGTCCCCTTTTTAGTAAGCTCAGTTGTAAAGACTGTCCTTGTTTTAGGAAGGGTATCCTATTCACAAACCTCTGATACAAAATCCTATAACACAATGCTATATACTAAAAGTATAAAAACTTAGAATAATAGAAGATATTCTGCCAACTTGGATGTGACATTTATTTTAGCTTGCAATCATCGGTTTGAAATTTAGCCATAATGCTAGATATTTTAACTGAATTAACATGCCACCTTTAGCCTTACATGTCACCTTCAGCCTTACATGTCAGTAATTGAACGTTTTGTGCGTCTTGATTGACACCACTTCACTTCATCACACATTTGTTTTGTCTGAAGCCGTGCTCTGCAACAGATTAAAACTAGATTAAAAATCACTATTCACAAAATAAAGTTTAATTATTAAAAAACTTTCATGTTATTCTCTTGAAAAACCAAATTTACTTTTTGCTCTTATGTTAGCACTGAGTTTATTAAGTTATTACAAGGTTGCCTTCCTCATATTGAAAAAAAAAAATTATTATTTTCTGACATTTTTATATTCTGAAAAGAAAAAATATTTTCTGCTTAAATGTCACACTTTTAATATTAGAACTATTAAAGAAAGAAATTCAAGGCTTGTAAATTGTAAACAAAAAATACATATAAATCAATGGCAGACACTCTGAAGAAAGAAAGATTGAAAGATAAACAGACAGACAGAAAGTAAAAAAGAAAGAAAGAAGTAAGGCAAGAAAAAAACTATTAGTATAAAAGACTCTGAGATGTTTCTGAAAAAAAAAAAAAAGAATCATATATGAGTATGTGAACGAAATGTCATGCAGAAATACGTCTAGATGGAAAAGACAAAAGACTAGTAACATATACTGGGCACAAACTGGAACATGCCACATGTAGTAACATATACTGGGGACAAACTGGGACAGTCCCCATGTAGTAATACTTACTGGGGACAAACTGGGACAGTCCCCATGTAGTAATACATACTGGGGACAAACTGGGACAGTCCCCATGTAGTAAGACAAACTGGGACAGTCCCCAAGTAATAATATATACTGGAAACAAACTGTGACAGGCCCCCATGTAGTAACGAATACAGGGGACAAACTGGGACAGTCCACATGTAGTAAGATATACTGGGGACAAAATGAGACAGTCTCCATGTAATAACATATACTGGGGACATACGGGGACAGTCCACATATAGTAAGATATACTGGGGACAAACTGGGACAGTCACCATGTAATAACATATACTGGGGACAAACAGGGACAGTCCACATACAGTAACATATACTGGGGACAAACTGGGACAGTCACCATGTAATAACATATACTGGGGACAAATGAGGACAGTCCACATATAGTAACATTTACTGGGGACAAACTAGGACAGTCACCATGTAATAAAACATACTGGGGACAAACTGGGACAGTCACCATATTGGTCTCTGAGGCAACACAGAAAGAACTGGTCTACTGCTTCCTCAAGCATGCCACAAGAAGTGACTAATGTGAGGTTGTACATGACTCAATCATGCCACAAGAAGTGACTAATGTGAGGTTGTACATGACTCAATCATGCCACAAGAAGTGACTAATGTGAGGTTGTACATGACTCAATCATGCCACAAGAAGTGACTAATGTGAGGTTGTACATGACTCAATCATGCCACAAGAAGTGACTAATGTGAGGTTGTACATGAGCCTGGCAACCTCACATGATGAAACAGACTGATACAGAAACCATTGCTACAAAAGCATGAGGACTTTGATACAGACGTCCTGCAAGTAAGACCTGGCAAGAATTACTCCCCATGTATTGATATACAATGAAAAGTGAGACAAACATGTGTATTGTCACTTTTTCTATTTAGCATCTACACATTAACAAAAATAATGTCAACTGTATAGAAGAAATGCTAGAACTAAACATCGGGCAAGGTCTGTAAACAACCTTAGATATACAGATGATACAGTTTTGTTAGCTGAAAGTGAACAAACATTGCAAGAACTAGTGAAGCAAGAAAATAACATCAGTCATGAATCTGGGGCAGACATTAACACTGAGAAAACATGAACTACGATAATCAGCAAAATATATGAAAAACCAACTTTCAAAATAATAACGATGATACAAGAACAAATCAAAAGTTTCTCATACCTTGGGCACATAATAACAGAAGATGGCACATGTGAAACAAAAATCATGATCGAAGTAGGAATGACCTAAGCTGCATTCAGTAACATGAGACAGATATCAACGTCAGTTAGTGAACAAAGACCAATATACAACATCAGTTAGTGAACAAAGACCAATATACAACATCAGTTAGTGAATAAAGGAATATACAACATGTTAGTGAACACAGACCAATATACAACATCAGTTAGTCAACAAAGACCAATATACAACATCAGTTAGAGAACAAAGACCAATATACAACATCAGTCAGTTATCAGAGACAGCAAGACTTGTACACAACTAGTCACTGAACAAAGACCAATATACAACATCAGTTAGTGAACAAAGACAAATATACAACATCAGTTAGTGAACAAAGACCATACAACATCAGTTAGTCAACAAAGACCAATATACAACATCAGTTAGTGCATAAAGGAATATACAACATGTTAGTGAACAAAGACCAATATACAACATCAGTTAGTCAACAAAGACCAATATACAACATCAGTTAGAGAACAAAGACCAATTTACAACATGTCAGCTAACAGAGACAGCAGGACTTGTACACAACTAGTCACTGAACATAGACAGGTGTCACCGAAGAGTTGTGATGGAGACTTCCTCCTATTTCATGCTATGTCACTCTGACAGTCAGTCAGTCACAAGTGGAACATAAGGATGCAACTTTTGCTCATCAGCGAGTTCCATTTTGGCTTGTCTTCCTAGCCTCCTTCAGTCATGACTGACTATGGCGATAAAGCAACCTCAAGGTGATAGCCTTCAGCTGCTTTTTTTTTCTGGTGTTCCTTTCAGCATGTTCTTTTCTCTTCTGCTTGTTGTAAGAGCTTTTTTTTGCTCAGTCTGAGGTGGTGTCATAGGGAGCATCTCCACTTGGTTTGATCAGCAGCTTTGTCCTCCCAGGTTGCTGAATTTATGTCCAGTGCCCTCCTGTCTCTCTTGCACACATCTATGAGCCTCAGCTGTGGTTACCTGGTTGTTCTTTTGCCATGTGCCAGTTGTCCATAGAAAATATCCTTGGGGATGTGACCATCTTCCATGCAGTGGACATGACCAAGCCAGCATAATCTGCACCGTCAAAACTATTTACCAAAACAGCCAAACTTATTACCAAATCAGCCAAACATATTACCAAAACAGCCAAACTTATTATCAAAACAAGCATTTAGCGGGAAGCATTTAGTGAGCCACCCTTGCTGGCATATAGACGGGACAAAAATTTGAGGGACCTCCTAGTCCACAGCCGTCTGAAAACCGTCAACGATGGCCACTTTGGAACCAAGCCATGTAACCGTACACGATGTAAGACATGTCAGTATGTAATCGAAACACGTTCAGTCTCGTTCCCTAACGCCAAGTTCACCATCACCCATGGCTTCACATGTGAGTCACGCAATGTCATTTATGCTATTATATGCAAACGTTGCACCATTACGTACATCGGCCAAACGGGCACACGACTGGGCGACCGATTCTGCAGACACCTCTATGACATCTCTCAGTTTAATTCCACACCTGTGGCCATCCACTTCAATGGCCCTGACCACCACGGTGCCACTGACATCCAGGTGACAGCCATCAGATACTGTTCCTCGGACGCCAACAGTCGGTTTTGCCAGGAACAACGCCTCATCCATCTTATGGGTTGCCTCAAACCACACGGTTTGAATACCCAACATTCTTTTGTCTGAGACGCCTTTCTCTATCGAGTCCCTGTTGTATTATGACTTTCTACTTTGATGCGATCACCCTTTTTTTTTTTAAATTACCATTTTTTTAATTTAATAGTTTTATTTATTTATTTATTTTTTTATTTTTTTTTTAAATTTTTTTATTTATTTTATTTTATTTAAATTTTTTTTTTTTAAATTATTTTTTTCCTTTATTATTTTTTATTTTATTTATTTCTTTATTTAGTTTTTATTTTTATTTATTTGTTTTAAATTTATTTATTATTATTATTTATTTATTTATATTTTATTTATTATTTATTGATTACCTTTTTCTCACTCTTTTCCAGTCCTTGTTTTCATTATTTCTTATTTTTATGTACTATCAACTTCCTCTTTCCGGTTTAGTGGCAGCCATCTTGCTTTGCTTCACATGTGACTGGACTTAATATTAAGGGAGTTTTTTTCTCTTATTTTTATAGTTTCATGTTCTCTGCTTAATTCTCATTTTCTTTCCCTCCTGTCTCTTGTTTGTCTGTCCCTGACGAAGGCCTTGAGGCCGCAACGTAGGTTTTTCTTGTCCTTCTCCTTGTAAGACGTATTACTATTTGTGTGGGTGTGTGTGTGTTTTTTTTTTTTTTTTTCAACCAATTATCAAAACAGCCAAACTATTTACCACAACTGCCAAACTATTTACCAAAACAGCCAAACTATTTACCAAAACAGACAAACTATTTACCAAAACAGACAAACTAATTACCAAAACAGCCAAACTATTTACCAAAACAGCCAAACTATTTACCAACACAGCCAAACTATTTACCAAAACAGACAAACTAATTACCAAAACAGCCAAACTATTTACCAAAACAGCCAAACTATTTACCAAAACAGCCAAACTATTTACCAAAACAGCCAAACTATTTACCAAAACAGCCAAACTTATTACCAAAACAGCCAAACTATTTACCAAAACAGCCAAACTATTTACCAAAATAGCCAAGCTATTTACCAAAACAGCCAAGCTATTTACCAAAACAGCCAAACTTATTACCAAAACAGCCATACTACTTATGACTAAAACAGCTAAACTATTCACCAAAACACAAATAACACTGAACAAAGAAAGATGAGTAAAGATTATTTTGTACATATATAGAAACAAAATTATTTACTGTAAAAATTTTGACATTTGTAGACTTGGTTTCCCTGTCTTGGACCTGAATACGCTGGTATGACCATTCACATGCCGCTTGTCGTCGTATTTCTCTATGCTGTAGCGACCAGGACCTACTAGACTCTGAATGAATGAAAGATGCATTATTTAATGAAAGTAAAAGCTTGATACATTAATTTACACCATCAAATTAAAAATGTGTGTGATTCTGATGCTCTCATGTTTGCATGTGTCATCTGAATATTTAAAAAAAGGCAAATATTAATGTGTCTGTGCATACATTTTGGAATGTGCTGAGCAAAAATGTACTAGACAAGTCAAACTTTTGAATGAAGAATTGTTTGACATTTTGTACCAAAGCTGATACAGAAATAAAAAGCCATTTTAGCAAAAACTACTTACGGAACTTCTAGTGAAGAACTTTTGTGCCAGTTTGTCATCTCGTTTTGAAGATGACAAAAATCCTGGAGTGTTGACAGTTTTATGTTTGGGAAATTCCTTTGTGGTGTATGCACCTGGACCAGGTGTATCCTGGCAGATAAAGAAATACAGTTAACACCATTGCTGATTCCATAATTGAAATTCTGAAGTTAGTTATGACAATACCATTTTACTTCTGCTTCTACCCTCAAGACTGCTTACTCGTATATCAAGAGATGCATTTGCTCTAGCTAGTTTATAGAAAAAGCTCTTACATTTAACTCACCTTTATGTAAGGATGATGTGTATGTGAAAAAAGGAGAATCCTTTCAGTGGGAACTTCTGGGTACTGAGCTAACTTGCCAAAACGACCTCGAGAGTGGCATTTTGGGTTACAGAGTTCATCCACAAAGCTCTTAATATTATAATGACATGGTCCAACAGGAGTCTGTTTCTGTCAACAAGCAAAAAATTATAACTTCAGTTCTTGGAACACTCAGATAGGCAAACATTCACAAATATTTAAAAATATGTTCTCGTGCATTTAAACACAAAATTAATAACTAACAAACCAAAACAAAAATTGTATAATCATCATCATCATCGTCACCAGCACCATCACCTTCATCATTTCCTTTTTGCCTCCCAATGGAGCATGAAGCCACCATTACAGCAGCCTACACATGAACACTACTGGACGTCTGCAGCAGTGGTTTCTGCAGTAATAATCTGACCTTGAATGATGAGGTTGCCAGATTCATGCAGCTCTAATAAGTGACCTTTACCCTGTGATGTCTTCTAAAACTTTGCAGTTTGGCTATTCTTTTCTTGCATGTGGAGCCTGCGACATTTTAATGTTGCATATAACCCAGCTCCATCATGTAACATGAGTTATCATGTATCATGATATCATTTATTTCAGGAGGTAAACACTAGCTTTAGAAATTAAAATAGAGAAAGCTTGATATAAAGGAATATTCTAATATTTCACTGGATGGATAAATGAAGAAGCTATAGCATCAGTTTCTGTAGGAGCTCTCTACAACAAAAAATATAAGAATATGACCAAGCAAATATGACCAAGTAACCACCAAAACGTGACAGGAAATAATTATATTGTTCTATGTCTGCTGCGCGTCCTGAAGAAGTCACTAAATCTCTTGTAGACCTTTCATTCCTTCCAATTCCATTTAAACTGGATTGGATCTTTGATGTCAAACTTAGCATGATTTATGGTCAATGCACCATGAAAATATGTAATGGCCTGTGTGTTTAATTTAGCTTCCATTGTGGCAGTGTGTGCCGTTTCCATATTTTCCAAAAAAATGCACCATGAGAAGATTCAACACTCTCTGTTTGTCTTCTTCAAGGTATAACCTAACTCCACTCTTTCGTTTTCCTTCAGGGGTCCAAAGCATAGCTGTTCTTGTGATGGCATCGGGGTCTCTTCTGAGGACATGGCCAACCCAGCTCCAGCATCTGCCAGCTAAGATGGTGTGCATGTCCTCTTATTAGTCCTATTGTATGGCTCTAAAACATGAAAAACAACAAAACCAACCCAAAAAATACAGACTTTCATAAATCAGTGCTTGCATATAAGATCACCAATGTGAAACTGATGACAAGAACCAGACAAGATCACCAATGTGAAACTGATGACAAGAACCAGACAAGATCACCAATGTGAAACTGATGACAAGAACCAGACAAGATCACCAATGTGAAACTGATGACAAGAACCAGACAAGATCACCAATGTGAAACTGATGACAAGAACCAGACAAGATCACCAATGTGAAACTGATGACAAGAACCGGACAAGTGCCAGTGGAATAAGAGATGAGAAGATGCCGACGATGGATAGGACACATATTGGGGAAACCTGCTGATAGCATATCAAGGTGGTTCTTATTCTGGAATCCCCTCCTAAAGGTAAAGAGAAGTAGAGACAGACCAAAGAGAACATGGAGAAGAGAAGTAGAGACAGAAATGAAAATGATGCAAAAGACACTGAAAACCCTTGAGCTGACAGCATGTTACATAAGAACTTGGAGCGTGTTTGTTGAAGGCCTATGCTCCTTGGGGAGCAAAAGGGTATTGATTGTCTTTATTGATATATTATTTTCCTTTTGTTTCTGTCAATTTGTCTTCAAGAATCTCATGGAAAAGGAAGAAAAATCAAGAAGTTCTAGAAAAGCTAGAGGAAATCAGAAGGAACGAATGACCTCAAAAATAAGACAAACAATATAAGGTCAAGGTAACAGCAGATACTGCTGTAGTGGTGTGAAGTGTTAAAGACTAGGTCCATCATCAATGGGTGCAAACACCAGTTTCCTGCCTTGCCACCTTTGCCTTCCCTAACTCTAAAGTAGAGTCAGGTACCCATCTGTCGCAGATTACTTAGAGATATAGGAAGGAAGATGTGTCTGAAGCAAATAGACCATTACACACTAGTGTTCATACAGGTGAGCCAGTGTTGAGTGAAAGAGTTGACAGAAGGGCACAGGTTGGTGTCACCTTTCAAACTACTAAGTCTTATATTTCTCTGGCGGCGAATAACTCTTTCCTACTGAATCTTTTGAAAGAAGACATAGGTAGTAACAGTAGAAGTCGTACAAGGATGGAGAGTATGTTGTCTTTTTTAAACAGAATTTACAATTTACCAAGTTGAACTCAGAATGATTGTAAGTTTTCAACTGTTCAAAATGATTTTAATTACAGAAGAAAATCAAATCAATGTTATCATGTAGTTAGAAAAAAAATAAATAAAAGAAGATATAAAAGAAAGTTATGACATTAACTTATCTTCTTCTTTCTATATCTGCAATGTTGTTTCTTGTATAAACTTCACTGTCTTTTGTAGTTCATACAGAGGTCCGTATAGTTTTGCTTCCAGTGTTGTTTCTCTGGGCCAGTGGGTTTGCCTCAATATATCATATTCGGGGCAATCTTGAAGTACATGCTCCGCAGTCTGGGGTGACTGTCCACATGTACACATGGCTGAATTGCCAATCTTGAATTTTGTATTCATGTAGCTGCGGAGGTGGTTGTGTCCTGTTCTGAGGCGCAGAATGACAGTTTGTTCTGAACATTAACTTATAAAAGAATTGTGAATACTCTCAGTATTTTAAGTTGTCATAACAGGCTATTTTCCTCACTGATGGAGTTTTGGCTATTTCTTTGAAAGTGAACTCTGACCTTTGGCTTGATGTTTATGTTAACTTATCTGTTAGCCACTCGGACTTCTCTTGGACGTCACAGTAGGCAGGAATTTCCCACTGGATAATGTGCTTCAAAGTGGGCTACGGTCCTAGAGATGACTAGGCTTTTTGTTAACCTGATTGTGAAGTGATGTTGATATAGTGATGTTGACGAGATGTTGATACTTATATGCTGTTGAATGCTTTGGGTTGTTGGCTTGTGATCACTACTGGAGGTTTTGAGAAGTAAGCGCTTGTTCTCTTGTAGCATCGAGCAACTATGCGTTTTTCTCACACAGCAAGAACTTCGATAAAAATCCAGAATTCCACTGGTGCTGTAAACTCTGTTAGGATCTGCTCTGCCGGGAAGGGTTTTCATTGTGCAGTTTTCTCGCAACAAATTACAGTAATTAAAAACCAGAGATCAGCATCTTGTTGCTGTGAAATGGCCAGGATTCTGCACTTGCACTGTGGAAAATAATACAGATAATCAATCTTCTGTTTTATACAGATTTATTAACTACAGCCACTCTGGACATTTTTGTCTCAGAATGGTGCCTAATAATATATTTACCTAATCATGCTCATCAATCTTTTCTTAAAGGGGACTGTCTGTTTGTTTACAAATTCCTGTCTAGCAGTAGCCTCGCAACTAGTCAGGTTAAGTCTGGTCAATTATTGCTAAAAGCATACACGCCTGGCTGTGTGCGTCCATGCATGACTGCACTGCAGGAATGTTATTTCCTTCACTCGTTCACAACAGCGTCCTTCATTATTTGTAAGGAGTGCCCTTTAGATATCAGTTAGTATTTACATTATTACAATACATCAATTATATCAGTCATAATACATAAACGCAAAATAACTATAAAAAAATGTATACAAATTAAAGTGCAATATAAAGTATTTTACACTTTACATTAATTAATTAATCCCTTGATATATACTTAAGCAAATACTGAGATTCTACTTACCGCTCAAGACTGTTATCTGCTGCTTAAGAATTAGAATGTAGTTATACTCACGGCACATATAAATGTTGATATTGTGGAGCTTGATGCTTCTCTTCTAAAAGCCTGCATCTCTTCCAACAGTTTCTTAGCAAAGTAATTTCAAAACTTAGAATTTTCTCGCATGAAGTTAAAACAGGGAGATCTTTATCATTTCAGGAAAGTTCAATTAATTTCCCTCTCTCAGACAATTTACGACCGTGTCATTTCGCTGTGGTTTGACCAACCCAGCAGGCATCCAATACTCTGTGAACCCTTGGGTTTCAATTAAATGCAGAAATCGGAGGTCCCTAGAAAAGAATTGTTAATTGTGCCTTTGCACAAGAAGATTGCATATGGATCAAATCGCAGGTCTATTAGTGAAGACATTTCAAAAAATGGATAGAGAAAAACACAGGTGCAAATATTTCCTATAGATGGGTATGAAAAAAAATCGAAAAAAGGTGATTCGTCTTACGAGGACAAAAGACAAAGAAAAAGAAATATTTCCTAGAGAAACAGATAGAGGTAAAGGAAGATAAAAGTAAGCAATTTTGAGGGAAAAAAAACTTTGACAAAGCCTTCTAACAACCCTGTGACACCATCTACAGATGGGTAGACTGGAGCGTGACGTCACCGTGTTCTGTACCATAGTCAGTCAGATGCTCCAATATAGGACATATAAAGAGGCATAAAACCTTTCTGGAAACCATAATAGGAGGAAACGTTGAAGGCAAATGAGCAATGGGAAGACAATGCTATAAGTGGGAGGATAACATCAAAATATGGATAGAAAAGAGCTTATTGTAGCACGCAGCAAAGCAAGAGACTGAAGACATTGCTTGCAATCAACCTTAGATGTAGAGATGGTAACTGAACTATTGATCTGATAATAATAGTAGCCCTTCAGTCATAATTGACATGCGCCCCTGAGGTGATCTAATCATTTGCAAATATCATTCCAACTGCCAAAGGTGATCATATCTCTGCAGATCTTTCCTTAACAGTCATATCATTTCAATCCTTATACTCTACACAAGCATCCATTTATGAAATTCTGCATCTTTCTGGTTGTCATTATGTTGTTCCTCATACAATACAGGGTAGTGCAAAAGTAGGTACACAGTTTCTGTAAAATTTTTTATTCATTCGTTATTACAAAATAATTAATACTTATAATATAGAATAAGTGCATGCATAGTAAAAATATATGAAGTACATGTAAATAAAGTGTATTTCTACATACTAATAAAGTAACAAATAAAATAAAAACATTTATGTTATTAAAGTGTATTCCTACTTTTGCACCACTCTGTAAAAAGAAAAGTTCATCAATTCTTGTGTTGACTTTCTTCATACCATGATGTTATATTGTCCTGTAGCTTCTTTCTTGCTTGTGTTGACTTTCTTCATACCATGATGTTATATTGTACTGTAGCTTCTTTCTTCCTTATACTTTTTGTCCTGCTGTCACCAGATATTCAAAATTGTCTGTTCTCATAACATGCCAGAGTTTTATTTTTATCCAGAGGTGCTGAATAACCATTAAAAAATACTAAAAAAAGCATATTTAATATATATATATACATTCCTGGCAGCCCTAGTGTTAATTTTAATGACATATCTATTTTAAAATGACATACAAAATGTCAAACTATATTAACTCTAAAAGGATGTGATGCATTTACAAAGATTAATTGCAGGAAATTTGTATCGCTTCCTGTTTTCACACAGCATCAAAATGCTGTTATTTTCACGAATTTTTTTAAAGTTCAGTAATGTAATAAATTAACAGATAGTTGTAAAGGAATTTGAATGAGGAGTAACAAAATATGAAATTGGGGCAACACAAAACAAACACTGGCTTCCTGGCCTTTAAGAACCTGGCAAGATCAGCCCTGAATACTGGCCACATGTCTTTTAGGAGTTAAAATTAAATGAAAAATGTCAAAGTATTTTAAAGCTATAAGGAAGATATCACAGTAAATCAGATGGAGATATTTACAGGGGCAGCTTGGTATCCTGCAACAATTGGATCATCCCTCTCTGCTGTGAAAAGTTTGTATGGTCCCTTCAAGCCGGTGACTTTATTTAACAGCTCCTTTGTAAAGGACTTATAGTTGTAAGTCCCTGGCGCCAAGAGGGAACCCTTAAATAAACAAAAGGAAAACCAAAACAACTGTATTTACAAATTATAAATTTTACAAGTAATAATCTGTTAGAGATAATGGTCTAATAATAACAACACATCATTTAGAGATACGGTCTAATAATAACAACACATCATTTAGAGATAATTGTCTAATACCAACATATCATTTAGAGATAACTGAGATGATGATAGGAAACTCTTTACAGAGTGATACAACAGGAGGCAATCTGATCATCAGAAGGAGTCCCCACATCCGACAAGTGTTTCGGCCCGATATACTCCTTTACACTCTAAGGGGGGCAGGCCCACTTGGGTCATGACTCCCAAGCGTCTCAGCCTCCTGTTGTCTTGTATCGAAAATGAACCCATTTCACTTATGGTAGCAACTTTAAAATCCACAACTCCGCCAGCCGTGGAGGCAATTGTGAAAGTAACAAAGAGAAGACAAATTATTCCGTTCGTTCCGTCGCACATCTGTTACACATAAGAATTTCACCATGTTATCTGTGTACTCAATTTTTTCTAATGCAAGGTATATAACTCTTGGAATTGGAGTTACGTTTTACTTTAGGTGGTTACCTGTTCTTATGCCCTTCGGTTGCCGATATTATTGCGGGTTGACCGATGTTGGGTCATGTCCATTTATGGAGCGCTCAGGCCCACTTTTCTTGTAAACGTTTGCAACCTGCGTCGATAGTTATTTCCTATCCTTATAAGGCTCGATTTTTAGTGTAGTTCTTAGAATGTGCCCATAGCTTTGACGTTGTGTGAATTGTATTCAAGTCGAACGGTTCTGCGCATGTCTGTTGTTTGGTTGTGGTTTTGTACCAGCTTCCGCCCGGCAGTGCCACAGATTTTGTCGAGTGAGACAGACGCGTTTTTCAGCGTCTGTCATGATTATATTGTTCGGGAAATGGAAGTCCTCTATAGTGTTCATCTCAGATGATATTTCCTTTTTGTGATTCAAAGCGCCTGGAGGCGAGTGAGTTGTGTACTGATTCTTGAAGAGAAGGTAATTACTCTACATTTGATTATCATTGTCGCTAACTTTTATGATTGACCTTTTGTGCCTAGTTGTCAACTTTCCCTGGGCGGGGAAGAGTCGACGTTATGAGAAGCTTTCAACTCACGAATCACCATGTTGTTATGCATCGGGTTGATGCATGTCCTAAAGGCTATCTGCTTGTTGGACTTTACTGCTCTGGCGGTTCTATGTCAGTCTAGGTTTGATACTGTTGTTATTTAAGGAAATCAGAGGACATTACTTGATACTCCAGAAGTCGTGCCTGTCTTGCTGGAGGTCAGGGAAGGAGAAGGAATTTAATTTCCTACATTTATACATTTATAAAGATATCGACTGTTATAGAAAAGGATGATGGTTTCCACACCTGAATATATTTACAGTCGTTTATGATGCATTGAAGCCCATGATTTGATTCACCATTATTATGCTGTCTGCTGTCGAATGTTGTGCTGACTATGTCGATATAATGAAGACTGTTCTACATGTTAATGTCTACACATCTTGTCATTGTAGCGTCCCAATAAATGATGGAAACGTCACTGGCAGTTATAACATTCATTGACTTTCTACGTCGTGAGTTTATGTGACGTCCTGTGTGGACTCTACTTTACTGCTACCTGCTTGACTCCACATATACACAAACCAGACCAAAGACACCATACTTCTGCGCCTTCATCATCTCTGGTGTCTAGTGGTGATACATCCACCCTCAACATTTGGTAGGATAATCAGCCATTATCATTTGGTGGCTTCTGCACCTTTATCAACATCACAACTAAGGACACACACTGAGATACCTGCGCAAAGCCGACGAGGCTAGCCACTGGGCGCTAGCCACTGAAATTCTGTGCCTAACACCTCTTATAATATACACCGCCTGTTGCCCCTCAGTCACAGCCCTTTCACTAGTACACCAAAAATCTCAAAGTATTGTGGACTTAGAAAAATTCCTGGTGTTTTCTGTACCGCAGCATTTACTGTCACGATTTCCATTGCCCATTGCGGTTGTTCCACAGCAGCCTGATGCCTTTTTGGCAGTTTCACTAAGCCTCTTCAGTGCCCTTGTTCTCGACTGTCCCATCAGCCCCAACAGTTTCAATAGATCATACACTGATGCAGCCACCAGCCCTCTTGCGCCCACCTCAACAGCCATGACTCTTGCAGTGAACCCATCGTGTCTCAGATCCGCGGCCAGATCACTATACTTGGCCGCTTTGAACGAATGTTGCTCGTCCAATCTGGATTCAAATGGCATGGTCAGTTCAATCAGTATGACCTGAAGCATTGCTGAAGAATGAAGCACTATGTCCGGCCGTCTCCGCGATTTTCTGATACTCTCTGGATATGCCCCTCGTCCAGGTAGGTCTACCGCCATCTCCCAGTCGTTTGCACAATCAAGAAGAGATGGTAAACTGCTACCAGGTTTACTCGGTTTGGGGTGTGCTGACTTTCCTGCCCTCAGAAAGTATGTATTTGCCGTGCTCGGCCTGGGTTTGCTATTCACCTTCATCCTTGCCAGAGCTATTGTCGCAGCAAGCTCATTTAGCACTTTGTTATGGCGCCAAGTGTATCGCCCTTGCCCTAATGACACCTTACACGCTGAGAGCACGTGTTCAAGTGTCTGCCTACCCTGGCACAGGGGGCACTGCTCATCATCCGATTTTCCCCATTTTACAAGTAATAATCTGTTAGAGATAACAGTCTAATAATAACACATTATTTAGAGATACGGTCTGATAATAACAACACATCATTTAGAGATACGGTCTAATAATAACAACACATCATTTAGAGATACGGTCTAATAATAACAACACATCATTTAGAGATAATTGTCTATTACCAACACATCATTTAGGGATAACTGTCTAATATCAACACATCATTTAGAGATAACTGTCTAATATCAACACATCATTTAGGGATGATTGTCTAATATCAACACATCATTTAGAGATACGGTCTAATATCGACACATCATTTAGAGATAACTGTCTAATACCAACATATCATTTAGATATAATTGTCTAATATCAACACATTATTTAGAGATAACTGTCTAATATCAACACATCATTTAGGGATGATTGTCTAATATCAACACATCATTTAGAGATATGGTCTAACATTAACACTTCATTTAGAGATAACTGTCTAATATCAACACATCATTTAGGGATGATTGTCTAATACCAACATATCATTTAGGGATGATTGTCTAATACCAACACATCATTTAGAGATAATTGTCTAATACCAACATATCATTTAGGGATAATTGTCTTATACCAACATATCATTTAGAAATAATTGTCCAATACCAACATATTCTGTAGAGATAATTGTCCAATACCAACAGTTGAATAAAAAAATAAAAATAAATACACACACACACACAAATAGTAATACGTCTTACAAGGAGAAGGACAAGAAAAACCTACGTTACGGCCACAAGGCCTTCGTCAGGGACAGACAAACAAGAGACAGGAGGGAAAGAAAATGAGAATTAAGTAGAGAACATGAAACTATAAAAATAAGAGAAAAGAAACTCCCTTAATATTAAATCCAGTCACATGTGAAGCAAAGCAAGATGGCTGCCATTCAATACCAACACATCATTTAGAGATAATTGTCTAATACCAACATATCATTAAGAGATAATTGTCCAATACCAACATATCATTTAGAGATAATTGTCCAATACCAACATATCATTTAGAGATAATTGTCTTATATCAACATATCATTAAAATATAATTGTCCAATACCAACATATTATTAAGAGATAATTGTCCAATACCAACATATCATTAAGAGATAATTGTCCAATACCAACATGTCATTAAGAGATAATTGTGCAATACCAACATATAAATCCTATGGTTAATATGAACAAGAATGTTTTCATATTTTTGTCATGAGTGTATGAGTGTATGAGTGTATCTGCTGCACCGATAAAATGACTGCTGAACATCTGCTGCAAAAGTGCCCAACAAATGAAGAACAGAAAGCACACTGGTCATCACTAATACCACTCTTGGACAAACTCTATGGAGATACCAACAACCTTAGAGTGACCACTGGTCATCACTAATACCACTCTTGGACAAACTCTATGGAGATACCAACAACCTTAGAGTGACCACTGGTCATCACTAATACCACTCTTGGACAAACTCTATGGAGATACCAACAACCTTAGAGTGACCACTGGTCATCACTAATACCACTCTTGGACAAACTCTATGGAGATACCAACAACCTTAGAGTGACCATTGGTCATCACTAATACCACTCTTGGACAAACTCTATGGAGATACCAACAATCTTAGAGTGACCACTGGTCATCACTAATACCACTCTTGGACAAACTCTATGGAGATACCAACAACCTTAGAGTGACCACTGCTTTCTTTAAATTTATTCAAGTTGACATCTGAAAGTGTACAAAGAAGACAAAGCTATTCTTTTTTCATCAAGTACCACGTTGACTATGTAGCTGATCATGTTTTCTGCATCTTCTTGTTCCTAGTTCTTCTTCTTCTTCTTTGATCCTTAGCCGCCGACCGTCAAAGCAGTCAGTGGCCATCACGCCTAGTGGCGTCTTGTAGGGCAACAACAAATTGATTCCACTTTGCTCGGTCGGTGGCCATTTTTCGTACAGTGCCCCAACTCTGGTTCATTCTTTGCATCTCAGCCTCCACAGTCCTCCGCCAGGTTGTTTTTGGTCGGCCTCTCTTTTGTTTTCCTTCAGGGGTCCAAAGCATTGCTGTTCTTGTGATGGCATCGGGGTCTCTTCTGAGGACATGACCAACCCAGTTTCAGCGTCTGCCAGCTATGATGGTGTGCATGTCCTCTTGCTTGCTACGAGTAAGCAGATCTTGGTTAGTGATGGTATTCGGCCAAAAGATTCGGTGAATTTTTCTTAGGCATGTTGTGTGAAAAGAGGACAATTTGTTCCTAGTGCTGTTAAATAATTCTGCTGTTGACCTGCAAGATGTCACGAGGACAATTGTGATATACATGGCAATGTAGTGGAGTACTAACTGCGTAGTTGCTACAACAGTTGTGGCAAAGTTGTTATTACCAGGCCTAGCAATACCAATGCATATTTCCTGAGAGTAGGAACCAAATATTAGCTTACCAACTATTCTTGATGGTGCAAACGGCTACGAGATGGCAGTAGACCTTCTTGCATGAGGGAAAAACCATGAAATCATTAGGAAGTCTTGAGGATCACCAGATATAATGCGGCAACCAATTTTGTTCGCTGCAGATTGTAATGATTGAGCTAACAGTGCCATTTGAATCCAAATTAGATGAGCAGCATGCATTCAAATTGGCCAAATATAATGATTATGGTCACGAGGTTGAGACGAGAGGGGTTCACAGCAAAAGTTAAAATGTAGAAGTAGGAACAAGTGTAGGATCTACTGAAACAGTTAGGCCTGAAGAGAGAGTCAAGATTAAGATCAAAAGCACATAAGGGGCTTATCAAAACTGCAGAAACATTATCATGCTAGCCATGGAACAACTGCAATGGACTATAGAATTGAGGACAGTAATTTATATACAACAAAAATTGTTACTTTCACAATTGTCTCAAGTTGGCAGAATGGATAAAACTAGGCATGAACTTGAAAGTTGCAACCAAGGTGGAGTGGGTTTAATTCCAAGCACAGGCAGAAAAAAAACAGTGGGAGGCTGCCACTTGTGAGTCATCAAGTGCCCCCTCCCCCACCACTGAATGTGATTAAAGGGCTGAAACACTTGTCTGAACAACCTGATTATTTCTGATAATCAGATTGCCTCCAGACCACACTTCTGATGATCAGATTGCCTCCAGATCATCAGAAGTAGTTAGGCGTGAAGAGACAGTCAAGATTAAGATGAAAGGCACTAAAGGGGCTTGGCAAAACTGCAGAAATGTTATGCTAGCCATGGAACAGATGCAAGTAACAAGGTGACCACTGCTGTCTTTGAACATTGAACATATTCAAGCTGACCACTGCTGTCTTTGAACATTGAACATATTCAAGCTGACCACTGCTGTCTTTGAACATTGAACATATTCAAGCTGACCACTGCTGTCTTTGAACATTGAACATATTCAAGCTGACCACTGCTGTCTTTGAACACTGAACACATTCAAGCTGACCACTGCTGTCTTTGAACATTGAACATATTCAAGCTGACCACTGCTGTCTTTGAACATTGAACACATTCAAGCTGACCACTGCTGTCTTTGAACATTGAACATATTCAAGCTGACCACTGCTGTCTTTGAACATTGAACACATTCAAGCTGACCACTGTTGTCTTTGAACATTGAACATATTCAAGCTGACCACTGCTGTCTTTGAACATTGAACATATTCAAGCTGACCACTGCTGTCTTTGCACATTGAACATATTCAAGCTGACCACTGCTGTCTTTGAACATTGAACATATTCAAGCTGACCACTGCTGTCTTTGAACATTGAACATATTCAAGCTGACCACTGCTGTCTTTGAACATATTCAAGATGACCACTGCTGTCTTTGAACATATTCAAGCTGACCATTGCTGTCTTTGAACATTAAATATATTCAAGCTGACCACTGCTGTCTTTGAACATATTCAAGCTGACCATTGCTGTCTTTGAACATTAAATATATTCAAGCTGACCACTGCTGTCTTTCAACTTTGAACATATTCAAGCTGACCACTGCTGTCTTTGAACATTGAACATATTCAAGCTGACCACTGCTGTCTTTGAACATTGAACATATTCAAGCTGACCACTGCTGTCTTTGAACATTGAACATATTCAAGCTGACCACTGCTGTCTTTGAACATTGAACATATTCAAGCTGACCACTGCTGTCTTTGAACATTGAACATATTCAAGCTGACCACTGCTGTCTTTGAACATTGAACATATTCAAGATGACCACTGCTGTCTTTGAACATATTCAAGCTGACCATTGCTGTCTTTGAACATTAAATATATTCAAGCTGACCACTGCTGTCTTTGAACATATTCAAGCTGACCATTGCTGTCTTTGAACATTAAATATATTCAAGCTGACCACTGCTGTCTTTCAACTTTGAACATATTCAAGCTGACCATTGCTGTCTTTGAACATTGAACATATTCAAGCTGACCACTGCTGTCTTTGAACATTGAACATATTCAAGCTGACCACTGCTGTCTTTGAACATTGAACATATTCAAGCTGACCACTGCTGTCTTTGAACATTGAACATATTCAAGCTGACCACTGCTGTCTTTGAACACTGAACACATTCAAGCTGACCACTGCTGTCTTTGAACATTGAACATATTCAAGCTGACCACTGCTGTCTTTGAACATTGAACACATTCAAGCTGACCACTGCTGTCTTTGAACATTGAACATATTCAAGCTGACCACCGCTGTCTTTGAACATTGAACACATTCAAGCTGACCACTGCTGTCTTTGAACATTGAACATATTCAAGCTGACCACTGCTGTCTTTGAACATTGAACATATTCAAGCTGACCACTGCTGTCTTTGCACATTGAACATATTCAAGCTGACCACTGCTGTCTTTGAACATTGAACATATTCAAGCTGACCACTGCTGTCTTTGAACATTGAACATATTCAAGCTGACCACTGCTGTCTCTGAACATATTCAAGCTGACCACTGCTGTCTTTGAACATATTCAAGCTGACCATTGCTGTCTTTGAACATTAAATATATTCAAGCTGACCACTGCTGTCTTTCAACATTGAACATATTCAAGCTGACCACTGCTGTCTTTGAACATTGAACATATTCAAGCTGACCCCTGCTGTCTTTGAACATTGAACATATTCAAGCTGACCACTGCTGTCTTTGAACATTGAACATATTCAAGCTGAACACTGCTGTCTTTGAACATTGAACATATTCAAGCTGACCACTGCTGTTTTTGAACATTTAAAATATGTTCAAGCTGACCACTGCTGTCTTTGAACATTGAACACATTCAAGCTGACCACTGCTTTCTTTGAACATATTCAAGCTGACCACTGCTGTCTTTGAACATATTCAAGCTGACCACTGCTGTTTTTGAACATTGACATATTCAAGCTGACCACTGCTGTCTTTGAACATATTCAAGCTGACCACTGCTATCTTTGAACATATTCAAGCTGACCACTGCTGTCTTTGAACATATTCAAGCTGACCACTGCTGTTTTTGAACATTGACACATTCAAGCTGACCACTGCTGTCTTTGAACATTAAACATATTCAAGCTGACCACTGCTGTCTTTGAACATATTCAAGCTGACCACTGCTGTCTTTGAAAATTAAACATATTCAAGCCAACCACCGCTGTCTTTGAACATTAAACATATTCAAGCTGACCACTGCTGTCTTTGAACATTGAAAATATTCAAGCTGACCACTGCTGCTTTTGAACATTTTCAAAAAGACCACTGCTGTCTTTGAACATTGAACATATTCAAGCTGACCACTGCTGTCTTTGAACATTGAACACATTCAAGCTGACCAGTGCTGTCTTTGAACATTGAACATATTCAAGCTGACCACTGCTGTCTTTGAACATTGAACATATTCAACCTGACCACTGCTGTTTTTGAACATTGAACATATTCAAGCTGACCACTGCTGTCTTTGAACATTGAACACATTCAAGCTGACCATTGCTGTCTTTAAACATTGAACATATTCAAGCTGACCACTGCTGTCTTTGAACATTGAACATATTCAAGCTGACCACTGCTGTCTTTGAACATTGAAAATATTCAAGCTGACCACTGCTGCTTTTGAACATTTTCAAAAAGACCACTGCTGTCTTTGAACATTGAACACATTCAAGCTGACCACTGCTGTCTTTGAACATTGAACACATTCAAGCTGACCACTGCTGTCTTTAAACATTGAACATATTCAAGCTGACCACTGCTGTCTTTAAACATTGAACACATTCAAGCTGACCACTGCTGTATTTAAACATATTCAAGCTGACCACCGCTGTCTTTGAACATATTCAAGCTGACCACTGCTGTTTTTGAACATATTCAAGCTGACCACTGCTGTCTTTGAACATTGACATATTCAAGCTGACCACTGCTGTTTTTGAACATTGACATATTCAAGCTGACCACCGCTGTCTTTGAACATTAAACATATTCAAGCTGACCACTGCTGTCTTTGAACATTGAAAATATTCAAGCTGACCACTGCTGTCTTTGAACATTGAAAATATTCAAGCTGACCACTGCTGCTTTTGAACATTTTCAAGCTGACCACTACTGTCTTTGAACATTAAACATATTCAAGCTGACCACTGCTGTCTTTGAACATTGAACATATTCAACCTGACCATTGCTGTTTTTTAACTTTAAACATATTCAAGCTGACCACTGCTGTCTTTAAACATTGAACATGTTCAAGCTGACCACTGCTGTCTTTAAACATTGAACATATTCAAGCTGACCACTGCTGTCTTTGAACATTGATCATATTCAACCTGACCACTGCTGTCTTTGAACATTGAAAATATTCAAGCTGACCACTGCTGTCTTTAAACATTGAACATATTCAAGCTGACCACTGCTGTCTTTGAACATTAAACATATTCAAGCTGACCACTGCTGTCTTTAAACATTAAACATATTCAAGCTGACCACTGCTGTCTTTAAACATTAAACATATTCAAGCTGACCACTGCTGTCTTTGAACATTGAACCTATTCAAGCTGACCACTGCTGTCTTTGAACATTGAACATATTCAAGCTGACCACTGCTGTCTTTAAACATATTCAAGCTGACCACTGCTGTCTTTGAACATTAAACATATTCAAGCTGACCACTGCTGTCTTTGAACATTGAACATATTCAAGCTGACCACTGCTGTCTTTGAACATTGAACATATTCAAGCTGACCACTGCTGTCTTTGAACATTAAACATATTCAAGCTGACCACTGCTGTCTTTGAACATTGAACATACCCAAGCTGACCACTGCTGTCTTTGAACATTAAACATATTCAAGCTGACCACTGCTGTCTTTGAACATTGAACATATCCAAGCCGACCACTGCTGTCTTTGAACATTGAACATATTCAAGCTGACCACTGCTGTCTTTGAACATTAAACATATTCAAGCTGACCACTGCTGTCTTTGAACATTGAACATATTCAAGCTGACGTCTGATGGTGAACAAAGAAGAAGATGATATCCACCTGTCCCATATCTTCTCTCTTTGTAATCCTCTATCTCTTTTCTCCCTTCAATCTTTCCATTTGTCACAATATATTCAACTTTTCTTCTTTTTCTCATCATCCTCAATTTCTGTTTTACCCCCCACAGAACATGGAGCAACCATTACAACTGACCTCCCTACAGAACATGGAGCAACCATTACAGCTGACCTCCTTACAGAACATGTAGCAACCATTACAGCTGACCTCCCTACAGAACATGGAGCAACCATTACAGCTGTCCTCCTGACAGAACATGGAGCAACCACTATAGCTGACCTCTCTACAGAACATGGAGCAACCATTACAGCTGACCTCCTTACAGAACATGTAGCAACCCTTACAGCTGACCTCCCTACATAAAAGGTAGCAACCCTTACAGCTGACCTCCCTACAGAACATGGAGCAACCATTACAGCTGACCTCCCTACAGAACATGGAGCAACCACTACAGCTGACCTCCCTACAGAACATGGAGCAACATTACAGCTGACCTCTCTACAGAACAAGGAGCAACCATTACAGCTGACCTCCCTACAGAACATGGAGCAACTATTACAGCTGACCTCCTTACAGAACATGAGGCTACCATTACAGCTGAACTTTCTACAGAACATGGAGCAACCATTACAACTGACCTCCTTATAGAACTTGGAGCAACCATTACAGCTGACCTCCCTACAGAACATGGAGCAACCATTACAGCTGACCTCCCCATAGAACATGGAACAACCATTACAGCTGACCTCCCCACAGAACATGGAGCAACCATTACAGCTAAACTCTCTACAGAACATGGAGCAACCATTACAGCTGACCTTTCTACAGAGCATGGAGCAACCATTACAGCTGACCTCCCTACAGAACATGGAGCAACCATTACAGCTGACCTCCCTACAGAACATGGAGCAATCATGACAGCTGACCTCCCTACAGAACATGGAGCAACCATTACAGCTGACCTCCCTACAGAACATAGAGCAACCATTACAGCTGACCTCCCTACAGAACATGGAGCAACCATTACAGCTGTCCTCCTGACAGAACATGGAGCAACCACTATAGCTGACCTCCCTACAGAACATGGAGCAACCATTACAGCTGACCTCCTTACAGAACATGTAGCAACCCTTACAGCTGACCTCCCTACATAAAAGGTAGCAACCCTTACAGCTGACCTCCCTACAGAACATGGAGCAACCATTACAGCTGACCTCCCTACAGAACATGGAGCAACCACTACAGCTGACCTCCCTACAGAACATGGAGCAACATTACAGCTGACCTCTCTACAGAACAAGGAGCAACCATTACAGCTGACCTCCCTACAGAACATGGAGCAACTATTACAGCTGACCTCCTTACAGAACATGGAGCTACCATTACAGCTGAACTTTCTACAGAACATGGAGCAACCATTACAACTGACCTCCTTATAGAACTTGGAGCAACCATTACAGCTGACCTCCCTACAGAACATGGAGCAACCATTACAGCTGACCTCCCCATAGAACATGGAACAACCATTACAGCTGACCTCCCCACAGAACATGGAGCAACCATTACAGCTAAACTCTCTACAGAACATGGAGCAACCATTACAGCTGACCTTTCTACAGAGCATGGAGCAACCATTACAGCTGACCTCCCTACAGAACATGGAGCAACCATTACAGCTGACCTCCCTACAGAACATGGAGCAATCATGACAGCTGACCTCCCTACAGAACATGGAGCAACCATTACAGCTGACCTCCCTACAGAACATGGAGCAACCATTACAGCTGACCTCCCTACACAACACAGAGAATGAATACAGCTGAACTCTCTACAGAACATGGAGCAACTATTATAGCTAACCTCATTACAGAACATGGAGCAACCATTACAGCTGACCTCCCTACAGAACATGGAGCAAGCTTACAGTTGACTTCCCTATAGAACATGGAGCAACCATTACAGCTGACCTCCTTACAGAACATGGAGCAACCCTTACAGCTGACCTCCCCACAGAACATGGAGCAACCATTTTAGCTGAACTCTCTACAGAACATGGAGCAACCATGACAGCTGACCTCCCTATAGAACATGGAGAACCATTGCAGCTGACCTCCCTACAGAACATGGAGCAACCATTACAGCTGACCTCCCTACAGAACATGGAGCAACCATTACAGCTGACCTCCCTACAGAACACAGAGCAACCATTACAGCTGACCGCCCTACAGAACATGGAACAACCATTACAGCTGACCTCTCCACAAATCATGGAGCAACCATTACAGCTGACCTTTCTACAGAACATGGAGCAACCATTACAGCTAACCTCCCTTTAGAACATGGAGCAACCATTACAGCTGACCTCCCTACAAAACATGGAGCAAGCATTACAGCTGACCTCCCTACAGAACATGGAGCAACCATTACAGCTAACCTCCCTACAGAACATGGAGCAACCATTACAGCTGACCTCCTTACATAACATGGAGTAACCATTATAGCTGAAATCCCTACAGAACATGGAGTAACCATTACAGCTGACCTCCCTACAGCTGTGGTTTTTGTAGCAGTTAGTTTTATATGATAAGGCTGCCAACTACAAGCACAACTTTAGTCACCACGTACGGCATGTATGAGGCTGCCAACTACAAGCACAACTTTAGTCACCACTTACAGCATGTATGAGGCTGCCACCTACAAGCACAACTTTAGTCACCACTTACAGCATGTGTCAGGCTGCCAACTACAAGCACAACTTTAGTCACCATGTATAGCATGTGTCAGGCTGCCAACTACAAGCACAACTTTAGTCACCACGTACGGCATGTATGAGACTGCCACCTACAAGCACAACTTTAGTCACCACTTACAGCATGTATGAGGCTGCCAACTACAAGCACAACTTTAGTCACCACTTTCAGCATGTATGAGGCTGCCAACTACAAGCACAACTTTAGTCACCATGTATGGCATGTGTCAGGCTGCCAACTACAAGGACAACTTTAGTCACCATGTACGGCATGTATGAGACTGCCAACTACAAGCACAACTTTAGTCACCATGTACGGCATGTATGAGGCTGCCAACTACAAGCACAACTTTAGTCACCACGTACGGCATGTATGAGGCTGCCAACTACAAGCACAACTTTAGTCACCATGTACGTCATGTATGAGGCTGCCAACTACAAGCACAACTTTAGTCACCACGTACGGCATGTATGAGGCTGCCAACTACAAGCACAACTTTAGTCACCACGTACGGCATGTATGAGACTGCCAAATACAAGCACAACTTTAGTCACCACGTACGGCATGTATGAGGCTGCCAACTACAAGCACAACTTTAGTCACCATGTACAGCATGTATGAGGCTGCCAACTACAAGCACAACTTTAGTCACCACGTACGGCATGTATGAGACTGCCAACTACAAGCACAACTTTAGTCACCACGTACGGCATGTATGAGACTGCCAACTACAAGCACAACTTTAGTCACCACGTACGTCATGTATGAGGCTGCCAACTACAAGCTCAACTTTAGTCACCACGTACAACATGTATGAGACTGCCAACTACAAGCACAACTTTAGTCACCATGTACGGCATGTATGAGGCTGCCAACTACAAGCACAACTTTAGTCACCACGTACGGCATGTATGAGGCTGCCAACTACAAGCACAACTTTAGTCACCACGTACGGCATGTATGAGGCTGCCAACTACAAGCACAACTTTAGTCACCACGTACGTCATGTATGCAGAAGCAGTAAGTCTATTCTATCTTTGTTTCCCAAGAGATCATCAAAAACTACCACAGGGCGCTCGTTGTCACGTGACGCACCCAAATTAAGTAGCTGGCTTCTTTCTAATGTCAGTAATAAGCTTCGTTTGTGACTGGGTTATCTCAGGACATCCTCATCCCTTTTTTTTTTAGCTGTCCATGGTATTCTGACTGTTGATTATGTAACAATTTATTTTACACAAGGAAATAGCCAGGTTTCTGCGCAACCTCATTGTAACCACCTCTCACAAGACAACACACCATCTAGGACCTGATTTCCTGTTCTCTTCTAGGTCTCCTCTGCCCCCCAGGGATCACTTAATGGAAACAACAAAATATAAGACATTTAATAATCCTCATCATTTTTGTGTGCGCTCCTTACAGACCATGAAGTAACTACCACAGCTGGTCCCCTGGCAGGACGTCTGCACCAAACATTGACATTCTCTTGTAGCAGCAGTTTCTGTGGCAATTAGTTTGACATGATGAGGTTGCCAGCTGTATGCACAATCTCATATTAGTCACCGTGTACAACATACCTATATTAGTCACCGTGTACAACATACCTATATTAGTCACCGTGTACAACATACCTATATTAGTCACCGTGTACAACATACCTATATTAGTCACTGTGTACAACATACCTATATTAGTCACTGTGTACAACATACCTATATTAGTCACCGTGTACAACATACCTATATTAGTCATCGTGTACAAAATACCTATATTAGTCACCGTGTACAACATACCTATATTAGTCACTGTGTACAACATACCTATATTAGTCATCGTGTACAACATACCTATATTAGTCACCGTGTACAACATACCTGAGGGTGCAGTATTTCTCTGTCTCTCCAAAGACCCCCGGGAAGTACATGGGCAAGAGAAAAAAAAGGACATTTAGCAGTAGCCTCTTTGTTATACTCACATCTACAAAATGCTTAATAGCCCATTATAAAATGAAGAAAAAGAAGATTCACAAACATTACTCACCACCGAAGGTAAATTTCTCTTGCGGTCACCAGCATCTAGCATTCCTTTTGTACTGTAAGACCTGCGTGCTTTGTCCTCTAGAGCTTTTTGTGGAATGCCACCAATTCCGTAAGTTCCGGGACCTGGTGTACAACTCTTGCAGATGATATATTAAATTAGAAAACTTTTTATTACATGGAAACTTTATCATTTTTTGTTAGATGAACACTTTATAATGTTTTGTTAGAAGGAAACTATAGTTGTTTGTTAGATGGAAACTTTATAATTTTTTGTTAGATGGAAGCCGTATGATTTTTTATTAGATGGAAACTTTATAATTTTTTATTAGACAATAAGTAGTTTAAAAAAAAACAACCTCTTTTCAGTAATTACAAAACTTCACTGTTTTTATTTTTAGCTGTTTAATTACACTTGTTTGTTGTATTTAATGTTTCTTCTCTTGTACTTGTTTTATTCCATGTGTCTATTGTGCTTGGAAAAAGAAAAAGTGAACAAGACATTCCCCCCCCCCCCCCACCCCCGTTAAACATGTTGAGAACACAGCACTGCACATTATGCTTGATGGAATCACTTGAGCCCCAGAATTAACTCCAGCCTTTACCTGGCAAGAGGGTCTCATAGAGTATTGGATACATGACATGCAAAGGGTGCTGGGAATTGACTGTGCAAGATGTGACAACTCCTTGTGAGAGCTCAGAACGACATCACAGTATTTTAACCCTGCACATTTGGACAGCCCCTCTGGATGATGATGAATATATAGTATGCCAACCACCTTCCACCCTCCCCCTTTCCAGCTTTAAACCAGATGTGAGAATTCTTTAAATTCATTTCAAGCCAGAACAGCATACCCAGAACAGCATACCCAGAACAGCATACCCAGAACAGCATACCCAGGACAGAAACTAGAGCTCATAACTCAACAAGTTCACGAATTATAGATAACCCACAGTGACAGCCTAAGTTCATGAATTATAGATAACCCACAGGGAAAGCCTAAGTTCACGAATTATAGATAACCCACAGTGACAGCCTAAGTTCACAAATTATAGATAACCCACAGTGACAGCCTAAGTTCACGAATTATAAAAAACCCACAGGGAAAGCCTAAGTTCACGAATTATAGATAACCCACAGTGACAGCCTAAGTTCACGAATTATAGATAACCCACAGGGAAAGCCTAAGTTCACGAATTATAGATAACCCACAGTGACAGCCTAAGTTCACGAATTATAGATAACCCACAGTGACAGCAAAAGTTCACGAATTATAGATAACCCACAGTGACAGCCTAAGTTCACGAATTATAGATAACCCACAGTGACAGCCTAAGTTCACGAATTATAGATAACCCACAGTGACAGCCTAAGTTCACGAATTATAGATAACCCACAGTGACAGCCTAAGTTCACGAATTATAGAAAACCCACAGGGAAAGCCTAAGTTCACGAATTATAGATAACCCACAGTGACAGCCTAAGTTCACGAATTATAGATAACCCACAGTGACAGCCTAAGTTCACGAATTATAGAAAACCCACAGGGAAAGCCTAAGTTCACGAATTATAGATAACCCACAGTGACAGCCTAAGTTCACGAATTATAGATAACCCACAGGGAAAGCCTAAGTTCACGAATTATAGATAACCCACAGTGACAGCCTAAGTTCACGAATTATAGATAACCCACAGTGACAGCCTAAGTTCACGAATTATAGATAACCCACAGTGACAGCCTAAGTTCACGAATTATAGATAACCCACAGTGACAGCCTAAGTTCACAAATTATAGATAACCCACAGGGAAAGCCTAAGTTCACGAATTATAGATAACCCACAGTGACAGCCTAAGTTCACGAATTATAGATAACCCACAGTGACAGCCTAAGTTCACGAATTATAGATAACCCACAGGGAAAGCCTAAGTTCACGAATTATAGATAACCCACAGTGACAGCCTAAGTTCACGAATTATAGATAACCCACAGTGACAGCCTAAGTTCACGAATTATAGATAACCCACAGTGACAGCTTAAGTTCACAAATTATAGATAACCCACAGTGACAGCCTAAGTTCAAGAATTATAGATAACCCACAGGGAAAGCCTAGATCTACAATTTAGATTTTTTTTTTTTTTTTTTTTTTTTTTTTTTTTGCGTTCGCCCGCTAATACTCGAGGCGAAATCTCAGGTTATTATTTTATGTCTAACCTGACATTGATTTTACGTGAGTATCCCTTTATTTCTTGTACAGAGACAGGTGTCCCTCGCCATTCAGGCAAATACTCGCCGATTTCGGAGGTACCCACTGCAGCTGGGTCGGCTCAGGAGCCGCCAGTCCCTGGTCGACGACACTCCTTCAAATGTCCTCGCCAGGTCTCGAGTTAATCCAGTCCAAATCCCGGTCGACGAAAAATCCTCAAATGCCGTCGCCCGGGTTTGATCCTGTATCACCCGGTCGCCAGAACGGTGTTGTAACCACTACGCTAGCGCGGCTCCCTACAATTTAGATAATGCAAAAGATTCTTAAGCTCGGCATTGGCTGTGAAAGAACAAGCTCAACAGCTCTAGCTAAACAACAAGAATACATCTGGTTACTGGGGTCATTCATGTTTTGTTTTTTGTTCTCAGCAGAATTCAGAAGTATGTTTTATGTGGATACATAGAAGACTGGAATATGATACCTAAATGAGGCATAGATCATCTGCTAGTGCTCATTAAATCCCACTATAGCTGCTAGATATCATTGCCTGTAGGCTACTACAAATAGACAAACATGGTTTTGAAATAAAGTGTAAATTTAAAGCTGTGAACATGGCTGGCAACCCTTCAATGTAAAGGAAATGCTACAGAAACCACTGCTGTAAGAGAACATAAACTAGTTTGGGGCAGGCCTCCTGCATGGAGTCTACTACAGTGGGGCCCCATGCTTCACAAGGAACAAGAAGGGAAGGAAGAAAGAATAAACTTATTTAAAGTACCGTAACTCTGAACTTAGAACATGAAGGATGATAATTTTGCTTCCTTCTAGATTTATTCCCTCATGGCCCTTTGACACGGCTTCATTCCATTTCAGTGGGCATACCCTCCCCTCAAATAAGTTTGAAAACCATTGCACACCTTTTGGTCCTAACATAGACATGTACTTAAATTTTTATGCTTAGCTAAAACTGCCCATTATTGATCCATGGATTCAAATACCTGGACACAGTAATAACATCAGTGAATGATGACATCTCAAGTATAAAGAATAGAATAGCCAGGTATTAACAGTATTCAGTAAAATGAAAAGCAAATTTTTGCAACAAATATTTGGCAATGGAAGAGAGTTCTTCAGCGTTAATTGGGAAGCGACCATAGAAGCAAGCCATAGACAATGAGTAAACAAAGAAGAAAGTCCCTAGAGGCAAAAGAGATGTAGTTTTACAGAAGAATGTTATGAAGCCAGTAGGCAAAGGAAGATTATAACACACATCTGAAAAAAACAGACCCCACATTTCAGACATATTACAAAAATATGTTACAAGACAGCTGTAACAGGCAAAGGTGATGGAAAAGAAGGCAGAGGCCAACAATGAGAAGATATGGACATTGGCATGGTTAAAGTTAATAAAAGAACTGAGAAACAGCACAAGGGACAGGAAGTTTCTGAGATACAAGTTCATTGACATGAAAGCAGCACAACACATGAGGAAGTTTCTGAGATACAAGTTCATTGACATGAAGGCAGCACAACACATGAGAAAGAAGAAAACTATCCATGACCTATTCTCTTATGGTCCACTGATGGTTTTCAGCTTTACCCCAAGCACCTGCATGTTGTAAAGGCACTTTATGCAGACGCAAATACAATGACACAAACCCCTTTTACAAACCAAAAAAAATTGCAGGAAAATTTTTGCTGCATCAAATGAAACACTAACCTGTACAATTTTATCAAATCGAGAGCCAAGGTTATCACAAATGCCCCTCCCACTTCTTGGCTTTTCATTGCCCAGTTGAATAAAGTCCTTCATTTCATATGAACCAGGCCCTAAATTTGCTTTCTGTAAGCAGCAGAATGTTGTATGATAAT
Source organism: Oreohelix idahoensis (assembly GCA_024509875.1). Classification (NCBI taxonomy): domain Eukaryota; kingdom Metazoa; phylum Mollusca; class Gastropoda; order Stylommatophora; family Oreohelicidae; genus Oreohelix; species Oreohelix idahoensis. The sequence goes on along the minus strand of JAMPIV010019448.1, from coordinate 258,784 downwards.
TATTTTAATGTTGGTGAATGAAAAGTAATAAAACATAAATAAAAATGTGTGAAATCACTATTTGGATATTTTAAATAGACTAAAAGTCCAACATTTATGGTGGTCTTAATGATAGAGCCCTCTAGGTGAGCTTCTGTAGCTGTTAGTAGTTTCCACAAATCAACTATCATCATATATTCTTAAAACAACATTCACTCATTCATGACCCATAAACTCCGTGGAGAAAAGGCTTTCAGCAACTTCATGCCAAGACTTCCAATCCATGTTTTTTTTTACTCATTTGAAGTCTGTCTACAGTTCCCTTATCCATGTTTCTTTTGTGGGTCTCCCTCTGTTTCTCTTATCCTGGGAGTTCTAGAACAAGAACTATTTAACACCAGCTCTTCTTCCACACCCCAATCCAGTTTTTGGCAACCTATCCATGTTATCAAAGTTTTTTTTTTAACTTTACGTTTCTACAGGATGGGGTATTCCAACCTTATTTATCTTCTGTAATATGCCTGGATGGCTGCAGCACTACTCTTTGCCACCTTTTTAGGCCTCAATAACACACGGCTGAAATAATATGTAATAGAGTATGTTGAAGCATCACACTGAACAGATAAAAATACAGTAAGCTGCAAGTAAAATATATAAACTTAAAGGATACTTATATCGTAAATCTATCAATAAACAGATCATAAAAGTATATTATTCAACATATGGACAATCATTTTCTTTGAAGAGGCACAGAATGACAATTAGTATTTGGGCTTCTTCTGTATATAACATGCTGGATATTTTAATAATTAATAATACATAACATCTTGTACGTTTTAATAATACACTGCCAATCCTCTATTTATGAAAAAAGCTTCATCAAATAGACATACAATTGTATCCAAAATGAGTGTACGTCAGGAAAACAAGGTAAATTTGTATTTTTCTTAAATTCAAATAAAAAATGTAAGAACAAGTGTACACAGCAATGACTTCGTGTATGAACTAAACAACAAAAGATACCATATGGTCTAAGGGCCAGGTCAAGACAGACTTAAACTGCAGGAAAATCCTTGTGATTTTTATATAGTTTGCTCAAAGTTGTAATGAAAGTATAACACGATGCGCCTAAAAAAATTTCAGTCAGCAAAACATACGAGCAAAAATGTTAAGAGGTCAGCATATTTGTGCAAGTAACTTCTCTGTTGTGCTTCCTTGCAGGCATGGCTCAGATATTAGCATTATTAGTTTGTAATTTATTCACTCTTGGAAATTGTCCTTCTTTGACAACTTGACTAGATATCTTTTCTGCCAGTCTGCTGGTATTTCTTCTCCTTCCCAGACAACCAATTATTTTGTATAATGTCCCTATGGAGGTGTCAGTGGCCTCTGCTGGAATGCCATTTGGACAAGCAGCTTTTCAATTTCTCAGAAACCTTATGTCTTTCTTCATATAGTTCTCCTTTAGTCTTTCACCATTAAACTATAACTCTTCTACAACTGGCTGAATGACTGGGGGTTCTTGTACAGATATCAAAACCGTTACTGATTAAACAATTAACACTGCAGGCAATGAAAGACCACCTCATAAAAAATACAAAAACAAAATAGTAATACAGCTAGTTGACACAACAGACAACCAGTCAACAGCATAAAACGGCAAAGTTGCCTTCCAATGGCTACCAGGTCACACAGAAATGTTTGGCAGTAAAAAAGCATACACATTAGCAAAACTAGGAGCAAATAAGGTTCACAACAACAAAACAAATATCCAAGCCAACATGCAGACAGCTAAACTAATACTTTAAAACAACTTTAAAGAAGAATGTCTGAACCGACAGGTTTAATTGACATGCCATGTATAAAGAAATGACCCATCCAGGCAAAAATGCCAATATCAACAAGCTACGATGCAAGGAGCAGAGCACATCCTTTAAATCAAGCACAGAACATATCTGACACAGGTTTGGTATTGAGGACCATCTCTATTGCACAGAGACAACCCCATCAGTGCTCAAACCTCCTCCCTTAGATCACACAAGGAGGATCTCAGCATAGTGAACGAACTCCGTAGCACTGGCGAGGATCCCATTGTGTGTATGCAGGAATCACACATTCTATATATAAGTTGCATATTTGAAGAGATAATGCCATGTTTAGTTTAGCTGATGAAGGTATAATCGTTGTTATTGGTACAAGGAAAGAATACCACATCTGTTTGTGACTTTATGGAGAGCATTTAGTTAGAGAAATTGATCTGACTGTGAGTATTCAGTGTGAGGTGCATGCCGCACTAGAGGAAGCTGAGATTGTCAGCGTGTCCTGAGTGTTTAACTCAAATATCAAGTCAGTCATGTTGTATGGCTCTGAAATGAGGAGAACTAAAAAAAAAGGACAAACAAGAAGGTTACAGGCCTTCATAAATGGGTGCCTGCGTTTAACAGAAGGATTAACAAAGTATGATAAGATCACCAAAGTGGAACTGATGACAAGAACCGGTAGAACCAGAGAAGAGAAGAAGATGCTGGCAATGGATATAGCCTTAAAAGGTCATTCCTGTTCTGGAATAGCCAGGGTAAAAGATAATGAGGATTATAATGGTCGAAAAACAAAAAATAAAAAAATAAAACAACAAGGAAGCAGGGAAGAACTACTGTACAGGTGGCTGAAACGTCACTTCCTATTTTAAATGATTATTTCGTCACTTGTGTCCAGCTAATTGACACAGACATGAAACTGTGACTCAAAATAAAGACAATTAACTGATATTTTATTATATAACATGAGATCCCGGTATGTTGTACTTGATTTCACAACAGGCAGCCATTTTTGTTTATCTCTTATAGCACCAATATATTGGCCATTTTAGATAGTATTTTCTTTCTGGGAATAAAAAAATTAAACTTATTTGTCAAATGACAGTTATTGCCCATTGTTTGACATTGGTTTCATGTCTATCCAAAGCATACAAATGAGGATATAAATATTTTAAAAACTAGACTTGACTTTTCAATCACTTTGTAATCAGAAAATATAAGGCAGGTTTCTTACAATATCTGACTCAACAAGCACTTAAGCTAACCTCTTCATAAGCACCCAATTCTACAACTGTTCTCATCAATGCAAGACAGTTTAACATGGGTTGCTTACATGCCCACGACTCACCACAGGAAGATGAAAGCTACTGTCAGACACCACAGCTGTTACAAACACTCTATATAGCAATACCTAACAATTTCAAAACACATGCAAATTCTTCAACCTGCATTGGTTGTATATAATCAATATATTCATGAGTTCAGATATATTACAGTTTTTTATGAACTGTTGATCACAGAGAGTCTTACCTTACACATACTTCTGCTGAGTGTTTGTTTATGTCAGTTCACGAGTTGAGTAAGTAAACCAATGACAGAAAAAGTCCCCAGCAATTTTCATGAGCCAAAGTTCATTTGTATATAGTAAATCACCAACAGTAAACAACCAATAATTTTCGTGAACCAAATTCCAAACAGTGGACTACCAGGAATTTTTATGAAACTAATCCCAAGTAGTGAACAACCAACAGATTTCATGAGCCAAATCCCCCAAAAAAGAATATCAATTCAGATGTCAAGTCAGTTTTATTGTATGGCTCTGGGACATGGAGAACAACAAAACCAACAACAAAAATGTTGCAGGCATTCATATATGGGTCTTGCATAGATTAGGATTGAAATGGTATGACAAAGTTGCAAATGTGGAACTGATGACAAGAACCAGACAAGTGCCAGTGGAACAAGAGTTGAGAAGAAGACGATGGCGATGGATAGGACACACATTGAGGAAACCTGTTGATAGCATTACAAGGCAGTCCTTGTTCTGGAATCCACAGGGAAAGAGGCAGAGGTAGACCAAAAAACACATGGAGAAGAGAACTGGATACAGAGGTGAAAATGATGAGGAAAACATGGAAATAACTTGAGCTGATGGCACGTGACTGGAGGACATGGCATGTGTTTGTTGAAGACCTATGCTCCTTGGGGAGCTAAAGGGTATTGATTGATTGAAATCCCCAACAGTGAACAATCAACAATTTGTTGAACAAAATCACCAAGAATAGACAACCAGTAATTTAATGAACCACATCCCAAACAGTGCGCAACCAGAACCTCTCATAAACCAGTCTCCAGAAAGGGCATTCAGGATCTCACAAGAATCAAACTCCAAACTGTAGGCAACTAACATTAATCATGAACAAAACGATCATCAGCTTTGAGCAACATACATCTCTTTCCAACCACTGGACATTTGATATAATGAATAGATGATGATGGGCTAGACGGGCTACACCAGTAACTATTAGTCCCATGAACAGACACACAATTCATACTAGTCTCTTACAACATGCCAGGTGCCAAGGAGCAGTGGTGCTATTTTTTACTCATCTCCTTATAGACGAGCAGAAGCCATTTGTGACACGTGATCAGGTGCCTAATGTCAGACTTGTATTTCTGTGTTTCAGCTTCAGATCAGATCAACAGTCACCTTCACATCACAGGATGGCTGCTCCAACCTTTTCTACCTCTTGTCTAAATGGAACACTCTGATAGGCCCTTTCATGTCCATCCTTTGAAATTATTGCTCTTTCGTGTCCATCCTTTAAAGTAATCCTTCAACTTATAAGGTGTCTTCCTCGTAAATGTTTGCTTTCATCTTTTCCTTCTATTATGGTTTTCAACAAGATGTTATGTCCCTTTATTATATGTCCATAATATTTTATCTGTCTAGATTTTGATATCGTTCAATAATTCTGTTTTTATTCCAAGCTTTGCTATGACTGTATGTTTTATTCTCTTTTCATGAGTTGTGCCCCATTATATCCACATTTCAAGGGCCTTAATTCTATATTAATGTAACAGATATACAGAAAAGCACCCCTCTCCATCTTCTTACTCCTTCACTTGCTCTCTTTCCGGTTTACTTTCTTCCATTCCAGAGTTCTGTTTGTTTCCATATACCTCCTCAATTTCCTCTCTATTTCCCTATAGAGTCCACTTCATTACCTCTCCTGTCTATCCATTATTTTCAATCACAGCAAACGACCCATCAGGTAGTTACACTGACAAATGTGTAAACAAAGAAAGATGGAAACCTCAGACTCATCATATAAACGTATCACCTGGATCAGCCAGATCAAATCCTGGAGCACCTATTACTTCTCAATTCTTCTAACTACATGTTCACTGTCCATGCTCCTGCACCATACATGCATACATGTATATATATATACATACACAAGTTTCAGCTTACCACCAGTTTATTCGTTTTCCACTGATCCTGGTACAGAAAGTGTGGTAGGGATGCAAATCTGTCCATCTGAAGTTGGCGAGACCAGTCTGCACCTCTTATTTTCCCTTTCGAACCTGGGTCCTTCTTTATGCCCATCAAAATATTATAAGCTCTAAGTCCAAGCTTGCGTTTCTAGACTCAATAACCAAAGATGTAGCTTCATTTAGAATGCACAACATTTTATTCCTTCATTTAAACAAAAAATAACTATTTGAATAGACAACTATTAGCTTATAACACAGACATTGTCTTAATGAAATTAATTTATGGTAGTTACTGTTATATATTTTTGCAAATCGTTTCTGAAAATTAATGTATCACTATTTAAAGAATTAACATTAAATTTTTTCAGAAATTATGCTTTCTGTTTGAAAGTACTTAGTTGAAAATAAAAATGATAAAACTTCTGTCTTTTAGATCTGAGTTCCACAAATATTTAAAGTACTTTATTAAAATAAATTCATATTACTTGAGATCACAATAACAGGAAATACAATGAACAACAGTGACAGAACGGTAACGTCCACTGACAAAATGAGTTACTATTATATACCACAATAGAGTCACATGATTCTCTTGGAGGCTGTAGAGTCTTTGCCTTATCTTTGGAAGAAACTTTCTTCTGATCAACATCACTGAGAAGACTATTAGGGGGAACAGGTACAAGAATTTCCTGGTCACTATACTCCATTTTCTTCCACATCATTGGCATCCCATCTTTATAAACAACTGTGTCAATTGATTTTAGGACCTTACTCAAACTTCTTGTTCTTGATGCTGATCTTAAAGTGGAGAACGATGACTGGGCAAGAGATTCTACAGTCATTGCAGACATGTTTAGTCTTGCTAACCTGTCAGATTCTGATAATACTGAATGTGCTTGTTCTTCCTTCTTAGAGTCTTTTTCACTTGTTTCTGATTCCTTGGATGTAGAAAACCTGATACTTTCCACTTTTGCAGATTCAGGTTCAAGAGTGGCTGTACCAATATCCTTGGTTTCTTCAGGATGAACTACTGTCAAGTGATCTTCGGGATCTAAAGTAATATCTTCTGTATCAAGAGCTTTTCTCAAGTTGTCCATCAATAGGAAAGCAGCATCTACAGTTTGAAGTCTACTATTCAGATCTGTCGATTGTGATCGCCTTAAAGATAGTCTTCTGGTATTTTCTTCTTGTTTTCTTTTTTCTGTGAGATCAAGAATGTTTTCATCTAATGAAGATCTCCTAGACTCACATTTTTCTGCTATGAAAAGGACTGTTTCTATAGCAGATTCATCAAAGGAGACTTGCTTTTGAACAGGGCTGCTTGAATTTTGTAACAGCTCTGCTTCCTCCATTTCAAATGGTGTTGCAGAAATTATCATGATAGATGGTGGTGGCAAATAATCTAAATTTATAATGCGTGAATTTATTTCTACACTCTCCCTGTTTGTTTCTTCTTTGCTTTCCAGATCAGAAGTGATGCCAAGACCCACCGGATTCATTTGACTTAAATCAGTTTCTTCAGGTAATACTGGATTCATATCAGGATTTATAAGGGTTGGATCTACACCTATACTCTCCGTGTTTGTTTCTACTTCGTGGTCAAGATCAGAAGTGCTGCCAACACTCGCCTGATTGCCAACACCTGTATGATTAATTTGGCTTTGATCCGTTTCTTCAGGCAGCACTTGATTCACGTCAACAGGATTTGATTCCTGATCTAATGCAGGATCTGAGGCATTGAAATTAGCATCAGAATAGCAAGACATTTGTTTAGTGATCACAGGAATTTGTCCACTGACCCTTTCATTGACCACAGTCGACATTACTGGTAAATGCTGACTTTTTTCTTTGTCACACACTTTTGTGTTTTCATTCTTTCTACTCATAGGCCCCGATTTCAAGACTGCACCATTGGCTTTTTTAACACTGCCATCTCTTGTGGACTGGAAGTCAGCAGACTTAGTTGAAAGATTTTCTTTTTCATATTTTCCATGATTCATGATTGCATGGAAATCATTCATGGACTTTTTGGCAACTGCTAGTGATTGCCTCATATTTTTTACATGAGTGTCAAATTTTTCCAGTAAGTTTTTACTGCTTTCTGAAACAGCAAATGTGTCATCCTGATTCACATCTTCCTGTGTCAAAAATGGAACTGGTTTAATAAACAAACAAATAAAAATAAAACAAATAACTGCATGTGAGTAAGTTTCTGTGCAAGTGTGTGTCACTGTATGTGTATGACAGTGAAATAGTGTGTTTGAGAATTTGTGTAAGACACAGTATGTGTATGTGACTGTGTGTGTTTGCATGTTAGTAAGCATTAAGTGTGTGTGAGAGTGATTTTGCATGTGTGAGATTAAGTGTGCATGTGGGAGAAATTAAGTATTGTGTCTGAGTGGCAGTGTGTCTGGGTAACATTGTGTGAGCGACTGTGTGTGAGTAACAGTGTGTGTCTGAGTGATAGTATGAGTGACAGTTTCTGAGTGACAGTCTCTGAGTGACAGTGTGTGTCAGAGGCACAGTATGTGAATGACAGAATGTGCATGCGATGGTGTGTGTGAGTGACAGTGTTTGTCTGAATAACAGTATGCATGAATGAGTGTGTGTGGTTTAATGACAGTGTGTGTGGTTTAATGACAATGTGTGTGGTTTAATGACAGTGTGTGTGTGACAGTGTATGCAAGTGACTTTGTGTGTGAGTTACAGTGTGTGAGTGACACTGTAAGTGATTGAGTGACAGCATGGGTGAATGACAGTATGTATAAGTGACAGCTTGTGTGACTGAATGACTGTGTGTGTCAGCGAGTATGTGTGTGTGCGTGTGACTAAGTGTGTGAGCAATAATGCAGAACAGATACATGTGTTTACTCTATAACAGTGTCAAGTGATGATCAAAATATGAATGTTTTTTTTTTACTGCTGCAATCAACCGCACAAATAACAGAAATCTTTCCATGACTTTACTATCTGACATCAAGTGATGATGTCATTGACAGTACCAACATTCCAGAGAGGTGTCATCACTGGGGATTGGTGTGTAGTGGAAGCTGTTGACTGCTGTTAAGTCCATGACAGTGTATCACTACTGGTTGTCTAAATCAGCAGTAGGCAAATCAGGAGCTGAGAGGATCTACTTTAGAAACACTGAAATCTGTAAAGGTCTACCTTAATAAAAAGATGTCTGCAGAGTTAGGTCTGAGAGTATCTGGAATAAGTGTAGCCTATAGACAGCTTCTGCATGACGACCTGCTTCCTACAACGAGTGAAAGTTTGTATATTTGTAAGAGTGTGTGTAATAGTGAGTATTGTGTATGTGTGTATATATATATATATGAGTATAAGTGAAACTATTTTCCATCACTGCTTTATCTCTTCACATGCTGTCCTATCCTACGCTGTTTGCTTTCTCCTTCTTTGGCAGATCTACCTATTCTTCCATTTCTAGATCTTCATTACTGGAATTATATATCCTAGTAATTGAAATAGTCTCCTTCTTTGGCAGATCTTTCTATTCTCTCTTTTCTAGAACATTATTATTGGAAATATATATCCTAGTAACTGAAACTTTCTCCTTCTTTGGCAGATCTTTCTATTCTCTCATGGTGTACAAGCTTCTTCTTCTTTTGTCCTTAGCTGCCAACCGTCAAAGCAGTCAGTGGCCATCGCGCCTGGTGGCATCTTGTACGGTGTCACAGTGCTATTTCGCAGTGCATCTTAAGTCAGCCGGGCGAGGCCAGGACTAGCCGAACCGGTGAGTCATGTGACTACCGGAAGCCAGAAAATCAGGCACAAATTTAGTCAGTCAGAATCTAGCCTTGGTCCAGGACGGACGGATTTCCCTTTTGGTCAGCAAGTTTGCTGTGTGGTTCATTTTATGGATTATTATGTGAGCGCTTGCCATATTTCAGTCCTGGGTGATAATTATGTTGTACTTCTAGAGAAGTGTGGTTTCTAGTTTGTATAACTTTCAGGCCATAGGTTTATAAGTTGACAATAATTTGACTGTGTCATTGTAGTTCTGCCGAAATATGGCAAGTGCATCTCAGCCTCCGCAGTCCTCCGCCAAGTTGTTTTTGGTCGGCCTCTCTTTCATTTTCCTACAGGGGTCCTTGGCATAGCTGTTCTTGTGATGGCATCAGGGTCTCTTCTGAGGACATGGCCAACCTAACTCCAGCGTCTGCCAGCTATGATGGTGTGCATGTCCTCTTGCTTGCTCCGAGTAAACAGATCTTGGTTGGTGATGGTATTCGGCCAAAAGATTTGGTGAATTTTTCTTATACATTTTATGTGAAAAGAGGACAATTTCGGCATTTCCTTCTCTGTAACTCTCCAGCATCCTGCACCATAGAAAAGCACAGAAAGCACACAGCTCTGATATAATCTTAATTCTGTGCTTGTGCTGTACTGAGAGGACTTCCAGATGTTGTTTAGACTAAAAAAGGCTGTTCTTGCTTTGTTCATTCTGTTGTTGATGTCTTTGCTTGCTCCGCCATCTGGTGTTACTATGCATCCTAGGTATGTGAAGGTGTCTGTCTGTTCCAGTTGCTGATTTCTTACTGATATGGGCTCAGGGTTGCTTACATTGAGCGTCACGACCTCTGACTTCTTTAGATTGATGTTCAAGCCCACCTACTGGCTATACTTATTAAGTCTATCCGTTTTTTTCTGGATGTGTTGATGTGAATGTGCTAGTAGTGCAATGTCATCTGCATATTCCAGATCTTCTAATGTAGAAAATATGGTGTACAATACCATCACATTAAACAGCTCAGCGACACAGCCATTTTAAATATGGTGAGCGATTTCAACAACAGCATGAGGTGCCGCAAGACTGGCTACACAGTTACCTTCGGCCACTTCCTAAACCTGGCAAAGACCCCACACTGCTCAGCAGCTATCGAATTATCACACTACAGAATGTCTATGGTAAATTACTTGAAAAGATAGTTGCAAGACAAGTAATGAGCCGCCTCGAAAATGCACACATCTTTCCTGATACCCTGGGTAGCTATAGGCTTATGAAAACAACATGGGGTAACGCTGGGACATTTGCGTATGATGTGTACGAGGGATTCCAAGGAAAAAGAGAAATGGTGGCTGTCGCAATTGGGCTAGAGGATGCTTATAACATTGTGGTCTTTGCAACCCTAATAGACTGTATAATGGCATGTGGTGTAAACCCTTGGATAACAAGGTGGATATCAACTGCCATAATGGAGAGATCAGTTGCATTTTGCTTGGGAACTTGGACACCAGAACCAATGCGCATTTGCCTAGGACTACCCCAGGGTTCTCCACTATCACCAGTGCTGTTTAACATCTACACAGCAAAAGTAGCAACCTTTCAACCAACAGGACTGGGACGAACATTAACTTTTGCAGATGACATACTCATGTACAAAACTGGCTCAGACAGACAGGAAATGGTCCAAGGCATACAAGAGACACTACAGGCGGTTTTTAAATGGTGTGAGGAAAGTGGATCAAACATCAATCCCAATAAGGTCTATGTGGTGCTCTTTGAACAACTACAAAGTGAAAGCAGACCTTCCATATATCACTTTCAATGGGCAGAACACTGAAAGGCACGACAGGCTGAAGTATCTGGTAGTAACGTTTGATCGTGGACTATCATTTAATTATCAAGTCGAATTGATCATACAGAAGTGCAAACGAGCAAGGACTGGCAGCCTTAAAAACAATGGCTGCTGCGCGCTTGGAACAGAAAATGTTGTTTCTCCTGTATCATCAGCTCGTGATGTCAGTAATCGAGTATGGGCTAGGAATACTCACGCTGACAATGTCACAATGTGAACGCCTTGAACGCATTCAGAATGAAGGAATGCGACTAGTTTTGGGCTGTACTTGTGATACCCCCATTGTGGCAATGAGATACATGCTCAGATTGCTGTCGATTAGATCCAGATATACAATGGCCCAGGCAAAAGCCTATATGCAGGTAACCAGCGACAAAAGACACCCCCTACATGAGAACGTAGCTGACATCAAAGGAGCAAGAATCAAAAGGGTGATGTCATGGTTGACACAGGCAGAGGCTACAATTGGTCAGGTGACCAGGGTCGAAAATGTATCCAAAGGGGAAGAGTGGAGTAAGTCAGGGGAGAATTGGATCAACTACCAGCAGGTCATCATTAGCCTTGGCAGAGGGTGCAGATCTTGGGGCAATGGAAAAGCTGAGCTGGAGATTAATCAGCTGATAAGTGATCATGCTGGGGATGATGACGCCATTGTGTACACTGATGGGTCTGTAGTGCGTGGTGAGAAATCAGGATGAGGCTTCTCTGCAAGAATAAAGGGCAGGGTCATCACTGAACATAGTGGAGCCTACATGACAACAACCTCCAGCATGAGAATGGAGGTAGAGGCAGTTACTGCAGCACTGAGGTAGCTGTCTGAAACTCCATCAACCAGGGCAGTTATATTGTCAGACTCTCAAGTCATGCTTCGGAAAGTTCAGAACGGATGGCTGCAGCAGGAATGGAAAACATCAATAGAATCCTCAAGTCTTCAAGAACTGTGTGGATCTACTGTCCTGGTCATGCAAGGGTACGTGGCAATGAGAGAGCTGACAGACTGGCCTCGAGAGCACCCATAGTGGGGACACTGGACATAGATAAGGGAGAGATACTAAGGGCAAATAATGATCACCTGCTGGATAATGACACTGCAATGGATGAATCAACAAGACTGAGACTGTTGGCGTTTGGCATCAAACGTGGGTCTAGCAGAAATGGACGTGAGAAAGGATGTATCTGTCGTATGTACAACCAGCGTGCTACGGGTACAATTAGCATTCATGCTCTTCGACATTTGCTGAGAGAGACTGAGCACCTATGAGTTTGCCCAGAGTGCGGTGAGGTCGATTCAGATTAACAATAACAATCTATTCTCTCATTTCTAGATCTTTATTAGGAGCCGAAGATGCAGCAACAGTGATAAATGAAGTCAGCGAACCATAGCTTCACTGCTTGTGTCAGTGAACCAGAGCTGACCAAGACCCTACTCCACCTCCAAGTGGTGGTCTTGCAAACAGGCTGCATCACTGCAGTCTGGCCGAGAGAGTATGGATCGAAGAGGGAAGGCAAACCAGGTCCCAAAAATGCCGTGCTGAAGTCGGATGTGTCGGCCGAAAGGCACGAATATCGCAGCATCGCTGTATACGGAAACAACGCAATCAACGCCTTTGTCAGGACGAACGAGGAAGACGATCTTTATTATTGGAAATATATATCCTAGTAATTGAAATTGTCTACTTCTTTGGTAGATCTATCTATTCTCTCATTTCTAGATCTTATTTTTTGGAAATATATATCCTAGTAACTGAAACTTTCTCCTTCTTTGGCAGATCTACCTATTCTCTCATTTCTAGATCTTTATTATCAGAAATATATATCCTAGTAACTGAAATTGTCTCCTTCTTTGGCAGATCTATCTATTCTCTCATTTCTAGATCTTTATTATTGGAAATATATATTCTAGTAACTGAAATAGTCTTCGTTGGCAGATCTATTCTCTCATTTCTAGATCTTTATTACTTGAAATACTTATCATAGTAACTGAAACTTCTGAAGATAAAAGCCAAGAAAGGTAAAATGGTGTGAACATGAACAAGAACAGAGATGACAAAAAGCTGAGATGAAAGGTATTGCGACAAATGTAACAATTAAATTTAAAACAGACGAGCAATGAGTTGTATCCAGCTCTTCAACAAAACAACCACCTAAGTTACTGCTATCTGCAGTTTTTAATTAAATCAATGTAATTCTTATACAGCATTGATTTTCACTGCAACAATAATTTCTATGCACGTAACATGTGGAGGTTAAACAACTAAATAGGTCTGATAAGTAATAATTTCTATGTATGTAATATCTAACTGTTAAACAACTTACCATATCTGGCTAGTAATTCATGTCGTATGGAAATCTGGCCAGAACTTTTGCCTTTGGATGACCTCCAGTGACATTTAACCTCTAAAAAAAATAAACCTCATTACATACATGTCACACTTTGGAGATGAAAAACCTGTACAAAATATTCAAAAACCCTGTACAAAGACCCGCAAAATCTGTACCAAAAAAAAAAAAAAAAAAAAAAAGACTGAAAAAAACGTATCAAAATAGTTAATTTGTGTAAAGAATTTGTCAATTACAGCTGCATTATAATTGAGGCATGGGGACTTTGCCTTTTAAAGCAAGTCTTTACTTATTTTAATACTCAAACCATATTTGTCAGAGCATCAATTGAAAAAAAGGCAGCTTGATTTTAATGATTATTTTTTATTCACACGGCCTAACAACTCGCCGAATCTCACGACGCAAACATCGGCTATGGCGTAGCGCAAGACGATCGATTTATATATAGTTAATAATTAGGCGAAAAAAACCTGTACATAAATTATGTACGGGGTGTACACACCTGAATACCCAAACACCTTGTACAGATTATGGGTAAACCATAGCGTGTGGCTTATATGACATTATAATGAAGGCCAGTGGAGTTTATGGGTGCCTATGAGTGTCTATGGGCGTCTATGGGTGTCTATGAGTGTCTATGAGTGCCTATGGGTGTCTATGAGTGTCTATGAGTGTCTATGAGTGTCTATGGGTGTCTATGAGTGTCTATGAGTGTCTATGAGTGTCTATGAGAAGATGAAGAAAGAATACGAGTACTGCTCCCTCATGCATGTCATAGAAGGCAACTAACATGAGGCTGTGCATGGAGGCTGGCAACTTCATTATGTCAAACACCGTTGCTACAGCAACCATTGCTACGGAAACCACTGCTATGGAAACCCCTGCTATGGAAACGCCTGCTACAGAAACCATTGCTACAGAAACCACTGCTACAGAAACCATTGCTACAGAAACCATTGCTACAGAAACCACTGCTACAGAAACCACTGCTACAGAAACCACTGCTACAGAAACCACTGCTACAGAAACCATTGCTACAGAAACCACTGCTACAGAAACCACTGCTACAGAAACAATTGCTACAGAAACCATTGCTACAGAAACCACTGCTACAGAAACCACTGCTACAGAAACCACTGCTACAGAAACCACTGCTACAGAAACCATTGCTACAGAAACCACTGCTACAGAAACCACTGCTACAGAAACCACTGCTACAGAAACCATTGCTACAGAAACCATTGCTACAGAAACCATTGCTACAGAAACCACTGCTACAGAAACCATTGCTACAGAAACCATTGCTACAGAAACCATTGCTACAGAAACCACTGCTACAGAAACCAGTGCTACAGAAACCATTGCTACAGAAACCACTGCTACAGAAACCACTGCTACAGAAACCACTGCTACAGAAACCATTGCTACAGAAACCACTGCTACAGAAACCATTGCTACGGAAACCACTGCTACGGAAACCCCTGCTACGGAAACGCCTGCTACAGAAACCATTGCTACAGAAACCATTGCTACAGAAACCACTGCTACAGAAACCACTGCTACAGAAACCACTGCTACAGAAACCATTGCTACAGAAACCATTGCTACAGAAACCACTGCTACAGAAACCATTGATACAGAAACCACTGCTACACAAACCATTGCTACAGAAACCACTGCTACAGAAACCACTGCTACAGAAACCATTGCTACAGAAACCACTGCTACAGAAACCACTGCTACAGAAACCACTGCTACAGAAACCACTGCTACAGAAACCATTGCTACAGAAACCACTGCTACAGAAACCATTGCTACAGAAACCACTGCTACAGAAACCACTGCTATAGAAACCACTGCTACAGAAACCATTGCTACAGAAACCATTGCTACAGAAACCAGTGCTACAGAAACCATTGCTATAGAAACCATTGCTACAGAAACCACTGCTACAGAAACCATTGCTACAGAAACCACTGCTACAGAAACCATTGCTACAGAAACCACTGGTACAGAAACCACTGCTACAGAAAGCACTGCTACAGAAACCACTACTACAGAAACCACTGCTACAGAAACCATTGCTACAAAAAGACCATGAATGTTTCTGTGCAGGTTGTCTGAAAGTACCAGCTGCAGTAGTGGTTATGTGCTCCTTGTAGAATCGAACAGAGAAATGATGAATTAAATACTCGTATTATAATGAACTGTGGATTTAGTGGACAAAATTATGATGTAAGGTGTAAGCATTCTCATTATGAACGTTTAGCTATATAGTATAACTAATTTACACCTAGTGGCATGGCTCTTGATGACTGTGATACACACCATCCCTCACTAATAATCAGCAGTATGAAACAGCTGAGGTACACTGAATAAATACAGGCTGAGAGACAAGGAAGATCTACACCAAACAACTTCACAGTAAAGACCAATAGGAACTTCCAAGACGCAAATGGATTTACAGAACAGAACTGTATCTGCACTAACTGGGAAGACTGGAGAACAGTCATTACAGGGGGATAGAAAGAGGTTGCAAATAAAGAAGATTGGAGCACTAAATAATAATATTAATAATAATGCCCTGTGTAATTTTAGGGGTCTCTGAAGAAATAAAGAAAGAACAGGACTAATGTACCACCAGCCATGTCAAACAAGGTGATGAGGACACGCATGGAGGCTGGCAACCTCATCATGTGACACACATTATCCCAGAAACCACCACTACCATAACATGTGAATGATTGTTGCAGGCTTCCTGTAATGGGAGCAGCTCTAGTGGTGGTTACATGCTTCATAAGGTGTACAGAGAAAAGTGGTGATGATGATGATGAATAACTGCTCCATAGAAAGTGCTTTTGATTGTTAATGTTGTCAAGAAAATCAGTTACACAACAAAGTGGACGTACTGTAAAAACCAAACTTTTGGTTCTGAAAATTAGGCCCCTTTATCTCTCTTTGATGATGAAAGTTATGGAGCTTTATTAATTAATATAATTTAATCTGATTAATAAAATAATTTGCTGCACCAACAGTGTTTGTTCCCATTCACAGTCTGTCTGTAATTTTACTATACAAATAGCTTTATATTCCTATGAAAGATGTGTTACTGAATCTTATAAATACAGCCTGTGATGTGAGCGCTAGAAGTAATGACTTGAAATGAAACTTCCTTGCTTTCTTGTATAATGATATAAAAAATCAAATACAAGGAGAATTTGCTGGTAATTATGCAAAATAAAGACAGATGTATTGTAATTAATTTTGTACTTTGGGCTACTTTTCTATTACAATTGAGCAATTTTTAAATGCGATTTGGGCAACATTCTGTGATCTTTTAACACATTTTTTGTACAGTCTGAAACCAGTGTGATACAAGATTTCTGATCAGGTGCAGGACATTTGACAATATCCCATATGGTAAGTCCACACCGATCAGACGAGCAATTTTTTAATGTGATTTGGGAAACATTTTGTGATTTTTTAACATATTTTTGCCGTAATTTGGGTGACATCTTGCTTTTCTACCATTCCGAAACGTGTTGAGTTAAAGTCATGAGCTCTAGTTTCTCCAGCTTGGCTTGCATTTAAAGGATCATCTCATGTGTTCCCAAACTAAGAGTAAGAAGCATGTGGCATACTGTGCCTTTCCCGCCATCCAAGAGGGCTTTCCAAATATTCTGAGCTAAAATACTGTGGTTCTGGACTCTCTTAAGGAATTGTCACGTCCTGCACAGAGCCACTTTTCAGCTCTCCCTACCTATCATGGGTCAATAGTGAGATCCTCCTGCACGCATGCAACCAGGTAAAAGCCAGAGTTACATCTGGGGTTCAAGTGACTCCTCTAAGCTTAGTGTGTAATGCTGTGTTCTCAATATGTTTCACCACAGGGGGAATCCTTGGAAGTGTGTGGATAATTTCAAGACTCAATGAGGGTATAAATAGCCTCAGAGACAGAGGTTCATTTCCACTCAGGGCCCTACCCGACGATAAAGTGATCGGGATCCTCAAGGTAATAACTGGCAGGAGAGGCATTGCAAAAGTAGGGAGGCATGAAAAGGGAGTCGTGCTTTCTCTCAACAGCACGGATAAAACAACTTCGCTGATGACAGAACTGGAGTCCGAACCGAAAGAATTCATGCTGCCCCACCAGATAAAAGTAGTGATGGAGACCGGCAAGACAACAAAGAAGTTGGTACTAAGAGGGGTGGATACCAGATGGTCCGCAAACGAAGTCCAAAGTTGCCAACAAACTGAAAACACAAATGCTCAAATCATACAAGTCAAAAGGTTAAAGACATGGAATAAAAAAGATACCAATCTGGTGGTAGTAACTATTGAAGGAGTGACAAGACCTGAAAGACTGACACTCAAAGATACATCAAAAAGAACAGAAGCCTATATCCCTCCGGTGATGCAGTGCTCCAACTGCCAGCAATTTTCCCACACCAAGAAAACATGCAGGAGAGATGCAGTCTGTTGATATTGCGCGGGAAGCCACCAATATGGCGACTGCCCCAGGGCGAAGAAGGACCACAATTACAAAGCAATTAACACAAACCGTACCTGTGCAAACTGCCTCGGAAACCATGGGGCAAGGTACCAAGGCTGCCCTATGTTCCAGGAAACAAAGAGCATACTGAAGGAAGCGGTTTCCAAAAACATCCCCTTCAGAGAGGAAAAACAAGAGTGTCAGTAGAGGTCGCGAACAGACAGCGCACAATAGAAAGAAGACAGCTACATCAGCTGACCGCTGACGTCAAAGAAATAAAACTAAAACTCCAGGGCGAGAGCAGAAGCAGGCAGACTTCCGAAGATAAAACCGACAGTGGCGAAGACGTGATAGACCTACAGAGCGTTAGAAATATGATGGAAAACATGAAAAAAAATTCAGCAGCAGGTAGAAGCAGAGGTCAAGAAGCTGACAGAGCTGAAAGAAGAAAACACAGCAATACTCAAAAAAATAGAAGCAGAAAAAAGAGTCGTAGAGGAAATTACATCTAACACATGGGAACCAAAAACGAATGACCAATCAGACGAAGAAGTCATCGAGGAAACACTAGAAAGACTACTCCCAGCAATCATAGAAAAAGCGCTATCTCAGATACAGAAGAAAAGGAAGACACAAGAATCAGAAACGAGGAGGGCAAAAACCAACAGAACCACACAAGCCAGACAGTGAAACATGCCACAGCACCACGAACAGACAAGCAATGAAGAGGAATCCAGACAGCCAGCTAGTGGTCCTTTTTAGGACCAGTCCTTTTCAGGACTAACAATCGACTAGTATAGAAGACCCTAACACACAATATACCCCAATTATAACCAATTTTCAGGTTCAATAGGGTATAACAGCAACATAGTAGACAAACAAACAAACGTTCATTTCCACATATGTATAATGTAGCATTGTGCTTAGCTGGTGGTCATATAAGGATGACTTTAGATATGCCGCCATGCATAAGCAGGGTGTATACAACATGTAACATATTTATGATATAGCTGTGACCAAAACTTTAAAATGAAGCAAGGTGTATACATCACCTAGCATATAGCTGTGATCATAAAAAATAAAAAAATCACACACACAGACATATACACATTTTGGTAATTTCCTATCTTTCGTACCTTTTTGCTCCGCAGTGAATATATGTAGTTAGGTGTTGTTTCGTAGCGCTTAGGGTTAGGATTAGGGTTAGAATTAACACTAACCCTAACACAAACCCTAACCCTAACCCTAATCCTAACCCTAATTCTAACCCTAATCCTAACCCTAAGCGCTACGAAACAACACTTGACTATACATATTCACTGCGGAGCAAAAAGGTACGAAACATAGGAAATTACCCACACTTTTGTGCTGTATGAGCAATAAATTTATCACTTTAATTCAGATATTTATATTTTCAAATATGAAAGCCATATCTGTAATGTGTTACTTGCATTGTTAATTACAAAATATCAAATTTTAAAATAAATAATATATTTCTACTGCTATCTTCTTTCAAAAGTATAAATATGCACTACAAAAAACCCGGCTGTATTTTAAATATATGAATCTCATGTTGTAACAGGAGAATTAATAGACAGCATTGTAGTAGGAGGTAATCAGATCATCAGAAGCGATCATCAGCTAAGCATTTCAGCTCGTTTAACTTCTTTTATGCTTTAGGGGAGGGTTGAGCCAACTTGGGTCATGTGTCAACCCCATTACTTTTTTGCACTGCATTGCACTGGGAATTGAAGCCACTGTACCATGTTTAGTGAGCCGCAATTTAAGTCTGAAATTTGCCATTTTAATTACAATATAACTATTTCTAACAGAATTCTAGCAGAATTTTCACTGATTCTCTATGCAGCTGATATTTGATGTCATCATGTTTGACTTCCATATCAAATACATTGATATAATGCAACTTTTGCAAGATTATAAACTGATCTTCTTGTCAAATTTCAGATCAGCTGCAATGGATCTCTGACGTCTTCTCTCTCTTGTCTTGACGGTATACTCTCATGCACTCATTCTTGTCTGTCTGTTGATGCTATCTTTCCACTCGTAGTGCTGCCTTCTCTTGCACATTTGCTGTCAATTAGTACTTCCATTTTGGTTTAGGCATTGTCTTTTTATATGACCAAAACATTTTATCTGTCTTTCATCTCATTTGTTATTTCTCATTTCATACCTAGCTTTTCTGGGATTTTTTTATTCATTTTTTTTTCTCATTCCATGAGATGCACCTTATTCTTCTATATATCCACATCTCAATGGGCTCGATTCTTTCTTGTGACTGCTCGTTCATAGTAAAATTGCAGACTATATATATATATATATATTTTTTTTTTCTTAAAGATAAAGTATCACATTCAACCCTTGATTGGTTATAATTAAGATATATAGTAGGAAATTCAAGAAAATAAAATCTGATTTTCGATATCTAAATATAGTATCTTCTCCCCCCTCCACTCACTCCAAATATAGTAAATCAAAACTGTAAAACTGTGTGAATGTATGTGTATGTACCCTCACCTTTCCACACACACACCAAAAAAAAGAAAAGAAAAGACTGGATAATAACTGGTAAGAAACATATTTCTTCAGCTGCAATTTTATTTATTTAACGCATAAGCACAATTGTGATTGTCCCTATTTACAATGATTTGACAAATGTGATGCCACTTTTTCATATAGGCAGTTGTTCATATTATTTGGAACTGAAAACAATATATATCCTAATTATAACCCATCAGAGGTTGAACGGGATTTATTTTTCTTCATTAATTTAAAAAAAAAAAAAAATTCAGCTGCAAATATTTTTACAAAACATAAAAACTGCATTAATTAATCACTTTTGGTGATACCTATCATGCATGAAGTGTACTTTGGCCTTCTTTCCCGGTTTTAAAGTTCAGTTCCAAAATCCACAACAAATATGCAGAAAAAAGCAGTGAGATTTCATTAAGTTTAAATTGAAATTTTCAAATAAAGCAACCATGATAGAGTTAGAAAAGCTAGGAATGAAAAGAAAATTAACGAAGGATCAAAATTGGACAGCTAAAATATTTTGGCCAAATAAAAAGACATAACACCGTGCTGAAGACCATAATGGAAGGAAGAGTTGAAGGCAGACGTGCAAGATAAAGTCAGCGCTATAAGAGGGGAGATAACATCAAGAGTTGGAAGGAAAGAGTCTATCATAGAGTACCATCAAATCAATGGACATAAGACGTTTGAGATCAACTGCAGCCGAACCTCGATGCGCAGATGGCAGCTGGAGATGATGTTAAGTGAAGGCCTTACACGTGGTTTTCCAGCAGATTTCGTCTCAGACATAGGCTATCAGTTTACGTTTTCATATCATTTTTGGACAAACCACAATCAATCACTATATCAAAACTGATAACGCTTATCTCAATGCCAAGTAGCGTATTATTTGTTTGTTTGTTTGGGTTTACCAATGTTTACAAACAAGATAAAGTCATTGTTGGTCACATCTTTGACGCCTTTCGGTCGCATAGCAATATGACGCCATGTGCACCAAAGTCGTAATTGCCTTTTAAAATCATAAAATGTAAACAGTAATTTGTACATTTTATAAACATTATGTTAAGTAACGTTACAAAAACAACAATATTTAAAGAAAATGCGATGAAAACGTATAAATTAATCTGCACAATCAAATCAACATTTTGCAACAATCAAAATAAGATCTGTTTCTTTTCTGTAGCCATAGCAACGATGATAAGTTTCAATAATGGCGGAAATAACGAGTCAATCAGCTATAGCACGTTTCACTAGCTTTGCCCTCAAACAAATGTAATTATCTGATTAACCGTCCAACGTATTAATGCCATTTTTTGCATACGATGTTATATTGGGTTAGACCCAACAAATATATACTTTATATCTGTGCATCTTGTCTAGTTCCCATAAACGGATGAAATCCTTTGATCTTTGTCGGCATACTAATTATTGTGTATCGAGAAAAGAAATTTTACCACTTCATGCACAGATTCTGTGAATCGATTAGGCATAGGCGTGTCTACTATTACAATAATGTGGCCATCACGTTTGCAAATGAATACCTGTTGAAGCTGATTTCTTAAATGATCTGCATGCGAGATACTCGTGACATTGTTTGTCATTGACATTTAATGCGCTACCAAACTGGTCCTTCCTTGATCTAATTATTTCAATAGGTATCACCTCTTTGCGGTTCATAAATATCATAATGGAACGTTGCTCCTCTAATGTGCTTGTAAATAACGGTAAGGTCATCTTTAAAGAAATTAAACTTCATCCGAATCATAATCAGATGTCTCTGAGAAATTGATAATCAATCTCGGCTGAATGAAGGACAAACCATCATTCTTCCAATATTCCTCTTCCTCTTGTAACACATGGTTCTCACATTTCTTCCAATAATCCCTGGCTATGTTCGAGATGGCGGCTTTTGTAAGTATTTCAACATCTTTTAATTTGAACGTCCTATTTTCTGTTGCTACCTGTTCCTTAATTTTAGCCCAGACTAATTCTATTGGGTTTAAGTGAGAATGGTAAGGAGGCAATCTTAAACATCTGTGACCATGTTCATGGATTGCCTTGTCTATGTGAAATATCTTTGTATGCTGTGTCTTTTTTACAATTCCAAGTAATTCAGGCTTCAGGGACATTTCGTTGAATGGAATGTTGTTTTTGGTCGGCCAAATCTTTATTACATCTTTAGTACTTGATGAATTAGGAACTTTATCTTCTGGTGCCACAACGTTGTGATATGAAGCATTGTCCATTATCAAACACGACGGTCTATCCAAGGAAGGAAGTACATGATTCACAATCCAATCTTGAAATATCTTGCCATTCATCTCTGTATGATAATCCCTATTATCTGTAGATTTTGAAACAAATGTGAGTTCAGTATTATTTAGAAACCCATGATGGCTGCTTTCTGCATGTGCAATTATTAGGCGCTGTCCTTTGCTGCTTGGTACTAGTCTCTTAGTTGTCCCATCAGATGATTGCCATTCTCGTTCATTACTGTGGTGCGCATTGATCCAAGTTTCATCTAAATACACAAAATCATAACAATCTCTTCTCATTTCTCTGACCTCGCGTAAATATTTGCTTCTCATAGCAACTATATGAGGCTTCTCACAAATAAGGTTTCTACCACCAACATATTTTCTAAAAGTGAATCCCAAACTCCTAATAGTCCTCCATAGCGTAGATTTGGAAATTTCAATGTCATTATTCTTTCTTAATCAAATTTTCAATTTCCTTAAAGTCACTGACTCATTATTGTGAAACATATTGCAAATTTCTCTGCGGATCAATTCTCTGTCAAAATTATTCACCACTCTTGGCCTATTTTTCGTGTGTAAAACACTGGAATTACACATTTCAGATGTCGCTATCCAGCGGTGCAATGATCGTTTGCTTATCCCCAAGGCATGAATAGTCCTCTTTTGTGGGTTTGAAATGGAATGATATAGTTTTCCTCGAGTAGCTTCATTGAAGAAATACTTTAAAATCCTATTTGTGATTTGCTGTAATGTCATAACATGTACTCGAAGACTCATTTTTCCTACTTAGCCACACAATACTTTTTGTAGACACGCCAATGATTGACAATGTGTGCGTAAAACCGGAAATAAACTGTTTTATGTTCAAGAAGTGCAATTTCACGCAATTTCACGCAAAAATCATGCCAATTTCTTGATAAACCAAAAATGTGCAAATGAGGTCGTATAATTTACTGTAGACATTTCAATATGTGTGTGTGTGATGTGTGCTGGCAAGTAGGATTTTATATTATATCGCAAAGAAACAAAAATTGAAATCAATGGCCGCATTTTAATGAAAAATTTAATTCATAGGGTCTATACCATTTCAAATTTACACACAAAATTTCACTTATATGCGTTATATATTCGCTGAGATATAGCATTTTGAAGTTGGGCAAAGCTAGTGAAACGTGCTATAGTGCGAAGCAGGCTTTCTAAATTAGGAACGCCGTGAAATCATAATCAAGATGACGGACATACTGTGCAACTGGCTCAATGATGAGCTTCAAATTTCAAAGCGGATAAGTATGCACTTTAATCATATAAACGACATAATCATTTGTATTTCTCCTTGGTTAAAACGAAGCACCGTGGGTCGTGTCCTCCATTTTGCCCGAATTGATATCTACCGCGCTGTCAATTGAGTCGGCCGCGTCGATGGGGGGGAAGGGGTGTAAGATTAGAGTTAGGTTTAGTTTTAGAAATGTTACACCTAACACAAACACTCTAATCAAATAGAGTTCTTATGCTAGGTTTAGCATTTCTAAATCTAAACGACAGGCTGACTCAATTGGCCGCCGAAAAGATAACTGTTCGGGCTAGATTTTTCACATGTCATTTCTTTTTCTTTTGCAGTAGATCATCCCATGGGGAAACGCACAAAAACAAGGATGTTAGAAAACTATACCCAACTCTAATCCTAACCCTTAATGACACGGCTGACTCCATTGGCCGCCGAATAGATATCTGGGCTAGATTTTGTTGCATTTCATTTCTTTTATTTGTTTGCAGTGATAACTCACCATGCACCACTGCCATTAGCGCATACGGGAAAATGCAGCGTGCTCAAAAATATGTCAACCCGTATGGGAATGCACATAAACACAGATGTTGACTAACATTAACTCTAACCATACCTCTTTCTCCACCTTTTTGATACATAATAAATCCGATTTTTTTTTTTTTTGTTACTGCAAGACAGCATCGTACATTAAAACATAACGAACAATAAACTTCCAACTTACCCATTATAAAACCATAATCGAATTCTTACTTAAAAATAGACATTTGGGCTAACGGCGTCACACAGCCTACGGTGCTTCGTTTCAACCCTTACCTTTTTTCTGCTGAAAAGGAAACTTGAGCATGTAGATAGACAGGGTTGAGTCACATAATACGGAAACACATGCCTTATTTCGCCCAAATGGCTATCCATAAGTAGCCAGAGTCACAGTTCATAATTACCCCAATTATACTGTGTCAGCTCAGCAGAGGATAAAGATTGAGGTTGAGACTAGTGTTAGCCATTATTGTCCTGAGAATTGTAGCCACTTATTTTTTTGCACAAAGAAAACAAAAATGCTGGAAACAGTGTTACAATTAGTAGTTTAGCATTAGGATTTAGATTTGAGCTCAGGCTTATGATGCCAGTGAAATTAGTTGCATGGTAGTTCTTGTCTATAGTACATCCAGCTTTATAGGGGGGTCATGTTTTTGTGATGAAATATGACAAGTGCATACCTGTTAACCTCCTGAGATGAAAACTTGTATGCCGCACCAGTAAAAACCTTACAACCACCGGAAAAACCTTATGCATAAAATAAATCAGTATATTTTACACGATTTTAAATGACATGACATCTACAAATTAAGTAACATTTGAAATTGTGTGATATAAAACATACTAATAAAGTCTAATGCGGTTCTTATGTGTATTAGAATATTTTTATTAGAAATTATTATTGTGAATAATTTAAAATGCATGTTATATCCCTTAAAGTTATCACAGCATTCATAACATGGTGATGCTTGTGGTAGTTTTGTAAAATGCACCAGAAAATCAATAACTTTATAACGTAAGTCAGATTACAACTATAACTGTGGTAATGATATACATGTATATAATAATGTAATAAAATGAAGAAAAAAACACTGCCATGTTTAAAAACAAAAATATCCTAGTAGTTGTAAATTGATGTGCTCTGAGAATGCACTGCCCTACTATTATTCCAATGAAAAAATGGTCATTATTATGCTACTTTTAATTTAAGAAATTCATCCCTTGCATAAAATACCATGACGTCTGACCCTATATACGAGCTTTCATTTCTTTGAATTAGGCTCAGCCATTATTCGATGGATGAATTGTTTCAGTTAATAATCATGGGAGGGGTAAAACCTAACACAAATTTACAAAATTATTATTTAAAAGTTCGTAGACCAGTGGTAATAAATCTCTGTTTTATTG
The DNA here is from genome assembly GCA_024509875.1 of Oreohelix idahoensis. NCBI lineage: Eukaryota > Metazoa > Mollusca > Gastropoda > Stylommatophora > Oreohelicidae > Oreohelix > Oreohelix idahoensis. The sequence goes on along the minus strand of JAMPIV010019448.1, from coordinate 233,021 downwards.
ATAAATAAAGCAGCGAATCTCAACAGCTGATATAAAGTACTGTATGGATTTATGATTGAAATGAAGGAGTGTGGGCCATCTGTTTGATACGGCCTTAAAAAAGAATTCCGAGATGCAGTAAAAAGGGATATGGGTTAGGGTTAGGTTTAGGAATCCTAAACCTAATCATAACCATAATCTTAACCCTATCGACATTGGCAACTTATTTTATTGACATCAAAGAACAAGACCCACTGTCCTTCATTTTAATTGGATTGACTCTAGAAACAGAAAAGCTTATGCAAACAAACTTTTTTTCTAGTTATGTACACAGAATATTAGGCTATGACATTAATTTATCGGAAATATGTATAAGGGTAAAATATAACTGGAAAGACAAAGAGAGTGATAAAACTTACAACAAAATGAAACAAACAGCCAACATCAGCAAACAATATTTAACCAAATTATGAATACAATATCAAATGCCTAGCTTTTTTAAAAAATGACATGTAGGGGTAGTCACAAGCATGGTTGATAACAGATAGCGATTAAAAATGCCTCATGTCTTGCCGAGAGCCCAAAAATGAAGAGAATCAAAACTTACTGGCAAAATCATTAGGTATAAAAGGATTTGATTAATTGCTAGGAGTGATCTCATTTTAAAAATAGACGTTGAAAAATCCTAGGATTTAAAAAAAAAATGATAAAAAAAAACAAATCTGGATTCGCAAAAATTTTAATTTTTTTAAATGTTTTTTTTATTTAGAAAATCTTGACAACGACCTTGTAAGGTCATACATAGCTAAAAGTGTCAATTTCCTTTACATTGTACAGGAACCCTGTACAGGTTAACAGGTATGCAAGTGGAAGGGAGGGTTTAAAAATGGCAAAAATTGTGTGTGATGTCGCATGTGGGTGACACTTAAGTGAGATTGTACATAAATGCTATCTTAACAGGCATGCTGCCAATTGTGATGGTTTTAATGTAGAAACTGTGAATAATTAAAGTCTATATGTCCTTTGAATAGTACAAATTTTTAATGTAATTGTGCTTGGTAGTTGAGTCACAGATCACTTGGTTTACACTCAACATTTTGTCGGCCAACGTGTGATCAGGAAGTTATCCATGTATAAAAAATATATTTTGCTGGGATCTGTGATAGTGTCTGATTGCTACTGACACTATGTTTTGAGTTTTCATACAAGGTATAACAAAAGTATACACACCCTTAACTGAGGATGCAGAGACAGAGTAATAAGAGGCAAGTTAGTAATTAGTTAAAAAAGAAAAAAAAATTTTAATGTATGGCCTCCATGAATGTTGCACCTTATTATTTAAAAAAAAAAAAAAAAAAAATGGTTTAGGATCAGGGTTAAGATTATAGGCTATTTTGTAATCACTCCAAACAACACAGGTGATATCACTCCAAACAACACAGGTGATATATCAGTCTCGAGTTGTCCAGTAAGAGGATGAGAGTACTGTGTTCTGTGATATCAACCTTCTAGGCTAATACTAAAGCTCAAACTTTCACAAAAGGGTAGATTTAATGCATTTGCAGCATACTGTTTTAGTCTCTTAATACGAATATTAACATATAACAAATGAATAAATAAAAGGAAAGGTAGTTTTTTCCTTACTGAGTTTTCCTGTTGTACTGAAATACCATCTGTTAAAATATTGAATAAAGTGTGTGTGGAATAAATTTAAGACACTATGCTTAGTCAAGAGTCAAACAGATTAGATGATGCTGGGAGATTGTGCCTAATTTTGAGTAATGAATGGATGTGAAAGATAGTTCATTTGTGGTTTCCTTTATTTATCTGTATTAAAGGTGCTATGAATTCATTCTTTGTGAAAGAAAGTTTCTGTGAATTTTGTTTTACGAGAATGTTTCTGTCAGTTCATTTATGTTAACAAAATGAGAACTTACCATGCTTTTGGGACAGCTGAATTACTGCAAACAGGAGCAGATAGTAAGTTAGAACTATGCCAGATTTCTCATTTATATATGGAATTGACAAAATTATTTACATTATCATATGCATTCCTTGCACCTGCATGATTCATTTTTGTTAATACAAATTGTTTGAAGGTCCAGCTACTTTTGCTATGGAGTTTTCATCTGGTTATCTGCTTGGGGAAATTATGCACAAGTATCAGCTTCAGGATGACTTTGGTCAGTTTTCTCAAGGCAGGTAGGACATGGTTATGATTAATACTCTCACTAACTCTGTCACTTATTGACATTTTCAGAATCTGAGACTTTGCTAGAACTAGAAACATCTTTTATAGACAGTTTTAATGGTGTAAACGAAATTGAAATACATAAATGTAGTGGATTTTAATGCACATTTGAAGGTAATATGCGAGAGATGAATGTCCAAGTGGCAGGGTGGTTACACTGTGTGCATCTTGAGGCAAAGAAATTGGGTTCAAAACTAGGTCATATCATGCTCTGGTCTACCCAGCTTTAAAAATGAGTACCTGACTCTGCTCGAGCTAGGGAAAGCAAAAACATCAAGGAAGGGAACTGGTCACCTGACCTGATACAACTGACACATACTATAGGTGAAGTCTCTCATACTGTAGGTGAAGTCTCTTATACTGTAGGTGAAATCTCTCATACTATAGGTGAAGTCTCTCATACTGTAGGTGAAGTCTCTTATACTGTAGGTGAAGTCTCTCATACTATAGGTGAAGTCTCTCATACTGTAGGTGAAGTCTCTTATACTGTAGGTGAAGTCTCTCATACTATAGGTGAAGTCTCTCATACTATAGGTGAAGTCTTTCATACTGTAGGTGAAGTCTCTCATACTATAAGTGAAGTCTCTTATACTGTAGGTGAAGTCTCTCATACTATAGGTGAAGTCTCATACTGTAGGTGAAGTCTCTCATACTATAGGCAAAGTCTCTCATACTATAGGTGAAGTCTCTCATACTGTAGGTGAAGTCTCTTATACTGTAGGTGGAGTCTCTCATACTATAGGTGAAGTCTCTCACACTGTAGGTGAAGTCTCTTATACTGTAGGTTAAGTCTCTCATACTGTAGGTGAAGTCTCTCATACTATAGGTGAAGTCTCTCATACTATAGGGGAAGTCTCTCATACTATAGGTGAAGTCTCTCATACTATAGATGAAGTCTCTCATACTATAGGTGAAGTCTCTCATACTGTAGGTGAAGCCTCTCATACTGTAGGTGAAGTCTCTCATACTGTAGGTGAAGTCTCTCATACTATAGGTGAAGTCTCTCATACTGTAGGTGAAGTCTCTCATACTATAAGTAAAGTCTCTCATACTATAGGTGAAGTCTCTCATACTATAGGTGAAGTCTCTTATACTGTAGGTGAAGTCTCTCATACTGTAGGTGAAGTCTCTCATACTGTAGGTGAAGTCTATCATACTGTAGGTGAAGTCTCTCATACTATAGGTGAAGTCTCTCATACTATAGGTGAAGTCTCTCATACTGTAGGTGAAGTCTCTCATACTGTAGGTGAAGTCTCTCATACTGTAGGTGAAGTCTCTCATACTGTAGGTGAAGTCTCTCATACTATAGGTGAAGTCTCTCATACTATAGGTGAAGTCTCTCATACTATAGGTGAAGTCTCTCATACTGTAGGTGAAGTCTCTCATACTATAGGTGAAGTCTCTCATACTGTAGGTGAAGTCTCTCATACTGTAGGTGAAGTCTCTTATACTGTAGGTGAAGTCTCTCATACTGTAGGTGAAGTCTCTCATACTGTAGGTGAAGTCTCTTATACTATAGGTGAAGTCTCTCATACTATAGGTGAAGTCTCTCATACTATAGGTGAAGTCTCTCATACTATAGGTGAAGTCTCTTATACTGTAGGTGAAGTCTCTCATACTATAGGTGAAGTCTCTCATACTGTAGGTGAAGTCTCTCATACTATAGGGGAAGTCTCATACTATAGGTGAAGTCTCTCATACTATAGGTGAAGTCTCTCATACTATAGGCAGCACAAACACCAAATTAAGACTTTCTGTGCTTCTCTATGGTGCGGAATGTTGGAGAGTAACAGAGAAGGAAATGTTGAAACTGTCCTCCTTCCATACAATCTGCCTAAGGAAAATTCTCCGAATCTTTTGGCCAAACATCATCAGCAACCAAGAACTACTTATTCGGAGTAACCAGGACATGCACACCATCATAGCTGGCAAACGCTGGAGTTGGGTTGGCCACGTCCTCAGAAGGGACCCTGATACCATCACAAGAACAGCTATGCTATGGACCCCCGAGGGAAAGCGAAAGAGAGGCCGACCAAAAACAACTTGGCGGAGAACTGTGGAAGCTGAGATGCAAAGAATGAACCACAGTTGGGGCACTGTACGAAGGATGGCCGCCGACCGAGCAAAGTGGAATCAATTTGTTGCTGCCCTACAAGATGCCACCAGGCGTGATGGCCGCTGACTGCTTTGACGGTTGGATCAAAGAAGAAGAAGTACCATATTGTGGGGCCTCAAACTGCTTTTTGGGGTAGCAAGAGTTAAGCCTCACCAATTTACTGTATTATTTAATTTCCGCTGTGAATTCTGTGACCCTTATATAAGTCTATTTTCTCTGTTTATGTCTTTCTTATCCCCATTTATATTGTTGTAATTAATATATTTTAAATATATTATTTTCCTGGCTAACATTATTAATGATCTATAATAACCCCATTCTCTTTTATATTTCTTCTGTGTTAGTTCGTATTCATTCATTATAATAGCATTATAATTTTATATTCTTTTGGTTTGGTTTGAATGCATCTTCATTGCACATGGACAACTCCATCAGTGCTTCAATGTCCTCCCTTGGATCACACAAGGAGGATCTCAGGACAGTGCAAAAACTCCGTAGCACCGGCAAGATTTGAAGAGCTCTAGATCTACTCGTTATGCTATTGCTCTTCAACCTTTCCATTTCACGGTGCGAGCTATCCGTGGTTCGGATAATGTGATGGCGGACATATTGTCTAGATGCCCACATGATTCCAATTAAATCTTGTGTCCTAGTTTTCCTGATACACTTTCAGACTTAGGTTTGTCCTTAATATCCTAATATATTGTAATACAAATGTTTTACTATTTGGATGATGTATAAAGAAGTTAACAAATTTGATTTTGTCCATCCATTAGTGATATGATGCTAATATAGCATTGTAATTGATGATATTTGTATATTGCTATAGTTATAGTATTTAATGATTTTTGATATCTATGATTGGTATTGCCAGCAACTTAGGTTTCTTTAATGGTACCCCCTGAGTTTGTTTGGCTTAGAGGAAATATTTTCTCTTATGATGGGGGATGATTTTTACTCTCCAGACGCTTTATTTATGCGTCTATTGTACCTGATATTAGGTTCATTCTTTCATGAGCACATAATTGATGCTTGTGCTATCTTGCTCATAGATATATTTTTTAAAAAAATGTATAATTTTTTTTTTACGGGGGGAGGGGGGGGGGGGTGTAGTAATATGTTGCTGTCATTTTCGACGGAGTCATATGTCAAGTTATTTGCTAATGTTTTTCATAAGAATAATTGTGTCTTTACCTTGCGATGTCAGGTTGATTAGGGGTTGTCTTCCCTTGTTTGTTCGTTCATTGTGTTTGACCTTTTGGGTCAAAGGTAATACAGTTCTGGGCTATATGCGATGCGCAGTGGAGAGCGGGAGATTAGACTTCCGTCTTGTCGAGTTGTGAAGTCCTGGCTTCTGTGGGACATGAGGTCCATTGTGTTTTCAGGGAAAATCTTCAAAGTGACTGCGTTGGCAGTTCTCCCCAGTGAATCTCTGTGCGTCGGAATGGCGACAGAGTTCCTTATTGTGTTCTGAGGATTCGGTTACAGGTAACACCGACCTTTTCTACATTATTATGCATTCGGTGGCAGAACACGTTTAAGGTTACCTAGTCTGTGAACTACAGCTCACCGGTCCTACATTACAGAACTTGTACATTATGCTCGAGATAGCTATGTAAGACTATTTGTCTTCAAACGAACAGAAGTCCAGTGACGAAGTTATATTGTGGAAACCGCAGATTGGCGGTATATTGATATCTACATAAGCATTACTGCAGGGTTGATGTTAACCTGCTTAGAAGAAGTACACAGATGACGCCATAACGAGGCCTGTATTAAGGCTAATATATTACAGCCTGATAATGTGCAATTGGCGGGGAATGCCAAGTTGTACCTGTATGTCAAAGGGATCAAGGTATCTGACGCGTTTAGTCAGAGGTACCAAAGCGGCATTGAAAACTGTATATACATGAACATACTACTATTGACCATGAACGAATATTGGAATGTTTACCAGCCTTTTTTGAATGCCTGATGTATACCTAACGATTTCCTGTCAGCATGACCTTGTGTACACTGACTGTTCCTGTTGATGCTACTATGTGTGTTATCGTCAATAAATGTTTTGAAACGTGCCAGCAGTGTTCAAGTATCCTTGACTACTGCATGTGAGTGTATGGGTTGCATTACACATCATATACGAGCCTAAACACATTCAGGCCTTCATCTGCACCCACACTCAGCTCATCATTACAAGTACTACACATCCTAACAACATGTATACTGTCTTGTGCAAGTGATCACCTCTACAAGAGAGAAAAAGACAGTTACAATAATATTTTATCTATTTGATCGGGGTATCAAGGATCTTACTACGTACAAGTTGACACAATTAGCATCATGTTGGTTAAGTTGACCCGATCAGCACCATGTTGATTAAGTTGACTCAGTCAGTACCATGTTGATTAAGTTGACTCAGTCAGTACCATATTGATTAAGTTGACTCATTCAGTACCATGTTGATTAAGTTGACTCATTCAGTACCATGTTGATTAAGTTGACTCATTCAGTACCATGTTGATTAAGTTGACTCAGTCAGTGCCATGTTGATTAAGTTGACTCAGTCAGCACCATGTTGATTAAGTTGACTCAGTCAGTACCATGTTGATTAAATTGACACAAACACAATCAGCACCATGGTGATTAAGTTGTTCCAGTCAGCACCGTGTTTATTAAATTGATCCAATCAGCACCATGTTGACCAAGTCGGCACAATATTGATTAAGTTGGCCCGATCAGCATCATGTTGATTAAGTTGACCCAATCAGTATCATGTTGATTAAGTTGACCCGACCAGCATCATGTTGATTAAGTTGACCCAATCAGCACAATGTTGATTAAGTTGATCCAATCAGCATCATGTTGATTAAGTTGACTCTGTTAACACCATGTTGATTAAGTTGATCCAATCAGCACAATGTTGATTAACTTGATCCAATCAGCATCATGTTGATTAAGTTGATCCAATCAGCATCATGTTGATTAAGTTGACTCAGTCAGCACCATGTTGATTAAGTTGACTCAGTCAGCACCATGTTGATTAAGTTGACTCTGTCAGCACCATGTTGATTAAGTTGACTCTGTCAGCACCATGTTGATTAAGTTGACTCAGTCAGAACCATGTTGATTAAGTTGACTCAGTCAGCACCATGTTGATTAAGTTGATCCAATCTTCACAATGTTGATTAAGTTGACCCAGTCAGCACCATGTTGATTAAGTTGATCCAATCAGCACCATGTTGATTAAGTTGACACAATCAGCACCATGTTGATTAAGTTGACACAATCAGCACAGTGTTGATTAAGTTGACACAATCAGCATCATGTTTATTAAGTTGACTCAGTCAGTACTGTGTTGATTAAGTTGACCCGATCAGCCCCATGTTGATTAAGTTGACACAATGAGCATCATGTTGACTCAGCTGACACAATCAGCATCATGTTGATTAAGTTGACACATTCAGCATCATGTTGATTAAGTTGACTCAGTCAGTACCATGTTGATTAACACATTAACTACCTTGAGCTGGTGGGACCGGCTTTTGAAATCCTATCACTTGGACCACAAGCCGCTTAGAGCGTCGATCTAATTTTAGTAATAAAACGAATGAAAAATGTGCTGAAACATTTTCTGATCTGGTTCGAGATTTTAAATTGCCACTGGAAAACAAATTCTCAAAGCATGGTTGTTGTAGAACACTGGAAAATTGATATTATGTTCATATTTTTCAGCGTTTTGGGTTAGTTACCAAATCGTGTAAAAACTGTTTACTGTGGCAACTACTGATAGGACCACAAAAAATGTGTGTACATCTCGTCTAACGGCTGAATAGACTAGAAACTTATTTCAACAATTGACTGATAGATCTAGCGACGAGGACAAGAGTGAAAACGGTGTGCACATTGATTGAAATAGTGATTTTGATAGAGATGGGGCGCAAGCAGTTATAATTGTGAAAATATTGCAAGTCCTCGGCCATCGGACAGCCGTTAAATAGCAACAACCTCTATTAGAGTTACAAATGGTGCTTATTGTAATGGTACATTCATTTATCTTTACAATGACGTGTAATTCAGAAAAATATGTAAACAATTACGAAAACTACAGCTTACTTTGTGTAAACACCTTCATGATGAAAATGGGGAAAAAATTTTATTCGGCCACAGTGTGTTTTTCAATTTGGTATTTAATGTGTTAAGTTGACACAATTAGCATCATGTTGATTAAGTTGACCCGATCAGCACCATGTTGATTAAGTTGACTCAGTCAGTACCATGTTGATTAAGTTGACACAGTCAGTACCATGTTGATTAAGTTAACTCATTCAGTACCATGTTGATTAAGTTGACTAATTCAGTACCATGTTGATTAAGTTGACTCAGTCAGTGCCATCTTGATTAAGTTGACTCAGTCAGTACCATGTTGATTAAGTTGACTGAGTCAGTACCGTGTTGATTAAATTGACACAATCAGCATTATGTTGATTAAGTTGACTCAGTCAGTACCATGTTGATTAAGTTGACTCAGTCAGTACCATGTTGATTAAGTTGACTCAGTCAGTACCATGTTGATTAAGTTGACTCAGTCAGTACCATGTTGATTAAGTTGACACAATCAGCATCATGTTGATTAAGTTGACCAGATCAGCACTTTCAAATACAAATTAAATTACCTAAGATGATTTTTTGCATCTATAACTTGTACCACTTGATAGCAGAGATTCTGAAGTTTTATAAATTAGAAACATTTTACACTTGATGTTATTAACTGTAAAAACTTTGTTAGTCTTCCCAAAATTAGATTAGCCAATATGTTACACATCTTTCTAGAACACACCACATCTGGCACTGTTGTTGATGCAGCTCTTATTATAGTGAACTTCTTGAAAGTGAATATTTTGAAAATAATTTGTGCATGCTATGGATACGTGACAGGACACAGATTGAGGAAAACTGTTGATAGTATTCCCAGGCAGTCCGTGTTCTGGAATTCCCAGGCTAAGTGTAGTAGAGAGAAACCAAAGAACACAGGGAGAAGAGAACTGGAGGCAGATATGAAAGGGATGAGGAAGATATGGAAGGGATGAGGCAGACATTGAGCTGATAGCAAGGAACTGGAAGACTTGTTGAAGGCCTATTTTCCTTTGGTTACCCTCAAGGGTGATGATGATGATGATTATGATGATGATGATGATGGTGATGATGATGATTATGATGATCATGTTTTATTTGTAAATATATTCTAGGTCATTCATTTCTTCTTGTTTATTTTTCTATCGTTTGTTTTTAAACACATCTACTACAACTCTGCATTTGCGAAGCTGTGTGGTGCTCTGCAGTGTTGTTTAAACTAAGCAGAAGATTTATTTACTAAGGTACTAGACTATTAATTGTTTATTCAATGTGCCACCTGTTACGTACATTTATTACCTAAGGGGGTAGTCTTCGGTCCTGCCAAATGTACGCACCAGTTTTATATAGTTATATTCTTTGTGCGTTCGATTGATTCACGCACTGACGTGCACAAGGCAATGTGAGTTGCTTTGGAACGCACGGGTAACCTAGTTTGGGGATTGTGACGTCATGTTTTGAACGGGGCAGTGCGGACTTTGTTATGTCCGAGATATAGATTATTGGAATTTTCTGGCAGCTTTGTATAAGCCAGTATGTTATATTGATTCAATTGGTATTCTTGACGAAGCCAATGATGGAAGGATCATGTAAGTGTCGCCCCGGTTATATTTGTATATTTATTGCCGTAAACTAAAGTATCAGGCCGCTCCCAGTTGTAGTCTAGCGGGAAGTCATCTTAGCATGTTATTTCCTAGAATGGACAGACGGAGTCGGTGGTCATATTAGATTACCGTAGAGGAATAATACCTACGTGTAAACCAGTTTATTTATTCGTATGCTTCATATTTTAAATGCCGTACAAGTTTCAATGCCAAAGTCGTGGCATGGATGTAAAGAGAGGTTAGCCAATTCAGAACTCTAACCTGAATACATTGCTGTGGATGTTTATAAGACTTAATTCTTGAAGAATCACTAAGAATGATCAGCAACTTCAAAGTATGACATTTTGTACCTATAATCTGTAACTATGATCGTATCGTTCCTTCGTATGTGCCATGTTGAATAAACTATATGTACAGTAAACCGCCTTATGTACTACCATCGAAAGAACAGTTTAAACACTACTTGTTGTAGTTCGTTTTCACAGAACAGTTAAATGACATTTTGTTCATATTACCATTCGCGTTATGAAGACCAATCCAATTACCATAAACGGCTACAACAGTAATTGGTGCGCCAGCGTGGTCTGAAATTTATCATTTCAAAGGATCTTACTCAATCAAATTAATCGTTTGAAAATAGAATGTGTACTTTCAAGGCGACATCATCGTCAAGTTGGAACTTGTTGTTAAAATGAATCTTAATCAACTGACCGTTACGAGATTCTCAAGGTCATCTATCAACCTTCACTTCGGGTTGTACAGGGACTGACTGCCTTCGTTATCATTTCTTGCGAGCTGATGCTGTATTCGCAGATCGAATTATTTTAGCTTCAAACGTACATCCACGGAGACGAGGCACATTGTTTTTTCCCGGCACACGCGAGCTAAGTATAACTTGTATCCGTTATACATTTTATTATTATTAGCTGTGCCTTAATTACTTATGTCCACCTTTATATTTTCCATGTTATATGTTATGTGTTGTGCATTCTTCGTGGGAGGTAGGGAGGTTGATCTGACGAACGAGATCCATCTCGAAGCCAATTCGGGCTCTTCGTCAGACGTTCTGTAGGGCTCAACTTGTAAGTTTCAATTGAGCGATAGTTCCGGTACAAGGCTAGAAACCTTGCCGAAGTTCCGATCGCTAGTTGCTTCTTATAATATTATCTATTTAGCTGTTTCGTCAAGTTTTACTTGTTGTTCTCGTAGCTATTTTTACTCGTATTTAGTTTTATGATGAATTTTGTTTGTATTTTGCGTCCATCTCACCTTTCCTGTCGTTCAGTTTTTTACAAAACCTATGTTTTTACACGGTGTTGTCAATTGTACTGTTAATTATCTGATCGTAGTTATCGTCGTATATTTTTACGATATTCTATTTTAGTTATACATTTTTATTTTTTGATTTCTACGATTGTGTTCACCCGTCCAGTTTATCATGTCTTGTCGGTTATGTTTCTATTGTCTTTCTCGTTGTTCATTTCATGACATTTGATTACATAAATTTATTGATTAATAACATATTTAATAATTATATGATAACATTATACCGTTCTAAGGACAGGAACGAAGAACACTTGTTATAGTAACAAGGTTAACTAATTTATATTGATTAATTATCATTTTAAATATCTAGAGTACTGTGACTACTTATATAGAATAATGTATTCACTCGATTATTTCATTAAGCAAGCAAAAGCTTTGCAAATACCTGCTGAAGAGGTAAGACAATTCGCTATGTCAGAATATAAAGAGGCTCAAAGGTTGGAAGCTCAAAGATTGGAAGCTGAAAAGTTAAGATTGGAAAATTTGAAATTTGAGGCAGATCAAAAACGGATTGAGGCTGAGGAACAAGAGAAGAAGATGAAATTTGAGGTTGAGGAACAAGAGAAGAAGATGAAATTTGAGGCTGAGGAACAAGAGAAGAAGATGAAATTTGAGGCAGATCAAAAACGGATTGATGCTGAGGAACATGAAAAGAAGAGGAAATTTATAGCTGAGGAAGAGGAGAAAAAAATGAGATTAGCCTCTGAATTAGAAGAGAAACGATTTCAGCGAGAGGCAGAACATAAGCAAAAGGAGGCTGAAGAAAGACTTAAAATTGAAATGGAAGTTAAACAAAAGGAAATGGAACAGAAACAAAAAGAAATGGAAGAAAGAAGATTGATAGCGGAACAAAACACAAAACGACTTCAGCTTGAGATGGAAGAGAATGATAAGAAACGACAGCATGAACTGAAATTAGCAGAGTCAGAATATGAGAGACTTAGGTTAACGCAGGAAGCTAATTCGCAGAGAACTTTTGATAGCCAAACTTCATCCAGACAAGATCATTTTAAGGAAATTCACCTTAAATTACCTAAATTTAACCCCCCGTCGGATGACATAATATTCTTCCTGGATAGATATGAGGCCACTTGTATATCATATAACGTGGATAAAACAATGTATTGCACATATTTATCCAGGTTACTTACTGGGGATGCTTTAGCTGTTTATCATACCACCAGTATAAATGAGAAAAATGATTATAATGCGCTTAGAGCCGCACTTCTGAAGAAATTTCAAATGACAGAAGATGAATACCGTTTAACATTTCGTACATTACTACCACAATCAAGCAGAAATTTCAATGATTTTCTGTCACAAATACGACTAACACTAGAAAGATGGATTGAATTATCCAAAATTGAAAAGTCGTATGAAGGTCTCTTCGATTTACTGATGCGCGATAAGGTACTATCGTCTGTAAATCCAACATTTCTCGCATTTTTGCAAGAACGGAAACCTTTATCAATAAAAGACTTAGAAGAACATGCAAAAAATTTTTGTACTGCTCACCCAACCATGGATCTAAGTAATGCACATATTAAGAATGAATTGCCTGTTGCTTTTGCAGCACAACAAAACAATTTTTCACGCAATCGTTCCTTTAGTGCTGACAGGTATGTCAATAAGGGAAATAATCACAATTTTAACAATGATAACTTTTACTAAGGGAAGCAATTTCAACAATCTGCTCCATTTCATGCTTCTTGGAACCAAACTCACAGATCGCGAGATTTTGGTAACAATAATTTTAATAATAATCAAGGACATTATAATAAACAAAACTGGAGATCAAGATCTCAGGGTCCACAAAACAGACAAGGTTCTTGGAATAAAAATTTTAAAGAACAACATAACTTTAATTATACAAATTATCGGACTCATCCGAATTTTAACTCTAGCAGAAACGACAATTATGGCAATTTTAATTCAAATAATCAAAATCGATCGCGTCTTAGAGATAGATCGTCTCTCTCTCTCTCTCTCTCTCTCTCTCTCTCTCTCTCTCTCTCTCTCTCTCTCTCATCTTGCATTGAAAGTCGTCAATAGCGGTTGTTGAAATAGCGGCAAGTGTGTATGTGAGTGTGTGTTTGAGATCGATTGCATTTTATTTTCCATTGGGAATATTTTACAAACCGAGACAATCCTATTCTTTAACATTTTTAGGCCAAATTTAATTTTGCTCTATTTCATCTTGAGAAATCGAATAAACAAGCCTAATAATAAACAAACAAACAAAGTAATAATTTACTAAAGATTTCCGTGGAGAGGAGCAATATAATGACTGGTTGTCCACAATGGGGGGGGGGGGGGAAAAAAGAAAAAGGACCTTTTATAAAACTACTCCTGTATTTACGGGAGGTCATGTTGACCACATTTCTGGACGCCGTTGAAGTGTCAAGGTCTGCATTGTCCGATGGTCCCTGAGTGTGTTCGTGGGAGGGCTTTTGACGCGGTTTTTGTACTCCAAATGCTCTTAAATTCAGGGGGAGAATCGCACAGCATGGCTTGACTTGACGTGACGTTTTGACTATGAATGTAAATATCACACGATAGTTGTCTCATTGTTATGTTAATGAGAGTAGACTTTTGGTAGAAGTGTGTGTCTACGAGTGTATATGACTTTCATCTGTATTTCAATTTGACCTTGTATTTTAATAATGCACATGATGTTTGTAATATTACTATTTAAAAAAACCTACCCCCCCCCCCCCTCCCGTTATCACTAAAGAATAAAGAGTACGCTCTATATTTCCAATAAGTGGGTGCAAGGTCTTTTTCTTTCTTTCTTTCTTTCTTTTTCTCGTCCTTCTCTTTTTTAATCAACACTACCATTACCAAAAATGTAAAATGTGTAACCTGGGAGTACTAGAGTGTGTAAATGAGTGTGTGCAAGGTGTGGAAGTAATTTAAAAATATATATATATTTTTTTATAGCTGCACAGTGTATTTTCGTTGTTATGCTTATGTTCAAACTATTATTGTCAATGTTTCCATGTATATGTCTTTGTCAACTTCAACGGAATGTGAAGAAAAAAAAAGTACCACCAAAACACACCCCCCCCTCCGTTATCACTATAAAAACGAGTGTGCATTATAATTTCAAGAACAAGGTAGTATGGTTCCTTTATCCCTTTTCCCCTTCTCCCTTTAATCACTACTATCATTACAAACAAATGTACAATGTATAACCCTTTTAAATGGGCAAGAAAGAGTTTTTTTTTGGTTAATGAATGGGTGCGAGGAAGCGAATTTTTATTATATATATATATATATATATATATATATATATATATATATATATATATATATATATATATATATATATATATATATATATATATATATATTTTTTTTTCTATACAACTGTTCATTGTGTAATTGTCTTTTCACTGAAATTTCTTTATGAAAATATGTAAAATGAACGTGTTTTGTAAACTCAAATGAAATGCAAATAAAGATTGAAAAAAAAAAAAAAAAAAAAAAAAAAAAAAAAATCGTCAAGTAATACGGGTAGACATTCTAATGTCGCTTTAAGTGATACACAGGCTAACATTGAACAGGGTAAGGTAACTGAAACTCACAATGCTATGTCTTATTCTCTTGATTGTACCCAGGTGAAAGACTGTCCAGAATGCTCGACTCTTTTCCAGCCTAAGGCGATCACGACGCTGCGTTGCGGACATACCTTGCCTAGTCTACCTGCAGTCTGTACGGCCACTGCTACTTCAGTACACCAAGGACAGGGCTCTCTTAAGTTTAACAAGGGATTTGTCAACAATATTTCATGCTCTCTCCTATTTGACTCTGGTTGCAGCACAGTGGGCGTCCGGACTTCGCTGATCAACCCAAGTTGTGCCACGGGCCGGGTTGTCAAGTGTGTGACGTTTGGTGGCACAATTGAAACATTTGCCACTGCTATTATTGATCTTAATACTCCTTTCTTTTCAGGAAAGATCCAAGCATGTCTTCTTTGAAATCCAATATGTGATGTAATACTTGGTCGCATACATGGTATTAAAGAGTGTACACCTCAGCAAATTGCTGAATGGGAAGAGCGACATATTCAAACTGCAAATGCAGTAGTGACTAGAGCGCAAGCTACTAATATGTCGCATGATACACCTATTGAACCTACAGTGCATACCACTTGTGATGATGATGCTCCTATTTCACGGGAGTTGTTTGCAACATTACAAAAAAATGATGATTCATTAAAAAATTTTTTTCAGTATGTTAACAAAAAGAATACAAGCAGCAAACTTGCAAAATCTAGACATGAATTTATACTTAAAAATGGGATTTTGGTTAGAGTAATACGGGAAAAGGATTCATCCTTATGTTATCAGATCTTAGTCCCATCCTCTATGAGATCTCGTATATTCGCATGACTCGCAATGTGCGGGCCATATGGGTTTTTCGCGTACCAAATCCAGAGTGCTTTCGGCATTCTACTGGCCAGGCGTCCATAGGGACATCACTCTCTATTGTCGGTCCTGTTTGATATGTCAGGAAGTTAAGGTGCGGGGTCCATTTCATGCGGCTCCTATTCAAGCTGCGGACATCCCGATTAGACCATTTGATAAAATGGCTATAGACATTATTGGTCCGATGCTTCCATCTGCTAGAGGGCATACGCATATTCTTACGTGCATTGATATGTGCACTCGTTGGCCTGAGGCCATCCCTCTCAAGAACACTTCATCTGCCAGTGTAGCAGAGGCATTGATGTTAATCTTCTCACGCATTGGTTTTCCTCGGAAAATCTTGTCGGATCATGGGGTTCAGTTCATTTCTGAATCCATGTCTCAAGTTATGAAGACATTAGATATAGACAGATCTCTAAGTTCTATCTATCATCCGATGTCAAATGGGTTAATTGAGCGTCTCAATAGGACACTCAAGCAGTTGTTGGGTAAGATGACCCAAGACCATCCCCAAGACTGGGATCGGGTCATACCCGCTGCTCTGTTTGCGTATCGCGAAGTACAAAATCAAGCTACGGGGTTTTCTCCGTTCCAGCTAGTTTTCGGCATGCAACCACGCGGTCCGATGTCGTTAATCCACGACTTATTGGTTGACGAGAATATTGAAGAGGAAACTCAATCCTCTTATGAGTATGTGATCTCTCTGAGAAAGAGAATCATAGATGCGTGTAGACTAGCTACTGCATCATCCGAACAAGCCAAAGAAAAAGCTCGTCTATTTGCAAACAAATATAGACGTCTTCGCCAGCTTATTCCTGGTGACGAAGCTTTTGTATTACTCCCTGCGCATAACAATCGTCTTTTAATTACCTGGAGAGGTCCTTTCAGGATCATCTCAAGAATATCCGATGTCGACTACATCGTTGATGTTAATGGTAAACATAAAACCTTCCACATTAACATGTTGAAGGAGTATTACTCACGTCCTGATTATCTACAGTCAGTGTTCCAGGCAACTGACGATCCTACACCTCCTATTCAACACTATTCTAGTTTGTCAGTCATCCAAGAAGAAGAATCTTCTTTTGATGATGTACAACTACCAATACCAGTTGTACCACTCCATTCAATTGAGAAATGGAATGATGTTACAATCTCATCTACTCTTTCGGCTGATCAACGTCAGCAAGTCTCTAATATTCTACACTCGTATGAGGATGTCCTCACTGACATCCCAGGTCATACGTCAGTCATCCAACATGATATTATTCTGACTGACGATACGCCTATTCGAGTTCGCCCATATCCTATCCCTTTACACTTTCGTGATAAGGTTGATAAGGAATTGGATGAGATGCTCCAATTAAATATAATTGAACCATCTTCATCACCATATTCTTCTTCTATGGTAATCATTAGGAAGAAAGACAACAATATACGTCTTTGCGTAGATTACAGGAAATTAAACAAAGTTACAAAATTCGATGCGGAACCATTACCTCTTTTAGACGACTTATTGGAGAAATTATCTCATGCCACATTCTTTTCGAAATTTGACCTTTCAAAGGGCTATTGGCAAGTGCCACTCACTCCTAAAGCAAAGCCATTCACCGCTTTCTCGACGCCACGGGGTCTTTTTCAATGGAATTTTATGCCATTCGGACTAATGAATGCGCCAGCTACCTTTGTACGCATGATGCGCCGCATATTGTCTCATCGTCCCGATGTCATTACTTATATAGATGACATCTGTCTTTTCAGTGACTCTTGGGATGAACATATTCATGGATTAAAAGCTTTACTTTCTACCTTACGGGATTATAACTTAACAGCGAAACCTTCAAAGGCTTTTGTCGGTTTTCATGACATCTCATTTCTGGGTCACCGCATAGGACATGGTTTCATGTATACAGAAGACAGTAACGTCTCTAAAATTTTAAACATCTCGGCACCTAAGACAAAAAAACAAGTTAGGTCGCTTTTAGGACTAATACAGTTCTATTCAAAATTCATCCCTCATTTGTCTACTATAACTGCACCTTTTTCTTCTCTACTGAAGAAGGGCACATCTAATGTAATAAAATGGTCGCAGGATCACCAAACGGCGTTAGACTATATAAAACATTTTTTTTCAAATGCACCTTTTTTGAGGTTGCCTGACAAAAATCTCAATTTCATTCTTCGCAGTGATGCTTCTTCTTACGCTATCGCTGCAGTTTTGATGCAAGAATATAACGGCACCTTATTTCCGGTGATGTACGTGTCCAGAAAACTTACGGAGAGCGAACTCAAATACTCCGTTCTCGATAAGGAGCTCCTCGCATTGGTGTGGGCAATCACAAAACTGGAACGTTACCTACTCGGCTCACACTTTGTAGTGGAATCTGACCAGAAAGCTCTTACCGCACTGAACACGAAGAACGTGGGAGCCGCGCTGGTGTAATGGCTTCGGCGTTGTACTGGCGACCAGGTGTTCATGGTTCAAACCCGGGCGTCGGCGTTTGAAGAAATGTTTACGGCCGGAAATTTGACTGAATAGCCTGAACGGCTCCTGTGATAAACCCTCTGTGGATGGGAAGGAGCGAAGCTCCTGACCGGGTTGGAAGGAAAGTCCTCAGGTTCCCCAGCCTCGCAATGACATGTCATTGGGCCGAAGGGCTGAAAGCCTAAGTGCCGCTGGTTAAGAAAAAAAAAAAAAAAAAAAAAAAAAAAAAACACGAAGAACGTTAAATCATCGAAGTCAGCACGTTACGCTATAGCGCTTCAACCCTTCAATTTTGAAATACGAGCTATTCCTGGAGTGAAGAATGTGTTCGCAGACTGTTTGTCGAGATGCCCAAGCGAACTTGTCGAAAATAAACCACTTCCAGATGTTGGAACATCCTCACCGATAACATGAATAACTTTGTACATTGTTATTGATACTATATTAACGTTTTGGTAGAACGGGAACATTGATATTAAAATAACATTTTCTTATTACGAGAACATTGGTACTACAGTAACTTTTTATTAATATGGCAACATTGTTAAGAGCGACAAATATACATTTGTTATTCCTATGGAACATATTACACTACATATCGTGTTCGAGAAAATATTTTATCGTGTATAGAACATTGAGAACATTATCTCTTCGATTACTAACTAGTTGTAACTGAACAGTGACATATTGATAGTGATATTGAAATTACTTAGAATATATTGTTAACTAGTTATTTGTTATTAATTAAGGAATATATAAATTAGATTAATTCAATTTAATCTATTTAATTGATTATGGATCACACACATACTAACTTTCTTAGTTATCACATAATACCTTCATTCACGGGTCTTAGTTATGATATCTCACTGTTAGATCACTAGTCAACCGTACTAGTGTTACAAAACATTAAGGTTCTTGATTCTTAAAGTGTTTAATTTTGCATTGCTTCATTTTTGCACATTGTATTTTCAATTTTTCTGTTTCATTGATTCTCTTGTCATTGATCATCATCAGTGTTGCTGTTCATTTTCATTTTTGAAATCATATGTTTCAAATTTTGTTGAAAACTTAGTTGAATTTTATTATCATCTTTTTTGTTGGTTTTTCATTTTCATTTTCATTTTCTTTTCAACTTGTTTTACTTCGAGTTTTACCACATCGTTCCAAAGATCGATGGTGGATGTGTGCTTTAATGCATACTATCATTTAGCTACATTGATTTCGTTTCATATTCTTTTCTTAAAATAATATAACTTAATTCATTTCATATCTTGTTGTAGTATTGACTCACCTCTCTCGGGTACTTATTTCAAAAAAATTAATAGAATTAATTTTTTTAAGGGGAGGTGATAAGGGAGCTGTTACGTACATTTATTACCTAAGGGGGTAGTCTTCGGTCCTGCCAAATGTACGCACCAGTTTTATATAGTTATATTCTTTGTGCGTTCGATTGATTCACGCACTGACGTGCACAAGGCAATGTGAGTTGCTTTGGAACGCACGGGTAACCTAGTTTGGGGATTGTGACGTCATGTTTTGAACGGGGCAGTGCGGACTTTGTTATGTCCGAGATATAGATTATTGGAATTTTCTGGCAGCTTTGTATAAGCCAGTATGTTATATTGATTCAATTGGTATTCTTGACGAAGCCAATGAGGGAAGGATCATGTAAGTGTCGCCCCGGTTATATTTGTATATTTATTGCCATAAACTAAAGTATCAGGCCGCTCCCAGTTGTAGTCTAGCGGGAAGTCATCTTAGCATGTTATTTCCTAGAATGGACAGACGGAGTCGGTGGTCATATTAGATTACCGTAGAGGAATAATACCTACGTGTAAACCAGTTTATTTATTCGTATGCTTCATATTTTAAATGCCGTACAAGTTTCAATGCCAAAGTCGTGGCATGGATGTAAAGAGAGGTTAGCCAATTCAGAACTCTAACCTGAATACATTGCTGTGGATGTTTATAAGACTTAATTCTTGAAGAATCACTAAGAATGATCAGCAACTTCAAAGTATGACATTTTGTACCTATAATCTGTAACTATGATCGTATCGTTCCTTCGTATGTGCCATGTTGAATAAACTATATGTACAGTAAACCGCCTTATGTACTACCATCGAAAGAACAGTTTAAACACTACTTGTTGTAGTTCGTTTTCACAGAACAGTTAAATGACATTTTGTTCATATTACCATTCGCGTTATGAAGACCAATCCAATTACCATAAACGGCTACAACACCACCACAGAACAACTGATTCAAAGCTCAACAACTTCACACGCTTGGTACCCATGCTTCATTTGTTGGGCATCCCATTTGATACAACAGTCGCACGAGAAATAATGACTGAAAAACATGGCACAGCCACACGTCTGCTGTACCAGATGTATATTGCCCTCAACAACAAGAAGAAAGCCAACTTAACACAAGTAGCCATGAAAACACTTCAAGCTGCTGCACCAGCCAAACTTGGTATCATTGAGAGTGAAATGTTTAAGGAGGTATGAACAAAATATCTTACTTTTCATCATATTTTTTAACATTTAAGAGTGTGGTGAGATGGATGTTAGATAGAAAAATAGATATAGTTTCCAGAAATGGAGAAGAGAACTGGTGAACTAGTCATAGGGATAGCTCAGGACAAGTCGGGTAGTTAACTGCACAGTCCTAGATGGTAGCAGTAGAAGAGAGCTGTGAAGTAAGTCACCTTTCGCTAGAACTATTCTATGCTCCAAGAGTGTCTCTAGTAATAGTTGGTGTGAAATCCAGTTCCTTATTTATCCCTACCAATTTAAATATTAAATAATTCTCTTAATTTCCACACAATAACACACTTTCAAACAGAAACTGGAATTTAAACAAAATCAATCGACTGCATTTTATAAAATATATCTGTACATTTATTAATTAAAATAGAAGTTTGGTACAGATTGCAGATATGTATTTACACAAATCACAAGTTGGAAAATTATTGGGCGTAGAGAGAAAGAAATTGATATCAGGAGAAATGGTGTTGTCCTCAGGACGTGAGAAGGAAAGTGCTCACCACAGTGAAGGGGTGGCTCTAATGCAGTCTAGGGAAGCACAGAGGGCACTTATAGAATGGGAAGCAGTGGGATCTCGAATTAAAACAGCCAAAAAGAAAATAAATATAAACATCATCCAGCGTTATACACCAACGAATGATGAAGAAGAATCTGTGAAAGAAGAGTTTTACACCAGACTGCAAAAGGCCTTGGATAAAAAGGGAAGAAAGGACATCACAATTTTGATGGGGGACCTAAACGCAAAAGTAGGAACAGACAACACTG
Source organism: Oreohelix idahoensis (assembly GCA_024509875.1). Lineage (NCBI taxonomy): Eukaryota > Metazoa > Mollusca > Gastropoda > Stylommatophora > Oreohelicidae > Oreohelix > Oreohelix idahoensis. Next base: position 211,379 of record JAMPIV010019448.1, on the reverse strand, counting down.
GCTTTGAAGAAATCATGGACAAACATGGATTTGGTACAATGAACGAGAATGATGAACTATTAACAAACTTCTGTGCTTCAAATCAACTAACTATAGGAGGAAGCATATTTCCACATTAAAAAATACATAAAGCAAAATGGATATCACCAGATCACAGAAATAAGATTCAGATTGATCTAATATGCATCAATAAGAAGTTTAAGTCATCATTACATGATGTCAAAGTATATAGAGGAGCAGACGTGGTGTCAGACCACCATCTTCTGTTAGCTAAAGCAAAATTAAAACTCAAGAAATTTAGAACAGTACAAAGCTATAGACAACAGTACATAGCTATAGACAACAGTACATAGCTATAGACAACAGTATAATGTAGGAAATTTAAGAAATCGGGAAATAAGAAAAATTTTCAATCACAGTATCCAACAAATACAAAGTACTCCAACAGCTGGAAGATGAAGCAGATACGGGAGACCACAGGCAACATGTAAAAAATATATGGAATGAGACTTGTGGAGAGGTACTGGGAAAAAGAGAACATCAGCACAAAGCATGGATAACAACAGAAACAATAAACAAGATAGACAACAGGAAAAAACAAGAAAGCAGATTTAAACAGAAGCTAAACCAGAAGCTCCAAAGCCAAGGCTCATGAAGTTTACATAGAAGCAAACAAAGAAGAAATATCAAGATACAAGAGGAAGTATATTGAAGAGTTGGAGAGGGAGGCAGAGGAAGCTGCAGCCAATGGAAATATGAGGGACCTGTACAACAACACAAAGAAGCTAACAGGGAAATATAAACAAGCAAATGGTCTCATCAAAGATAAGAATAGAAAATTGCTTAGTAATATACAAGAACAAATGAAGAGATGGACAGAACATTTTGAGGAACTTCTCAATAGACCAGCTCCAACTAATCCCCCAGACATCCAGCCAGCAGAAAAGGAGCTACTAATCAGCTGTGAATGACCAAGTAGAGAAGAAATAAAGAAAGCCATAAAGCTTTTGAAAGATGGAAAAGCAGCTGGTCCAGATGGAATTCCAGCAGAAGCCATCAAAACAGATATTGATACCTCTACAGAGATATTATATAAAAAGGTAAAGGTAAAGGAACCCGTTACACGCCCATTGAGGCATATTGGGAATATGGTGTTAGGCCCATATTATCTTGACCGTCGGCACACGAGGGGTGATGTGGTCGGCATCACGCCGGCCGCCTTAACCTTCCCAGAGTAGCTCTGGTACCCATTTGGGGCTGGGTCGACCCAGGAGCCGTTTGTGGCCTAAAAATTTTCCGCCTCATCTGGGGATCGAACCATAGACCACTGCGCTAGGAAGCCAGTGCACTAACCACTATGCTACCGCGGCTATATTATATAAACTACTTGGCAAAATCTGGGAGAGAGAAGAAATACCAGCATAATGGAAGGAAGGTTATCTGGTCAAGTTGCCTAAGACAGGAAATTTACAAGAGTGCACAAATTATAGAGGAATAATGTCACTATCAGTGCCAGGAAAAGTATTAAGCAGAATCATCCATGAGAGATTAAAAGAGTCCATAGACAAGCAACTGAGAGATGAACAAGCAGGTTTTCGACAAAATAGATCCTGTACAGACCAGATTGCCACATTGAGAATAATAGTTGAACAAAGTCTGGAATGGAATTCACCGCTATACACGGGGTTTGTTGACTATGAAAATGCATTTGACAGTGTAGACAGAGAATCACTTTGGAAATTGATGAGGCATTATGGAGTTCCCATAAAGATCATTAACTTAATAAAGAAGACCTATGAAGACATGACATGTAGAGTTCTTCATGAAGGACAACTTACAGAACCGTTTGGGATTAGAAGAGGAGTGTGACAGGGATGCCTCTTGTCTCCATTTCTTTTCTTACTAGCAATAGATTGGGTTATGAAAACATCAACATCACACAACAGAAATGGAATCTGGTGGAGTCTGACTAAACAGCTTGATGATCTGGATTTTGCAGATGACTTAGCTCTTCCATCCCATAACCATTATCAGATGCAAGACAAAATGAAAATGCTTGATGAGGGGTCACAACAAATTGGTCTGAAAATACACCGGGAAAAGACAAAGATAATGAGAATAAATGTAAGAAATGATAACAAGGTTGAACTTGAAGAAACACCAATACAAGATGTAGAATAGTACACATATCTTGGCAGCAATGTAGACAAAGTTGGAGGGACAGACAATGATATCAAAATAAGAAAAGCGAGAGGAGCTTTCATGGCATTGGGAAACACATGGAGATCAAGAGAAATCAAGCCCAACACAAAAATAAAAATCTTCAACTCAAATGTGAAGTCAGTCCTATTGTATGGCTCTGAAACACGGAGAACAGCAAAAACAACAAACAGACTTTCATAAATGGAGAAGAGAACTGGATATAGAGGTGAAAATGATGAGGAAAACGTGGAAAGAACTTGAGCGGATGGCACATGACAGGAGGGCTTGGTATATGTTTATTGAAGGCCTATGCTCCTAGGGAGCTAAATGGTTTTGATTGAATGTCCTTGTTCATTTGGGGCAATTAGTGACTTCTGGATCTTGTTTCTTTAAAGTAATGAGTACTTATCTAATTCAGGTCCTTTCACTGCATACATTTCTCATCATACATCAGGTGATGATGTCCAAGATACTTAATTCACCTAGACACAATGCTCCTATCCAGTGACTTCCAGAGGTGGACTTTGAATCTTTTTTTTTTTTTAATTATCCCTTCTGAGGCTCAAAGTGAGGTCTATTGACTTTATTGAGTAAAATGTGTAAAATATGTGTGATCTTAGCCAAAAGGCCGAGATTTTTTTTTTTTTTTTTTTAACGTTTGTTTGTATTTCATTCAATTATACAAACCCATGTGCATTTTACAACATGGGATACAAGGAGAGTACGTTGTGTAATACATATAAATACTCACACTTTCATTGGCACCCAAAAAAAAAAAAAAAACCATTTACTGTATACATTCGTTCACACACACATTTATACTTGCACCAACATGATTTATGCTTACTTATTCGGTTTCTTCTGATCAATAAAGCAAAATTAAATTTGGCTTTGAATAATGTTAAAGACAAAGATTTTGTTCCTTGTTTGTAAAAATTTGCAATGGAAAGTACCCATTGGTCTCTCTCTCTCTCTCTCTCTCTCTCTCTCTCTCTCTCTCTCTCTCTCTCTCTCTGTTTCTCTCTCACGCGCACATATACACACTCAAACCATTTTCCATTGCTACTATTTACAACTACCGCTATTTTAACGACTTTCAATGCTTGCGTTTGTGGCCGTTCCAGTCCTATAATTACAGGTGTTGGACACCGTTTTTTTTTTTTTTTTTTGAGATTATAATTTTATTTGACATATCAAAAGGCCGAGAAGCGATCGTGCAGAGATTACTGGTAAATACACTAATGTTAACGTACATAACTATACATAATGGTAACATTCTTTCATTGCAATGTATGCCCTATAAAGTAGGGCTTGAAAAATAGTTTATAGACTCATTATATTGCTCCTCTCCACGGAAATCTTTAGTAATATTTTTTTTTTTCAATCTTTATTCGCATTCCATTTGAGTTTACAAAACATGTTCATTTTACATATTTTCATAAAGAAATTTCAGTGAAAAGACAATTACACAATGAACAGTTGTATGGAAAAACTTTCACTTCCTCGCACCCACTCATTTACAAAAAACTCTTTCTTGCACATTTAAAAGGGTTATACATTGTACATTTTCTTTATAATGATAGTAGTGATTAAAGGGAGACGGGGAAAAGGGATAAAGGAACCATACTACCTTGTTCTTGAAATTATAATGGACACTCGTTTTTATAGTGATAACAGGGGGAAAGGGGGGGGGGAGAAATGAGGGAAAAACTGAATAGACAAAACTTCCACTAAAATGTTTCGGTGAAGATACAATTAAAACCCTTCTTTCCCGTTTTGCTTTCTAAAGTAACGCTGACTTTCACTTTCCGATTCCATCTTATTTCCTCAATCGTGGTCGCCTTGCTTTGTACTGGATGAAAAACATTCCTCCTTTCATTCATTCAGTGACAGATACATTCTTATTTATATAAAAGTTGATGTAAGGCAGTTATGTCGTCAAAAAAAAATCAGTGACAGATACATTCATATTTATATAAAAATTTATGTAAGGCAGTTACGCCGTCAAAAAAAGTTTCGTGTTCCACAAAGGTGTTTTTTTTTTGTTTTTTTTTTAAGAAAGGGATGAAATTTATTTGCTTTCTTTTCAATTGACAAAGTCGTGTATATTTTACAAAGTGAAATACATGGAAAGTACATGGACAAGTTTTCAATTTAAAATCATGAGCATTTTACACAAAGGAAACATGATAAACGGGTTACATGGCAACATCAAAACTACTCTGTTCTCGCAAGTACTTTTGTACACATGCAAACCCCAAGTGATAGAATTTATGTGTTTGTGACAAGGGCTTGGTATGTATAAATCCCGAGAAACAAATGTGAGAAGGAAAAGAAATAGGATGTGTAGTATTGGTGCACGTATGACTAACCATATACATACATATTCTAAGAAACCTATATTCATTACATTCCTTTAGATACTAATATTAATGAAGGCTTCTTAGTGTGACATACTTTGGGAAAAGAGCGATAAAAATAAAAAATCGCACGCGTGCACGCACACGGTGAAAAGAAAGGTAGGACTGTATTCTGAAGATAAGCCGGTACAAGCTGGTTTTCGGAAACAATGAAGCCTTGGATGCTTCATTTGGACAGTTTGGCTGACAGGACAAAGGACACTTGAAAATTTTGTCTGGGCGAGGTATTGAATGCCCCCGGGTTGAAAGTATAGTGGCCAATTGTGTGCTGCGTTACACTTTTCTGCTTGGCAAGTTGAGCACACAGCCTTGAGCCATAAAGGCGGATAGGCACACCGGCATTTCGAGAAAGATACAAGGGGTAATTTGTAATCATGTTCCCTAAAGCATATATAATTTGGAATTCCAAAACAAGTGATCGACTATGCCATTGTTCGGAGAAGCTCATTCAGATATGTCCGAGATGCAAGAGTCTGGAGGGGGCCAGAGATTGGAAGTGATCACTACCTGCTAACAATCAAACGAACAACTGAAAGAGTTGCTCAGCCTAGGAACTGCCCAACATCACGCAAGAAACCAAGTAAACGAGCAGGAGAAATGAGCATTAGGACCTACAAGCTGAGAGAGCCAGAAATTAAGACCAGATATCAGGGGCTTATTACTACAGCAGTGAGCAACACAGAAGAACGACCTGATGACTTGGAAACCCTCTGGAATAAATTCAAGGATATCATAAAGACAGCTGCTGCAGAAGCATGCGGTGAAGTCCGACTTGGGAACCAGAGAAAGAGGACACCTTGGTGGACAGAGGAAGTCAAAGAGAAAATGGGAGAGAAGAAAATGGCATGGAAACAATGCTTAGGAGCTAAAAACACAACAGGACAAATGGAAAAATATAGAGAATGTGTGACACTCGGAACGGAGGCAAGGGGCAGGGTGCTGGCAGCAAAACAGAAGTCCTGGGAAGAATTTGGAGAAAAGCTAGAAAAAGATGCACAAGAAAACCGGAGATTGTTCTATAAGACCCTAAAGAACATGAGGAAAGAAAAACAATGCCCTCTCAGGTTTATAAAGGACAAGCAAGGCAAATTGCTTACTGCCCCGAAGGAAGTAATGGAAAGATGGAAAGAATATTTCTCAGAACTCCTGGATGGTGAGCATGGTGAAGCATCAGAAATGATAACCACTAGCACAGAAGAGAAAACCAATGATGGTGAAGATGACATAAAGATGGAAGAACTGAGGGCAGCACTAGAGAGGGTCAAGATGGGCAAAGCAGCAGGGCATGATGGTATAACACTAGAAATGGTTAAGTACATGGGAGCATCAGGCGACCTATTACTCCTAAAGGTCCTACAGGCAGCGTGGTGCAACAGGACCATGCCAAAGGATTGGGAGATTGCCATCATAACACCAATTTTCAAAAAGGGTGACAATCGACAATGTGGAAACCATAGAGGCATATCCCTTCTCAGTGTCCCTGGTAAAATCTACTCTAGAATCCTAGAGCAGAGACTCCGACGCCTAGCTGAGCCACAATTGGATGAGGTCCAGTGCGGATTCCGAGCAAACCGAAGTACTCAAGACCTAATCTTCACACTCAGACAGCTGAGTGAAAAGGCCCTTGAGTATAAGAGTGAGATCCATCTTTGTTTCATAGATCTGGAAAAGGCGTTTGACAGGGTCCCCTGGAGCAAACTTTGGGACTGTTTGGCAAGGAAGAATATTCCAGCACCTCTGATTCATGCTATACAGAGCTTCTACAAGTCTTGCAGAAATTATGTGAGGACAGCAAACCATAAGTCAGAAGAGTTCAGGACCACCACTGGTGTAAGACAAGGTGATATCCTATCACCTTACCTCTTCATACTCCTTATGGACGATGTCATCAAGGCATGTAGGGAGAGAACAAGAAAGTATTCAGTGGGGTACTGGAAGATGAGACAGGTCTATATTTCGGAGCTGGCATTTGCTGATGATGTTGCCCTGATTGCTAAATCAGAGGCACATCTCCAATCCAACCTGCAAGTCTGGAAGGAAGAGCTGGAGAAGAGAGGGATGGTCATAAGCAGCTCTAAAACAAAATCCATGGTGATATCACGAGAAGAAAGAAAACATCAGATTAAGTTGGGAGAACAGGTCCTGGAGCAGGTCGACCACTTTAAATATCTCGGAGCTATTATAGACCGAAAGGGAGGCATCAAAGAAGAGTTGGCCACTCGAAAAGCAGCGGCTGGGAGACTTTTTCAGGCCATAAATCGTGGATTCCTCAGCAAGAAAGAGGTTGGTAAGAAAATGAAGATGGCTGTATACCGCTCCACCTATGTCCCAGTCTTGACATATGGATGCGAGTCGTGGGCAATGACTACAACCCACAAAAGCCAGATCCAAACCTCAGAAATGAGGTATCTGAGGAAAGTGGTTGAAGTAACAAGAAGAGACATGGTCCGCAACCAGACGATCCGTCAAGGCCTAAAATCCCATCCGCTGCAGACCCAAATAGAACAGTCCCAACTAAGATGGTTTGGCCATGTCTGCAGAATGGGAGAAGATCGGCTACCACGACAAGCATGTGAAACAAAGAGCCAGGGATCCAGACCTCCAGGACGACCCACAGTCCGCTGGGAGGACAACATTAGACAATCTTTGAAGGACCGAGGACTAGAATGGAACCAGGCCAGGAAGAAGACAGCTGATAGAATGGTCTGGCGCTCTCTCTTCCAAACCTCTGCACCTCACGGTAGAAGGGGAACGACTAAGTAAGTATATTCCAGGTCTTCCAGTGTAGAAAACGTTGTCCATCTAATTTCTCTTGGACTGCCCTCTGTTGTCTGGCGCATCACCCAATCTATGACTGTCAAAAATAATGTTGTTGATAAGGGGCATCCCTTTCGTACTCATGTTTTCACTTCGAAAGTTACATTACTCAATCCAACACTGCATGTAAAGTTAGAGTAGAGGCTTTTTATGATGGAAAAAATGCGGCTAGGAATTCCATAAGCCCTCAATATTTTCCATAGGCTGTCCCTGTGTATGCTGTTGAAAGCCTTTTCAAAATCAACAAAGTTAATGTATAGCTGTCTCTGCCATTCTGAGTACTGCTCTATAATGTTCCTGAGGGCAAATATATGATCTGCACATCTTCTGTTCTTTCCTCAGTTTATGGTCAACTGCTTTCATTCTATGGATGATTATCCTGCCTAGTATTTTGCTGGGAACTGAGAGGAGAGTAATTCCTCTCCAGTTGTTGCAGTCTGCAAGGTCGCCCTTCTTGGGCCATTTGACAATTATTCCTTTACTCCATTCTGTTGGTGTTGTCTCAGTTTCCCAGACTTGTGCAAATAGTGGTTCTAATAGTTCTGCTGCTAGTTCAGGGTCTGCCTTGAATAACTCAGCATTTAGATTGTCGTGACCAGGCACTTTTCCATTTTTTTACACTTTGATAGCTGTGATGATTTCTTCTTTTCGTGAAATGTCTGTATTTATGTCTAAGTCAGCCTCAGGAACATTCAGCTGAGTCTCTGGTGGTTCCTTATTCAGTGTTTCTCTGAAGTGCTCTGCCCATCTTGTTTCCTGCCCCTGTGCTGTGGTGATGAGATTTCCTTGCTTGTCTCTTACTAACGTTATGTTGTTTGCACCTCATTTTCCACTGATAATTTTAGTTATTTTATAAACTGTGCTTTGTTCATTTCTCAGTGCTGCCTCTTCTGCCTGTCTTGCAAGGGGGTCATCCAGAAATGTCCTTTTGTTAGCACGGGTTTGACGTTTTACTTCCTCGTCCAGCTGACTGTACTGTTCACTATATATTGCCTTTAACCTGGGAGACTTAGCTTCTGTTTTCTTTCTTTTCATTTCCTTTCTTTTTGCTCTGGTGTTTAGCATTTCTGGTGTTATCCAGTCTTGGCTCTTTCTTTCCTGGAATCCCAAGCATGACTTGCTGCTTTCCTTGTATATTGTTGAGATGGTGTTGAATTTCTGGTCGACTCATCGGTCTCTGTTATTTCCTGGCTTTTGGTAATCTGATATCGTCTCTCTACGTCGACCACGAAAGCTTTTCTGATGAGGGGGTCCTTAAGTTTTGTGATGTTATATCTTTTCTGTTTGACTGCAACTGGTCCAGCAGCTCTGAGTTTCACCTTCAGTCTTGCTATTACTAGGTGATGATCACTTCCTACATCTGCGCCTCTTCTTACTTTCACGTCTTGTAGTGCATGTCTCCATCTGCCATTGATCATTATGTGATCTATCTGGTTTCTGTCCCATCAGTTTGGTGATTCCCACATTAACTTGTGCACTTCTTTGTGTGGAAAAAGTGGTCCTCCAATGACCAGGTTGTTAATACTGCAGAAGCTTATTAATTTGTCCTCATTCTCATTTACTGTTCCACTGCCGCATTTCCCCATTACTCTTTCGTTATAATTATTGTGTGTTCCAACTTTCGCATTTAGGTCTCCATTACTATAATAAGATCGTACCTGGGTGCAGTTTCCATTTCCTTTTGTACCTGTTGATAGAACTCGTCCTTGATCTCTTCATCGCTGTCGTTTGTTGGTGCAAAGCATTGTATAATTGTGGTGTTGGTGAATCTCCCTCTCAGTCTTGTTCTTATCAGTCTGATGTTGATGGGTTTCCATTCCAATAATGACCTTTTCATTCCTTTCTTCGGGATAATGGCTACACCTTTGTTGTGCTTACCATCCTCTCTACCAGAATAAAGTACTGTTTCCCCTGTAGCTGTTTTTATTCTCCCCATCCCTGTCCATCTGCTCTCGCTTATTGCCAGGATATGTAATTTGTAGTTCCTCATCTCTGCTGTGATTTGTCTCAGCTTTCCTGCCTCATTCATAGTTCTGACGTTCCAAAATCCAATTCTGGTTTCGTGTTTTGCGGTCAGGGCATCCATTTTCATGCCAATGGCTTCCTTTTGGCTTTCACCACTGGCAGTCATACAAGCCTGAGACTCCGGATGTCCATCCTGCATCAAAGTTTTTCCATTTGTTGCCATTTCCGTAACATGTGCGATTTTTTACATAGACAGGGGTGTCAGCCCTGTGCTAAAATCCCCAACCTGGAGGACCAGGGTACCAACTTTTGTCTGACTCCTACCCACGCATACTAGTCCAGCTTGGTTGAACCTACCAGGAGTAAAAGTCCCACTGGCATAGCTCTGGGGATTGTCAGGGTAAACAAGCTGCCATACCACTACAAGGTATAGGTACCATTGATGGCAGGGTTTAGCCCAAACATGTCAGCTTCTAGTTTTCTTCTTCTTTTTGTTTATTGGTCTTCTTCTATCTCTCTTACCCTGGGGATTCCAGATCAAGGATTCCCTTGTAATGCTATAAATAGGTTTCCTCATTGTGTAACTTATTCATCACCAGCGTTGTCTTGTGCTCCACTGGCACATATCGGGTTCTTGCTATCAGTTTCACATTTGATGATCATGTCATATGATTTCAATCCTTCTATTCTATGCTAGCATCCTTTTATAAAAATCTGTAACTTCCTTATTGTCATTTTATGATTTATTCAGGTCACGTGAATGTGTGTCTGCATCTATGCTCATGTTGATGATATGTCACCTGAAATATTCAAAAACTATAACTCTTTTCCTTGGTACATTTATCAAGCGTCTGAAGCATGCAACACCATGACAGACTGACCTTAACCTCAAAGGTCTCATAAATCGCTTTCATGAGCATCAGGTTCAAATGGAGCAGATGACATTCAAGGAGAGGTTTGAGGAATCTGAATGTCTGCAACAGCAAAGGCAGAAAGAGCGACAGTTTTTGCTTGACAGGTCACACAAGCTAAGAGAGAAACAGACAGAACTGGTGGCCAAAATAAAGTCAGTACAAGTCACTGGTTTATTTTATATGTACATATGAAATAATAGCTGACTTTAGTACAGTTATTAAAATAATACAAGTTGGCATTTTAGTTCAGAAAAGTTTTTCTTATATGATTTACTGTGTGTTGTTTTTATAAAGTTATTTATAAAGTATGAGAGAAATAAATACATAAAAGAATGCATAATTACAAATGTAAGTGATATGGAAATGGCTATTGGACAGTTTTTGTTTATTAGCACATAGCTACTGGACAGTTTTTGTTTATTAGCACATAGCTATTGGACAGTTTGTTATTATCACATATCTATTGGACAGTTTGTTATTAGCACAAAGCTATTGGACAGTTTTTTTATTAGCACATAGCTATTGGAAAGTTTGTTATTAGCACATAGCTGTTGGACAGTTTTTTATTATGACATAGCTATTGAACAGTTTTTTATTAGCACATAGCTATTGGACAGTTTGTTATTATGACATAGCTATTGGTCAGTTTGTTATTATGACATAGCTATTGGACAGTTTGTTATTAGCTCATAGCTATTGGACAGTTTGTTATTAGCACATAGCTATTGGACAGTTTGTTATTAGCACATAACTATTGGACAGTTTGTTATAAGTGCATAACTGTGGGACAGTTTTTTTACTGACACATAGCTATTGCACAGTTTTTTTACTGACACATAGCTATAGGACAGTTTTTTACTGACACATAGCTATTGGACAGTTTTTTTTACTGAGACATAGCTATAGGACAGTTTTTTTACTGACACATAGCTATTGGACAGCTTTTTACTGACACAAAGCTATAGGACAGTTTTTCACTGACACATAGCTATAGGACAGTATTTTTACTGACACATAGCTATTGGACAGTTTTTTACTGGCACATAGCTATAGAACAGTTTTTCATTAACACATAACTATAGGACAGTTATTTGTAAGCACATAACTATTGGACAGTTTTTTTTATCGGCACGAGTACACAAGATCCTTTTTTAGAACCAAGAAGATATTTGTTCTGCTCCTGAACACATACCTTTTATGGTTGTTTTTAGTTTATCCTATTGGCCATGACTCTCCATACGTAGTTGATCTATTGGTCATGTCTGTCCACACAGTTGTATTCTTCATGTCTGTCCACACAGTTGTGTTCTTCATGTCTGTCCACACAGTTGTGTTCTTCATGTCTGTCCACACAGTTGTGTTTATCATGCCTGTCCACACAGTTGTGTTTATCATGCCTGTCCACACAGTTGTGTTCTTCATGCCTGTCCACACAGTTGTGTTCTTCATGCCTGTCCACACAGTTCTGTTCTTCATGTCTGTCCACACAGTTGTGTTCTTCATGTCTGTCCACACAGTTGTATTCTTCATGTCTGTCCACACAGTTGTGTTCTTCATGTCTGTCCACACAGTTGTGTTCTTCATGTCTGTCCACACAGTTGTGTTTATCATGCCTGTCCACACAGTTGTGTTCTTCATGCCTGTCCACACAGTTGTGTTCTTCATGCCTGTCCACACAGTTGTGTTCTTCATGCCTGTCCACACAGTTGTGTTCTTCATGTCTGTCCACACAGTTGTGTTCTTCATGTCTGTCCACACAGTTGTGTTCTTCATGTCTGTCCACACAGTTGTGTTTTTCATGTCTGTCCACACAGTTGTGTTTATCATGCCTGTCCACATAGTTGTGTTCTTCATGCCTGTCCACACAGTTGTGTTCTTCATGTCTGTCCACACAGTTGTGTTTATCATGTCTGTCCACACAGTTGTGTTTATCATGTCTGTCCACATAGTTGTGTTTATCATGTCTGTCCACACAGTTGTGTTCTTCATGTCTGTCCACACAGTTGTGTTCTTCATGTCTGTCCACACAGTTGTGTTTATCATGTCTGTCCACACAGTTGTGTTCTTCATGCCTGTCCACACAGTTGTGTTCTTCATGTCTGTCCACACAGTTGTGTTCTTCATGTCTGTCCACACAGTTGTGTTTATCATGTCTGTCCACACAGTTGTGTTCTTCATGTCTGTCCACACAGTTGTGTTCTTCATGTCTGTCCACACAGTTGTATTTATCATGTCTGTCCACACAGTTGTGTTCTTCATGTCTGTCCACACAGTTGTGTTTATCATGCCTGTCCACACAGTTATGTTCTTCATTGTCACGAAATGGATTTAGGACTAGAGACTGTCTACATACAGTGACAAGACACTAGTGAGCAGAAAGACTGAAAAGATAGATTTAGAAGAAAATGATAGTGAAATGTGAACAGTTGACACTATTGGCTCCGAGGTTAAGAACCAAGGTTGATTCTTTCCTCGCCACTTCGGACGTCTTATGTGCTATAGTTGTCAATGACCTCTAGCTACCCTAAGGGGATAAGGTTATATCAAGCTTCACAAACACCAAGGTACAGACAACATATAGCTACTGTACTTAAAGGAATTGACTGATGCCAGCTACAATTTATACAAGTTTATTATACACCTATAAACAAACTCATATACATGTCAAATACATAAAGTGCGAGGATGCACACCTGAAACAAAATCAAGCACAGTTAAAAATGCATCAACCCCAACCCTTCTCCCACAATTGCAACCTGTATGGAGAAAGAAGGTACGGTTAACTGAAATGAACTACACTGCACTTGATGTCGCCTACACTCCAAACTAGCTGTTCTAAATTCTAACTCTAACTCTAAGTCCACTGATAGCTGGAACGACTACGAAGTGTCTACACAATCTCTGCACAGACTTCGGTTCTACACAGCCTATCCTGGAATCTCCTGAACACAACTAACTGCACCTCTAAACTTCCGCAGCAGTCCTCTGCTATGATTCACCAAAACTATAAGTTCTGCCTATCTGGTCTACTACCTGTAGACTACACTTTCAGCAGCTGTTCTCTGCTCTAAAAATCTGTAGAGGGTATTGTGACCCTATTTCCCTCCACCATTCTGAAATTGACGACTAGGTTTAACAGAACCCCACTGGATTCTGGCCTGGAACTGTAGCTGGCTTCTCCTAACACCTCTGAGGTTACCTGCCCAATTACCTATGACTGGGTGATGGGGCTTTCGGCTTTATTATGGCCGTGAAGAAGCGAACATAAAATTACCACAATGCTGGCAGCATGCCAAATCTGCGTGTGTAACCGACCGAGCGACAGAGCTCAGGATTTTTCCACAAAAATCCTATTCGCTGGAAAATGTCTTCCCCTGCCTGGGAAAACGTCTTTTCTTTCTCTCCTTCCACCACTGGCAATTAACGCGAGACTTTGGGTGTCTGCGAATGCCACCACTGTGCCGTGGGAGAAATTTTGTAGTATCAAAATTCTGCTCTTCCCCACAAAAGCCGGCACCTGCTGTTTAGACAGAAAAACCAAAACAACAGCTAAACAAAACGTTAATACTCTATTTCAAATAACAATTAACTTCCTTACTCTTCAACACGTAACTCCCCTCTCTTCTCTCTCTCCGAGTCAACATAAACATCACCCTATAATACAACACCGCAGACCGTCTGACCCAGGTTCTGCCTGACTAACTACGAGCAACAACAATATTTTCACTGGCCCGTCTGGGCAGACGTACTGTGGCCTACTTCTTACGCTGACACTAATGCCGTAATGATTAATACAAAATAAAACTAGCCCTCTCTAGGAATTCCTAAAATTCCCGTCAGTATGATTAATCACCTCAAAATTGAAATAAAGTATTATTCCCTTAACAGAAATAAATTTCATCTCCATCTTCTGAATACACAGAATAACAATGCACAATCAATAACATATAACCCTGTTTACGCTAGCATCTACATGCCGTCAAAAGTTATACATAATGGTTATCAATTAAATCTCAGTAGTTACAAACACGTGGTTACAATTTTTATGACCACATGCTTCTCTCCCCCTCGTCTCTCTGAACATCGTATCAATAAATATACCGTAACCAACGCGCCCACGTGCTTTACAAATTCCACCTCTTCTCCCCTCGTCCACCTATAGAAGTGTACTATACTATAAATAACTTGCATTACATTCTCAATAAAATCACAAATACCCCAACTCCCGTCATTCTGTAAATAAATATGATTCGCAGATGCGGGTTTCTCTCCCGACCGACTTTGCAATAATACAAAGCGGTGATATCTCAACTTTTAAACCATGCCGCTATTCCTTCAACAAGGAATTAAATGGACCTATAAAGTTTCAAGTCTATCACTAAGATCGTATTTGATGGCTCTGGCGATGAGAATTAACATTAAACTTAAACTGCCCAAAGAAACTTAAATGATCGGCTAGGACTAGAAGAATTAAATAAAGTCCTCACGCAAAAATTCATGCTTACCAAATCTCGAATGTCCAACTGAAAGGCAATCGACAATTTGCTTCTGGCACCCAGCTTGGCAATTTACAGACGAAGAGAACGAAAATATGAAATGCTAGCCTATTTATTATCAAGACCCCCACGCGCCGACTTCATGACGTCATATGCGCGGCGTGGTTCTAAAGCCAATGGGAGCTCTGCATTTCAACTGCAGTTAGCTCTCAGCCAATCAGAACCTTAGATCATTCTGATGCAACGTGCATGGGTTTTAGACAAAGAAACGGGAATAGGCTCTGCCCTCTAGTGGCAATGAAACAAAAATGGCCAATATATATATATATAAAATCCCGAAAAATGTGTCTAGCTGCATGCCTATCTTTAAAAAAACCCACTGGTGCAAATCCTGATCTAGCCTCTATAATCTTAATCTAGAATAATACTGCACCAATCTTCCTACACACACACACTCTAAACACATAGATCAAACTCCATCGTGATCTCATCTTGAAAAAACGTAAATAATAGAAGGAGAAGAAACATGGAGAAGGATTACCTGTAATCCCTCCTAAAAATGGTGAACAAATAGCAAGGAGAAAAAGACATGGGCCATTTGAAAGACAGAATCTCAGTACTTTCGTCACATTCATGTCTGTCCACACAGTTGTGTTCTTCATGCCTGTCCACACAGTTGTGTTCTTCATGTCTGTCCACACAGTTGTGTTTATCATGTCTGTCCACACAGTTGTGTTCTTCATGCCTGTCCACACAGTTGTGTTTATCATGTCTGTCCACACAGTTGTGTTCTTCATGCCTGTCCACACAGTTGTGTTCTTCATGTCTGTCCACACAGTTGTGTTCTTCATGTCTGTCCACACAGTTGTGTTCTTCATGCCTGTCCACACAGTTGTGTTCTTCATGTCTGTCCACACAGTTGTGTTTATCATGTCTGTCCACACAGTTGTGTTCTTCATGCCTGTCCACACAGTTGTGTTCTTCATGTCTGTCCACACAGTTGTGTTTATCATGTCTGTCCACACAGTTGTGTTGTTCATGTCTGTCCACACAGTTGTGTTTATCATGTCTGTCCACACAGTTGTGTTCTTTATGCCTGTCCACACAGTTGTGTTCTTCATGTCTGTCCACACAGTTGTGTTCTTCATGTCTGTCCACACAGTTGTGTTCTTCATGTCTGTCCACACAGTTGTGTTTATCATGTCTGTCCACACAGTTGTGTTCTTCATGCCTGTCCACACAGTTGTGTTCTTCATGTCTGTCCACACAGTTGTGTTCTTCATGTCTGTCCACACAGTTGTGTTTATCATGTCTGTCCACACAGTTGTGTTTATCATGTCTGTCCACACAGTTGTGTTCTTCATGTCTGTCCACACAGTTGTATTTATCATGTCTGTCCACACAGTTGTGTTCTTCATGTCTGTCCACACAGTTGTGTTCTTCATGTCTGTCCACACAGTTTTGTTTATCATGCCAGCCATGGAGCTGTGCTGGTGAAGTCTATATGTACGAGGGGCGTTCAGAAAGTAATGCACCACATCGTTTTTCTCAGCTAATAATGAAGATAGAAGCTCGAAATTTTGCTCACTTCAAATATGGCATGTGCCAATTGTGTGCACCAAATTGCACTGCAACTGGCCAAATAATACGGCTGCCCTAAACAGTTGAAATGGAGCGTGTTAGCAACTTGCGTTATAAGCAGCAAATTGTGATAGAATTTCTCGATGCAGAGAAGGAAACTGTTGTGAACATTCACAAGCATCTATTTGATGTGTATGGAAGTTTTGCAGTCAACAGGAGTACAGTCAGTCGCTGGGTTCAGAGAATCAAAGAATCAGGAAGTGGAGCAGTGGTAGTGCAAATGCAGTTATAAAAATTCTCGGATTTTCTAAGGTTTGCGCAAGATGGGTTCCTCGAAGTCTCACAAATGACCACCGATTGCAAAGGAAAGCAATTTCTTCTGAAATGTTGGAGCATTTCAATGCTGATGGAGAGAACTTTTTGGCTAAGATCATTACAGGTGACGAAACCTGGGCACATCATTTTGAACCTGAGACAAAAAGACAGTCAATGGAGTGGCATCATCCGCAATCACCACGAAGAAAGAAATTCAAGACAATTCCTTCAGCTGGAAAGGTCATGACCACTGTCTTTTGGGACATTGAAGGTGTGATTCTTGTGGACGTTATGCCAAGAGGAGAGACAATCAATTCACAAGCTTACATTAAGACATTGAAAAAACTAAATCAACGTTTTCGCAGAGTTCGGCCGCACAAGAATCCAACAGACCTGCTTCTCCTTCAGGACAATGCACGACCTCACACAAGTCTGGCAACACGGGAAGCAATCACCAAATTGGGTTGGACTGTACTACCCATCCACTCTATATTCCCGATTTGGGACTCTCTGATTTTCATCTATTTGGTCCACTTAAAGATGCACTCTGTGGGACAAGGTTTGAAGATGATGGAGGAGTGATTCATGCAGCGAAGAAATGGCTACATGATCAAGACAAAATCTGGTACGGGCTAGGAATACATGCACTTGTTTCGCGCTGGCATAAAGCCGTACAAGTTGATGGGGATTATGTTGAATAATACTGATGTTTACATGACATATCCATGTACATTGTTTATAAATTTCATGCTTTTTGAATAAACAGCTCCTGAGAAAAATGATGTGGTGCATTACTTTCTGAACGCCCCTCGTACAACTGTTGTACTGGTGAAGTCTCTATGTAGAACTGTTGTACTGGTGAAGTCTCTATGTACAATAGTTGTGCTGGTGAAGTCTCTATGTACAACTGTTGTGCTGGTGAAGTCTCTATGTACAACTGATGTGCTGGTGAAGTCTCTGTACAATAGTTGTGCTGGTGAAGTCTCTATGTAAAACTGTTGTGCTGGTGAAGTCTCTATGTACAACTGATGTACTGGTGAAGTCTCTATGTACAACTATTGTTCTAGTGAAGTCTCTATGTACAACTGTTGTACTGGTGAAGTCTCTATGTGCAGCTGTTGTATTGGTTAAGTCTGTATGTGCAGCTGTTGTGCTGGTGAAGTCTCTATGTACAACTGTTGTACTAGTGAAGTTTCTATGTACAACTGTTGTACTGGTGAAGTCTCTATGTACAACTGTTGTTATGGTGAAGTCTCTATGTACAACTGTTGTGCTGGTGAAGTCTCTATGTACAACTGTTGTACTGGTGAAGTCTCTATGTGCAGCTGTTGTATTGGTAAAGTTTGTATGTACAACTGCTGTGCTGGTGAAGTCTCTATGTAGAGCTGTTGTGCTGGTGAAGTCTCTAGTACAACTGTTGTACTGGTGAAATCTCTATGTATAACTGTTGTACTGGTGAAGACTCTATGTACAACTGTTGTACTGGTGAAGTCTCTCTTGGTAGAAACTGTTATACTGGTGAAGTCTCTCTAGGTAGTAACCGTTGTGCTGGTGAAGTTTCTATGTACAGCTGTTGTACTGGTGAAATCTCTATGTACAGCAGTTGTGCTGGTGAAGTCTCTATGTACAACTGTTGTGCTGGTGAAGTCTCTATGTAGAGCTGTTGTGCTGGTGAAGTCTCTAGTACAACTGTTGTACTGGTGAAATCTCTATGTATAACTGTTGTACTGGTGAAGTCTCTATGTACAACTGTTGTACTGGTGAAGTATCTATTTACAACTGTTGTGCCGGTGAAGTCTCTAAGTACAACTGTTGTGCTGAGGAAATTTATGTGTACAACTGTTGTGCTGGTGAAGTCTCTATTTACAGCTGTTGTACTGGTAAAATCTCTATGTACAGCTGTTGTGCTGGTGAAGTCTCTCTAGATAGTAACCATTGTGCTGGTGAAGTCTCTCTAGCTAGTAACCGTTGTGCTGGTGAAGTCTCTCTAGGAGTAAAAGTTGTGTTGGTGAAGTCTCTCTTGGAGTAAAAGTTGTGCTGGTGAAGTCTCTCTAGGAGTAAAAGTTGTGCTGGTGAAGTCTCTCTAGGAGTAGAAGCTGTGCTAGTGAAGTCTCTCTAGGTAGTAACCATTGTGCTGGTGAAGTCTCTCTAGGTAGAAACTGTTATGCTGGTGAAGTCTCTCTAGGTAGTAACTGTTGTGCTGGTGAAGTCTCTCTAGGTAGTAACCATTGTGCTGGTGAAGTCTCTCTAGGTAGTAACTGTTATGCTGGTGAAGTCTCTCTAGGTAGAAACTGTTGTGCTGGTGAAGGCTCTCTAGGTAGTAACTGTTATGCTGGTGAAGTCTCTCTAGGTGGTAACCGTTGTGCTGGTGAAGTCTCTCTAGGTAGTAACCATTGTGCTGGTGAAGTCTCTCTAGGTAGTAACCATTGTGCTGGTGAAGTCTCTCTAGGTAGTAACTGTTGTGCTGGTGAAGTCTCTCTAGGTAGTAACTGTGTTGGGTATACCTCTGCTGGATATAGTATAGAAGCTTCCTGCAGTCATATCTCACCATGGGGATGATGTGTCCTTGAAATGGTAACCCTCAGATGCAGTTTTCAATATTCACATATTCTTTTCTCTTCTGTTTGTTGTAGGAGCCTCTCTTCATCCAGTCCAAGGCGACCATCTTCCATGCAGCAGACATGGCAAAGCCAGTATAAACTATGCGGTCTGTGCCGTACAGATGCCTTAATCATTTCTTTACTTCTTTAAATGTATTAGCTTTAATATTTCGTATATCTTTAATGTTGATAAAACTTTCTTGCAAGTAATGTACAAATTTGAGTTTTCATTTAGACCCTTATAATTGTTTCTAGATGAAAGGTTATATTTAATGTTGTGCTCATATAAGTGTCTGTGTTGCTGGCAAATGTGTCTTATTTTGGCCTTAATGCTCTGTTCTGTATCTTTCATAACCCTCCACTCCCAAAGGAGCATAGGCCTTCAACAAACACATGCCAAGTCCTCCTGTCACGTGCCATCATCTCAAGTTCTTTCCATGTTCTCCTCATCATTTTCACCTCTGTTTCCAACTCTCTTCTCCATGTACTTCTTGGTCTTCCTCTGCCTCTCTTGCCCTGGGGGTTCCAGAACAAGGACTGCCTTGTAATGCTATCAACAGGTTTCCTCAGTGTGTGTCCTATCCATCGCCATCGTCTTCTTCTCATTTCTTGTTCCACTGGCACTTGTCTAGTTCTTGTCATCAGTTCCACGTTGGTAACCTTGTCATACCATTTTAATCCCTCTATTCTACGCAAGCACCCATTTATGAAAGTCTGTAGCTTTTTGGTTGTTGTCTTTGTTGTTCTCCATGTCTCTGAGCCATACAATAGGACTGACTTCACATTTGAGTTGAAGATTCTTATTTTCGTGTTGGATCCTATTTCTCTTGATCTCCATATATTTCCCAATGCAATGAAAGCTCCTCTTGCCTTTTGTATTCTTATTTTGATATCGCTGTCTGTCCCTCCAACTTTGTCTATATTACTGCCAAGATATGTGTATGATTCTACATCTTGTATTGGTGTTTCTTCAAGTTCAACCCTGTTATCATTACCTGCATTTATTCGCATTATTTTTGTCTTTTCCCTGTGTATTTTCAGACCCAATTGCTGTGACCTCTCATCGAGTGTTTTCAATTTGTCCTGCATCTGATTACGGCTATGGGACAGAAGAGCCAAGTCATCAGCAAAATCCAGATCATCCAACTGCTTAGTCAGAGTCCACTGGATTCCATTTCTGTTGTGTGTTGCCGATGATCTCATAACCCAATCTATTGCCAGCAAGAAAAGAAATGGAGACAAGAGGCATCCCTGTCGCACTCCTGTTCTTATCCCAAACGGTTCTGTAAGCTGTCCTTCGTGAAGAACTCTGCATGTCATGTCTTCATATGTTTTCTTTATTAAATTAATGATCTTCAGGGGAACTCCATAATGCCTCAACAATTTCCAAAGTGATTCTCTGTCTACACTGTCAAATGCCTTTTGGTAGTCCACAAATCCGATGTATAGTGGTGAATTCCATTCCAGACTTTGTTCAACTATTATTCTCAAAGTGGCTATCTGGTCTGTACATGATCTGTTTTGTCGAAAACCTGCTTGTTCATCTCTCAGTTTCTTGTCTATGGACTCTTTTAATCTCTCAAGGATAATCCTGTTTAATACTTTTCCTGGCACTGATAGTAACATTATTCCTCTATAATTTGTGCACTCTTGTAAATTTCCCTTCTTAGGCAACTTAACCAGATATCCTTCCTTCCATTCTGCTGGTATCTCTTCCTTTTCCCAGACTTTACCAAGTAATTTATATAACATCTCTGTAGCCGTGTCGATATCTGCTTTGATGACCTCTGCTGGAATGCCATCAGGTCCAGACGCTTTTCCATCTCTTAGAAGCTTTATGGCTTTCTTTATTTCTTCCTTCGTTGGTCTTTCACCGTTAATTTGTAGCTCTTCTTCTGCTGGCTGGATGTCCGGCGGGTTTTGTGGAGCTGGTCTATTGAGAAGGTCCCCAAAATATTCTGTCCACCTCTTCATTTGCTCTTGTATATTGCTGAGCAGTTTCCCATTCTTGTCTTTTATGAGGCAACTTGTTTGCTTGTATTTCCCTGTTAGCTTCTTTGTGCTGCTATACAATTCTCTCATATTTCCTTTGGCTGCAGCATCTTCTGCCTCTCTTGCCAACTCCTCAATATACTTCCTCTTGTCTCTTTTGATACTTCTTTTTACTTCTTTGTTTGCTTCTGTGTACACTTCTTGAGCCTTGGCTTTGGAACTTCTGGTTTTGCTTGTGTTTAACTCTGCTTTCTTGTTTTTTCTGTCTTTTATCTTATTGATGGTTTCTGTTGTTATCCATGCTTTTTGTTGTCTTTCCCTTTTCCCCAGTATTTCTTCACATGTCTCCTTCCATACAGTTTTGAACTGCTGCCAATAGTCTTCTGTATTCTCTACATCTTCCAGCTGTTGGAGCACTTGGAATCTGTTGGATACTGTGACCGCAAATTTGTCTCTTGTTTCTTGATTTCTTAGCTGTCTTACATTATACTGTTGTCTGTAATTTTGCATTGTTGCATATCTCTTGAGTTTCATTTTTACTTTGGCTATCAGAAGATGGTGATCTGATGCCACATCTGCTCCTCTATATACCTTTACATCCTGCAGTGATGATCTAAACTTCTTGTTTATGCATATATGATCAATCTGATTTTCTGTTCTATGGTCTGGTGATATCGATGTTGCCTTGTGTATTCTCTTATGTGGAAACATGCTTCCTCCTATAGCCAGTTCATTTGAAGCACAGAAGTTTGCGAATAGTTCTCCATTTTCATTCATTACTCCTAGCCCATGTTTTCCCATGACTTCTTCAAATCCGGTGTTGACTGTACCTATCTTTGCATTCGTGTCACCCATCAAAATTGTGATGTCTCTTCTTTTTACTTTATCCATAATTTCCTGTAGTTTAGTATAAAATGCTTCTTTCACAGACTCTTCTTTGTCATTAGTTGGTGCATAACATTGGATGACATTTACATGAATTTTCTTTTTAGCTGTTTTGAAAGTAGCTGTTATTATTCTGGGTCCAAAAGCTTCCCATTCAATGAGTGCTTTCTGTGCTTCTTTAGATAACATAAGAGCTACCCTTTCACTGTGGTGTGAGCTTTCGTCTTCATGTCCTGAGGACAGCACCAATTCACCTGTGATGAGTTTCTTCCTGTCTACCCCCTTCCACTTTGTTTCACACATTCCCAGAACCTCAATTTTGTATTCCCTCATTTCTGCTGCTACTTGCGCCACTTTCCCTTGTTCGTTTAATGTCCGAACATTCCAGGTGCCAAATCTGGAAGTTCTCCTAGAAGAAAGAAGGTTAGTCAGCAACACAGACTCCTTTCGGCTTTCTCTGTGTTGCATCATACGCCTCCCCACGAGAGGACCTTCCCCTGTCTTGGATGGCTGTGTTTTATTTTCTTTATTTGACTTGTCCATATTTGTTGAAGTTTTTTGTGGTTTAAATTTTTTACAGGATGGGGTAACCGGCCCCATGCCCAACCCTCCTTAGTCGCTTTCTACGACATGCTTGGCAGGGGACAGTGTTACTATTCTTTGCTCCCCTTTCGGGCCCCGGTAACACATGGGTGTTCTGTATCTTTGCAGTGCTGCAACTGTCCACATCCCAAGACCACCACCCAGTCAAACATCAAAGGCCATACAAGCTCAGAAAGAGTTGAGAAGGAAGAGAGAAGCAGATGAAACCATACGCCCTATCCACCATTTTGAGGAAAAGTTGCAGGCCATTCTCCCACCAAGTGATGAGGAGTAAGATGGAGATAACTTCATGTACTCTACACAGTTATTTTGGAAGAATAAGTTTTTATTTTTTATTTTTTTTTTTAACTATCATAAAAGATAATAAGTGAAGAATGTTGTGGTAAATTTAAATGAACAAGCAAACTAAACCAACCCAGTTGCACATTTATTTGAGCACAATGGAAGAGAATGTATCTAATAATGCCTCCTACAGCATAAAAGTAACTTCCTGAAGGGAGATCATTTAAAATTCCCCCCACAGAAATGGCAATTTATTTTGTGACAGTCAACTTTGCTTATTTTTCAATTACTAGTAAGGAAATACTGCCATCAATGGTACCTATACCATGTAGTGGTATGGCAGCTTGTGTACCCTGACAATCCCCAGAGCTATGCCAGTGGGAGATTTACTCCTGGTAGATTCAACCAAGCTGGACTGGTCTGCGTGGGTAGGGTTCAGACAAAAGCTGGTACTCTGGTCCTCCAGGTTGGGGGTTTTAGCACAGGGCCGACACCCCTGTCTATGTAAAAAATTGCACATGTTACGGAAACAACAATAAATGGAAAAACTTTGCTGCGGGACGGACATCTGGAGTCTCAGGCTCGTATAACTGACAGTGGTGAAAGCTGAAAGGAAGCCACTGGCATGAAAACGAATGCCCCGACCGCAAAACACGAAACCAGAATTGGTTTTTGGAACGTCAGAACTATGAATGAGGCAGGAAAGCTGAGACAAATCACAGCAGAGATTAGGAACTACAAGATACATATCCTGGGAATAAGCGAGAGCAGATGGACAGGTAAGGGGAGAATAAAAACAGCTACAGGGGAAACAGTACTTTATTCTGGCAGAGAGGATGGTCAGCACAACAAAGGTGTAGCCATTATCCTGAAGAAAGAAATGGAAAGGTCTTTACTGGAATGGAAACCCATCAACAACAGACTGATAAGAGCAGGACTGAGAGGGAGGTTCACCAACACCACAATTATACAATGCTATGCACCAACAAACGACAGTGATGAAGAGATCAAGGACGAGTTCTATCAACAGGTACAAAAGAAATGGAAACTACACCCAGGTACATCTCATTATAGTAATGGGAGACCTAAATGCGAAAGTTGAAGCACACAATAATTATAATGAAAGAGTAATGGGGAAATGCGGCAGTGGAACAGCAAATGAGAATGGGGACAAATTAATAAGCTTCTGCAGAATTAACAACCTGGTCATTGGAGGAACACTTTTTCCACACAAAGAAGTGCACAAGTTAACATGGGAATCACCAAACGGATGAGACAGAAACCAGATAGATCACATAATGATCAGTGGCAGATGGAGACATGCACTACAAGATGTGAAAGTAAGAAGAGGCGCAGATGTGGGAAGTGATCATCACCTAGTAATAGCAGGACTGAAGGTGAAACTCAGAGCTGCTGGACCAGTTGTAGTCAAACAGAAAAGATATAACATCACGAAACTGAAGGATCCCCTCACCAGAAAAGCTTTCGTGGTCGACGTAAAGAGAAGATATCTAATTACCAAAAGCCAGGAAAGAACAGAGACCGATGATGTTGACCAGAGATTCAACACCATCTCAACAATATACAAGGAAAGCAGCAAGTCATGCTTGGGATTCCAGGAAAGAAAGAGCCAAGACTGGATAACACCAGATACGCTTAACACCATAGCGAAGAGAAAGGAAATGAAAAGAAAGAAAACAGAAGCTAAGTCTCCCAGGTTAAAGGCAATATATAGTGAACAGTACAGTCAGCTGGACATAGAAGTTAAACGTCAAACCCGTGCTAACAAAAGGACATTTCTGGATGACCTTGCAAGACAGGCAGAAGAGGCAGCACTGAGAAATGAACAAAGCACAGTATACAAAATAACTAAAATCATCAGTGGAAAACGAGGTGCAAACAATATTACGAGCATTAGTAAGAGATAAGCACGGAAATCTCATCACGACAGAAGAGGGACAGGAAACAAGATGGGCAGAGCATTTCAGAGAAACTCTGAACAAGGAACCACCAGAGACACAATTGAATGTTCCTGAGGCTGAAAATGATCTAGATGTTAATACAGACATCCCACAAAAAGAAGAAATCACAGCAATCAAAGGGTTAAAGAATGGAAAAGCTCCTGGTCATGATAACTTAAATGCAGAGCTATTTAAGACAGACCCAGAGCTAGCAACAGAACTATTAGAACCACTATTTGCGTAAGTCTGGAAAACAGGGACAACACCAACAGAATGGAGAAAAGGAATGATTGTCAAATTGTCCAAGAAGGGAGATCTTGTAGACTGCAATAATTGGAGAGGAATTACTCTTCTCTCAGTTCCCAGCAAAATACTAGGCAGGATAATTATACAGAGAATCTCAAAAGCAGTAGACCACAAACTGAGGAAAGAACAAGCAGGATTTAGAAAGAACAGAAGATGTGTAGATCATATACCTTGTATTTACCCTCAGGAACATTATAGAGCAGTGCTCAGAATGGCAAAGACAGCTGTACATTAATTTCGTTGATTTTGAAAAGGCTTTTGACAGTATACATAGGGACAGTTTATGGAAAATACTGAGGGCTTATGGAATTCCAAGCTGCATAGTGTCAATCATAAAAAGCCTCTATGCCAACTTTACGTGTAGCATTGGGCAGAGCAACCTAACCTTTGAAGTGAAGACAGGAGTACGACAGGGATGCCCCTTATCAACCACTCTATTTTTAACAGTCATAGACTGGGTGATGAGCCAGACAACAGAGGGCAATCCAAAAGGAATAAGATGGACTACATTTTCTACATTGGAAGATCTGGAATATGCAGATGACATTGCACTGCTAGCACATTCACATCAACACATCCAGGAAAATACGGATAGACTTAATAAGTATAGCCAGCAGGTGGGCTTGAACATTAACCTGAAGAAGACAGAGGTCATGACACTCGGTGTGAGCAACCCTGAGCCCATATCAGTAAGGAATCAGCAACTGGAACAGACAGATGCCTTCACATATCTAGGATGCATAGTAACACCAGACGACGGAGCAAGCAAAGACATCAACAACAGAATGAACAAAGCAAGAACAGCCTTTTTTAGTCTAAACAACATCTGGAAGTCTTCCCAGTACAGCACAAACACCAATTAAGACTGTATGAGAGCTGTGTACTTTCTGTGCTTCTCTATGGTGCGGAATGTTGGAGAGTAACAGAGAAGGAAATGTCGAAATTGTCCTCTTTTCACACAACATGCCTTAGAAAAATTCTCCGAATCTTTTGGCCGAATACCATCAGCAACCAAGAACTACTTATTCGGAGTAACCAGGAGGACATGCACACCATCATAGCTGGCAGACGCTGGAGTTGGGTTGGCCACATCCTCTGAAGGGACCCTGATACCATCACAAGAACAGCTATGCTATGAACCCCTGAGGGAAAACGAAAGAGAGGCTGACCAAAAACAACTTGGCGGAGGACTGTGGAGGCTGAGATGCAAAGAATGAACCAGAGTTGGGGCACTGTACAAAGGATGGCTGCCGACCGAGCAAAGTGGAATCAATTTGTTGTTGCCCTACAAGACGCCACCAGGCGTAATGGCCACTGACCGCTTTGACGGTCGGCGGCTAAGGATCAAAGAAGAAGAAGAAGACGTAAGAAAATAGACATTGTTTGAATTGTATGAGTTGAGATTTTAGCTGAAACTACATAATTGTATGAAAAAACCAGACAAATATGTGAGGAGCCAGATGTGAGGATAAAAATAATATACCAGACAGGTCTTTTATAATTGGATTTGCATCTCAATGTAACTAACAGACTTTGTATCTAGTTGGAATGGACATGCCTCATGTAATGAGGCACAACTGTAAATAAAACAAATATTTAAAAAGTGAGGAGAAATCACTGGTGTTGGATAGGACACACTTTGAGAAAACCAGCTGATAATATTTCAAGGCCGTCCATGTTCTAGAATCCACAGGGTAAACAAAAAATAGAGGAAAACAAAATAAAAACACATGAAGAAGAGATGGAAAGATCTAGAACAGACGGCACAGGACAGGCTTGGAGTGTGTTTATTGAAGACCTGTGCCTCACAGGGAGCTGAAAGGTAATGGTAACAGAATTAGATATTGAAGGTTATCATGTCAGCATTCCTGTAATGATAACAGAATTAGATGTAGAAGGTATCATGTCAGCATTTCTGTAATGATAACAGAATTAGATGTAGAAGGTATCATGTCAGCATTTCTGTAACGATAGCAGAATTAGATGTAGAACGTTATCATGTCAGCATTCCTGTAATGACAACAGAATTAGATGTAGAAGGTATCATGTCAGCATTCCTGTAATGATAACAGAATTAGATGTAGAAGGTATCATGTCAGCATTTCTGTAATGATAGCAGAATTAGATGTAGAACGTTATCATGTCAGCATTTCTGTAATGATAGCAGAATTAGATGTAGAACATTATCATGTCAGCATTCCTGTAATGATAACAGAATTAGATGTAGAAGGTATCATGTCAGCATTCCTGTAATGATAACAGAATTAGATGTAGAAGGTATCATGTCAGCATTTCTGTAATGATAGCAGAATTAGATGTAGAACATTATCATGTCAGCATTCCTGTAATGATAACAGAATTAGATGTAGAAGGTATCATGTCAGCATTCCTGTAATGATAGCAGAATTAGATGTAGAAGGTATCATGTCAGCATTCCTGTAATGATAACAGAATTAGATGTTGAAGATATGTCAGCATTTCTGTAATGATAGCAGAATTAGATGTAGAACATTATCATGTCAGTTTTCCTGTAATGATAGCAGAATTAGATATAGAAAGTATCATGTCAGAATTCCTGTAATGATAACAGAATTAGATGTAGAAGGTATCATGTCAGCATTTCTGTAATGATAGCAGAATTAGATGTAGAACGTTATCATGTCAGCATTCCTGTAATGATAACAGAATTAGATGTAGATGGTATCATGTCAGCATTCCTGTAATAGCAGAATTAGATGTAGAAGGTATCATGCCAGCATTCCTGTAATGATAACAGAATTAGATGTAGAAGGTATCATGTCAGCATTCCTGTAATGATAACAGAATTAGATGTTGAAGGTATCATGTCAGCATTCCTGTAATGATAACAGAATTAGATGTAGAAGGTATCATGTCAGCATTCCTGTAATGATAAACAGAATTAGGTATTAAAGATTATCATGCCAGCATTCCTGTAATGATAACAGAATTAGATGTAGAAGGTATCATGTCAGCATTCCTGTAAAGATAACAGAATTAGATGTAGAAGGTATCATGTCAGTATTCCTGTAATGATAGCAGAATTAGATGTAGAACGTTATCATGTCAGCATTCCTGTAATGATAACAGAATTAGGTCTTAAAGGTTATCATGTCAGTATTCCTGTAATGATAACAGAATTAGATGTAGAAGATATTATGTCAGCATTCTTGTAATTCTATTTCCATTCTAGAGCTGACTTAGACATCCAGTATATTTGGAAGAAAGTCGAGGAACAAGGTGAGTCCATCCATTTGTTGAAGGTGGTTCCAAACGATGAGTACATTGGCAAGATCCGTAAGCGTCTGCAGGAGGATGCCATGGCACGGAATGAAAGGGAAAAAAGGAGAAGAAAAGTTTTGGCTGATCAAATGACAGCACATCTGGCATAAGAGGTACATGTAAATTACATGTACTTTCAAAGTCATGTTGG
This sequence comes from Oreohelix idahoensis, assembly GCA_024509875.1. Classification (NCBI taxonomy): domain Eukaryota; kingdom Metazoa; phylum Mollusca; class Gastropoda; order Stylommatophora; family Oreohelicidae; genus Oreohelix; species Oreohelix idahoensis. The sequence goes on along the minus strand of JAMPIV010019448.1, from coordinate 182,589 downwards.
CAAAAAAATTTTTTTACTGGATTTTTTTTCCAATGTAAGATGATATTTATGATAGAAAATATATTTTTTTCCAATGTAAGATAATATTGATGAGAGAAAATATTTTTTTTTCCAATATAAGATAAATTTTTTTGTCTGAAAGCATACAAAAGTCCAAGTGACTGTGAAGAAATAATAATTACTTTATTTATACTTTCTTCATCTTCTTCATTTGCTGTCATATACTCATTTCTCTTTCTCTCAAAGTTGATGGTTTGTTACCCTTCCTCCCTCACATTGTCTATACTATCAGTCTGCTTCTTTTATGGTGCGTATAGTCTTGGAGGACATGTTATGTTGTTTGTTTGTCTTAACCACATATCTGTCAGTCTGATATTTAATTTGTTGAGAAGATATTGTTTGAGTCTGCAGCTGTCAGTTCTGATTCTGTAATTATTGTTTGATCTCTTGCTTTGTGTGGAGTAGATTGCTTGATCTCTGCTTTGTGTGGAGTAGATTGCTTGATCTCTGCTTTTTGTGGAGTAGATTGATCTCTGCTTTGTGTGGAGTAGATTGCTTGATCTCTGCTTTGTGTGGAGCAGAATACTTGGAGCATTGTAAATCTGGTATCATGATCATATTCATGTTATGCACTGCAGCTGGTCTCCCCTTACAGGAAATCTGCAACAAACATGTATGTGTTCTTGCAGCACAGGTTTCCAGCCTCATGCACATCCTGGTATTAGGTGCTTTCTACAACATGCCTGAGGAAGGAGTATTCTTACTTTGTCTCATAAGAGAGAGAGGAATGGCAGAATGTCAGACAGGCCTGCGTGCCCAATTCTTAACCCTTTGAAAATAAAGTTCAGTCATTTGTTTGTTCATCAACTATGCAGGGCAAATCTTGTATGCAAGAAGTTTATTTCATATCATGTTTATAAAAAATTAAAAACATTTTGCCTCTTTTTAGCGAGGCTAATGTACCACGTAAAGTGCAGCCATAAGAAAATCTGGCAGTAAACCAAACAGGCGTACCAGGCAGCAGTTGGGAGAATAATTTACTACATGCCTTACAACCTCACAAATAGTTAATGAACATCTGTAAAAGCAATTTTGGATTGAACACCTTTGTTTGAATAATATTAATGAACATCTATCTATGTCAGAGATAATTGAACTTTTCTGTATGAAATGCATTTATGAACATCTTATTAATAATAATAAAGTTTGTATTAGAATTTCAATGACATTCTCCAAATCATGTAGCTCCTAGGGGTCTCAAGAGAATGTGTGAGGGGGGACCAGTTGTGGTTGTGGCTTCATGGTCTTTAATGATGATGATTATGATGATCTTCATCATCTTTGTTCACTCTCAGGCTTCAACTTGAATATGTTCAAAGACAGCAGTAGTCAACTTGAGGCTGGTGATATCTCCATAGAGTTTTTCAAGGAATGGTACTGATGATGACCATATGCGCTTTCTATATTCCTCAAATGTTGGACATCTTTGAAGCAGATATTCAACAGTCATTTTTACACTGATCAGTAGTTCCTATCTTTAGCTTGTTGGATAGATAGTATCCCAATCTGTTGTGACATTTCTGAAGTCTGAAGATTATGGCTTGTTCACTTCTGCTGAGCTGATGATGATGATGATGGTGGTGGTGATGGTACTGTTAGTAGTGATGATGATGATGATGAAGAAGTTATCAAAAATATTAATGAAGCTCTGAGTATGAAATCTGTTAATGAACATCTGCACATAAAAGATATTAATGAAGCTCTGAGTATGAAATCTGTTAATGAACATCTGCACATAAAAGATATTAATGAAGCTCTGTGTATGAAATCCATCAATGAACATCTGCACATGAAAGATATTAATGAAGCTCTGTGTATGAAATCTGTTAATGAACATCTGCACATAAAAGATATTAATGAAGCTCTGTGTTTGAAATCCATTAATGAACATCTGCACATAAAAGATATTAATGAAGCTCTGTGTTTGAAATCCATTAATGAACATCTGCACATCAAAGATATTAATGAAGCTCTGTGTTTGAAATCCATTAATGAACATCTGCACATAAAAGATATTAATGAAGCTCTGCATATGAAATCCATCAATGAACATCTGCACATAAAAGATATTAATGAAGCTCTGTGTATGAAATCTGTTAATGAACATCTGCACATAAAAGATATTAATGAAGCTCTGTGTATGAAATCCATTAATGAACATATGCACATAAAAGATATTAATGAAGCTCTGTGTATGAAATCTGTTAATGAACATCTGCACATAAAAGATATTAATGAAGCTCTGTGTTTGAAATCCATTAATGAACATCTGCACATCAAAGATATTAATGAAGCTCTGTGTATGAAATCTGTTAATGAACATCTGCACATAAAAGATATTAATGAAGCTCTGTGTTTGAAATCCATTAATGAACATCTGCACATCAAAGATATTAATGAAGCTCTGTGTTTGAAATCCATTAATGAACATCTGCACATAAAAGATATTAATGAAGCTCTGTGTATGAAATCCATCAATGAACATCTGCACATAAAAGATATTAATGAAGCTCTGTGTATGAAATCCATTAATGAACATCTGCACATAAAAGATATTAATGAAGCTCTGTGTATGAAATCCATTAATGAACATATGCACATAAAAGATATTAATGAAGCTCTTTGTATGAAATCTGTTAATGAACATCTGCACATAAAAGATATTAATGAAGCTCTGTGTTTGAAATCCATTAATGAACATCTGCACATAAAAGATATTAATGAAGCTCTGTGTATGAAATCTGTTAATGAATATCTGCACATAAAAGATATTAATGTTGTTGTTGTTTGTTGTTGTTTTTGTTTGTTGTTGGTTGTTGTTATTTGTTCTTGTTGTTTGTTGTTGTTTGTTGGTTGTTGTTATTTGTTCTTGTTGGTTGTTGTTGTTGTTTGTTCTTGTTGCTTGTTCTTGTTGCTTGTTCTTGTTGTTGTTGTTGTTTGTTCTTGTTGGTTGTTGTTTGTTCTTGTTGTTTGTTGCTTGTTGTTGGTGTTGTTTGTTGGTGTTGTTCTTGTTCTTGTTGTTTAACTAGGATTGTTGTGCTTCTCGCTCTTTAGCAGCCAATACCAAGTTGAAGACTGCTTGGTATTATCTACACTGTAGATCTAGGCTTTTCCTGTGGCTTTTCTGCCATTCCGAAACGTGTTTAAAGAGCTGAAGTCATGAGCTCCAGTTTCTCCAGCTTGGCTTGCATTTAAAGGATCGTCACATCTGGTCCCAAGCTAGGAGTAAGAAGTGTGTGGCATACTGTGCCTTCCCCGCCTTCCAAGGGGGCTCTCCAACTATACAGAGCGAAAACACCGTGCTCTGGTTCTGGGCTCTCCCAAGGAATTGTCACGTCCTGCACAGAGCCACTTCTCAGCTTCTCCTGCCTATCACTGGGTCCACAGTGAGATCCTTCTACATGCAGTCAACCAAGTAAAAGCCAAAGAATTACGTCTGGGGCTCAAGTGACTTCTCCAAGCTTAGTGTGCAATGCTGGGTTCTCAACATGCTTCACCACAGGGGGAATCCCTGGAATTGTGTGGATGATTTCAAGAGTCAATGAGGATGTAATCTGCCTCACAGACACAGGTTCACTTCCTTGTACATATATTGTAGCATTGTGCATAGCTGGTGGTCATATAAGGATGACTTCAGATATTCCTCCATGCATGAAAACTGATGTATGACTAACATCAGTGAACATATTTGTTTATGAGATATCCATATATGAAAGTCTTTGTTACTAGGAAGCAAGACGGGAGGAAATGATGGTGAACAGATTGCTACGACAGTCACAGCAGGAGCGTCGTATTGCTGTCCAGTTGCTACAGGTGGGTACCTCTAAGCTTTAGTGGGAAAATATGCATGACAGTGAATACCTGTATTGATATCTCACTGACAGTTTTCAATTTTTATCTGAAACCTTACTTCTAAATTTTCATTTTTTTTTTTTGTTTTACTGCAAAAAAACTGCTGAAGTAAATGCCTCATATTTTTAAGATTATTCTTGTAAATTCTAAAACAAAAACCAAAAAACTGATAAACCTCTGTCAACAAAATGTTGATTGTTTTGACATTTTTGTTGTCACTTGTTGTGATCTTGGTGTCAAGTTAAGTGTATCATCATCATTTTATTTTCTGTTCCCTATGGAGCATGGTTCTGCCAATGCTGCTGGCTGTACACCAGAGCATTCATCTAAAGGTTGTCTTTAAACTAGTAAATTATAGAGTGGCATCCCCTTGTAATGTTAGCACTCCAAGGGGGGTTACTAAAAATGATTTTCAGTGACCACATAATTTACCAGTCTAAAGAGAACCTGTACTACATTCATGTACTTTTGCAGTGATGGTTAGTGCATGCCTTTGAAATATCTTTCAGGCTCGCCATGAGAAAGAGGTGATACGTCAGAATCGCATCCTGCGGGAGAAACAGTACCAAGAAAGGAGGGAGAAAGATTTTCAAGATGCGTTGGATAGAGAAGCTGTAAGTCTGTCAATATTTTATGTATGTAAATTTATTGTCATATTTTGAACTATCTGTTGCAGTAATACTCCAGGAGATGATATAACATGCTAGGAAGTTAATTATTCCAGTACTAAGCAAATAGTGGGTTTGGCCCAAGGAAAATTAGTCACCTTAGTGTGTCAGTAATGGTCTTAAGCAAATACATTTTTGTGATGTTCATGTACATAAATAAAATTTCTTGCTGTGTGTATCAAAATGAAGGTAAATGTATGTATATTACTGATGTGCGTAACGTATTAATGCTATCTTTAGATGATTGCTAGTTATGCTATTGGAAAGTAGAGCTGGATAAACAAAATAGGTAACAATAATGCCCCAAAAAAATGTGCTTCCCACATTTGTAGCACTGCACTTAGCCCCACCCCACCCCATCCCACATAAATATCCAAAGATAAACCTCTTAAATGTGACATATAGAAATATTGTAATAATTTATAATCAGTTTTGTTTTAATCCTCGAGAAGTCATTATTTTTACAGAATATAAAAACAGATCCCTGGCTTGTAAAGCTTGCTTGAGCTGGCATGTTCGCCTGAGCATTTAATATAGTCTTATTTTAGTCTTAGTAATTTTCTTGTTACAAAAACCACTATTGTAGAACATGTCAAATGTGTTGACACTGGCTTCCTGCATGTGGACCAACTGCAGTGGTAGACCTTTACTCCTTAGGGAGCATGTAAGTTAATTTATTTCAAGTAACACATACAAGGATAAAACTGTAGGTAGATCACCTGTGTGGAACTGGTAATGAGAACCAGGCAGGTGCTGGCTGAATAAGAGGTGAGAAGAAGGCATTGGCAATGGATAGGACACACATTGAGAAAACTGATAGCCTTACAGGGCAGTCCATGTTCTGGAATCCACAGGGTAAGTTAGAAAGAGGGAGATCAAGCAAACTCATGGAGAAGAGAACTGGAGACAGAGATGAAAGTAGAATATTACATGGAAGGATCTTGAGCAGACGGCACAAGACAGGAGGACCTTGACATTCATTTGTTGAAGCCGTATGCTCCTTGGGGAGCTGAATTGTAATAAATGAATAAATAAATCTGTGTGTTGGCAGTGGGTAAGAGGTAGGAAGGGGAATATAGTTCAATTCTATTATAAAAAGCAGGAAATATAATATATTATGTAGGAGTACTTACGGGAGGGGAGAGTAGGAATGACATTTTTAAAGATCATTTCTTGTTCTTAATTCGCTCTCTTTTAACCATGTTTATTTCTCTCATAAAGCTGATGGTCTGTCTCAGATATCTCACTGCTGTCATATAACCACATTTATATCTCTCCTAAAGTTGATGGTCTGTCTCACACATCTCTCAGTGCTGTCATATAACCACATCTATTTCTCTCCTAAAGTTGATGGTCTGTCTCAGATATCTCTCAGTGCTGTCGTATAACCACATTTATTTCTCTCCTAAAGTTGATGGTCTGTCTCAGATATCTCTCAGTGCTGTCATATAATCACATTTATATCTCTCCTAAGGTTGATGGTCTGTCTCACACATCTCTCAGTGCTGTCATATAACCACATTTATATCTCTCCTAATGTGCATGGTCTGTTTCACACATCTCTCAGTGCTGTCATACAACCACATCTATTTCTCTCATAAAGTTGATGGTCTGTCTCAGATATCTCTCAGTGCTGTCATATAACCACATTTATTTCTCTCATAAAGTTGATGGTCTGTCTCAGATATCGCTCAGTGCTGTCATATAACCACATTTATTTCTCTCATTAAGTTGATGGTCTGTCTCAGATATCTCTCAGGGCTGTCATATAACCACATTTATTTCTCTCAAAAAGATGATGGTCTGTCTCAGACATCTCTCAGTTCTGTCATATAGTCACATCTATTTCTCGGTCAACATGGTTTATGAAGGGCATGTTGTCAGTTTGTTCCTCTTATGGAGTCAACATTCTTTGAGAACACTTTCATATCAATGTGTGCTCTGTCTGGAGCATGAAGCCACTGCTCAGCTGATTCCCTTGCAGGAAGCCTGCAGTCAGTCCTTCATGTGCTGTTGTGGTGGTGTCTATAGCAGTGTTTTTATACACGAGGATATTGCTAGCCCCACACACACAGTTTTAGGGTTGTTGCCCTTTATGACCTGACTGCGGGAGCAGTAGTTCTATTCTTTCCTTGTCATCCTTGCCACCCTTGCCACCCTTGCCATCCTTGCCATCCTTGCCACCCTTGCCACCCTTGCCACCCCCATGACCCTAACCCTGGGGGAGTACACACACAGGGCTTCATTCATTCATCATTGGAGGACATGCTCTACTTTTAGATATCATAAACATAACAAGATTTGTGAACTACATTCATGGGATTTTCTTCCTACTTATTTTATACAATCTAGTAAGATTTGTGAACCACATTCAGAAGGTTTTCTTCCTAATTATTTTATACAATCTAGTAAGATTTGTGAACCACATTCAAGGGGTCATCTTCCTACTTATTTTATACAATTTAGTAAGATTTGTGAACCACATTCAAAGGGATTTCTTCCTACTTATTTTATACAATCTAGTAAGATTTGTGAACCACATTCAAAGGGTTTTCTTCCTACTTATTTTATACAATCTAGTAAGATTTGTGAACCACATTCAGAGGGTTTTCTTCCTAATTATTTTATACAATCTAGTAAGATTTGTGAACCACATTCAAGGGGTCATCTTCCTACTTATTTTATACAATCTAGTAAGATTTGTGAACCACATTCAAAGGGATTTCTTCCTACTTATTTTATACAATCTAGTAAGATTTGTGAACCACATTCAAAGGGTTTTCTTCCTACTTATTTTATACAATCTAGTAAGATTTGTGAACCACATTCAGAGGGTTTTCTTCCTACTTATTTTATACAATCTAGTAAGATTTGTGAACCACATTCAAAGGGTTTTCTTCCTACTTATTTTATACAATCTAGTCAGATTTGTGAACCACATTCAGAGGATTTTCTTCCTACTTACTTTACACAATCTAGTAAGATTTGTAAACCACATTTAAAGAGTTTTCTTCCTACTTATTTTACACAATCTAGTAAGATTTGTGAACCACATTCAAAGGGTTTTCTTCCTACTTAGTTTATACAATCTAGTAAGATTTGTGAACCACATTCAAGGGGTCATCTTCCTACTTATTTTATACAATCTAGTAAGATTTGTGAACCCCATTCAAGGGGTCATCTTCCTACATATTTTATACAATCTAGTAAGATTTGTGAACCACATTCAAAGGGTTTTCTTCCTACTAATTTTATACAATCTAGTCAGATTTGTGAACCACATTCAAAGGGTTTTCTTCCTACTAATTTTATACAATCTAGTAAAATTTGTGAACCACATTTAAAATGTTTTCTTCCTACTTATTTTATACAATCTAGTAAGATTTGTGAACCACATTCAAAGGGTTTTCTTCCTACTTATTTTATACAATCTAGTAAGATTTGTGAACCACATTCAGAGGGTTTTCTTCCTACTTATTTTATACAATCTAGTAAGATTTGTGAATAACATTCAAGGGGTTTTCTTCCTACTTATTTTATACAATCTAGTAAGATTTGTGAACCACATTCAAGGGGTTTTCTTCCTACTTATTTTATACAATCTAGTAAGATTTGTGAACCTCATTCAAGGGGTTGTCTTCCTACTTATTTTATACAATCTAGTAAGATTTGTGAACCACATTCAAAGGGTTTTCTTCCTTCCTAATTTTATACAATCTAGTAAAATTTGTGAACCACATTCAGACGGTTTTCTTCCTACTTATTTTATACAATTTAATAAGATTTGTGAACCACATTCAAAGGGTTTTCTTCCTACTAATTTTATACAATCTAGTCAGATTTGTGAACCACATTCAGAGGGTTTTCTTCTTACTTATTTTATACAATCTAATAAGATTTGTGAACCACATTCGAAGGGTTTTCTTCCTACTTAGTTTATACAATCTAGTAAGATTTGTGAACCACATTCAAGGGGTCATCTTCCTACTTATTTTATACAATCTAGTAAGATTTGTGAACCCCATTCAAGGGGTCATCTTCCTACATATTTTATACAATCTAGTAAGATTTGTGAACCACATTCAAAGGGTTTTCTTCCTACTAATTTTATACAATCTAGTCAGATTTGTGAACCACATTCAAAGGGTTTTCTTCCTACTAATTTTATACAATCTAGTAAAATTTGTGAACCACATTTAAAATGTTTTCTTCCTACTTATTTTATACAATCTAGTAAGATTTGTGAACCACATTCAAAGGGTTTTCTTCCTACTTATTTTATACAATCTAGTAAGATTTGTGAACCACATTCAGAGGGTTTTCTTCCTACTTATTTTATACAATCTAGTAAGATTTGTGAATAACATTCAAGGGGTTTTCTTCCTACTTATTTTATACAATCTAGTAAGATTTGTGAACCACATTCAAGGGGTTTTCTTCCTACTTATTTTATACAATCTAGTAAGATTTGTGAACCTCATTCAAGGGGTTGTCTTCCTACTTATTTTATACAATCTAGTAAGATTTGTGAACCACATTCAAAGGGTTTTCTTCCTTCCTAATTTTATACAATCTAGTAAAATTTGTGAACCACATTCAGACGGTTTTCTTCCTACTTATTTTATACAATTTAATAAGATTTGTGAACCACATTCAAAGGGTTTTCTTCCTACTAATTTTATACAATCTAGTCAGATTTGTGAACCACATTCAGAGGGTTTTCTTCTTACTTATTTTATACAATCTAATAAGATTTGTGAACCACATTCGAAGGGTTTTCTTCCTACTTATTTTGTACAATCTAGTAAGATTTGTGAATCACATTCAGAGGGTTTTCTTCCTACATATTGTATACAATCTAGTAATATTTGTGAACCAAATTCAAAGGGTTTTCTTCCTACATATTTTAAACAATCTAGTAAGATTTGTGAACCACATTCAAAGGGTTTTCTTCCTACTAATTTTATACAATCTAGTAAGATTTGTGAACCACATTTAAAGGGTTTTCTTCCTACCTATTTTATACAATCTAGTAAGATTTGTGAACCACATTCAAAGGGTTTTCTTCCTAATTATTTTATACAATCTAGTAAGATTTATGAACCACATTGGAAGGGTTTTCTTCCTACTTATTTTATACAATCTAGTAAGATTTGTGAACCACATTCAAAGGGTTTTCTTCCTACATATTTTATACAATCTAGTAAGATTTGTGAACCACATTCAAAGGGTTTTCTTCCTAATTATTTTATACAATCTAGTAAGATTTATGAACCACATTGGAAGGGTTTTCTTCCTACTTATTTTATACAATCTAGTAAGATTTGTGAACCACATTCAAAGGATTTTCTTCCTACATATTTTATATAATCTAGTAAGATTTGTGAACTACATTCAAAGGGTTTTCTTCCTACATATTTTATACAATCTAGTAAGATTTGTAAACCACATTCAAAGAGTTTCGTTCCTACATATTTTAAACAATTTGCATGCCCTTAATTTAAAGGAAGTTGCAGCACAGTGCAGACATGAGTATGCTGAGCAGATCAAAGCAGATCAAGAACTTCATGATCACATTGCTGCCCAGCGTGCTGAGCTACGCTATCTTCGGCATTACAACATATGTTCTGAGATTGTGCAAAGCATTGTGGACTTTGCCAGCAAAGTGGCCGAATATAGAGAGCTCACAAACAAGTAAACTTTTCTGTTAGAACTCTTCATGTGTATTTGGAATGTTGTGCAGCCTATGTTTAACTGCCGTCACTGCCATTTGATCTGTTTTACAAGGTCATTCTAAAAAATATTTAACTTAAATGCTTTGTTAAGATTATTTTTGTTGGTTGGAAAAGTTTCTGTAATAAGCTGTAAATAACTCGTATACATTAGAAGATGACTGGTTTTTGTCAGCATCACTAAAATCCTGTTAGCCAGTTCCTAACTATGCAATTATGTCTGTTTCCACTTTTTATGAACATGATCAAATACCAGTGGAACCTGAAGTGTGGAGAACAAGCTGATCATAGATAGTACACACACTGAGAAAACCACTTGATAGCGTTACTAGCAGCCTTTGTTCTGGAATCCTCTGTGTGTTGAATTTCTGGTCAACACCTTGAATTGCTGTCTCTTCCTGGAACTTGGCAGCTTGATAATGTTTCTTTATACTGGATACAAATGCTTTTCTTGTGAGGGAATCCTTCAATTTACTTATGTCAAATCTTTTTTGTTTTGTTATTTTTGACCCAGTGGTCCTGATCTTCATTTTTATTCTTGCTAGTACTAGTTGGTGATCACTTCCCACATCTGCACCTCTTCTTTCTTTCACATCTTGCAGAGAATGCCTCAATCTGCCGTTGTTTATTATGTAGTCTATCTGGTTTCTGTCATGGCCATTTGGTGACTCCCACGTTAATTTGTGGATTTCCTTGTGTGGAAAAAAGTGTTCCACCAATGACAAGGTTGCTAATGCCACAAAAGCCTATTACTAGAGAAGACTTTACAAAACACAAGGAGAAAGGAATTAGACATCAACAGTAAGGGAATAAAGAAGACATGGAAATATTTTTAATGGATGGCACAGGACAGGAGGACTTGACGTGTAGTTGTTGAAGGTCTGTGCTCTACTGGGAGCTGATGGATGACTGGACAAGATGATAGTTGATGTGAGGGCTGGGGTGGGGGGGGGGGGGGAGGAGGAGAGGTTTGATTGACTTAAAGGTAGAAAGTGGCAGTGTGGTAAAGTGGGATATTATAAATATTTATAGGGGACTTAGTGTACTGACTGAGATCAGCTGTGAAGGTATCTGTATCTAATAAGTGAGGTGTATTACAGATGACCTTACTTTGCTACCACATTTAGACCTCAGTCAGACTTATTCTGGAATATTGTGATGACTACGTTGAATGTCTAGGGTTATGATAGTGATGAAGTGTATGTTCACAACAACCAACAGGCAGATAAACAATTTAATTTAATCCACAATACTTTACAACACTGTGACACTCACATACATAGAACACTCTATAAGACTATCTTAATAAGTCAAGTGTTAACTTTTAAAATATGTATTAATTCCTTTCAATAATAGATATCCTGATTCAACTACAAAGTGAACCAGGAATCACAATCAAATGTAATCACAACTTGTATGTACACAATTTATAGATAGGATCTTTGTACTGACATATATTATTATTACAATATGTGTGTAAGTAGTGATGTAGTACTATGAGGTAATACTGGCTTTTCAAGCTAGGTTGTTGTTTGTCATCATGACTTCATGTGTTTGTTACTGGTGGAAATAATATTTGAAAGGTTCACAGTTTCTTTTTATTTGAAACAAATAACTGTCCCTCTTGAGTTAATGTACAGTCAATTTTAGAGGGGGGGTTTACACAAGATTGAGCTGCTCTGGCCAACGAAATCTTATCTTCTGTGTGGACGGCAGGAAAACTGTCTCCTTTGCTCGCTTGCTTCACAGTTTTCTTGAAAAACAACACTGGTCGATATCTTGACCAAGGAGTATGCTACCAGCCTCTGGATTCAGCAAAACTCAGACCAGGTGCTGCTCTATTACTTCAGTACCACGGTCCCTGAAATAAGAAGGTTGTACTTCCTACTTCAGAACTAATTTATAATCTATTTCCACACTGAAGCACATTACATAACAAACACAGAGTTCAGCGCTGTAGGCCAACTGCTAGCTTCTCATGTAACAATATACACCAGTATTCCTCTCCCTAATGGTTACAACGCCTCTGCAATTCCAGCATTATTTCCTTCTATACAATAAGATAGGTGTCATAGTACTATTTGGCAATCCCATATAGGCCTATACAGTTATACTCCTCTCCGACAAGTTTTTTTCATGGTGGAGCAATATCTAGGCTTTGCCTCATGTTTGCTACTGAACCACACACATACAGACATAAATTTATCAATTCACATTCAATTTTCATCTAAAAGATATCAAATATGTCTAGCTTACCACAATTCAAGGAAATATTAAACAAGTACGTTGACTGGCGATGAGTTATTGCACAATTCCGATCTGCCTCTGTCCCAGGCTTTTATTAGAAAAATATGAGCTGGTTCTCAACGCACTTGCTTCTACAAAGTTTATTTTCAAAAAGTGGCCCTGAACTGACGCTCCTAATTGACTATATCAAATGGTCTAGCCAATGAGACCATGTTTACAAAAGCCTTTGAAAAAATGTACCCTTCCTACCGTTTCCCTTAACAACCAAAAATAGTATTTGCAGTCGACTAATCACGTTTCGCCTTACATATTATTCTAGCCAATCAAATCGGATCTAGCGTGGTGGCCTCATTTCCTCTAAAGCAGTGTCCAAACACGCCATTATGAGCAAATATGATTCTGTGTTGTCAGACAACACCACTATAGTATTTTGGCTATAATTTGTTACTTCCTAGACTATTGGCATAACACCTAACATATTCTTTGTCAGCAAGTTCTAAGGCACCCAAATATATAAGTTTAATGGAGCCAAGTGGCTTCGTTACAAATATGTATTATTCTAGGATAGTCGTGTATTTGTTTTTTTATTTACTGTCTTAGAACCGCCACCTGTTCTGCCTTTTCAACTGTTCTGTCAGTATAAAGTCAGGATTTCAGACATAAAACAGTATTGTGTCATGTTTCCTAATAAGCATTAACCATGTTTTTTTAAAACCTTACCTCGTATCGGTAGTGTTTTTTGTCACTGTTTATTTGAAAAGAATATCAAGCCTGCATGCCTTTCGCGTGGGGTGGCATTAATTTTCAATCGCGAGACGACGTGGTAGCATTGCATGCGTTCCTCCGTACATCTCTCTCTCTCTCTCTTCTAAGCCCGTCTGTCTTTTAGTTTACGTAGTGCATAAAATGACATTAATGTAATATTAATCTAGGTCATTACGCAGTGTGTCTATCAAGGTCGTACAAGAAATATAGTACCAGTTTTATTTTTAGAAACGCGTGTAGTTTATGCAGACGGAGCATAAAAAGGGGTTTTCCTTGTTTAGCTAGTATGACGTTCTATAACACAGGCGTACGCTATTGTGACCGCACTGTTCTTTTACCATTCTTCTTTCCTTTTATTGAATTAATTCGTTAGGCTTTACATTTACTTTCTAATTTAGATATGTGGATTAGAATTTCTCACGACAAATTCTCCCCACTTAAAACAGACATCACATGTCAGTCTATAATTCTATATACACATAGAGAAATTTAATATTATTCCTGGTGCTTACGGTGATTCTCATCACATGGATGGCGGCTTAGAAAATCCGCACCCAGGTTAGTTTTTCCAGAAATATACTCTATGCTGAACTGGAATGGCTGCAAAAGTAAGGACCATCTGAGTAACCTCGAATTTTCATGCCTAGCCTGCGCTAGAAACGATAAGGGTTTGTGATCCGTTTGCAACTTGAATGCCTTCCCATACAGATAAATATTGAATTTCTTTATCGCCCATATTACTGCAAGACAATCTTTTTCGCTAGTTGAATAATTTTGTTCAGCTTTATTCAACTTTCTGCTAGCATATGCCACTGGGGTTAATTCCCCATCCAGTGCATCTGATTTCTGTAACAGGGTCGCGCCCAACCCGATATTACTTGCATCCGTTCTCACAATGAATTCTTGACTTAAGTCAGGTAATTTCAAAATAGGTTTGCTTGTGAGCTTTTCCTTCAATTCCTGGTATGCCAATTCACACTGTGCTGTCCAGGTAATTCGATCTGGATTTCCTTTGCGTGTCAAATCAGTTAACGGTGCACATATGGAATTAAAGTTTTTGATATACTTTTGGTAGAAACCACATAATGAGACAAAGGATCTCACGTCTTTCTTGGTTTGTGGCCTCGGGGCTTTCTTTAGTTTCTCTAAATTCTTGGGGTCAGGGGTCATGTTTCCCTGATGGACTGTGTGTCCCAAAAATTCTAATTCTTTACATCCAACACAACATTTGGTTGGTCGGGCTGTTAAATTCGCTTCTCTAAGTCGATTAAACAGCATGTTCAGAGAGTCAATGTGTTCCTCAAATGTTTCTGTTGCTATAAGGATATCATCCATGAAGTTTGTGATGCCTGGATTATTCAGAGGATCCAACAATTTTCTCATCATTCTAGAGAAGACACTAGGCACATTCTTCAATCCAAATGGCAATCTGTTAAACTCATAGTGTCCCTCTGAGGTACTAAAAGCTAGGTACTGTCTAACCTCAGGCTTTACTGGAATCTGATAGTATCCTTTGCTCAGATCCACTTTTGAGAAATATTTTGCTTTATTTAGCCTGGCAAACAACTGATTTGTATCCGGCAATGGATCCACCTGACCTTCTGTGATAGCATTCAGTCTCCTGTAATCTATACAGAGTCTATGTTCTCCAGAGGGTTTCCTTAAGAGCCCCACACTGGAACTATACGAAGATTCACTGTGTGAAATTATTCCCTCCTTCAACAAATAGTCTATCTCTTCCTTCAAGGCTTTCTCCTTAGCAAAAGGAATCGAATAGGCTTTCATACAGACAGGTGTGGGGTCTATCAGTTTTATATCATATTCCAATAAGTTTGTATGCCCCGGTCGGTCCATTAACACCTCTGTATGATCATCTAGAACCTGTTGCACTCTCTCCTTCTGATTTTTTGTTAAATTTGTACTGATTTTCACCTGTGCCGCTGTCTCACAGGGGTGTAATGGATATTCAAATGATGAAAGTGGTTCCTTTTTCATCTCCATTGCAATGGACAAGGTCAACAAGTGTGTCTCTTCCTGGTTTTCTCTTTCCAAATATTTCTTCAGGAGATTCACATGATAGATTTTTTCTTTCCCCTTCTTATCTATCTTATAATTTGTTCTAGATACCTTCTCTAGAACTGTATATGGACCTTGCCATCCAATTTGTAACTTATTCTGACTACCGGGTAGAAGAAGCAGTACCTTCTCTCCCACAGCCAAATCTCTGTCTTTAGCTTTCTTGCCTATTTTTCCATGCACTGGTAGGGTCTCTTCCACTAGAAGCACTGTAGTAATGAATTTTCTTCCCAGAATCATCCTGCACAAAACGACCGCTACCAATTTTTCTCTTGGGGCTCTCTCCGCACTTAAAATTCCTTGTGAGAGATCTCCTCTCTACATCTTCTTCCTCCAGTTTACATAAGTCCGATTGAGGGATTTTCGGCTTATCCTGGGGTAAGACATCTTTTTGCACTCTCTGCATCGTGGCCATTGTAAAACATCCAATCGAAGATTGTCCGTGAAAAGGGGCTTCCCATTCCACTTGGTCCACTTTATTAAATTTATTTTTCTTTTCAGTGTCAGGCCTACGTTTGCCCCGTGGCGTGTAGGGGTCCTGATCACTATTCCCACTTGTGGGTGTTCCCTCATGTAATATGCCACATCTCTCTACAAAATTTTCAATGTCCCACCTTGCCTGGGGCCAATAATAATTCTGAGCTACCTTTTGAATGATGGTACCTATTTTCTCATGGTCCCCATCTTGTTTCACATGTAAGCTCCTTATTAAGTCTGCCCTATACCTTTTTGGAAGTACCAGCTGTCCCTGACCTTTGGATCTAGTTCCAGTCTTCCGGTATATCAGGTGGTTCTTCATATAGAAGTCTCCTTTTCTTGTAGGTGTGTGACACTTTGACAGTTTTCTAAAACAAGGCTTGAGGGTCTTATCCCCAGCCTGTGCCTTCCTCATCTCTTCTGGAGTGGTATTTATCATAATATCCTCCTCCTGTCTAGAGGTCGACCTGACCTGAAGGGTGGCCATCACTATAGGATTCCTTCTGCAACGGTCAGTGTCATGATTGTTCATCTGACAATTTTTACACCACCTCCTTCCTTGGTTGAAAGATTTTCTTTCATCAAATTTCCTTTCATCGAATTGTGGGGTTTTATTTTTATTGTCATACCGTGGCCTATCAAACTGGTGCTTACCTTTGTTCTGACCTTTAGGATCAAATTTATTAAAGTTCTGTGGTGCCTTAAAATTATCTACCTGTTTCTTTTTATTACCTGTTACCTCTGACTGAGCTGCCTGATACCTTTCAGCAACATTTAGTAACTCACCCAGTCTCTCTGCACCTTGTTCCATGAGAAACTTTCTCAGGTCTGGAGCCATGGACTCTCTTAATTGTTCTATAAGGATCATTTCCTTCAGATCTTGGGTTTTCCCCAGAGAAGTCCATTTCTCCAAGTATGTCTCTAACCGTGCAGAGAACTGGTGATAGGTTTCACTTGACAGTAGTTTAGCATTCCTAAATTTTTTTCTATAAAAGTCTCCATTCTTTTCATATCTTAACAAAAGAGCCTGCTTTAGCATGTCATAATTTTCTTGATCATCTCTGCTCATTTTGGCAAAAACTTCATAAGCTGTACCACGAAGCCCTTGTGATAACTTTAAGCTCCACCTTTCTCTCTCTAACCCATACGTGGTAGCTAATAGTTCATATCTATTTAGATAGCTCTCGATATCATCTTCTTTCTCAACAAAATGATCAAAATGAAAGTTCATAGCTGAGGTTGAGGCTCCATGACTAGCAGAGGCATCAGAGTTGAAGGGACTGGCACCATTTTCAGGAGCATGGCCTTGAAATTCCAACTCCCTTAGTCGTAACTCGTGCTCCCTTTGTAATCTCTTATCTTCTGCTTCCCTCTCTGCAGCCTGCTTTCTTTCTTCTGCTTCCCTTTCTGCAGTCAATCTTTTTCCTTCTGCTTCCCTTTCTGCAGCCAATTGCTTGTCTTCCCTTTCGGCAGTCAATCTTTTTTCTTCTGCCTCCAATGCCCTAGCCTCCTTGTCAGCCTCAATCTGCAACCTCTTAAGCTCTTTTTCAGTCTCTAACTTTTTTTCTTCAGCCTCAATCTGCAGCCTCTTAATTTCTTTTTCTGCCTGTAACTTTCTTTCAGCTTCTTTTTCTAATCTTTTTTCTTCGCGTTCAATAAATTTGTCACATTCAGTAGTGACATAAGCAATCATAACTTGCCCGTCCATTCCTAACTCTTTAGCAGCCTGCATAGCAACAGATCGAAATTTTGCCAGGTCGGCCATTTTCTAACAGGCAAATTTATACAATGTCTAACTAAACAAGTCAATCTATAACTAATTATCTAAGGACAACCACAAGCACTGAGAGCTCAACCTTATTTATTTTCCACCCAAGGATACCTTTTAATTTTTTATTATTCCCTGAAGTGAATTACCCCCAATATATATAATAGGAGAAGATTCAAAATCCCGGACAGGACCCCAATATATGTGGTAAAGTGGGATATTATAAATATTTATAGGGGACTTAGTGTACTGACTGAGATCAGCTGTGAAGGTATCTGTATCTAATAAGTGTGGTGTATTACAGATGACCTTACTTTGCTACCACATTTAGACCTCAGTCAGACTTATTCTGGAATATTGTGATGACTACGTTGAATGTCTAGGGTTATGATAGTGATGAAGTGTATGTTCACAACAACCAACAGGCAGATAAACAATTTAATTTAATCCACAATACTTTACAACACTGTGACACTCACATACATAGAACACTCTATAAGACTATCTTAATAAGTCAAGTGTTAACTTTTAAAATATGTATTAATTCCTTTCAATAATAGATATCCTGATTCAACTACAAAGTGAACCAGGAATCACAATCAAATGTAATCACAACTTGTATGTACACAATTTATAGATAGGATCTTTGTACTGACATATATTATTATTACAATATGTGTGTAAGTAGTGATGTAGTACTATGAGGTAATACTGGCTTTTCAAGCTAGGTTGTTGTTTGTCATCATGACTTCATGTGTTTGTTACTGGTGGAAATAATATTTGAAAGGTTCACAGTTTCTTTTTATTTGAAACAAATAACTGTCCCTCTTGAGTTAATGTACAGTCAATTTTAGAGGGGGGGTTTACACAAGATTGAGCTGCTCTGGCCAACGAAATCTTATCTTCTGTGTGGACGGCAGGAAAACTGTCTTCTCTGCTCGCTTGCTTCACAGTTTTCTTGAAAAACAACACTGGTCGATATCTTGACCAAGGAGTGTGCTACCAGCCTCTGGATTCAGCAAAACTCAGACCAGGTGCTGCTCTATTACTTCAGTACCACGGTCCCTGAAATAAGAAGGTTGTACCTCCTACTTCAGAACTAATTTATAATCTATTTCCACACTGAAGCACATTACATAACAAACACAGAGTTCAGCGCTGTAGGCCAACTGCTAGCTTCTCATGTAACAATATACACCAGTATTCCTCTCCCTAATGGTTACAACGCCTCTGCAATTCCAGCATTATTTCCTTCTATACAATAAGATAGGTGTCATAGTACTATTTGGCAATCCCATATAGGCCTATACAGTTATACTCCTCTCCGACAAGTTTTTTCATGGTGGAGCAATATCTAGGCTTTGCCTCATGTTTGCTACTGAACCACACACATACAGACATAAATTTATCAATTCACATTCAATTTTCATCTAAAAGATATCAAATATGTCTAGCTTACCACAATTCAAGGAAATATTAAACAAGTACGTTGACTGGCGATGAGTTATGGCACAATTCTGATTTGCCTCTGTCCCAGGCTTTTATTAGAAAAATATGAGCTGGTTCTCAACGCACTTGCTTCTACAAAGTTTATTTTCAAAAAGTGGCCCTGAACTGACGCTCCTAATTGACTATATCAAATGGTCTAGCCAATGAGACCATGTTTACAAAAGCCTTTGAAAAAATGTACCCTTCCTACCGTTTCCATTAACAACCAAAAATAGTATTTGCAGTCGACTAATCACGTTTCGCCTTACATATTATTCTAGCCAATCAAATCGGATCTAACGTGGTGGCCTCATTTCCTCTAAAGCAGTGTCCAAACACGCCATTATGAGCAAATATGATCCTGTGTTGTCAGACAACACCACTATAGTATTTTGGCTATAAATTGTTACTTCCTGGACTATTGGCATAACACCTAACATATTCTTTGTCAGCAAGTCCTAAGGCACCCAAATATATAAGTTTAATGGAGCCAAGTGGCTTCGTTACAAATATGTATTATTCTAGGATAGTCGTGTATTTGTTTTTTTTATTTACTGTCTTAGAACCGCCACCTGTTCTGCCTTTTCGACTGTTCTGTCAGTATAAAGTCAGGATTTCAGACATAAAACAGTATTGTGTCATGTTTCCTAATAAGCATTAACCATGTATTTTTAAAACCTTACCTCGTATCGGTAGTGTTTTTTGTCACTGTTTATTTGAAAAGAAAATCAAGCCTGCATGCCTTTCGCGTGGGGTGGCATTAATTTTCAATCGCGAGACGACGTGGTAGCATTGCATGCGTTCCTCCGTACATCTCTCTCTCTCTCTCTTTTAAGCCCGTCTGTCTTTTAGTTTACGTAGTGCATAAAATGACATTAATGTAATATTAATCTAGGTCATTACGCAGTGTGTCTATCAAGGTCGTACAAGAAATATAGTACCAGTTTTATTTTTAGAAACGCGTGTAGTTTATGCAGACGGAGCATAAAAAGGGGTTTTCCTTGTTTAGCTAGTATGACGTTCTATAACACAGGCGTACGCTATTGTGACCGCACTGTTCTTTTACCATTCTTCTTTCCTTTTATTGAATTAATTCGTTAGGCTTTACATTTACTTTCTAATTTAGATATGTGGATTAGAATTTCACACGACAGGCAGTTACATTAAAATGTCAAACTAGAGTGGAAAAAAAGATGTATTAGCAGTAGAAACAGGATGCCTCAACAAAAATCATCTGAATAATACACATGGAGTACGTCACACACGGCAGTGTCATATGACAGTAGTAGGAAACTTTATGTGAGTGTGGTAAACTTCATTTGACATTGTTGGAAACTTTATATGACTGTGGAAAACTATATGACAGTGGGAATCTTCATGTGACATTGTTGGAAACTTTATATGACAGTGGGAATCTTCATGTGACATTGTTGGAAACTTTATATGACAGTGGGAATCTTCATGTGACATTGTTGAAAACTTTATATGACAGTGGGAATCTTCATGTGACATTGTTGGAAACTTTATATGACAGTGAAGGAAACTTTATATGACAGTGTGGGAAGCTTTATGTAACTCTGTGGGAAACAGTGTAGAAAACTTTATGTGACTGTGTGAGGAAACTTTATATGACTGTGCATATATGACTGTGCAAAACTGTATGTGACTATGTGGGAACCAGTTTGGGAAACTTTATGTGACAATGTCTTCTTCTTTGGTCCTTGATCTTGTAGGGCAGCAACAAACTGTCTCCACTTTGGTCCTTGATCGTGTAGGGCAGCAACAAACTGTCTCCACTTTGGTCCTTGATCTTGTAGGGCAGCAACAAACTGTCTCCACTTTGGTCCTTGATCGTGTAGGGCAGCAACAAACTGTCTCCACTTTGGTCCTTGATCTTGTAGGGCAGCAACAAACTGTCTCCACTTTGGTCCTTGATCGTGTAGGGCAGCAACAAACTGTCTCCACTTTGGTCCTTGATCTTGTAGGGCAGCAACAAACTGTCTCCACTTTGGTCCTTGATCTTGTAGGGCAGCAACAAACTATCTCCACTTTGCTCGGTTGACAGCCATCCTTCGTGTGGTACCCCAGCTCTGGTTCATGCTTATTATCTCTTCCTCCACAGTTCTCCACCAGGTGGTGTTTGGCTGTCCTTGCTTTTGCTTTTCATCTGGAGTCCATAGCATGGCAGTTCTGGTGATGGTGTCAGGATTTCTTCTAAGGATGTGACCAACCCAATTCCAGTGTCTGCCCACTATGATGGTGCGCATGTCATTTTGGTGGCTCTGAGTTTGCAATTCTTGGTTGCTGATGGTATTTGGCCAGTAAATTCTAAGAATTTTTCTTAGGCATATTGTGTGGCAAGAGGACAATTTGGACATTTTCTTTACTCTCCAGCATTCTGCACTGTACAGAAGTACAGAAATTAGGCAGCTCTCATTTATTTTTAATTTAGTGTTTTTCTAAACTGGAAAGATTTCCAGATGTTTTTTAGGTTGGCAAAGACAATTCAGGCTTTATCCATTCGTTACTGATGTCTTTGCTTGTTCTGCCATCTGATGTTTCTATGCTTCCAAAGTTTGTCAGTGTCTTTGCCTATTCTGCCATCTGGTGTTTTTATGCTTCCTAAGTATGTCAATGTGTTTGCTTGTTCTGCCATCTGGTGTTTCTATGTTTCCTATGTTTGTCAATGTGTTTGCTTTTTCCAACTCTTGGTGTCTTTTTTGTGTGTGTGTAGGATTTCTGACATTTAGTGTCATGACTTCTGTCTTCTTGAGATTAATGTTTAGTCCCACCTGTTGGCTATGTTTATTTAGCCTGTCTGTTTTTTCTTGGATGTGTTGATGTGAGTGTGTGAACAGTAAAATGTCTTCTGCATATTCTAGATCCTCTAGAATGTTTGATTGTGACTGTGCAGGTGCTTTATTTAATGTTTCTCTGAAGTGTTCTGCCCATCATGCTTTTTGCCCCTGTTCTATGGTGACGAGATATCCGTTCTTGCCTCTAACTAGTGTCATGTTGTTTGCGACCCATTTTCCACTGATCGCTTTTGTTACTTTGTTCATTCCTCAGTGCTGCTTCTTCTGCCTGACTTACAAGGTTATCTATGAATTTCATTTTGTCAGCTAGGGTTTGACATTTTATCTCCTTGCTCAGCTGACTGTGCTGTTCACTATATGTTTCCTTCAGCCTAGGGGGACTTTGCTTATATTTACTTTCTTTTGATTTCTTTTCTCATCCTAATGGTTTTTCAATGTTTCTGGTGTTATCCAATCTTGTATCTTCCTTTCCTGGAATTCCAAGCAAGTTTTGCTGCTTTCTCTATCTTCTTCTTCTTTGATCCTTAGCCGCCGACCGTCAAAGCAGTCAGCGGCTATCACCCCTGGTGGCGTCCTGTAGGGCAGCAACAAATTGATTCCACTTTGCTCGGTCGGCAGCCATCCTTTGTACAGTGCCCCAACTCTGGTTCATTCTTTGCATCTCAGCCTCCACAGTCCTCCGCCAAGTTGTTTTTGGTCAGCCTCTCCTTCGTTTTCCCTCAGGGGTCCATAGCATAGCTGTTCTTGTGATGGTATCAGGGACCCTTCAGAGGATGTGGCCAACCCAACTCCAGCGTCTGCCAGCTATGATGTTGTGCATGTCCTTCTGGTTACTCCGAATAAGTAGTTCTTGGTTGCTGATGGTATTCGGCCAAAAGATTCGGAGAATTTTTCTTAGGCAGGTTGTGTGAAAAGAGGACAATTTTGACATTTCCTTCTCTGTTACTCTCCAACATTCCGCACCATAGAGAAGCACAGAAAGTACACAGCTCTCATACAGTCTTAATTGGTGTTTGTGCTGTACTGGGAAGACTTCCAGATGTTGTTTAGACTAAAAAAGGCTGTTCTTGCTTTGTTCATTCTGTTGTTGATGTCTTTGCTTGCTCCGCCGTCTGGTGTTACTATGCATCCTAGGTATGTGAAGGCATCTGTCTGTTCCAGTTGCTGATTCCTTACTGATATGGGCTCAGGGTTGCTCACATTGAGTGTAATGACCTCTGTCTTCTTTAGGTTGATGTTCAAGCCCACCTGTTGGCTATACTTATTAAGTCTATCCGTTTTTTCCTGGATGTGTTGATGTGAATGTGCTAGCAGTGCAGTGTCATCTGCATATTCCAGATCTTCCAATGTAGAAAATGTAGTCCATCTTATTCCTCTTGGATTGCCCTCTGTTGTCTGTCGCATCACCCAGTCTATGACTGTTAAAAATAGAGTGGTTGATAAGGGGCATCCCTGTCATACTCCTGTTTTCACTTCAAAGGTTAGATTGCTCTGCCCAATGCTACACATAAAGTTGGCATAAAGGCTTTTTATGATTGACACTATGCAGCTTTGAATTCCATAAGCCCTCAGTATTTTCCATAAACTGTCCCTGTGTATGCTGTCGAAAGCCTTTTCAAAATCAACGAAATTAATGTACAGCTGTCTTTGCCATTCTGAGCACTGCTCTATAATGTTCCTGAGGGTAAATATATGATCTACACATCTTCTGTTCTTTCTAAAGCCTGCTTGTTCTTTCCTCAGTTTGTGGTTTACTGCTTTTGAGATTCTCTGTATAATGATCCTGCCTAGTATTTTGCTGGGAACTGAGCGAAGAGTTACTCCTCTCCAATTATTGCAGTCTGCAAGATCTCCCTTCTTGGGCAATTTGACAATTATTCCTTTTCTCCACTCTGTTGGTGTTGTCCCTGTTTTCCAGACTTGTGCAAATAGTGGTTCTAATAGTTCTGCTGCTAGCTCTGGGCTTGTCTTAAATAGCTCTGCATTTAAGTTATCATGACCAGGAGCTTTTCCATTCTTTAACCCTTTGATTGCTGTGATGATTTCTTCTTTTCATGGGATGTCTGTATTAACATCTAGATCATTTTCAGCCTCAGGAACATTCAATTGTGTCTCTGGTGGTTCCTTATTCAGAGTTTCTCTAAAATGCTCTGCCCATCTTGTTTCCTGTCCCTCTACTGTCGTGATGAGATTTCCGTGCTTATCTCTTACTAATGTAATATTGTTTGCACCTCGTTTTCCACTGATGATTTCAGTTATTTTGTATACTGTGCTTTGTTCATTTCTCAGTGCTGCCTCTTCTGCCTGTCTTGCAAGGTCATCCAGAAATGTCCTTTTGTTAGCATGGGTTTGACGTTTAACTTCCTTGTCCAGCTGACTGTACTGTTCATTATATATTGCCTTTAACCTGGGAGGCTTAGCTTCTGTTTTCTTTCTTTTCATTTCCTTTCTCTTTGCTATGGTGTTTAGCATATCTGGTGTTATCCAGTCTTGGCTTTTTCTTTCCTGGAATCCCAAGCATGACTTGCTGCTTTCCTTGTATATTGTTGAGATGGTGTTGAATCTCTAGTCAACATCATCGGTCTCTGTTCTTTCCTGGCTTTTGATAATCTCATATCTTCTCTTTACGTCGACCACAAAAGCTTTTCTGGTGAGGGGATCCTTCAGTTTCATGATGTTGTATCTTTTCTGTTTGACTGCAACTGGTCCAGCAGCTCTGAGTTTCACTTTCAGTCTTGCTACTACTAGGTGATGATCACTTCCCACATCTGTGCCTCTTCTTACTTTCACGTCTTGTAGTGCATGTGTTACCAGTATGGTTTGCGGTAACACCTTCAGCAGGATGTTTAGTTGTGGTGGGTGTGTGTTGGGTCAGTGACAAAAACAAGTCAGTATGGTCGGGCTTACAGGTGGCCGACATACACTAAATATGTATACATCAAGATATGCGAATGTCATAAGTAGGTTCATAGATTAAGCATCCATAGCACACACACTCAACCATAGCAACATTGGAGTCAGGAACGTTGTAACAAGCTGCTAACGTTATACACTGTTTATTAACATCACAGTCACGTAGACATCATGGTAATAACACACTGTCACAGGTTACAGAGCACGGCAAATCACGAAGCATCAAGTACAAAATATCCATGGAAAAGGTGGATGCAGAACATAGTATCAAATATCCATTACATTGGTTGCATAAACCACAAGCCTCAGCACAGTACACTTGTTACAATAAATATCCCTCAGGAACAAACTTTCCAACATCTTAAATCCATCAAAGGGAACAACATCATAATTCTTATAACATCAGCAACTCTCAGTGCTATTACATCCATGGGAACAATATCCATCAGAGGAAATATGAATCATGATAATCATAATGGCCGCTATAATCCATGGCCTGAACATATCTTCAAAATATCTTAAATTCTCCCTTTCACCAAAGAAATATGCTGGAACACACTAGCAAAATGGATCATGTCCATTTTCAAGCTCTGGCAGAAAACGTACTGTCACGAAAAAACCGCTGCTCAAAACAGCTCAGTCAAAATTCATTCAAGCACAAACTCGCAGCTTGAGATGTGAGCTGAATTCATCCGCCTTTCCCCCCAAAACTAATTCATAGAACGTTCGACCAGATTCTTTATCCTATCTTTAAACAAAGTAACCACTGGTCCGGTAACAGTTTAAACATTACTCCGCCTTCCACCCCTCAACTAAGAAATTCTCTCATCACGCAGAGCGTGTTTACAAGCGTGTACAAAAAAACCGACCCGTATATTCCAGTCTTTAACACTTAACTCCCCTTAATTAAAATATGACTTAACACATGTCTCCATCTGCCGTTGATCATTATGTGATCTATCTTGTTTCTGTCTCGTCCGTTGGTGATTCCCATGTTAACTTGTGCACTTCCTTGTGTGGAAAAAGTGTTCCTCCAATGACCAGGTTGTTAATACTGCAGAAGCTTATTAATTTGTCCCCATTCTCATTTGCTGTTCCACTGCCGCATTTCCCCATTACTCTTTTGATATAATTATTGTGTGCTCCCTCTTTCGCATTTAGGTCTCCCATTACCATAATGAGATCGTACCTGGGTGTAGTTTCCATTTCTTTTTGTACCTGTTGATAGAACTCATCCTTGATCTCTTCATCGGATTCGTTTGTTGGTGCATAGCATTGCATAATTGTGGTGTTGGTGAACCTCCCTCTCAGTCTTGCTCTTATCAGTCTGTTGTTGATAGGTTTCCATTCTAGTAAAGACCTTTCCATTCCTTTCTTCGGGATAATGGCTACACCTTCATTGTGCTGACCATCCTCTCTGCCAGAATAAAGTACTGTTTCCCCTGTAGCTGTTTTTATTCTCCCCTTACCTGTCCATCTGCTCTCGCTTATTCCCAGGATATGTATCTTGTAGTTCCTAATCTCTGCTGTGATTTGTCTCAGCTTTCCTGCCTCATTCATAGTTCTGATGTTCCGAAAACCAATTCTACTTGGGTCTGCAGGGGGTGAGATTTTAGGCCTTGACATATTGTCTGGTTGCGGACCATGTCTCTTCTTGTTACTTCAACCACCTTCCTCAGATACCTCATTTCTGAGGTTTGGATCTGGCTTTTGTGGGTTGTAGTCATTGCCCATGACTCGCATCCATATGTCAAGACTGGGACATAGGTGGAGCAGTATACAGCCATCTTCGTCTTCTTACCAACCTCTCTCTTGCTGAGGAATCCTCGATTTATGGCCTGAAAAAGTCTCCCAGCCGCTGCTTCTCTGAGTTATGAGCACCAAATGTGAACTGGAAGCTTATTACTATATAGTAAAACCTACGTCACATTAGATTTTTGATAACTTTAGTAGATCCAAAGCTATACAACTTTAAAGTTTGTATTTAAAAACAGTTTCACATTTTTCAGAAGTTGATATTATTTGCAATAAATCAATATTTTGATAAAACATCAGAAATCTAATGTACCAAAAGTTCTATTATGAAACGGAAAGTATCTAGTGTCAAATTTTATGCTGACTGATGAATAAATAACCAAGTTATAAGAAAATTAGTACATTCAAACAAATTTCTGGGAAACTCATGGTTTTTTTCATAATAATAGTACAATTTCATAAGCAAATTACATTTTCAAAGTCAAAATACACTTGCTAAGAATGTGCTCTGAGAATTGATTTTGACATATTTGAATTTATGAGTTAAAATTGTCAAATAACAGACAAATGCCAATTTTCATCTTTTTATTTCTATTTTGACTGAATATGTTGTACTGCTTCCCCCTTAAAAATGAAGAGCAACAAGAAAAATGTGAATACACTCACAGTTGGAGGATGTGTTATGCTGAATAGTCTCTGTATAATATGGCTGATCACAGGGTTGTCACGAGGTGGCTCTCCGACTTCATAATTCTCAGGTGGCAACCATTCTCCAGTCATGCTCTTTGAAAATGTTAAGAAATCTCAGTTTACTTGATAATGTAAAAGGGAATTCTGTACTAAACTAAAAAATATCTTTCCATTCAACCATCTATAAATATATATAAATCTGTTTTTATTCTTTTTAAAACTCCATCTTCTGGAACCACCATAACAGAACAAGTACAGGAAGATCACACAATAAAACCTGGGGAACAGCAACTGGAGACATATATAAAAAAGATAACGAAGACATGGAAACAAACTGAACACACTGCCTAAGACAAAAAGGTTTGGCAACTGATTGAAAGGCCTCTTCTCTACTGGGAACTGAACAACCAACAGAAGTATCTCATTTTTCCCCCAATTGTGGCTCAGCTTGGCGTCGGAGTTTCTGCACTAGGATTCTAGAGTAGATTTTACCAGGAACACTGAGAAAGGATATGCCTCTATAGTTTCCACATCGTCGATTGTCACCCTTTTTGAAAATTGGTGTTATGATGGCAATCTCCCAATCCTTTGGTATGGTCTTGTTGCATCACGCTGCCTGTAGGACCCTTAAGAGTAATAGGTCGCCTGATGCTCCCATGTACTTAACCATTTCTGGTGTTATACCATCATGCCCTGCTGCTTTGCCCATCTTGATTTTTTCCAGAGTTGCCATCAGTTCTTCCATCTTTATGTCATCTTCATCACCATTGGTTTCCTCTTCTGTGCTAGTGGTTATCATTTCTGATGCTTGACCTTGCTCACCATCAAGGAGTTCTGAGAAATATTCTTTCCATCTTACCATTACTTCCTTCGGTGCATTAAGCAATTTGCCTTGCTTGTCCTTTATAAATTTGAGAGGGCATTGTTTTTCCTTCTTCATGTTCTTTAGGGTCTTATAGAACAGTTTCTGGTTTTCTTGCGCATCTTTTTCTAGCTTTTCTCCAAATTCTTCCCAGGACTTCTGATTTGCTGCTAGCACCTTGTTCTTTGCTTCTGTTCTGAGTATCACATATTCTCTATATTTCTCTATTTGTCCTGCTGTGTTTTTAGCTCCTAAGTATTGTTTCCATGCCATTTTCTTCTCTCTTATTTTCTCTTTGTCCACCTAGGTGCCCTCTTTCTCTTGTTCCCAAGTCGGACTTCACCACACGCTTCTGCAGCAGCTGTCTTTATGATGTCCTTGAATTTAAGCCAGAGGGTTTCCAAGTCATCAGGTTGTTCTTCTGTGTTTCTCACCACTGTAGCAATAAGCCCCTGATATCTGGTCTTAATTTCTGGCTCTCTCAGCTTGTAGGTCTTAATGCTCATTTCTCGCGTTCGTTTACTTGGTTTCTTGCGTGATGTTGGGCAGTTCCTAGGCTGAGCAACTCTTTCAGTTGTTCTTTTGATTGTAAGCAGTTAGTGATCACTTCCAATCTCTGGCTCCCTCCAGACTCTAGCATCCCAGACATATTTGAATGAGCTCCTCCTAACAATGGCATAGTCGATCACTGACTTCTCATTCTTTGTTGGATCACATCTAGTGAATGCATGTATGCGCTTATGGGGGAACTTTGTGTTTGTAATGATCAGATTCTGCTCACTTCAGAATCTAAGGAGTTGCTTTCCATTGTCATTGAGAGTATCTTCTCCATATCTTCCGATAACTCCACCCCCCATCTAGCATGGTCATTTCCAACTCTGGCATTGAAATCTCCGAGCATGATAATTTCATCTAGGCAGTCATCCACTGTCCTTTGAAGCAGCTCGAAGAATTCCTCCTTGACCTCTGCTCTCTCATCCTCATTTGGCCCATACACTATGACCAGGTTGACTATGGTTTCTCCTTCTTTTAATTTTACAACCATAATGCGCTCCGAGACAAAGTTCCATCCCTTGATACTATCTTTTTGGTTTTTGGCCACAATGCAACCCACGCCCCCTTTAGCTCTTTCAGATGTGGGTACACTACTGTAGAGCAGCATTTTGCCATCGAGATCCATGACTCCTTGTCCCTTTTTCTTTGTTTCCGTTATAGTCAGGATTTCTAATTTTGCTTTCCTCATCTCTTCCACCAGCTCCTCTTCTTTCCCATTTATACTTCTTGTGTTCCAAGTTCCATAAGTCGTAGTCCGTAGTCTGTTCCAGTTCGTCCCCTTTAGAATCAGTCCGGTTTTCTCTCTTGTAGTTCGCATAATCATGTTTTTAAAAAGAAATTTACTTACAATAATAAAATTATGCTACCTTAATGGCATCTCCTCATATCAAGAAAAAAAAATTGATTGTCCAATCCTGTCTGTAAAGGGATATTCTCTAGAACAAGTTAAAAAAAAATAGGTATAGACAAGAAAAATGCTGGACAGACATTATTTTGAAATGGACAAGAAAATCATGTGCTGGTAAACAAATACATGGATAGTGGCACAAGATCAAGCAAATGTGGAAACAAATAATAAAGTGTTCAGCTGAAAAGTAGGGCCCAGGTGGCCACCTAAGTTAGTAAACAGAGGAAGGTAGGGAAAAGATAAATGTTGAATGAATGTATGAGCAGATTGGTTTGTGTTCGTGAGGTGTGATGGAGTGTGTAGAGAAGGTTTATGTTCAAGAGGTGTGTTGAAGTGTGTGAAGATCTGTGATCTTGTGCTGTTTGACATTCTCAGCCTTGTGCCCGCCAAGCTGATGAGGGATTGGAGGTTGCTGTTTGTGAATGGACAACCTTTGTTTGAGCATGTGGAACCAGAAGCCCAAGAGTTTTCATCTGAGCTAATTCTGGAAGAGGAGAGACAGCAACTGCTGGATGAAGGAGACTTCTTGGAATATCGGGTATTTTTGTGACTGAGTGTAAGATCTGTACTTGTTGATTGGTTGGTATATAATATAAATACAGCAGTACAAGGTCAGAGTCTGCTGAGTGTAAGATCTGTACTTGTTGATTGGTTGGTATATAATATATATACAGCAGTACAAGGTCAGAGTCTGCTGAGTGTAAGATCTGTACTTGTTGATTGGTTGGTATATAATATATATACAGCAGTACAAGGTCAGAGTCTGCTGAGTGTAAGATCTGTACTTGTTGATTGGTTGGTATATAATATATATACAGCAGTACAAGGTCAGAGTCTGCTGAGTGTAAGATCTGTACTTGTTGAGTATGACAGTATTTATTGAGTGCAAGATCAATGTTTGTTGAGATAAAGAGCTGTGTTTGTTGAGAATGGTGTCTATAGTTTTTGAGTACAAGGTAAAAAATTTTCAATTATTGAATACGTACAATCTATTTATGTCTGTTTAGCCCTTTTTTTTAAATAATTTGTGGTCTGTGTTTAATGAGCCCAACATCCTGATTTGTAAAGTTAAAATCTGCATTTATTAAGTACAAAGCAAAATTTGTTTCATATTATGAATTGAAAGATTTGTTTGTATATTGGAGTTAAAGATATCCTTCATTCTATGGAGTAGTTGATCTTTTTTGCTTTAAGTGCAAAACAAGTCTTTAGAAGTGATGTGAAGAAGTCATGCAGCATTATGTAGAACAAACATTTTGTATAAAAGTGACTCTTTGACAGTGAATAGAAAGACCTAAATTGGAGAAACAATCATCAGCAGTGGAGGACATATAGTTTATGAGATGAAATGCTAAATGTGGGATATCTTATTAATGTTTCTCAGAACATTCTACCACCTTCTGTTAACCTGCTTTCTAAGAATTTTAACCTTTGACTTGTTTAATCATAGTTTTGATGACATATTTCTTGCTTTCTTGCAGCAGACACATGGTTGGGTCTTGATTGTAACTTAGAATGTGAATGAGAGATAAAAATATTGGGGGAAAAATGAGATACTTCTGTTGGTTGTTCAGTTCCCAGTAGAGAAGAGGCCTTTCAATCAGTTGCCAAACCTTTTTGTCTTAGGCAGTGTGTTCAGTTTGTTTCCATGTCTTCGTTATCTTTTTTATATATGTCTCCAGTTGCTGTTCCCCAGGTTTTATTGTGTGGTCTTCCTGTACTTGTTCTGTTATGGTGGTTCCAGAAGATGGAGTTTTAAAAAGAATAAAAACAGATTTATATATATTTATAGATGGTTGAATGGAAAGATATTTTTTAGTTTAGTACAGAATTCCCTTTTACATTATCAAGTAAACTGAGATTTCTTAACATTTTCAAAGAGCATGACTGGAGAATGGTTGCCACCTGAGAATTATGAAGTCGGAGAGCCACCTCGTGACAACCCTGTGATCAGCCATATTATACAGAGACTATTCAGCATAACACATCCTCCAACTGTGAGTGTATTCAAATTTTTCTTGTTGCTCTTCATTTTTAAGGGGGAAGCAGTACAACATATTCAGTCAAAATAGAAATAAAAAGATGAAAATTGGCATTTGTCTGTTATTTGACAATTTTAACTCATAAATTCAAATATGTCAAAATCAATTCTCAGAGCACATTCTTAGCAAGTGTATTTTGACTTTGAAAATGTAATTTGCTTATGAAATTGTACTATTATTATGAAAAAAACCATGAGTTTCCCAGAAATTTGTTTGAATGTACTAATTTTCTTATAACTTGCTTATTTATTCATCAGTCAGCATAAAATTTGACACTAGATACTTTCCGTTTCATAATAGAACTTTTGGTACATTAGATTTCTGATGTTTTATCAAAATATTGATTTATTGCAAATAATATCAACTTCTGAAAAATGTGAAACTGTTTTTAAATACAAACTTTAAAGTTGTATAGCTTTGGATCTACTAAAGTTATCAAAAATCTAATGTGACGTAGGTTTTACTATATAGTAATAAGCTTCCAGTTCACATTTGGTGCTCATAACTCAGAGAAGCAGCAGCTGGGAGACTTTTTCAGGCCATAAATCGAGGATTCCTCAGCAAGAGAGAGGTTGGTAAGAAGACGAAGATGGCTGTATACTGCTCCACCTATGTCCCAGTCTTGACATATGGATGCGAGTCAATGGCAATGACTACAACCCACAAAAGCCAGATCCAAACCTCAGAAATGAGGTATCTGAGGAAGGTGGTTGAAGTAACAAGAAGAGACATGGTCCGCAACCAGACAATATGTCAAGGCCTAAAATCTCACCCCCTGCAGACCCAAGTAGAATTGGTTTTCGAAACATCAGAACTATGAATGAGGCAGGAAAGCTGAGACAAATCACAGCAGAGATTAGGAACTACAAGATACATATCCTGGGAATAAGCGAGAGCAGATGGACAGGTAAGGGGAGAATAAAAACAGCTACAGGGGAAACAGTACTTTATTCTGGCAGAGAGGATGGTCAGCACAATGAAGGTGTAGCCATTATCCTGAAGAAAGGAATGGAAAGGTCTTTACTAGAATGGAAACCTATCAACAACAGACTGATAAGAGCAAGACTGAGAGGGAGGTTCACCAACACCACAATTATGCAATGCTATGCACCAACAAACGAATCCGATGAAGAGATCAACGATGAGTTCTATCAACAGGTACAAAAAGAAATGGAAACTACACCCAGGTACGATCTCATTATGGTAATGGGAGACCTAAATGCGAAAGTGGGAGCACACAATAATTATATCAAAAGAGTAATGGGGAAATGCAGCAGTGGAACAGCAAATGAGAATGGGGACAAATTAATAAGCTTCTGCAGTATTAACAACCTGGTCATTGGAGGAACACTTTTTCCACACAAGGAAGTGCACAAGTTAACATGGGAATCACCAACGGACGAGACAGAAACAAGATAGATCACATAATGATCAACGGCAGATGGAGACATGTGTTAAGTCATATTTTAATTAAGGGGAGTTAAGTGTTAAAGACTGGAATATACGGGTCGGTTTTTTGTACACGCTTGTAAACACGCTCTGCGTGATGAGAGAATTTCTTAGTTGAGGGGTGGAAGGCGGAGTAATGTTTAAACTGTTACCGGACCAGTGGTTACTTTGTTTAAAGATAGGATAAAGAATCTGGTCGAACGTTCTATGAATTAGTTTTGGGGGGAAAGGCGGATGAATTCAGCTCACATCTCAAGCTGCGAGTTTGTGCTTGAATGAATTTTGACTGAGCTGTTTTGAGCAGCGGTTTTTTTGTGACAGTACGTTTTCTGCCAGAGCTTGAAAATGGACATGATCCATTTTGCTAGTGTGTTCCAGCATATTTCTTTGGTGAAAGGGAGAATTTAAGATATTTTGAAGATATGTTCAGGCCATGGATTATAGCGGCCATTATGATTATCATGATTCATATTTCCTCTGATGGATATTGTTCCCATGGATGTAATAGCACTGAGAGTTGCTGATGTTATAAGAATTATGATGTTGTTCCCTTTGATGGATTTAAGATGTTGGAAAGTTTGTTCCTGAGGGATATTTATTGTAACAAGTGTACTGTGCTGAGGCTTGTGGTTTATGCAACCAATGTAATGGATATTTGATACTATGTTCTGCATCCACCTTTCCCATGGATATTTTGTACTTGATGCTTCGTGATTTGCCGTGCTCTGTAACCTGTGACAGTGTGTTATTACCATGATGTCTACGTGACTGTGATGTTAATAAACAGTGTATAACGTTAGCAGCTTGTTACAACGTTCCTGACTCCAATGTTGCTATGGTTGAGTGTGTGTGCTATGGATGCTTAATCTATGAACCTACTTATGACATTCGCATATCTTGATGTATACATATTTAGTGTATGTCGGCCACCTGTAAGCCCGACCATACTGACTTGTTTTTGTCACTGACCCAACACACACCCACCACAACTAAACATCCTGCTGAAGGTGTTACCGCAAACCATACTGGTAACACATGCACTACAAGACGTGAAAGTAAGAAGAGGCACAGATGTGGGAAGTGATCATCACCTAGTAGTAGCAAGACTGAAAGTGAAACTCAGAGCTGCTGGACCAGTTGCAGTCAAACAGAAAAGATACAACATCACGAAACTGAAGGATCCCCTCACCAGAAAAGCTTTTGTGGTCGACGTAAAGAGAAGATATGAGATTATCAAAAGCCAGGAAAGAACAGAGACCGATGATGTTGACTAGAGATTCAACACCATCTCAACAATATACAAGGAAAGCAGCAAGTCATGCTTGGGATTCCAGGAAAGAAAAAGCCAAGACTGGATAACACCAGATATGCTAAACACCATAGCAAAGAGAAAGGAAATGAAAAGAAAGAAAACAGAAGCTAAGCCTCCCAGGTTAAAGGCAATATATAATGAACAGTACAGTCAGCTGGACAAGGAAGTTAAACGTCAAACCCATGCTAACAAAAGGACATTTCTGGATGACCTTGCAAGACAGGCAGAAGAGGCAGCACTGAGAAATGAACAAAGCACAGTATACAAAATAACTGAAATCATCAGTGGAAAACGAGGTGCAAACAATATTACATTAGTAAGAGATAAGCACGGAAATCTCATCACGACAGTAGAGGGACAGGAAACAAGATGGGCAGAGCATTTTAGAGAAACTCTGAATAAGGAACCACCAGAGACACAATTGAATGTTCCTGAGGCTGAAAATGATCTAGATGTTAATACAGACATCCCATGAAAAGAAGAAATCATCACAGCAATCAAAGGGTTAAAGAATGGAAAAGCTCCTGGTCATGATAACTTAAATGCAGAGCTATTTAAGACAAGCCCAGAGCTAGCAGCAGAACTATTAGAACCACTATTTGCACAAGTCTGGAAAACAGGGACAACACCAACAGAGTGGAGAAAAGGAATAATTGTCAAATTGCCCAAGAAGGGAGATCTTGCAGACTGCAATAATTGGAGAGGAGTAACTCTTCGCTCAGTTCCCAGCAAAATACTAGGCAGGATCATTATACAGAGAATCTCAAAAGCAGTAAACCACAAACTGAGGAAAGAACAAGCAGGCTTTAGAAAGAACAGAAGATGTGTAGATCATATATTTACCCTCAGGAACATTATAGAGCAGTGCTCAGAATGGCAAAGACAGCTGTACATTAATTTCGTTGATTTTGAAAAGGCTTTCGACAGCATACACAGGGACAGTTTATGGAAAATACTGAGGGCTTATGGAATTCAAAGCTGCATAGTGTCAATCATAAAAAGCCTTTATGCCAACTTTATGTGTAGCATTGGGCAGAGCAATCTAACCTTTGAAGTGAAAACAGGAGTATGACAGGGATGCCCCTTATCAACCACTCTATTTTTAACAGTCATAGACTGGGTGATGCGACAGACAACAGAGGGCAATCCAAGAGGAATAAGATGGACTACATTTTCTACATTGGAAGATCTGGAATATGCAGATGACACTGCACTGCTAGCACATTCACATCAACACATCCAGGAAAAAACGGATAGACTTAATAAGTATAGCCAACAGGTGGGCTTGAACATCAACCTAAAGAAGACAGAGGTCATTACACTCAATGTGAGCAACCCTGAGCCCATATCAGTAAGGAATCAGCAACTGGAACAGACAGATGCCTTCACATACCTAGGATGCATAGTAACACCAGACGGCGGAGCAAGCAAAGACATCAACAACAGAATGAACAAAGCAAGAACAGCCTTTTTTAGTCTAAACAACATCTGGAAGTCTTCCCAGTACAGCACAAACACCAATTAAGACTGTATGAGAGCTGTGTACTTTCTGTGCTTCTCTATGGTGCGGAATGTTGGAGAGTAACAGAGAAGGAAATGTCAAAATTGTCCTCTTTTCACACAACCTGCCTAAGAAAAATTCTCCGAATCTTTTGGCCGAATACCATCAGCAACCAAGAACTACTTATTCGGAGTAACCAGAAGGACATGCACAACATCATAGCTGGCAGACGCTGGAGTTGGGTTGGCCACATCCTCTGAAGGGTCCCTGATACCATCACAAGAACAGCTATGCTATGGACCCCTGAGGGAAAACGAAGGAGAGGCTGACCAAAAACAACTTGGCGGAGGACTGTGGAGGCTGAGATGCAAAGAATGAACCAGAGTTGGGGCACTGTACAAAGGATGGCTGCCGACCGAGCAAAGTGGAATCAATTTGTTGCTGCCCTACAGGACGCCACCAGGGGTGATAGCCGCTGACTGCTTTGACGGTCGGCGGCTAAGGATCAAAGAAGAAGAAGATAGAGAAAGCAGCAAAACTTGCTTGGAATTCCAGGAAAGGAAGATACAAGATTGGATAACACCAGAAACATTGAAAAACCATTAGGATGAGAAAAGAAATCAAAAGAAAGTAAATATAAGCAAAGTCCCCCTAGGCTGAAGGAAACATATAGTGAACAGCACAGTCAGCTGAGCAAGGAGATAAAATGTCAAACCCTAGCTGACAAAATGAAATTCATAGATAACCTTGTAAGTCAGGCAGAAGAAGCAGCACTGAGGAATGAACAAAGTAACAAAAGCGATCAGTGGAAAATGGGTCGCAAACAACATGACACTAGTTAGAGGCAAGAACGGATATCTCGTCACCATAGAACAGGGGCAAAAAGCATGATGGGCAGAACACTTCAGAGAAACATTAAATAAAGCACCTGCACAGTCACAATCAAACATTCTAGAGGATCTAGAATATGCAGAAGACATTTTACTGTTCACACACTCACATCAACACATCCAAGAAAAAACAGACAGGCTAAATAAACATAGCCAACAGGTGGGACTAAACATTAATCTCAAGAAGACAGAAGTCATGACACTAAATGTCAGAAATCCTACACACACACAAAAAAGACACCAAGAGTTGGAAAAAGCAAACACATTGACAAACATAGGAAACATAGAAACACCAGATGGCAGAACAAGCAAACACATTGACATACTTAGGAAGCATAAAAACACCAGATGGCAGAATAGGCAAAGACACTGACAAACTTTGGAAGCATAGAAACATCAGATGGCAGAACAAGCAAAGACATCAGTAACGAATGGATAAAGCCTGAATTGTCTTTGCCAACCTAAAAAACATCTGGAAATCCTTCCAGTTTAGAAAAACACTAAATTAAAAATAAATGAGAGCTGCCTAATTTCTGTACTTCTGTACAGTGCAGAATGCTGGAGAGTAAAGAAAATGTCCAAATTGTCCTCTTGCCACACAATATGCCTAAGAAAAATTCTTAGAATTTACTGGCCAAATACCATCAGCAACCAAGAATTGCAAACTCAGAGCCACCAAAATGACATGCGCACCATCATAGTGGGCAGACACTGGAATTGGGTTGGTCACATCCTTAGAAGAAATCCTGACACCATCACCAGAACTGCCATGCTATGGACTCCAGATGAAAAGCAAAAGCAAGGACAGCCAAACACCACCTGGTGGAGAACTGTGGAGGAAGAGATAATAAGCATGAACCAGAGCTGGGGTACCACACGAAGGATGGCTGTCAACCGAGCAAAGTGGAGATAGTTTGTTGCTGCCCTACAAGATCAAAGACCAAAGTGGAGACAGTTTGTTGCTGCCCTACAAGATCAAGGACCAAAGTGGAGACAGTTTGTTGCTGCCCTACACGATCAAGGACCAAAGTGGAGACAGTTTGTTGCTGCCCTACAAGATCAAGGACCAAAGTGGAGACAGTTTGTTGCTGCCCTACACGATCAAGGACCAAAGTGGAGACAGTTTGTTGCTGCCCTACAAGATCAAGGACCAAAGTGGAGACAGTTTGTTGCTGCCCTACACGATCAAGGACCAAAGTGGAGACAGTTTGTTGCTGCCCTACAAGATCAAGGACCAAAGAAGAAGACATTGTCACATAAAGTTTCCCAAACTGGTTCCCACATAGTCACATACAGTTTTGCACAGTCATATATGCACAGTCATATAAAGTTTTCTACACTGTTTCCCACAGAGTTACATAAAGCTTCCCACACTGTCATATAAAGTTTCCTTCACTGTCATATAAAGTTTCCAACAATGTCACATGAAGATTCCCACTGTCATATAAAGTTTCCAACAATGTCACATGAAGATTCCCACTGTCATATAAAGTTTCCAACAATGTCACATGAAGATTCCCACTGTCATATAAAGTTTCCAACAATGTCACATGAAGATTCCCACTGTCATATAGTTTTCCACAGTCATATAAAGTTTCCAACAATGTCAAATGAAGTTTACCACACTCACATAAAGTTTCCTACTACTGTCATATGAAGACTCCCACACTGCCGTGTGTGACGTACTCCATGTGTATTATTCAGATGATTTTTGTTGAGGCATCCTGTTTCTACTGCTAATACATCTTTTTTTCCACTCTAGTTTGACATTTTAATGTAACTGCCTGTCGTGTGAAATTCTAATCCACATATCTAAATTAGAAAGTAAATGTAAAGCCTAACGAATTAATTCAATAAAAGGAAAGAAGAATGGTAAAAGAACAGTGCGGTCACAATAGCGTACGCCTGTGTTATAGAACGTCATACTAGCTAAACAAGGAAAACCCCTTTTTATGCTCCGTCTGCATAAACTACACGCGTTTCTAAAAATAAAACTGGTACTATATTTCTTGTACGACCTTGATAGACACACTGCGTAATGACCTAGATTAATATTACATTAATGTCATTTTATGCACTACGTAAACTAAAAGACAGACGGGCTTAAAAGAGAGAGAGAGAGAGAGATGTACGGAGGAACGCATGCAATGCTACCACGTCGTCTCGCGATTGAAAATTAATGCCACCCCACGCGAAAGGCATGCAGGCTTGATTTTCTTTTCAAATAAACAGTGACAAAAAACACTACCGATACGAGGTAAGGTTTTAAAAATACATGGTTAATGCTTATTAGGAAACATGACACAATACTGTTTTATGTCTGAAATCCTGACTTTATACTGACAGAACAGTCGAAAAGGCAGAACAGGTGGCGGTTCTAAGACAGTAAATAAAAAAAACAAATACACGACTATCCTAGAATAATACATATTTGTAAAGAAACCACTTGGCTCCATTAAACTTATATATTTGGGTGCCTTAGGACTTGCTGACAAAGAATATTTTAGGTGTTATGCCAATAGTCCAGGAAGTAACAATTTATAGCCAAAATACTATAGTGGTGTTGTCTGACAACACAGGATCATATTTGCTCATAATGGCGTGTTTGGACACTGCTTTAGAGGAAATGAGGCCACCACGTTAGATCCGATTTGATTGGCTAGAATAATATGTAAGGCGAAACGTGATTAGTCGACTGCAAATACTATTTTTGGTTGTTAATGGAAACGGTAGGAAGGGTACATTTTTTCAAAGGCTTTTGTAAACATGGTCTCATTGGCTAGACCATTTGATATAGTCAATTAGGAGCGTCAGTTCAGGGCCACTTTTTGAAAATAAACTTTGTAGAAGCAAGTGCGTTGAGAACCAGCTCATATTTTTCTAATAAAAGCCTGGGACAGAGGCAGATCGGAATTGTGCCATAACTCATCGCCAGTCAACGTACTTGTTTAATATTTCCTTGAATTGTGGTAAGCTAGACATATTTGATATCTTTTAGATGAAAATTGAATGTGAATTGATAAATTTATGTCTGTATGTGTGTGGTTCAGTAGCAAACATGAGGCAAAGCCTAGATATTGCTCCACCATGAAAAAACTTGTCGGAGAGGAGTATAACTGTATAGGCCTATATGGGATTGCCAAATAGTACTATGACACCTATCTTATTGTATAGAAGGAAATAATGCTGGAATTGCAGAGGCGTTGTAACCATTAGGGAGAGGAATACTGGTGTATATTGTTACATGAGAAGCTAGCAGTTGGCCTACAGCGCTGAACTCTGTGTTTGTTATGTAATGTGCTTCAGTGTGGAAATAGATTATAAATTAGTTCTGAAGTAGGAGGTACAACCTTCTTATTTCAGGGACCGTGGTACTGAAGTAATAGAGCAGCACCTGGTCTGAGTTTTGCTGAATCCAGAGGCTGGTAGCACACTCCTTGGTCAAGATATCGACCAGTGTTGTTTTTCAAGAAAACTGTGAAGCAAGCGAGCAGAGAAGACAGTTTTCCTGCCGTCCACACAGAAGATAAGATTTCGTTGGCCAGAGCAGCTCAATCTTGTGTAAACCCCCCCTCTAAAATTGACTGTACATTAACTCAAGAGGGACAGTTATTTGTTTCAAATAAAAAGAAACTGTGAACCTTTCAAATATTATTTCCACCAGTAACAAACACATGAAGTCATGATGACAAACAACAACCTAGCTTGAAAAGCCAGTATTACCTCATAGTACTACATCACTACTTACACACATATTGTAATAATAATATATGTCAGTACAAAGATCCTATCTATAAATTGTGTACATACAAGTTGTGATTACATTTGATTGTGATTCCTGGTTCACTTTGTAGTTGAATCAGGATATCTATTATTGAAAGGAATTAATACATATTTTAAAAGTTAACACTTGACTTATTAAGATAGTCTTATAGAGTGTTCTATGTATGTGAGTGTCACAGTGTTGTAAAGTATTGTGGATTAAATTAAATTGTTTATCTGCCTGTTGGTTGTTGTGAACATACACTTCATCACTATCATAACCCTAGACATTCAACGTAGTCATCACAATATTCCAGAATAAGTCTGACTGAGGTCTAAATGTGGTAGCAAAGTAAGGTCATCTGTAATACACCACACTTATTAGATACAGATACCTTCACAGCTGATCTCAGTCAGTACACTAAGTCCCCTATAAATATTTATAATATCCCACTTTACCACATATATTGGGGTCCTGTCCGGGATTTTGAATCTTCTCCTATTATATATATTGGGGGTAATTCACTTCAGGGAATAATAAAAAATTAAAAGGTATCCTTGGGTGGAAAATAAATAAGGTTGAGCTCTCAGTGCTTGTGGTTGTCCTTAGATAATTAGTTATAGATTGACTTGTTTAGTTAGACATTGTATAAATTTGCCTGTTAGAAAATGGCCGACCTGGCAAAATTTCGATCTGTTGCTATGCAGGCTGCTAAAGAGTTAGGAATGGACGGGCAAGTTATGATTGCTTATGTCACTACTGAATGTGACAAATTTATTGAACGCGAAGAAAAAAGATTAGAAAAAGAAGCTGAAAAAAAGTTACAGGCAGAAAAAGAGCTTAAGAGGTTGCAGATTGAGGCTGACAAGGAGGCTAGGGCATTGGAGGCAGAAGAAAAAAGATTGACTGCCGAAAGGGAAGACAAGCGATTGGCTGCAGAAAGGGAAGCAGAAGGAAAAAGATTGACTGCAGAAAGGGAAGCAGAAGAAAGAAGGCAGGCTGCAGAGAGGGAAGCAGAAGATAAGAGATTACAAAGGGAGCACGAGTTACGACTAAGGGAGTTGGAATTTCAAGGCCATGCTCCTGAAAATGGTGCCAGTCCCTTCACCTCTGATGCCTCTGCTAGTCATGGAGCCTCAACCTCAGCTATGAACTTTCATTTTGATCATTTTGTTGAGAAAGAAGATGATATCGAGAGCTATCTAAATAGATATGAACTATTAGCTACCACGTATGGGTTAGAGAGAGAAAGGTGGAGCTTAAAGTTATCACAAGGGCTTCGTGGTACAGCTTATGAAGTTTTTGCCAAAATGAGCAGAGATGATCAAGAAAATTATGACATGCTAAAGCAGGCTCTTTTGTTAAGATATGAAAA
Source organism: Oreohelix idahoensis (assembly GCA_024509875.1). NCBI lineage: Eukaryota > Metazoa > Mollusca > Gastropoda > Stylommatophora > Oreohelicidae > Oreohelix > Oreohelix idahoensis. Next base: position 140,626 of record JAMPIV010019448.1, on the reverse strand, counting down.
GAATGGAGACTTTTATAGAAAAAAATTTAGGAATGCTAAACTACTGTCAAGTGAAACCTATCACCAGTTCTCTGCACGGTTAGAGACATACTTGGAGAAATGGACTTCTCTGGGGAAAACCCAAGATCTGAAGGAAATGATCCTTATAGAACAATTAAGAGAGTCCATGGCTCCAGACCTGAGAAAGTTTCTCATGGAACAAGGTGCAGAGAGACTGGGTGAGTTACTAAATGTTGCTGAAAGGTATCAGGCAGCTCAGTCAGAGGTAACAGGTAATAAAAAGAAACAGGTAGATAATTTTAAGGCACCACAGAACTTTAATAAATTTGATCCTAAAGGTCAGAACAAAGGTAAGCACCAGTTTGATAGGCCACGGTATGACAATAAAAATAAAACCCCACAATTCGATGAAAGGAAATTTGATGAAAGAAAATCTTTCAACCAAGGAAGGAGGTGGTGTAAAAATTGTCAGATGAACAATCATGACACTGACCGTTGCAGAAGGAATCCTATAGTGATGGCCACCCTTCAGGTCAGGTCGACCTCTAGACAGGAGGAGGATATTATGATAAATACCACTCCAGAAGAGATGAGGAAGGCACAGGCTGGGGATAAGACCCTCAAGCCTTGTTTTAGAAAACTGTCAAAGTGTCACACACCTACAAGAAAAGGAGACTTCTATATGAAGAACCACCTGATATACCGGAAGACTGGAACTAGATCCAAAGGTCAGGGACAGCTGGTACTTCCAAAAAGGTATAGGGCAGACTTAATAAGGAGCTTACATGTGAAACAAGATGGGGACCATGAGAAAATAGGTACCATCATTCAAAAGGTAGCTCAGAATTATTATTGGCCCCAGGCAAGGTGGGACATTGAAAATTTTGTAGAGAGATGTGGCATATTACATGAGGGAACACCCACAAGTGGGAATAGTGATCAGGACCCCTACACGCCACGGGGCAAACGTAGGCCTGACACTGAAAAGAAAAATAAATTTAATAAAGTGGACCAAGTGGAATGGGAAGCCCCTTTTCACGGACAATCTTCGATTGGATGTTTTACAATGGCCACGATGCAGAGAGTGCAAAAAGATGTCTTACCCCAGGATAAGCCGAAAATCCCTCAATCGGACTTATGTAAACTGGAGGAAGAAGATGTAGAGAGGAGATCTCTCACAAGGAATTTTAAGTGCGGAGAGAGCCCCAAGAGAAAAATTGGTAGCGGTCGTTTTGTGCAGGATGATTCTGGGAAGAAAATTCATTACTACAGTGCTTCTAGTGGAAGAGACCCTACCAGTGCATGGAAAAATAGGCAAGAAAGCTAAAGACAGAGATTTGGCTGTGGGAGAGAAGGTACTGCTTCTTCTACCCGGTAGTCAGAATAAGTTACAAATTGGATGGCAAGGTCCATATACAGTTCTAGAGAAGGTATCTAGAACAAATTATAAGATAGATAAGAAGGGGAAAGAAAAAATCTATCATGTGAATCTCCTGAAGAAATATTTGGAAAGAGAAAACCAGGAAGAGACACACTTGTTGACCTTGTCCATTGCAATGGAGATGAAAAAGGAACCACTTTCATCATTTGAATATCCATTACACCCCTGTGAGACAGCGGCACAGGTGAAAATCAGTACACATTTAACAAAAAATCAGAAGGAGAGAGTGCAACAGGTTCTAGATGATCATACAGAGGTGTTAACGGACCGACCGGGGCATACAAACTTATTGGAATATGATATAAAACTGATAGACCCCACACCTGTCTGTATGAAAGCCTATTCGATTCCTTTTGCTAAGGAGAAAGCCTTGAAGGAAGAGATAGACTATTTGTTGAAGGAGGGAATAATTTCACACAGTGAATCTTCGTATAGTTCCAGTGTGGTGCTCTTAAGGAAACCCTCTGGAGAACATAGACTCTGTATAGATTACAGGAGACTGAATGCTATCACAGAAGGTCAGGTGGATCCATTGCCGGATACAAATCAGTTGTTTGCCAGGCTAAATAAAGCAAAATATTTCTCAAAAGTGGATCTGAGCAAAGGATACTATCAGATTCCAGTAAAGCCTGAGGTTAGACCGTACCTAGCTTTTAGTACCTCAGAGGGACACTATGAGTTTAACAGATTGCCATTTGGATTGAAGAATGCGCCTAGTGTCTTCTCTAGAATGATGAGAAAATTGTTGGATCCTCTGAATAATCCAGGCATCACAAACTTCATGGATGATATCCTTATAGCAACAGAAACATTTGAGGAACACATTGACTCTCTGAACATGCTGTTTAATCGACTTAGAGAAGCGAATTTAACAGCCCGACCAACCAAATGTTGTGTTGGATGTAAAGAATTAGAATTTTTGGGACACACAGTCCATCAGGGAAACATGACCCCTGACCCCAAGAATTTAGAGAAACTAAAGAAAGCCCCGAGGCCACAAACCAAGAAAGACGTGAGATCCTTTGTCTCATTATGTGGTTTCTACCAAAAGTATATCAAAAACTTTAATTCCATATGTGCACCGTTAACTGATTTGACACGCAAAGGAAATCCAGATCGAATTACCTGGACAGCACAGTGTGAATTGGCATACCAGGAATTGAAGGAAAAGCTCACAAGCAAACCTATTTTGAAATTACCTGACTTAAGTCAAGAATTCATTGTGAGAACGGATGCAAGTAATATCGGGTTGGGCGCGACCCTGTTACAGAAATCAGATGCACTGGATGGGGAATTAACCCCAGTGGCATATGCTAGCAGAAAGTTGAATAAAGCTGAACAAAATTATTCAACTAGCGAAAAAGATTGTCTTGCAGTAATATGGGCGATAAAGAAATTCAATATTTATCTGTATGGGAAGGCATTCAAGTTGCAAACGGATCACAAACCCTTATCGTTTCTAGCGCAGGCTAGGCATGAAAATTCGAGGTTACTCAGATGGTCCTTACTTTTGCAGCCATTCCAGTTCAGCATAGAGTATATTTCTGGAAAAACTAACCTGGGTGCGGATTTTCTAAGCCGCCATCCATGTGATGAGAATCACCGTAAGCACCAGGAATAATATTAAATTTCTCTATGTGTATATAGAATTATAGACTGACATGTGATGTCTGTTTTAAGTGGGGAGAATTTGTCGTGAGAAATTCTAATCCACATATCTAAATTAGAAAGTAAATGTAAAGCCTAACGAATTAATTCAATAAAAGGAAAGAAGAATGGTAAAAGAACAGTGCGGTCACAATAGCGTACGCCTGTGTTATAGAACGTCATACTAGCTAAACAAGGAAAACCCCTTTTTATGCTCCGTCTGCATAAACTACACGCGTTTCTAAAAATAAAACTGGTACTATATTTCTTGTACGACCTTGATAGACACACTGCGTAATGACCTAGATTAATATTACATTAATGTCATTTTATGCACTACGTAAACTAAAAGACAGACGGGCTTAGAAGAGAGAGAGAGAGAGAGATGTACGGAGGAACGCATGCAATGCTACCACGTCGTCTCGCGATTGAAAATTAATGCCACCCCACGCGAAAGGCATGCAGGCTTGATTTTCTTTTCAAATAAACAGTGACAAAAAACACTACCGATACGAGGTAAGGTTTTAAAAAAACATGGTTAATGCTTATTAGGAAACATGACACAATACTGTTTTATGTCTGAAATCCTGACTTTATACTGACAGAACAGTTGAAAAGGCAGAACAGGTGGCGGTTCTAAGACAGTAAATAAAAAAACAAATACACGACTATCCTAGAATAATACATATTTGTAACGAAGCCACTTGGCTCCATTAAACTTATATATTTGGGTGCCTTAGGACTTGCTGACAAAGAATATGTTAGGTGTTATGCCAATAGTCTAGGAAGTAACAAATTATAGCCAAAATACTATAGTGGTGTTGTCTGACAACACAGAATCATATTTGCTCATAATGGCGTGTTTGGACACTGCTTTAGAGGAAATGAGGCCACCACGCTAGATCCGATTTGATTGGCTAGAATAATATGTAAGGCGAAACGTGATTAGTCGACTGCAAATACTATTTTTGGTTGTTAATGGAAACGGTAGGAAGGGTACATTTTTTCAAAGGCTTTTGTAAACATGGTCTCATTGGCTAGACCATTTGATATAGTCAATTAGGAGCGTCAGTTCAGGGCCACTTTTTGAAAATAAACTTTGTAGAAGCAAGTGCGTTGAGAACCAGCTCATATTTTTCTAATAAAAGCCTGGGACAGAGGCAGATCGGAATTGTGCAATAACTCATCGCCAGTCAACGTACTTGTTTAATATTTCCTTGAATTGTGGTAAGCTAGACATATTTGATATCTTTTAGATGAAAATTGAATGTGAATTGATAAATTTATGTCTGTATGTGTGTGGTTCAGTAGCAAACATGAGGCAAAGCCTAGATATTGCTCCACCATGAAAAAAACTTGTCGGAGAGGAGTATAACTGTATAGGCCTATATGGGATTGCCAAATAGTACTATGACACCTATCTTATTGTATAGAAGGAAATAATGCTGGAATTGCAGAGGCGTTGTAACCATTAGGGAGAGGAATACTGGTGTATATTGTTACATGAGAAGCTAGCAGTTGGCCTACAGCGCTGAACTCTGTGTTTGTTATGTAATGTGCTTCAGTGTGGAAATAGATTATAAATTAGTTCTGAAGTAGGAAGTACAACCTTCTTATTTCAGGGACCGTGGTACTGAAGTAATAGAGCAGCACCTGGTCTGAGTTTTGCTGAATCCAGAGGCTGGTAGCATACTCCTTGGTCAAGATATCGACCAGTGTTGTTTTTCAAGAAAACTGTGAAGCAAGCGAGCAAAGGAGACAGTTTTCCTGCCGTCCACACAGAAGATAAGATTTCGTTGGCCAGAGCAGCTCAATCTTGTGTAAACCCCCCCTCTAAAATTGACTGTACATTAACTCAAGAGGGACAGTTATTTGTTTCAAATAAAAAGAAACTGTGAACCTTTCAAATATTATTTCCACCAGTAACAAACACATGAAGTCATGATGACAAACAACAACCTAGCTTGAAAAGCCAGTATTACCTCATAGTACTACATCACTACTTACACACATATTGTAATAATAATATATGTCAGTACAAAGATCCTATCTATAAATTGTGTACATACAAGTTGTGATTACATTTGATTGTGATTCCTGGTTCACTTTGTAGTTGAATCAGGATATCTATTATTGAAAGGAATTAATACATATTTTAAAAGTTAACACTTGACTTATTAAGATAGTCTTATAGAGTGTTCTATGTATGTGAGTGTCACAGTGTTGTAAAGTATTGTGGATTAAATTAAATTGTTTATCTGCCTGTTGGTTGTTGTGAACATACACTTCATCACTATCATAACCCTAGACATTCAACGTAGTCATCACAATATTCCAGAATAAGTCTGACTGAGGTCTAAATGTGGTAGCAAAGTAAGGTCATCTGTAATACACCTCACTTATTAGATACAGATACCTTCACAGCTGATCTCAGTCAGTACACTAAGTCCCCTATAAATATTTATAATATCCCACTTTACCACACTGCCACTTTCTACCTTCAAGTCAATCAAACCTCTCCTCCTCTCCCCCCCCCCCACCCCAGCCCTCACATCAACTATCATCTTGTCCAGTCATCCATCAGCTCCCAGTAGAGCACAGACCTTCAACAACTACACGTCAAGTCCTCCTGTCCTGTGCCATCCATTAAAAATATTTCCATGTCTTCTTTATTCCCTTACTGTTGATGTCTAATTCCTTTCTCCTTGTGTTTTGTAAAGTCTTCTCTGGTAATAGGCTTTTGTGGCATTAGCAACCTTGTCATTGGTGGAACACTTTTTTCCACACAAGGAAATCCACAAATTAACGTGGGAGTCACCAAATGGCCATGACAGAAACCAGATAGACTACATAATAAACAACGGCAGATTGAGGCATTCTCTGCAAGATGTGAAAGAAAGAAGAGGTGCAGATGTGGGAAGTGATCACCAACTAGTACTAGCAAGAATAAAAATGAAGATCAGGACCACTGGGTCAAAAATAACAAAACAAAAAAGATTTGACATAAGTAAATTGAAGGATTCCCTCACAAGAAAAGCATTTGTATCCAGTATAAAGAAACATTATCAAGCTGCCAAGTTCCAGGAAGAGACAGCAATTCAAGGTGTTGACCAGAAATTCAACACACAGAGGATTCCAGAACAAAGGCTGCTAGTAACGCTATCAAGTGGTTTTCTCAGTGTGTGTACTATCTATGATCAGCTTGTTCTCCACACTTCAGGTTCCACTGGTATTTGATCATGTTCATAAAAAGTGGAAACAGACATAATTGCATAGTTAGGAACTGGCTAACAGGATTTTAGTGATGCTGACAAAAACCAGTCATCTTCTAATGTATACGAGTTATTTACAGCTTATTACAGAAACTTTTCCAACCAACAAAAATAATCTTAACAAAGCATTTAAGTTAAATATTTTTTAGAATGACCTTGTAAAACAGATCAAATGGCAGTGACGGCAGTTAAACATAGGCTGCACAAAATTCCAAATACACATGAAGAGTTCTAACAGAAAAGTTTACTTGTTTGTGAGCTCTCTATATTCGGCCACTTTGCTGGCAAAGTCCACAATGCTTTGCACAATCTCAGAACATATGTTGTAATGCCGAAGATAGCGTAGCTCAGCACGCTGGGCAGCAATGTGATCATGAAGTTCTTGATCTGCTTTGATCTGCTCAGCATACTCATGTCTGCACTGTGCTGCAACTTCCTTTAAATTAAGGGCATGCAAATTGTTTAAAATATGTAGGAACGAAACTCTTTGAATGTGGTTTACAAATCTTACTAGATTGTATAAAATATGTAGGAAGAAAACCCTTTGAATGTAGTTCACAAATCTTACTAGATTATATAAAATATGTAGGAAGAAAATCCTTTGAATGTGGTTCACAAATCTTACTAGATTGTATAAAATAAGTAGGAAGAAAACCCTTCCAATGTGGTTCATAAATCTTACTAGATTGTATAAAATAATTAGGAAGAAAACCCTTTGAATGTGGTTCACAAATCTTACTAGATTGTATAAAATAGGTAGGAAGAAAACCCTTTAAATGTGGTTCACAAATCTTACTAGATTGTATAAAATTAGTAGGAAGAAAACCCTTTGAATGTGGTTCACAAATCTTACTAGATTGTTTAAAATATGTAGGAAGAAAACCCTTTGAATTTGGTTCACAAATCTTACTAGATTGTATACAATATGTAGGAAGAAAACCCTCTGAATGTGATTCACAAATCTTACTAGATTGTACAAAATAAGTAGGAAGAAAACCCTTCGAATGTGGTTCACAAATCTTATTAGATTGTCTGCCTGTAGTTAAAACTGACCGACATAATGGTCTACATTACAGATGTTTCTCTTGAATCGACGGAGCTGCTTCTGTCTCTTGAGATGGTAGAAAATCTGACTTGGTTGCTAGTAAGATTTTTGCAGGGTAACAATATTCATGTCAGAACTACATATTACTAATCTAAGCTGTGTCTTCTAGCAACTACCATTGCCATCTGAAAACCTATGCCCTTCTGGTGAATTGGCTTCGAGGCTATCATATAATATTTCTGATTATGTCATACCGAATGCTTATCTTAAATGGATGGCAGAGTTTCACCGCCATAGACCATAAGGGAAGAAAGAGTTGAAGGCAAACATACAAGAGGAAGACAGTGCTATAAGTGAGAAGATAACATCAAGTGATGGGCAGGAAAAAGTCTGTTAGAGTGTACCATCAAGACAGAGACAGAAGATCTATTGCAGCTGACCTTTTTGTTGTGGAGATGGAAGCTGATGATTATATATACATTTATATATATATAACATGTAAATTGGCTAAAGAATATTTTGAAGTGTTGTAAGCTTTATATGCATCAAATAAATTTGTTTTATACCTTGTGAAGTACTGGAACAAGGAGATTTGACAATAACCAAACACTTTTACGAGTAGTAAGTGACCTTGTGAGAATCATGTTCCATATCTGGGCACTATACAGCTCATGGGCTAGAAAGAGTTAAGAGTAAGAACTTAGTTAAGAGAAAGATTCGTATGTTTGTTGTTTCTAGTATTTCTGCCCGTCCAAAAAGACTGTTCCATTTGGAGCTGGAAAATCCAGAGCTGTTATACCAGTGATGAGGTTAAACAACTCATTGTGTAAACTAGTAATTATTCATATTGTTTAGAAATGTACAAGGTAATGGTAAAGGAGAACAGTGAAAACAACAACCAAAAAGCTACAGACTTTCATAAATGGGTGCTTGTGAAGAATTAAAGGATAACTGGAATGACAAGATCACTAATTGGGAACTGATTACAAGAAACAGACAAGATCACTAATGTGGAACTGATGACAAGAACCAGACAAGATCACTAATGTGGAACTGATTACAAGAACCAGACAAGATCACTAATGTGGAACTGATGACAAGAACCAGACAAGATCATCAGTGTGGAACTGATGACAAGAACCAGACAAGATCACCAATGTGGAATTGATGACAAGAACCAGACAAGATCACTAATGTGGAACTGATGACAAGAACCAGACAAGATCACTAATGTGGAATTGATGACAAGAACCAGACAAGATCATCAGTGTGGAACTGATTACAAGAACCAGACAAGATCACTAATGTGGAATTGATGACAAGAACCAGACATGTGCCAGTGGAACAGGAGATGAGAAGAAGATGCTGGTGATGGATAGTACTCACATAGAGGAAAACTGTTGATAGCATTACAAGGCAGTCTTTATTCTGGTATCCCCAGTATAAGAGAAGTAGATAGAGACCAAAGAATACACGGAGAAGAGAACTTAAGACAAACATGACAGAGATGAAGAGGACATGGAAATAACTTAGGCTGATGGCACTGGACAGAAAGACTTGATTTAGGTTTGTTGTAGGCCTATGCTCCTTGGGCAGCTGAAGTGTAATGATGAAAGATAAAGGTAGTTCTATAGCAGATATTGGGACATGAAGTGTTAGAGACTGCATCTTTATGAGATAAGTAGACCAGTTCTTTTCCTTGTTGCCTTTGCCTTACATAACTCATTGCAAAGTCAGGTACCCATTTTTATAGCTGAGTAGGCTGGAGCTTGATGTGATCTGGTTTCAAATCAGGTCCTTCTACATCGAGGAGCAAGTACTCTAATGTAAAAAAACAATTTGTTAATTTTGTAGTTATCTGCATCCAACTCAGTGTCTTCATCTATCTTTGGTTTATTGCATGTCAACTCTGAAGGAGACCCAGATTGATTTTAGTGATGTTCCATCTTTCTTTTCTTTGAATTCTGGACTTGAGACAGTCTTCAGAAATGAATCAGCAAATGATGTATTTGCCACTAACAGTAAGTACTAGTAGTGTCTGTGTGATACAGTAAGTACTAGTAGTGTCAGGTAGCTGTGTGCACTATAATGTCAGGTAGATGTGTGTAGTATAATGTCAGGTAGCTGTGTGTAGTATAATGTCAGGTAGCTGTGTGTACGTTAATGTCAGGTAGCTGTGTGTAGTATAATGTCAAGTAGCTGTGTATACTGTAATATCAGTTATTTGTGTGAACTTTAATGTCAGCTATCTTTGTAATGTCAAAAATAGGTTCTTTAATATCATATGTTTAGGTACTTTAGTCACAAATATGTGTGTTGTTTAATATCAAATATCTGTGTAATGTCATATATATATATATATATATATATATATATATATATATATATATATATATATATATATATATATATATATATATATATATATATATATATATATATATATATATATATATATATATATATATATATATATATATATATATGTTTGTACTTTAATGTGCTATATCTTTTTACTTTAATGTAATATATCTTTGTACTGTAATGTCAGTTATAAGCATACTTGAATATCAGATCTCTGGGCACTTTAAAATCAGATATTTGTGCAATTTCATGTCACAAATCTTTGTACTTTAATGTTAGATATCTGTGTACATAAATACATAAAGTTGTGCACTTTCATATGACTTATTTTGATACTTCAGTGTCAGATATAAGTACTTGAATGTCACATATATGTCCACTTTAATATCAAGCCATTGTATAATTTCATGTTGTATGCCTTTGTACTTCAATATCAATGTAAGACTATTGTCAGATATCTGTGTTCATTTAAATCAAATATGTTCTTGATTGATGACAACCTGGAATTATAGCGGCCATAAAATCTATGACAACAGCTCCTTCTGCGGAACGATAACATCAGCTAGCTGCATTGCCATCAGGCAGCAATATTTGCAGTTGTTTTGGTCTCCATCAGTAATTGGGTGTCCAGATTCCAAGTATTATGTATGCATGTCAATCATGTATGAGTATAGATGTGAAACACAGCTAGAAAAAAAGGCAAACAGAAATTATTAGAATGATGATGCTAAACAAGAATCTTCAAGATAATGTTGACAAATACAAGTAGTATTGTGACAGTGCTGGGACTTCTTTAAATAACTAGGTGACAGAGGCAGGCCTAGTCGTAGTCTACTCGAACTGGCAGACTATGTCTTTGACTTTATCTTCCAAGTAAGGTTATCTCTTTACTGGCCCTTACCACCAGAGGTGATGATTCTTGGATGAGTTATGGTTTGGTTCCTTTATCAACCCAGGTCATGTTCTTCCCTCCTTGTTGTTGTGTAGCGACTAGATCGTATTGTGGCGTACCATGATATTAATTTTTGTTGTGCTATTACTCCTTATTTCTCACACCCACTCCATAACCTTCTATAAATCAAGTCAACTTGTGTGGTAGGATCAACTTTATAACAAATTTATTTACAAAATTAAAGTTCCAACATTTTCCAATAAGGAGTATGGTTCAAAACTCCATTTCATGTTCATTTATCCAGCCCTTAATTCAACTTGTTCCAAAAGGTATATTTATTGCCTCTCCTGCAGACTCTTACTTATGCGTAGGTGATCTACCCACAATTTATTCTCTTTTCTTTATTTCTCCACCTTATCTCTTGTATCTGCCCTGTCAGGCCTAACTCATAAAAAATTACATCAATATCTATATATGGTTCATATATAAAATCAAATCATGTCAGGTACAGCTGTTGTGGCGTCCTCATACTTACTGTCAAATGAGAGAGCACCTGAGTTGTCTCATAGTTATCAAATTCACCATTATCTCTTCTTTCCTCTGATTTACTGTTCAATGAGAGAGAGCATGTCTTATCTCAAGGATGTCCGCGTTGCAGAACCCTTGTTCATTTATTCTTGTCTAATGACAATACCTCTTCCTTTTTATACAACAGCCCATCTTGGCTATCAGCTAATATTTAAATGTTATCCACACTTTATATTGTCGTACTCATTTTTCTTTATATAACAGCCCATCCTGGCTATCAGCTAAAAAAAAGTTATGTTATCCAATTTATACCTTCTTCAGTCGTACCTGTTTCAATGTTAGTTCTTGTGGTACGCCCCTTTAAACATGAGCATCATTAACCTCTGGTTATAAGTTGACTGAAAGTCAATAAAAATAGCAAGAGTCTTTCTTACCGTGTCAAAATGAATCCCAGTACCTATCACATTTCCTACTAAATCACCCCTATGTGCTAATCCTACGTTTAACACAATTCAATAATAATAATAGATAATAGATTCTTTAAGCACCAAACACGGCGCATAAGGCAGAAACCAGTGCTCTCCAGGTTGTTCGTTGTGACGGCACTCCTCTTAGCTCTTGCACATTATTTAGGCCCAACGTTCTTCCTTCTCTTATTATTGTTCTTCTGAGTGTTTCTTTTGGTCTTCCTTTTTTCCTCTTACCCTCAGGAACCCAAGTGAGCGCCTGTAGTGGTATTCTGTTGTTTTGCATTCGTAGGACATGACCGATATATGACCATCGTCTTTTCCTTATATAGTCGGAGACATATTTCTGCCTAGAGTCTTCTCTTATTTGTCGATTAGTCTTGAATTCTTTCCAACTGATGTTCATGAGTTTTCTAAGACATTTGTTCTCGAATGTATTCAGCTTGTTCTCCAATGATTTTGTTATTTTCCAACTCTCACAGCCATATGTTAACACTGAGATAACATTTGAATTAAACAGATGAAGCTTGGTATGTATATTCAATGATCGTAATTTCCAAATGTTAGATAATCTATTGAAGGCGCTAGCTGCCAAAGCAATTCTAGTATGGATTTCTCTTGTTGTGTCACCATCCTGAGTCATTTTACTGCCTAAATAATTGAAACTTTCAACTTTCTGTAGTTTTTCCCCGTTCAAGATGATATCAAAGGTCTCGTTAGAAAAGTTCATAGCTTTAGTTTTAGAGGCATTTATTTGGAGACCTATTTTAACCGAGAGATGACACAAATTATTTATTGCTTCTTGGGATTGTCTTGGTGTTGAACTTAAGAATGCTACATCATCTGCGAAATCCAGGTCCCCCAGGAATTTTCCATTTGTCCATTTTATACCCAATTGTTCATTGTGGGTATAGTTTCTCATAACCCAATCAATAGCTATTCCAAAAAGTAGTGGTGACATAATACAGCCTTGTTTCACCCCTGTTTCTACTGTAAACCATTCTGTATTCCCTTTATTTGTTCTAACACAACATCTTGCATTGTCATATAGCGCTTTGATTATATTCACATATTTTGTTGGAAAACCATAGATTGTAAGTATCTTCCACAATGATGGGCGGTGTAGACTATCAAAGGCTTTTTGAAAATCGACGAAGGTGATAATAAGTGGCGATTGCCTTTCCACTGATTCTTCTATAATTGTTCTTAGTGTGAATATTTGATCAATACATGATCGTTTCGGCCTGAAACCCGCTTGTTCTTCTCTGATCTTTTCGTCAGCATGCAATTTAAGTCTTTCTAACATCATGCAACATAATAATTTTCCAGGTACTGATAATAGAGATATACCACGCCAGTTATTACAGTCTGATAGATCACCTTTCTTCGGTAACTTTACAATAATACTGTCTTTCCATTGTTGTGGTGGTTGTTCTTCTCTCCATACTTCATTTATAATATCTAAAATTCTCAAGAGGTTGTTGTCATTAACTGCTTTAATCATTTCCCCTGAAATTTCGTCAACTCCAGCAGCTTTAAAATTTTTTAATCTTTTAACGGCTTGTTTGATCTCATCCAGCGTGAATTCATCGCAAGTTATTGGCAAGGTGGTTGTGGGTGTTTCATTATTAAAATCAGGTGTTACTGTTGGTGGTGGTCTGTTTAGCACCTCCATGAAGTGCTCAGCCCATCTCTTCATTTGTTCTTTTTCTGTTGGTATTGAATTCCCTAATTTACCTTTAACAGGTGTTTCCATAGCAGTAGGCTGGTGACATAGTTGTTTTGTAATTTGATAAAGGCACCTACTATTACCAGTTCTTGCAGCATTTTCAGCTTCTACGGCCAGTTCATTGATGAAATGTCTTTTATCTCTTCGAGTTTTTGTCTTCACTTCTTTATTTAACAAGTTATAAGTTAGTTTGCAAGATTCAACTGCATTATGTGTACTTGCCGCTAGTAGTTTAAGTTTTGCTGTTTTCCTTTCTTGTATTTTATCCCAAGTATCTTCTCTCATCCATTTTTTCTTTTTATGTACTAGGTATCCGGTGGTCGCTACTGCTGCTTCTGTCATTGCTGTTCTCAGTTGTTCCCATTTAGTATCGATTGTCTTGGTGGTGATATCGTTGTCAATTTTGCCTAAAGCATCGAAATAATTGTTCATTTTGACATTATATTCCTCCTTTATATCATTTGATTGCAGTCTGTGTACATCTATTCTTCTATTTTTATTCTGTTGGTATAACTTCTTCAGTTTAATTCTCAGTTTAGCTATGCAGAGGTTATGATCGCTTCTGATCTCTGCACCTCTGTATGCTCTGACGTCTTGAACTGATGAGCGAAATTTAGCGCTTATGCAGAAGTGATCTATCTGGTTCTTAGTTCTGCCATCAGGTGAATTCCATGTTATCTTGTGGATATTCTTATGTGGAAAGATGGTGTCTGCCACAACGAGGTTTGATATTTCACAAAGTTCTAGAAGTCTTTCGCCATTTTGATTCATACAGCCTATGCCATGAGTACCGAGATATCTTTGTACTCCATCGTTGTTGTCACCTACTTTGGCGTTAAAATCACCCATGACTGCTATTATGTCATGCTTGGGTATTGTGTTGATGGTACTTAGAAGTGCTTCATAGAAGTCATCTTTTGTGGTATCAAGAGCGTCGTTAGTTGGTGCATAACATTGTACAATTGAGAGCTTGAAAAATCGTGTCTGAAATCTAGCTAATATTAGCCTCTCATTGATAGGTACCCAGCTGATAAGCGATGCTGCTGCTTTCTGTGTCATTAGGATGGCTACTCCCTCTGTGTGACGATTATCATTACTACCAGAGTATATAATTTGCTTTTTTAATTCAATGAACACAATTTATGCTAGTCTCCAGAATTGCTACTGCTAATCATGCTAAATCTAGCTACTTCATCTGTGAAAACTCCTGTCACCCACAGGTTTCACTGTTTCACTTCTTGAGAGCCTGGCAACACATGACTTGCCTCGTTAACTTCTCGGCCAGGACTAATTTCTTTTGTCCTTCAAATCGTCATCCGTTTTTGTTTTCCAGTCAATACGATTGGTACATCGCTTCCAACTCACCGATCACAAAACTCACGCTTCTCTCCTATGTAAACAACTCAGTGAGCTTTTGTTCCGTACTGTTTACGCCTTGCTCATTTGTCTCGTGCGTTAGTTTTTCTCTCTGCTCACTTAATCTGCAAGGGGCGCTAATTAATTGTAGTCTCCCTTTGAGGTTTTTTGCTTTAATGTAACATTCCCTTACTTAAGGCTTATTAGAACACTCAATATGCAAATTTCGTACACCATAACTGTATATTCCTAAAACTAACTAAGTGTAAACCAGCCTTGTTTTCAGAGGCTTGGAATTAAAGGGTTCTCTCCCTTTCTCTCCAAGCACGGGTGTACAATCTTTTATCTCCCATCTTTAAGATAAATAGCCCGTTTCCTAGATTATTTATATTTTCTAACCCATTTTCCATTACTCTTTTATTTCATCCACACCAAATTACTGTTCATCTGAACCTTATGTACAGCGGCAATAACGCTGTGAAACCCAACGCCCTAATATCTGGCCTTTGGCTAGGATCATGTGTCTAGACACAGGGACCGGTATAGTGACATTCATGTGTCATTAGGTTCCTTGTTTGAGAACACAGAGGATCACTACAGTGACACAGTTTGTCATTGGGTCTTCTTGTGTTGGGACATGTGGTCTTGACCAGAGCCGGGTTTGGGGTGGGTGCCAATGCGACCTCATGCGAGGAAAAAATATGCGACCTCATGCGAGGAAAAAAAAAAAAGGATCATGTGTCTAGACACAGGGACCAGTACAGTGACATTCATGTGTCATTAGGTCCCTTGTGTGAGAACACAGAGGATCACTACAGTGACACAGTTTGTCATTGGGTCTTCTTGTGTTGGGACATGTGGTCTTGACCAGAGCTGGGTTTGGGGTGGGTGCCAATGCGACCTCATGCGAGGAAAAAATATGTGACCTCATGCAAGGAAAAAAAAAAAAAAAACTAATATCTGGCCTTTGGCTAGGATCATGTGTCTAGACACAGGGACCGGTACAGTGACATTCATGTGTCATTAGGTCCCTTGTGTGAGAACACAGAGGATCACTACAGTGACACAGTTTGTCATTGGGTCTTCTTGTGTTGGGACATGTGGTCTTGACCGGGGCTGGGTTTGGGGTGGGTGCCAATGCGACCTCATGCGAGGAAAAAATATGCGACCTCATGTGAGGAAAAAAAAAAAGGCCAAAACACAGGGACCAGTACAGTGACATTTATGTGTCATTAGGTCCCTTGTGTGAGAACACAGAGGATCACTACAGTGACACAGTTTGTCATTGGGTCCTCTTGTGTTGGGACATGTGGTCTTGACCAGGGCTGGGTTTGGGCGGGTGCCAATGCGACCTCATGTGAGGAAAAAACAAAAAAACAAGGACCAGTAGTGACATTCATGTCATTAGGTCCTTTGTGTGAGAATGTGGTAAAGTGGGATGTTATAAATATTTATAGGGGACTTAGTGTACTGACTGAGATCAGCTGTGAAGGTATCTGTATCTAATAAGTGTGGTGTATTACAGATAACCTTACTTGCTACCACATTTATACCTCAGTCAGGCTTATTCTGGAATATTGTGATGACTACGTTGAATGTCTAGGGTTATAATAATGATGAAGTGTATGTTCACAACAACCAACAGACAGATAAACAATTTAATTTAATCCACAATACTTTACAACACTGTGACACTCACATACATAGAACACTCTATAAGACTATCTTAAATGAGTCAAGCGTTAAAGTTTAAAAATATATGTATTAATTCCTTCAAATATTAGATATCCTGATTCAACTACAAAGTGAACCAGGAATCACAATCAAATGTAATCACAAATTATATGTACACAATTTATAGATAGAATCTTTGTATTGACATATATTATTATTGCAATTTGTGTGTAAGTTGTGCTGTAGTACTATGAGGTAATACTGGCTTTTCAAGCTAGATGGTTGTGTGTCATCATGACTTCAAGTGTTTGTTTCTCGTGGACATAATATTGGGAAAGTTCACAGTTCCTTTTTATTTGAAACAAATAAATGTCCCTCTTGAATTAAGGTAAAGTCACTTTTAGAGGGGTATACACAAGATTGAGCTGCTCTGGCCACGAATCTTATCTTCTGTGTGGGCGGCAGGAAACAGTCTCCACTGCTCGCTTGCTTCACCGTTTCCTTGAGAAACACTACTGGTCGCTATCTTGACCAAGGAGTATGCTACCAGCCTCTGGGTTCAGCAAAACTCAGACCAGGTGCTGCTTCAATACGTTAGGACCACGGTCCCTGAAACAAGAAGGTTGTACCTCCTACTTCAGAACTAATTTATAATCTATTTCCACACTGAAGCACAATACATAACAAACACAGAGTTCAGCGCGGTAGGCCAACTGTTAGCTTCTCATGTAACAACATTCACTAGTATTCCTCTCCCTAATGGTTACAACGCCTCTGCAATTTCAGCATTATTTCCTTCTATTCAATAAGATAGGTGTCATAGTGCTATTTGACCATTCCATGCAGATATATTCCTCTCCGACAAGTTTTGTTCAGGTTGGAGCAATATCTAGACTTTGCCTCATGTTTGCTACTGAACCATACACATACAGACATAAATTATCAATTCACATTCAATTTTCATCTAAAAGATATCAAATATGTCAAGCTTACCACAATTCATGGAAATATTAAACAAAATACGTTGACTGGCAATGAGTTATGGCACAATTTCGATCTGCCTTTGTCCCAGGCTTTCATAAGAAAAATATGAGCTGGATCTCAACGCACTTGCTTCTCAGTAAGCTTATTTTAAAAATGTGGCACTGAACAGACGCTCCTAATTGACTATATTAAATGGTCTAGCCAATAAGACCATGTTTACAAAAGTATTTGAAAAAAAGTACCCTTCCTACCGTTTCCCGTAACAACCAAAAATAGTATCTGCAATCGACTAATCATGTTTAGGCTTACATATTCTTCTAACCAATAAAATCGGATTTAACTTATTGGCCTATTTCCCGTAAAATGGTGGTTTCAAAACATGCCACTGAGCAATTATGATTTGGTGCTGTCAGACAACCTCACTATTTTATTTTGGCTATAATTTGTTAATTCCTAGACTATTTGCGTAACACTTAACATATTCTTTGTCAGCAAGTCCTAAGGAACCCAAATATATAAATTTAATGGAGCTAAGTGGCTGCGTTCAAAATATGTATTCTAGGATAGTCGTGTATTGGTTTTTTTATTTTTTATTGTTTTAGAACCGCCACCTGTCCTGCCTTTTCGACTGTTCTGTCAGTATAAAGTCAGGATTTCAGACATAAAACAGTATTGTGTCATGTTTCCTAATAAGCATTAAACATGTTTTTTAAAACCTAACCGTGTATTGGTAGTGTTTTTTGTCCCTGTTTATTTGAAAAAAGTTAGTGCTGCAGGCCTTACGCGTGGGATTGGCGTTACAATTAATCGCGAGACTGTGGTAGTATTGCCTGTGTTCCTCCGTTCAGCCCTCTCTCTCTCTCTAAGTCCATCTGTCTTTTCATTACGCAGTGTATAAAATGAAATTAATGGAATATTAATCTAGGTTATTTCGCAGTGTGTCTATATCAAGGTTTTCTAAGAAATACAGTACACGTTTTATTGTTTTGTTGAAACGCGTGTATGCTGCTGTAGGCTTTACTATCAAACGTGAAAGCGTTACAATTTTGCAGACGGAGCATAAAAAAGGGGGATTTTTTTGTTCAGCCATTACGGCGGTATACACGCTGGCGTATGCCATTGAGAAAGCACTGGTCGTTCACCATTCTTCTTTCCTTTTATTGAATTAATTCGTTAGGCTTTACATTTACTTTTTAATTTAGATATGTGGATTTAGAATGTTTCACGACAAATTCTCCCCACTTAAAACAGACGTTATATGTCAGTCTATAATTCTATATACACATAGAAAAATTTAATATTATTCTTGGTGCTTTCTTTGATTTTCATCGCACGGATGGCAGCTTAAAAAATCCGCATCAACGTTTCTCTGATTTTATTTTGATCATGGATTAATGCAGGTGGGTCAATTCAAAGTAGGCACGACTCAAGAAATCTGCCCCAGACCTCTGCAATCCAAGAATCCATTTCAGATATGTTACTGAACAGCGGCAAGTGTTACTGCTTGTCTTATTGCTGCTTAGCAATCAGTATTCACCATTTCTCTTCTCTGAGTCTGCTCAACGACATGTCCCGAGAATATTAGATGTTCCTCAATTTGTACGTTATGAGGAGTTGATCTATATGGTGATATCTGAGTTGTGTAGGGGATCCAATAATTTCCTGATCAGCCTTAATAAACACTTGGACTATCCTCAATTCAAAAAAGCAACAATGGAGACACTCTGCTCCTCCGAAATATTCACAGCCAACAATTGGTCTGATCTCAGGCGTGATTGAATGTGGAAACACCCTTCTAATAATATATTTATAATGTTCTATAATGTGCCACTCAAATGGAGGCCATATTCACCAACTATAGTTCCGCCTACCGACAATCTGGTGAATTAAGATAATATGTGGGGAAATGAGTTTCTGCATCAGAAATCAATTCGCCCTTAGCATTGCTATAAGATGTGTGGGTTATCTCCATCCAGGGTCCGAACACTACTTCCCCTTGGATGGTGTGGGGTCGGGTGACTACCAATGTCACCAGTGCCCTTTTAATGCTAAGTTAATAGCCATATTGTGAAGCGCTGTGAGCATTTTCCCAATTGCTCACTCGTCCACTTCCCACTTTTCTTCTGTTAACAATTTGTTTCGGTTTTAACTTAGGCAGATCATCGTCAATGTCAACCAGCTCCCTAAATGCGGCTTCAAACTGTGCCTGGTTTGACTGGTCTGAGTTTCTATTTTCTCTGGATGCCTTTCTCAGAGTTGCGAATCTAAATATTTTTGGTGAACACTGTTGGGGGGAAGGTGGATACCTATCCTCTATGTCAACCTTATTATTGTTATTTTCCTTGTTATTGTTAGGCCCATATGTTTCAGAATGCTTGGCTGGCATCTGATTATGATTTTCCCAACCTGGGGACTGTACCTTGCTACATTTTTCACAGGCCCCCACAAATTGTGCAATATCAGCAGCTACTTGGGGCCAGTAGAATTTTTCCGATGTCCTTTGACGGGTGGTCCCATTTCTCTAGTGTCCACCGTCTGGTACAACATGAGCTTGTGCCATCACTTTTTCCCTGTAGGAGGTTGGCAAAACCAATTGTCCCTGTTCTTTGGATCCTGCTCTAGCTTTCCTGAAGAGCAGTCCTTCCTTCAAATAAAATTGTCCTTTCTTAGGGTGTGCATGGCTTGTTGGCAATTTACCAAAGCAAGGTTTTAATGTTTTATCTTTTGCCTGGGCCTTTCTCATCTGCTTATGAGAATAAACTAGTGATGGTTCCTCCTCCGTTCCACTAGGGGTCGACCTGACCTGAAGCATGGCCATTACCACAGGTTTTACAGGGCTTCCTAGAAAAACATATTTGCTTCCTAACACCAGCGGGTAATTAGGGTCGTCACACACGGCTGCTCTAATCACTCCTTCCACGTACCTTGTCTCTACATTGATCTCGGCTACGGTAAGTGTCATGGTGGATATTCCCTTTACGGCCCCTTGTATCTCCACTTTCTCTGTGGTATACTGTTCAGGATGCACTAGGGTTGCACTCACAACTGAGTCATATTCTAAACCTGAATCGTAAAGGCACCTAATCTTGGCACCATTACATGTCACTTCTTCACAGATGGGGGGATGTTGAAGATTTATATGATTCTCTGTCAGTTTCTTCTTCCCCTTGTCCACTGTTATCATGCATGCCGCGTGATATGGAGGAACTTTCCTACCACATTCACTAGTATTATGATTATGCATCCTGCATATTTGACAATATTTTCCTTCCTGTCTGAAGGGTTTCCTGTCATCATATTTCCTTTCACTGAATTGTGGGGTTTTATGTTTATTGTCATACCGTGGCCTATCAAACTGGTGCTTACCTTTGTTTTGATCTCTATTATCAAATTCATTAAAGTTTTGTGGTGCCTGATAATAGTCTACCTGTTTCTTCTTATTACTTGTTACCTCTGCTTGAGCTGCTTGATACCTTTCAGCAACATTTAGTAACTCACCCAGCCTCTCTGCACCTTGTTCCCTGAGGAACTTTCTCAGGTCTGGAGCCATGGACTCTCTTAGTTGTTCTATAAGGATCATTTCCTTAAGATCTTGGGTTTTCCCCCAGAGAAGTCCATTTCTCCAAGTATGACTCTAACCGTGCAGAGAACTGGTGATATGTCTCACCTGACAGTAGTTTAGCATTCCTAAATTTTTTTCTATAAAATTCAGCATTCTTTTCATATCTTAACAAAAGAGCCTGCTTTAGCATGTCATAATTTTCTTGATCATCTCTGCTCATTTTGGCAAAAACTTCATAAGCCGTACCACGAAGCCCTTGAGATAACTTTAAGCTCCACCTTTCTCTCTCTAAACCATACGTGGTAGCTAATAGTTCATATCTATTTAGAAAGCTCTTGATATCATCTTCTTTCTCAACAAAATGATCTAAATGAAAATTCATAGCTGAGGTTGAGGCTCCCTGACTAGCAGTGGCATCAGAGGTAAAGGGACTGGCACCATTTTCAGGAGCATGGCCTTGAAATTCCAGCTCCCTTAGTCGTAACTCATGTTCCCTTTGTAATCTCTTCTCCTTTTCTGCTTCCCTCTCTGCAGCCAATCGCTTGTCTTCCCTTTCTGCAGCCAATCTCCTTTCTTCTGCCTCCAATTTCTTAGCCTCAGCCTCAATCTGCAATCTCTTAATTTCTTTTTCCGCCTCTAACTTTCTTTCAGCCTCTTTTTCTAATCTTTTTTCTTCACGTTCAATAAATTTGTCACATTCAGTAGTGACATAGGCAATCATAACTTGCCCGTCCATTCCTAACTCTTTAGCAGCCTGCACAGCAGCAGATCGAAATTTTGCTAAGTCCGCCATTTTCTAACAGGCAAATGTAAACAATTCAATCTATAAATAATTATCTAAGGACAACCACAGGCACTGAGAGCTCAACCTTATTTTTCCACCCAAGAATACCTTTTTAATTTTTATTATTTCCAGAAGTGATTTACTCCCAATATATATGCTAGGGAAGGTTCAATATCCCGGGAGCGAGACCCCAATATATGTGGTAAAGTGGGATGTTATAAATATTTATAGGGGACTTAGTGTACTGACTGAGATCAGCTGTGAAGGTATCTGTATCTAATAAGTGTGGTGTATTACAGATAACCTTACTTGCTACCACATTTATACCTCAGTCAGGCTTATTCTGGAATATTGTGATGACTACGTTGAATGTCTAGGGTTATAATAATGATGAAGTGTATGTTCACAACAACCAACAGACAGATAAACAATTTAATTTAATCCACAATACTTTACAACACTGTGACACTCACATACATAGAACACTCTATAAGACTATCTTAAATGAGTCAAGCGTTAAAGTTTAAAAATATATGTATTAATTCCTTCAAATATTAGATATCCTGATTCAACTACAAAGTGAACCAGGAATCACAATCAAATGTAATCACAAATTATATGTACACAATTTATAGATAGAATCTTTGTATTGACATATATTATTATTGCAATTTGTGTGTAAGTTGTGCTGTAGTACTATGAGGTAATACTGGCTTTTCAAGCTAGATGGTTGTGTGTCATCATGACTTCAAGTGTTTGTTTCTCGTGGACATAATATTGGGAAAGTTCACAGTTCCTTTTTATTTGAAACAAATAAATGTCCCTCTTGAATTAAGGTAAAGTCACTTTTAGAGGGGTATACACAAGATTGAGCTGCTCTGGCCACGAATCTTATCTTCTGTGTGGGCGGCAGGAAACAGTCTCCACTGCTCGCTTGCTTCACCGTTTCCTTGAGAAACACTACTGGTCGCTATCTTGACCAAGGAGTATGCTACCAGCCTCTGGGTTCAGCAAAACTCAGACCAGGTGCTGCTTCAATATGTTAGGACCACGGTCCCTGAAACAAGAAGGTTGTACCTCCTACTTCAGAACTAATTTATAATCTATTTCCACACTGAAGCACAATACATAACAAACACTGAGTTCAGCGCGGTAGGCCAACTGTTAGCTTCTCATGTAACAACATTCACCAGTATTCCTCTCCCTAATGGTTACAACGCCTCTGCAATTTCAGCATTATTTCCTTCTATTCAATAAGATAGGTGTCATAGTGCTATTTGACCATTCCATGCAGATATATTCCTCTCCGACAAGTTTTGTTCAGGTTGGAGCAATATCTAGACTTTGCCTCATGTTTGCTACTGAACCACACACATACAGACATAAATTATCAATTCACATTCAATTTTCATCTAAAAGATATCAAATATGTCAAGCTTACCACAATTCATGGAAATATTAAACAAAATACGTTGACTGGCAATGAGTTATGGCACAATTTCGATCTGCCTTTGTCCCAGGCTTTCATAAGAAAAATATGAGCTGGATCTCAACGCACTTGCTTCTCAGTAAGCTTATTTTAAAAATGTGGCACTGAACAGACACTCCTAATTGACTCTATTAAATGGTCTAGCCAATAAGACCATGTTTACAAAAGTATTTGAAAAAAGTACCCTTCCTACCGTTTCCCGTAACAACCAAAAATAGTATCTGCAATCGACTAATCATGTTTAGGCTTACATATTCTTCTAACCAATAAAATCGGATTTAACTTATTGGCCTATTTCCCGTAAAATGGTGGTTTCAAAACATGCCACTGAGCAATTATGATTTGGTGCTGTCAGACAACCTCACTATTTTATTTTGGCTATAATTTGTTAATTCCTAGACTATTTGCGTAACACTTAACATATTCTTTGTCAGCAAGTCCTAAGGAACCCAAATATATAAATTTAATGGAGCTAAGTGGCTGCGTTCAAAATATGTATTCTAGGATAGTCGTGTATTGGTTTTTTTTATTTTTTATTGTTTTAGAACCGCCACCTGTCCTGCCTTTTCGACTGTTCTGTCAGTATAAAGTCAGGATTTCAGACATAAAACAGTATTGTGTCATGTTTCCTAATAAGCATTAAACATGTTTTTTAAAACCTAACCGTGTATTGGTAGTGTTTTTTGTCCCTGTTTATTTGAAAAAAGTTAGTGCTGCAGGCCTTACGCGTGGGATTGGCGTTACAATTAATCGCGAGACTGTGGTAGTATTGCCTGTGTTCCTCCGTTCAGCCCTCTCTCTCTCTCTCTCTCTCTCTCTCTCTCTCTCTCTAAGTCCATCTGTCTTTTCATTACGCAGTGTATAAAATGAAATTAATGGAATATTAATCTAGGTCATTACGCAGTGTGTCTATCTCAATGTTTTCTAAGAAATACAGTACACGTTTTATTGTTTTGTTGAAACGCGTGTATGCTGCTGTAGGCTTTACTATCAAACATGAAAGCTTTACAATTTTGCAGACGGAGCATAAAAAAGGGGGATTTTCTTGTTCAGCCATTACGGCGGTATACACGCTGGCGTATGCCATTGAGAAAGCACTGGTCGTTCACCATTCTTCTTTCCTTTTATTGAATTAATTCGTTAGGCTTTACATTTACTTTTTAATTTAGATATGTGGATTTAGAATGTTTCACGACAGAGAACACAAAAGACCACTACAATGACACATGTTGTCATTGGGTCTTCTTGTGTTGGGACATGTGGTCTTGACCAGGGCCGGGTTTGGGGCGGGGCCAATGCAACCTCATGCGAGGAAAAAATATGCAACCTCATGCGAGGAAATTTAAAAAAAAAAAAAAAGACAATATGTACCTGTGTTCATTAGTCATTAATATAATGTACAAGTTATTAACAGCATTATTCATTAATAATTACAATAATTGTATTTTCATGCTATAATTTTATTTTAAATTAGTACTATTTTAATATGAAAAACGTGCGGGATTCGTGAAAAATTTGACAGTCCTTTTATACAGTGTAGCGTTTATGCATTTTAATTTTATATATTAATATGGTTCATTTAGTACAGCATAAAGTAAATTTATTTACCGAATGATGAAGTCAGCTTATGACGACATTGTGGGAATGTAACTCCGTCATTATGTCAAGTAGCACCTGTACTTTATTGTCATATCTTATACTGGAATGTCAGGTATCTATGTACTTAAATGTCAATATAATTGTGTACTTCACATATGTTTGTATTTGAATGTCATATATCTGGAAATTATGTCCTGCACCATGTCAACAGAGGTGACTAATATGAGATTATTCATGGAACTGACAAACTCATCAGGTAAAACAAATAGCACAGGAAAAAAATCACTGTAAGGGTATTAATCACAGGCTTTCTGTATGAACACCAACTACAGTTGTGGCCCTTTTCTCTTTATGAGAGAGAATGATGATGATGCCGGCAGGGATGATAGTGGTGGAGATGATAAATGATGATTATTGACGATCATGGTATTGATGAGGATGATGGTGTTGGTGATGATGGTGACAACATTAAGTTTGAACTGAAGTAGGAAAGATACTACTAGATTGTACAACCTCACATACAACCACATGTACAACCTCACATACAACATCATGTACAACTAGATTGAGTGAGGAGCGTGGCAGTGAATGAGATGACTAAAGGTGTTGCGGTGATATGTCTTTGTATGCTAAAAGGTCAAGGGCATAATTTAACTGAATGTATGATATGTGTGCAAATTTGAGTTGTCAGCAGCACTATTCCGTTCTGTCAACATGACAAATGCTAAATAAATATTCTAGAATATCATAAAACATTATTATTCTGTTTGTACTATATAGAGCACGGAACTATTACTGCAGCTGCTCCCTGAGCAGGATGCCTCACCAACAGTCACATGATCTCTCACAGCTGTGGTTTCTGTAGCAATTTGTTTTACATGATGAGGTTGCCAGCCTCAAACACAACCTCATGTACAACATCACATGCAACCTCATGTACAACATCACATACAACCTTGTGTACAACCCCATGTACAACATTATGTACAACCTTATGTACAACCTCATATACAACCCTGTGTGCAACCTTGTGTACAACATCATGTACAACATTATGTGCAACCTCATGTACAACCTCACATACAACCACATGTACAACTGCATGTACAGCATCACGTACAACCTCACGTACAACCTTACTGTAGTGGCCTAATACAACAGACCTGAGGGTACAGTAGTCCTATTCTTTCTTTGTCACATCAGAGACTCATGGGAGGCTCATGGGAGGTACATGGGAGACTCATGAGAAGCTTATGGGAGGCTCATGAGAAGCTTATGGGAGGCTCATGGGAAGTACACTGGGCTAATTTTTGTTGTCTTAATGTGCAACAGCTTAAATAGATGTAGGTCATGAAAACATCATTGTTCATTACTATCGTGTTACTGGAATTACAACTACATTTACTACAAATACAGCTGCAGTAACTACAAATACAGCTGCAGTAACTACAAACGCAGCATTGGATACGTCACATTCTCAAGATGGTGTAGAGATTCCAGATACTGCAGGCAGTGAAAAATCAAGAAAAACTGACCAATCAAAGTCCTCCATTGTTGAGACAAAAGTCAAACACTCTGGACCTCAGGTATGTTTTAGTTAACTAACTGCTGGTTGTTCTGCGTGTTTCTGATGTTCTTTATTTATTTATTTTTTTTATTCATATAAGGTGTTAGGTTATTTATTTATATTCTTCTTTGGCCAGAGTATTTTTTTATAACTTTATAATATAAACGTCCTTAACCCAAAATCGGAACACCTGAAAATCTAAATATTCCAAAAATCCAAAGTTTTTTCACTCTTTAGCAATATTTGAACTGATTTTTTGGCGACAATGGCTACTTTGGGCGAAATCTCAAAACTGACAAAATCTGATTTCCAAAACACGGCCTTCCCCAGCATTTCAGATTCTGGGTTATGGACCTGTATACATACACCTGTTGGTAGCATCACAAGTCAGTTCTTGTTGTAGACATACCCACGGTAAGAGATGTAGAGAGGACAGAAAATCCCAGACGTGACGGGGAATTAGAGACAGAATAAAAAACATTTGGAATAACCTGACACTGGGGGCGTGGGACCAGAGAACTTGGCGTGGGACCAGAGAACTTGGCTAGGGACCAGAGAACTTGGTGTGGTACAAGAGAACTTGGCATGAGACAAGAGAACTTGTGGGACAAGAGAACTATGCATGAGACAAGAGAACTTGGCATGGGACAAGAGAAATTGGTGTGGGACAAGAGAACTTGGCCTGGGACAAGAGAACATGGTGTGAGACAAGAGAACTTGGCATGGGACAAGACAACTTGGCATGGGACAAGACAACTTGGCATGGGACCAGAGAACTTGTTGTGGGACCAGAGAACTTGGCTAGGGACCAGAGAACTTGGTGTGGTATAAGAGAAGAGAACTTGTGGGACAAGAGAACTTGGCATGGGACAAGAGAACTTGGCGTGGGACAAGATAACTTGGCATGGGACAAGAGAACTTGGCGTGGGACAAGAGAACTTGGCATGGGGCAAGAGAACTTTGCATGGGGCAAGAGAATTTGGCATGGGGCAAGAGAACTTGGCATGGGGGCAAGAGAACTTGGCATGGGACAAGAGAACTTGGCATGGGACAAGAGAACTTGGCGCAGGACAAGAGAACTTGGTGCGGGACAAGAGAACTTGGCGTGGGACAAGATAACTTGGCCTGAGTTTGATGATGGCCTATGCTCCTTGAGGAGCTGAAGGCCAGTAATGATTATAAGATATACATTTTGAAGTTTTCAGAGACATCCCTAATGTACATGGCACCAGGGGCGGATCTTACTTTTGACATTCTTCCCCCCCCCCCCCAATAAAGAAACACACTTGCAAGTATATTTTAACAGTAACTACTATCTTAACAGTGTCCGATGGCACCCCTTTCCTGACTGTCACCAGGGTGGACTACCCACCTCTCACAACCCCTCCCCCCTGCCCCTTACCCACCCCATACACACTGGAAGTATCTGTGGGAAACTTAAACATTTAAGAACCCAGAGGGTCTCTGATGAGACAAAGATAAAACAGGCTCACTGGTCCCTCAGGCACATTACAAGAAACAACTAATGGGAGGTTGTGCATGAGACTGGCAACAAACAAACAGTTACAGAAAGCATCGCTGCAATAACACGTGATTGTTTTGGGCCAGGCTTCCCTAAGGATTGCAAGAGAGTGAATCAATCTCGGAAATAAGAGGTTAAAAAAAATGAATGATGGCACACAGAAAGCTGGATAAGATGGCATGGTATTAGCATGGAATAAATTTATTATTTCTTTTATTTCCCTGGTCTAGCCAACAAAGAGAGTTGAATTAGAAGGTGTGGTATTAGCTTGGAACAAATTGATTATTTCTGTTATTTCTCTGGTCTAGCCAACAAAGAGAGCTGAGCTTGGAGCCAAAGCACTGAAGTGTTTAAAGAAGGGGCTTCCTGTAGGTGATCAAATCATGGTTGATATCCTGGTAGAGGCAATAAGGTAGGGCTAAAAAAAATGTTATCAAAACTGAAGTCTTAATTCCCATCTGTAAAAACATCTCCCAGTACTTGATTCACATTTGTATAAACATCTACCAAAACTTGATTCACTTCAGTTTAAACATCTCCCAGTACTTGATTCACATTTGTATAAACATCTACCAAAACTTGATTCACTTCAGTTTAAACATCTCCCAGTACTTGATTCCTGCCATCAATGGTACCTATACCTTGTAGCGGTATGGCAGCTTGCGTACCCTGACAATCCCCAGAGCTATGCCAGTGGGAGTTTTACTCCTGGTAGGTTCAACCAAGCTGGACTGGTCTGTGTGGGTAGGGGTCAGACAAAAGCTGGTACCCTGGTCCTCCAGGTTGGGGGTTTTAGCATAGGGCTGACACCCCTGTCTATGTAAAAAAAATAATGAAGTTACGGAAACAACATCAAATGAACAAACTTTGCTGCGGGATGGACATTCGGAGTCTGTGGCTCGTATGACTGTCAGTGGTGAAAGCCAAAAGGAAGCCATTGACATGAAAACGGATGTCCTGACCACAAAACAGGATACAAGAATAGGATTTTGGAATGTCAGGACAATGTACGAGACAGGTAAACTAAGACAGGTCACGGCAGAAATGAGAAACTATAGGTTACACATCCTGGGGATAAGCGAGAGCAGATGGACAGGGGCAGGAAAAGTAAAAACAGCAACAGGAGAAACAGTACTTTACTCTGGAAGAGAGGATGGACAGCACAGTGAAGGCGTAGCCATTATTCTACAGAAAGGGATAGAAAGGACATTACTGGAATGGAAACCCATCAACAACAGACTGATACGATTGAGATTGAGAGGGAGATTCACCAACACTACAATAATACAATGCTACGCACCAACGAATGATAGCGATGAGGAGGTCAAGGATGAATTCTATCAACAACTGCAGAAAGAAATGGAGGACACACCTAGATATGATCTTGTTATAGTAATGGGAGACCTCAATGCGAAAGTTGGTACACACAATACATATAATGAAAGAACAATGGGGAAATGCGGCAGCGGAATAGCAAACGAAAATGGGGATAAGCTAATAAGTTTCTGTAGCATTAACAACCTGGTCATTGGAGGAACACTTTTCCCACATAAGGAAATTCACAAGTTAACATGGGAATCACCAAATGGTCGGGACAGAAACCAGATAGACCACATCATGGTTAACGGTAGATGGAGACATGCATTACAAGATGTGAAGGTAAGAAGAGGTGCAGATGTGGGAAGCGATCACCATTTAGTAGTAGCAAAACTGAAAGTGAAACTAAGAAGGGCTGGACCAACTGTAACTACACAGAAAAGGTTTGACATCAGCAAATTGAAGGACCCCCTTACCAGAAAAGCTTTTGCGGCCGACATTAAGAAACGATATCAATTTGCCAAAAGCCAGGAAAAGACATTGACTGATGATATAGACCAGAATTTCAACACCATTTCAACAATATATAAGGAAAGTAGCAAATCATGCTTAGGATTCCAGGAAAGGAAGAAGCAAGACTGGATAACACCAGAAACACTAAACACCATAAAGATGAGAAAGGAAATGAAAAGAAAGAAAACAGAAGCGAAGTCCCCCAGGTTAAAGCAACTATATAGCGAACAGTACAGTCAACTGGACAGGGAAGTTAAACGCCAAACCCGAGCCAACAAAAGGAATTTCCTAGACGATCTTGCAAAACAGGCAGAAGAGGCAGCACTGAGAAATGAACAAAGCACAGTATACAAAATAACTAAATTCATCTGCGGAAAACAAGGTGCAAACAATATTACATTAGTAAGAGATAAGCAAGGAAATCTCATCAAGACAGCAGAGGGACAGGAAACAAGATGGGCAGAGCACTTCAGAGAAACTCTGAACAAGGAAATACCAGAGACACAATTGAATGTTCCTGAGGCTGAAAACGATCTAGATGTAAATACAGACATTCCACGAAAAGAAGAAATCATCACAGCAATCAAAGGGTTAAAGAACGGTAAAGCTCCGGGCCATGATAACTTAAATTCAGAGCTATTTAAGACAGACCCTGAGCTAGCAGCAGAACTATTAGAACCACTATTTGCACAAGTGTGGAAAACGGGGACAACACCATCAGAGTGGAACAAAGGAATAATTGTCAAATTGCCCAAGAAGGGAGATCTTTCAGACTGCAATAATTGGAGAGGAATCACTCTTCTCTCAGTTCCCAGCAAAATACTAGGCAGGATAATTATACAGAGAATTTCAAAGGCAGTAGACTACAAACTGAGGAAAGAACAAGCAGGATTTAGAAAGAACAGAAGATGTGTAGACCATATATTCACTCTCAGGAACATTATAGAGCAGTGCTCAGAATGGCAAAGACAGCTTTACATAAATTTTGTTGATTTTGAAAAGGCTTTTGACAGCATACATAGGGACAGTTTATGGAAAATACTGAGGGCTTATGGAATTCCAAGCTGCATAGTGTCAATCATAAAAAGCCTCTATGCCAACTTTACGTGAAGTGTTGGGCAGAGCAACCTAACCTTCGAGGTGAAGACAGGAGTACGACAGGGATGCCCCTTATCAACCACTCTATTTTTAACAGTCATAGACTGGGTGATGCGCCAGACAACAGAGGGCAGTCCAAGAGGAATAAGATGGACTACATTTTCAACATTGGAAGATCTGGAATATGCAGATGACATTGCACTGCTGGCACATTCACATCAACACATCCAGGAAAAAACGGATAGACTTAATAAATTTAGCCAGCAGGTGGGCTTGAACATCAATTTAAAGAAGTCTGAGGTCATGACGCTCAATGTGAGCAACCCTGAGCCCATATCAGTAAGGAATCAGCAACTGGTACAGACAGATACCTTCACATACCTAGGAAGCATAGTAACACCAGACGGTGGGGCAGGCAAAGACATCAACATCAGAATGAATAAGGCAAGAACAGCCTTCTTTAGCCTAAATAACATCTGGAAGTCCTCCCAATACAGCACAAGCACAAAATTAAGATTATACCAGAGTTGCGTGCTTTCTGTGCTTCTCTATGGTGCGGAATGCTGGAGAGTCACAGAGAAGGAAATGTCAAAATTGTCCTCTTTTCACACAACATGCCTAAGAAAAATTCACCGAATCTTTTGGCCGAATACCATCACCAACCAAGATCTGCTTACTTGTAGCAAGCAAGAGGACATGCATACCATCATAGCTGGCAGACGCTGGAGCTGGGTTGGTCATGTCCTCAGAAGAGACCCCGATGCCATCACAAGAACAGCTATGCTTTGGACCCCTGAAGGAAAGCGAAAGAGAGGCCGACCAAAAACAACTTGGCGGAGGACTGTGGAGGCTGAGATGCAAAGAATGAACCAGAGTTGGGGCACTGTACGAAGGATGGCCACCGACCGTGCAAAGTGGAATCAATTTGTTGTTGCCCTACAAGACGCCACTAGGCGTGATGGCCACTGACTGCTTTGATGGTCGGTGGTTAAGGATCGAAGAAGAAGAAGTACTTGATTCACTTCAGTAAAAACATCTTTCAGTACTTGATTCACATTTGTGTAAACATCTACCAGAACTCTGGTTCTGGGCTCTCCCAAGAAATAATCACATCCTACATAGAGCCACTTCTCAGCTTCCCCTGCCTATCAGTGTGTCCATAGTGAGATTCTCCTGCATGCAGGTAATCAGGTAAAAGCCAGAGTATTTCTGGGGCTCAACTGACTACTCCAAGTTTAGTGTGCAGTGCTGGGTTCTCAACATGTTTCACCACAGTAGGAATCCCTGGAAGTGTGTGGATGATTTCAAGAGTCAGTGAGGGTAATCTGCCTCACAGACAGAGGTTCACATCCAAATCTACATACTATAGCATTGTGCTTAGCTGGTGGTCATATATGGATAACTCCAGATATGCCTCCATGCATGCCAATAGTCTGTAGAATTTTGAGGATGTAACCATCTTCCATGCAGCAGACATGGCCAAGCCTGTGTAGGCTGCACTGTCTAAGCAGTGTATTCATGCTTTGAAGGTAGGCATATGACAGCATCTCAACATTTATCACTGTGTCCATCCACAAAATACCAAGGATGTGGCATAGACACTTTAGATGGAAGGTATATAAACATCTATCAGTACTTGATTCCCATCTTTATAAACATCTACTAGAAGTAATTATGACTGAAGCTTATGCTTGCTGATGATAACAGGATGTGTTCCCCTGCATGTTTGATTGTATTATTTTAGAAATTAAAATACAGTAATTTATAATCTTTGCTTTTGTTTCTTCTTCATCCACATTTTGTTCTCACATAGTCATGTCTTTTTAATGAAATGGTCAGTGTGCCTCAGGCTTCTCTCACTGCCTTACAGTTCCCCCCCTCACAACAGTTGGTGAAGACTAAGCATTCTGCATCCACCATTGGTCTACATTCCTGAAAGATATGTTCTACTGTTTATTTTTTGCATTCCCATATGGATTGGCATGTGGATGGTGGCCACATTCCACATGCGTGCACCGCTGGACACCTCAAATAAACTAAGACCAGAAATCGCGCAAATCAATGTATGACGCGTCTAGCTTAGTTACTTTCTAGTCTATGTGTGGCCATTGAGCCTAACGGCAGTGTTGAAATGTGTGGTAAAACCACTTAAGGATCGTGTTTGAATATGTGGCACAGCCACTGATTATATATATATATGTGGAACGGTAGATCCACTGGAAAGTGTAAGATAGCGAAAGGATCCGTATCAAAATTGATTATAGGACCAGGTAGAGTCCGTATTAGATTCGTGAACCAAGCAGATTACGTTCACCTTGAACTTATATACACGGCAGTTAAGACCGGGCGATGCAAGCCAAAGACGTTGAATAATTATACATAGACAGGATCTATAGATTTACAGATAATGTACTCACTAGTATTGTGAAGGGATAATAATTCTAAGGATCGGATTCGGTAAGAGTTGGTTGCACACTCTATTACGCTATAAACTTAACGGTTAACCCAGACGAACATACTGTTGTCAAGAAGTGTTCGGACAATTTTCAGAATTCATCTTTTCCGTTACCCAATTGAACGAACTAATGTTCATGAATCAGGCTTCAAGTTGGGAAGATTCTAGTGGAAACAACTTCAAGATCAATTCAGTTCGTCACAAGCAAAGTAACAGTGGAAATTGAACAGTTCAAGAAAGTCTCATTCAAATTACCCAATTGAACGAACTAATGTTCATGAATCAGGCTTCAAGTTGGGAACAGGGATACTTGTCCAATTCTTAATTTCTTAAAATAGTTGTTATTCCAGTCTGCAGTGGCCAGTACTGAATCTAAAAATTATCATCTTGTCTTTTCAGGTATATATGCTTGTTAATAGCTTCTTATATTTTTATGTTACACTTTTTTGCTATATTTTTATGTTATATGTTATGTTATGTTGTATGTTATATTTTTATGATTTTATTTTTTGTTGCTTGTTATATTTGTATACAGTTGAAATTTAGCATTTTGCTACATTTTTTTTCTGACTTACATAGTAGTGCTATACATTTAAAAGAGAAACTGTTGCACTTGATGTATAAAATACTGTAAATTGTATCAAACTAACTATGTAATGTATCTATACTGAAACAAGGCCGGTTTTTTCCTTGACTAACTTAATGGTATTTTCTATAGGCAAATTCCAGAAGGCACAGGCTGGATCCTGGAAGGCTTCCCTCAAACCTACAACCAAGCTAAGACTTTAGAGAAAGCTCTGAGTGGGTGTGATGCTAGTGTACTTGAAAATAAGAAGAAGGATTTGAAGAAGGCCCAGAAGTCAAGTTTGGTTCCACTCCCACAACCACCCAACCAATCATCCCCTCCCCGTAGTGGGATAGATGTTGTTATCCTATTCGATATCAGAGATGAGCTATGTTTGAAGAGGGCTGCTGGCAGATATGGTGAGCAATGTTTTTATGTAAGGTCAGAGTTATGGTGGGGTAAACCAAAATAAATAATATAGTCTCCCCTCATGAGGACAATGAAGTGGCTTAAGTCACAGCCAGCAGGTCTTCATCAGCTCAAAACAATATAAACAATAGACACAAGAAAGAAAGTAGAAACCAAAATGCCTGAAAAATCAATAATTATCGTCTTTTTTATTTATATATAATCACTTTTATTTCACTTGATATGACCTTTGGTTGTATGTTTCAAGTCTTTGAGTCCTTGGTTAACTAGGTTTTTGATGACCTCAGGAGCTGAAATTGTGCATATGGTCATGTGTCTTGGTACATTTTAAACTGACAAAAATTTAATGGAAACTTTAGTGACCTTTCTTGGGTTTATCATAAAATTAGGTAAAAAAAAATCTAAGTTTATAGAGATATTTTTTTCCCTGTTATTGTTATTGTTGATCAGAATCGACCTCACTGCATTCTGGGCAAACCCATTGGTGCTTAGTCTCCCTCAGCAAATGTCGAAGAATATGAATGCTAATTGTTCCTGTAGCACACTGGTTGTACATACAAAGCATGAATCCTCTCTCACGTCCATCTCTGCTAGTCCCACGTTTGATGCCAAACTCCAACAGTCTCAGCCTTGCTGATTCATCCAATGCAGTGTCATTATCTAGCAGGCGATCATTAATTGCCCTTAGTATCTCTCCCTTGTCCATGTCCAGTGTCCTCATTATGGGTGCTCTCAAGGTCAGTCTGTCAGCTCTCTCATTGCCACGTACACCTGCATGACCAGGACAGTAGATCCACACCAGTTCTGAAGACTTGAGGATTCTATTGATGTTTTCCATTCCTGCCGCAACCATCCATTCTGAAACTTCCAAAGCATGACTTGAGAGTCTGACAATGTAACTCTCTGGTTGATGGAGTTTCAGACAGCTACCTCAGTGTCTCTCCCTTTTTTTCCTGAATTCAGTTGAATTAATTTTTTCACTAAATAATGGGCCATGCTTGACAACATGATTTGGTGAAGTTTCACACCAGTTCTGTTACATGATAGGTTGTTGTTTTGTTGTTGTTTAGCTAGGGCTGCTGAACTTCTCGCTCTTTAGCAGCCAATACCAAGTTCAAGACTTGTTGGTATTATCTACAATGTAGATCTAGGCTTTTCCTGTGGCTTTGCTGCCATTCCCAAACATGTTGTGTTGAAGTCATGGGCTCCAGTTTCTCCAGCCTAGCTTGCATTTAAAAGATCATTATATATGATCCCAAGCTAGGAGGAAGAAGTGCATGGTATATGTGCATTCCCTGCCATCCAAGGGGGCGCTCCAGAGTTAAAGTACTGTGGTCTGGTTCTTGACTCTCCCAAGGAATTGTCACATCCTACACAGAGCCACTTCTCAGCTCCCCCTACCCATCATGTGTTCACAGTGAGATCCTTCTGCATGCAGCCAACCAGGTAGAAGCCAGAGTTATGTCTAGGACTCAAGTGACTTCTCCAAGCTTAGTGTGCAATGTTGTGTTCTCAAAAGTTTCACACCAGGAGGAATCTCTGGAAGTGTGTGGATGATTTCAAGAGTCAATAAGGGTGTAATTAGCCTCACAGACAGAGGTTCACTTCCTCATATGTATATTGTAGCACCGTGCTTAGCTGTTGGTCATATAAGGATGACTCCGGATATACCTCTAAAAATCACATGATGGGTATCAATGCTTATAAGATCTTTATAAAAACTAAACATTGTCACCTTTTACGATATGCCTGAGGAAGCACTAGGTCCATTCTGTCTTTGTCTCCTGAGCCTGGAGAACTACACAGAGATAATATCTATGTGATAAATGTTTCTACTTTTCAGTGCATTTTAAAATAATAGTGCGTCATCTAAAACTATTCATGCATTTAGATTAGTTCTTTCTTTCTTTCCTCTTCTGTTTTAATTTGTTTGTACTCAACAAACATCTTGTGGTCGTAGCATGAACCATTCCTTTGTCCTAGTCAGGCATACATGACCTAGTTTGGTTTTACCCAGCCATTTATCATTGTCTTACTGTAGTCCTTGTCATTGTCTTGCTATTGAAGTTAGTAATGTATTCTTGTTGATGCTTGTAGTAACAGCTTGTCAGTGACCACTATTTCTGTCTATATTTTTGTATGGCACCAAACAAGTCAAGTATTTCATGCTCATTCATACATCACCCTTCAGCTCACCAGAGAGCATAGGCCATTTACAGTTTGTGCAAGGGTCTCCTGTCCTGTGCCATCTGCTCAAGGTTTTTCTATGCCTATGTTATTCTGTTCATGACTGTCTCTATTCATCTCCTCCATGTGTTTTTTTGGTTCCCATTTAACTCTTTTACCCTGTGAATTCTAGAACAAGAACTGTCTTGTAAGACTATCAACAAGTTTTCCCAGAGTGTGTCCTATCCATTGCCTGTGTCTTCTTCTTATCTCCTGTCTCATTTGCACTCATCTAGCTCTAGTGGTGAATTCAACATTGGCGATCTTGTCACACCATTTCAACCCTTCCATTCTACACAAGCTCCCACCTATGAAAATCCATAACTTCTTGGATTATTGTTTTTGTTGTAAAGATTTCACATACCTTGGAAGAATGTTTACCCTGTGTAGTTTCTGGTGATCAGTGAGGACACAAAGAGAGACACTTGACTACTGCCTCACGTATGTCATAGAGAGACACTTGACTACTGCCTCACGTATGTCATAGAGAGACACTTGACTACTGCCTCACGTATGTCATAGAGAGACACTGACTACTGCCTCACATATGTCATAGAGAGACACTTGACTACTGCCTCACGTATGTCATAGAGAGACACTTGACTACTGCCTCACATATGTCATAGAGAGACACTTGACTACTGCCTCACGTATGTCATAGAGAGACACTTGACTACTGCCTCACGTATGTCATAGAGAGACACTTGACTACTGCCTCACGTATGTCATAGAGAGACACTTGACTACTGCCTCACGTATGTCATAGAGAGACACTTGACTACTGCCTCACATATGTCATAGAGAGACACTTGAGTACTGCCTCACGTATGTCATAGAGAGACACTTGACTACTGCCTCACATATGTCATAGAGAGACACTTGACTACTGCCGCACGTATGTCATAGAGAGACACTTGACTACTGCCTCACATATGTCTTAGAGACACTTGACTACTGCCTCACGTATGTCATAGAGAGACACTTGACTACTGCCTCACGTATGTCATAGAGAGACACTTGACTACTGCCTCATGTATGTCATAGAGAGACACTTGACTACTGCCTCACATATGTCATAGAGAGACACTTGACTACTGCCTCACATATGTCATAGAGACACTTGACTACTGCCTCACATATGTCATAGAGAGACACTTGACTACTGCCTCATGTATGTCATAGAGAGACACTTGACTACTGCCTCACATATGTCATAGAGAGACACTTGACTACTGCCTCTTGTATGCCATAGAGAGACACTTGACTACTGCCTCATGTATGTCATAGAGAGACACTTGACTACTGCCTCACATATGTCATAGAGAGACACTTGACTACTGCCTCACGTATGTCATAGAAAGACACTTGACTACTGCCTCACATATGTCATAGAGAGACACTTGACTACTGCCTCACGTAGGTCATAGAGAGACACTTGACTACTGCCTCACGTATGTCATAGAGAGACACTTGACTACTGCCTCACGTATGTCATAGAGAGACACTTGACTACTGCCTCACATATGTCATAGAGAGACACTTGACTACTGCCTCACATATGTCATAGAGAGACACTTGACTACTGCCTCACGTATGTCATAGAGAGACACTTGACTACTGCCTCACGTATGTCATAGAGAGACACTTGACTACTGCCTCATGTATATCATAGAGAGACACTTGACTACTGCCTCATGTATGTCATAGAGAGACACTTGACTACTCCCTCACGTATGTCATAGAGAGACACTTGACTACTGCCTCACATATGTCATAGAGAGACACTTGACTACTGCCTCACGTATGTCATAGAGAGACACTTGACTACTGCCTCACGTATGTCATAGAGAGACACTTGACTACTGCCTCACGTATGTCATAGAGAGACACTTGACTACTGCCTCACATATGTCATAGAGAGACACTTGACTACTGCCTCACATATGTCATAGAGAGACACTTGACTACTGCCTCATGTATGTCATAGAGAGACACTTGACTACTGCCTCATGTATGTCATAGAGAGACACTTGACTACTGCCTCACGTATGTCATAGAGGGACACTTGACTACTGCCATCACGTATGTCATAGAGAGACACTTGACTACTGCCTAACGTATGTCATAGAGAGACACTTGACTACTGCCTCACGTATGTCATAGAGAGACACTTGACTACTGCCTCACATATGTCATACAGAGACACTTGACTACTGCCTCACGTATGTCATAGAGAGACACTTAACTACTGCCTCACGTATGTCATAGAGAGACACTTGACTACTGCCTCACGTATGTCATAGAGAGACACTTGACTACTGCCTCACGTATGTCATAGAGAGACACTTGACTACTGCCTCACGTATGTCATAGAGAGACACTTGACTACTGCCTCACATATGTCATAGAGAGACACTTGACTACTGCCTCACGTATGTCATAGAGAGACACTTGACTACTGCCTCACGTATGTCATAGAGAGACACTTGACTACTGCCTCACGTATGTCATAGAGAGACACTTGACTACTGCCTCACGTATGTCATAGAGAGACACTTGACTACTGCCTCACGTATGTCATAGAGAGACACTTGACTACTGCCTCATGTATGTCATAGAGAGACACTTGACTACTGCCTCCCGTATGTCATAGAGAGACACTTGACTACTGCCTCATGTATGTCATAGAGAGACACTTGACTACTGCCTCACGTATGTCATAGAGAGACACTTGACTACTGCCTCACGTATGTAATAGAGAGACACTTGACTACTGCCTCACATATGTCATAGAGAGACACTTGACTACTGCCTCATGTATGTCATAGAGAGACACTTGACTACTGCCTCACATATGTCATAGAGAGACACTTGACTACTGCCTCACATATGTCATAGAGAGACACTTGACTACTGCCTCACGTATGTCATAGAGAGACACTTGACTACTGCCTCACATATGTCATAGAGAAACACTTGACTACTGCCTCATGTATGTCATAGAGAGACACTTGACTACTGCCTCACGTATGTCATAGAGAGACACTTGACTACTGCCTCACGTATGTCATAGAGAGACAACTAATATGAAATTGTACATGGAGCTGGCTACCTCATCATATTAAAAAAGTGCTACAGAAACATCCCCTACAAGAGCACACAAATGCTTTGGTGTAAGCTTCCTACAAGGGGAATAACTGGAGTGGTAGTTCCATGCTCCAAAGGGAGGTAAAAGGGAAATGATGATAATAACTTTGTTCATTGAATGGTTGACTTTTGTTATGTCATCCTAAACTACATGTCAGGAAGGAGACACAACATGAAGAGAAAATATCAACAACGTTGTGTATATTCCACTGACAGCATAGACTGAGATGCTGCTATTTTATTTCTTTTGGCTTGCTGCTTTTGTTGTGCATGTTGTGCATAACTTTTGTTGTGCATAACTTTACAGAATATTTTTGTGAAAATCAGCAGATCACTGGGCCCACATAACATACACGTCAACATCATCATCAAGCTTAACCAGGTTCCAGAGTTCATATACCTCGGAACCATTTTTACAGAAAATGGAAGACTTGACAGAAACTGAGACAAGGTGTCAAAATACCATTCCAGTGACTTATCAACTGTCGCCACAACTCAAACATCCAGTTATCAGTAAGGAAACTAAATGACAGCTGATAAATAATATAATCCTACCAACGCTTTACTATCAAATATGGTCCCTGACCAAAGGACAGGAGAGGAAAACCACATCCTGGGAGATGAGATGCTTAAAAAAAACCATTTATGATACCAGGAAAGACAGAATGAGAATGATGATGTCAGAAAAACTGAAACTACTAATTCTGCATCAAGTACACAAGAGACAGAAAGTTAAGTGGTTTGGCCATCTCATGAGAATGGCACCCAATAGATTACCACTGTGCACCCACTACAGTAGAAGATCTGGTTTCAGAGTACAGGTAAAACCAACAGGCAGATGAATAGATAATATTACAGAAATACTACAACAACAAGGGCTCACAGCAGCCATTGTGACACACTCGGGTCAAGGACAAAAAATTCAGCTCACAAACTCCACTTCATGACATGAGGAGTCAGAAAAAGTAAACTAAAGTAATATGAGTACAGAAATATTTAATGATTCAGTTGATGAAGGCACTAATTATTGAAGGCACTAATTATTGAAGGCACTAATTATTGAAGGCACTTAATCAGAGATTTACTGTGACATTCTGTCCTAGAACAACTTCAGGCAGAGAGGACTTATCATGAAGAATTTGACCCACCACCAGAGGGCAGCGCAACAGGGGTGGGTAATACTGAGAGAGTGCAGCCAGTATCTGACCCATATTATGATCAACAGCAGATACAGACAAGGTAATGTTTATTACTAAACTCCAGACATGTATATCTTAGTGCCAAGCAGAATGAAGTGAGAGTCACTAAAATAAGATGAAACAAAACTGTCTAACAAGAATTATTAATAAACACAAAGGATAATTATGGTTGTCTAATATAGCTTTCATTGTTCAGTATAACAATATCTAATGTGAATGAATGTTCCAAGTTCTCATTTTTTTTAAATTGACCACTCTGTTACATGAAAAGGTATTTGAAGTTCTAATATGGTTCCAGATTTTCTAACATTAAGAAATGTTTAAAGTTCTAAAATGAGGAAATATTTCAGGTTTTTTAACATTAATAAATGTTTTGAGCTCTAAAATGAAGTAATATTTCAGGTTTTCTAATGTTAAATGTTTCAAGCTCTAAAATGAAGAAATATTTTAGGTTTTCTAACATTAAAAAGATTTCAAGCTTTAAAATGAAGAAATACTCTAGGTTTTCTAACATTACAAAATGTTTCAAATTCTAAAATGAAGAAATATTCCAGTTTTTCTAACATTAAATGTTTTAAGCTCTAAAATGAAGAAATATTTCAGGTTTTCTAACATTAAGAAATGTTTCAAATTCTAATATGAAGAAATATTCCAGGTTTTCTAACACTAAGAAATGTTTTGAATTCAAAAATGAAGAAATATTTCATGTTTTCTAACATTAAGAAATGTTTATAATTCCAAATAATGTTCCTTTTATTCTATGTATATTCTTAACTGTAATTAAGAAATGTCATTGTCTGCAGGCAGAAACATAATGCTGAGCTGTGTCTATAAATGGTCATTTTTGTGTTCTGCAAAACTATAACTTTAAAATATCAGATTATTTCTTTCTGTGTAACACAATAAAATATACTTACCTTCAGGCTAGACATGTAAAGATCACTTATTTAATGGTTCAGTACTTACTAAATTTTTGGAGCCTTCTTGTTACATACCTCCTTGAAATATTTTTTTCAGAATTACTGGATTTTTGGATCATTGGCCAAAGCTGCAGAAATGGTTTTTGAAATTTGGCACTCTGAAAACTGTGGATGCTAGTCTTGAGAAGGAGTCAGTTTTTCTAGAGACGGAGAAAATTCTAGAAGACACACTAGATAGGGTAGATATTATTTTCTGTTTTTATTGTTACAGTATTTGAGTAGTTGATGTTTGAATGATGTTTTTTATTGATTTGATATGAATTAATGATTGGTGAATAAGCTGATTTATTGAGTACTTTCTTCATCTCATACCCTGTGTGGCCATTGTCAGTTGAAGGCTTTATTTTGACCATCTTGTGCCAGTATTTGTGTGTCTTTGAAGGTAATTCCTGTCAATTTCTGA
This sequence comes from Oreohelix idahoensis, assembly GCA_024509875.1. Taxonomy (NCBI): domain Eukaryota; kingdom Metazoa; phylum Mollusca; class Gastropoda; order Stylommatophora; family Oreohelicidae; genus Oreohelix; species Oreohelix idahoensis. The sequence continues at coordinate 98,372 of JAMPIV010019448.1, read as the reverse complement.
ATATTGTCTGCCAAGTAATTCTTTGGTCTACTACTTTTTTTCTTGTTCCTGGCACTTTTCCACTGAGTACAGCATTGGACATTGTGATCTTAAGGCACTACCACACCACTGAAATATGTGTGCTTGGCCCTAGGCACAGCTTGTTTTATAATGTTCAGCACGCTGTCATTTGTGGCATAATTCATGTGTGATATGTCAAGGATCTTTATGAAAGATCTTGTTTTTGTTGCCTGTATTTTTCAATATTTAATGCCCTAGCTTCACACGCAGACTATTTGTTGAATACACGCAGACTATTTGTTGAATACACGCAGACTATTTGTTGAATACACGCAGTCTATTTGTTGAATACTACCTTAGTTGTTTCTTCCATGCAGATTCTGGGGCTAATGTTTGGGGAACAACAAATAATGCTACTGTGTGCTACCAAGTGTGTCATGAAAGCAAATTAAGTAGAGTTGTTCAATGTACTAGCAATATGCTCTACACCTCACGGTAGAAGGGGAACGACTAAGTAAGCTAACAACCTTTTTATTGCTCCTGAGACAACCACTGCAAGAATGCAAACTTCCTGAAAGGGACAAACTATTAGCAGTTCAATATTCTCTAAGGATTTACAAAATACAGGAATCTTGGTTTTTAGCAAGTTTACAGTTGAAAATTGAAAAAGTGCTACTAATTTTGATTTGTCTGTCTGTCCTCTCCAGGAAGCACCTTTAGAATTATTGGGTTAACCTTGATAAACTGTTCTATGTAAGACTTTGGCAAAAATGTATCGACCATTTTCAAATCTGATGTAAATCAGATAAGAATTAAAGATACTTTACTTGATACTTTGGCGTCAGTTTTAAGGTCGTATTTTTCAAAGTTCAACCACTGGCTGGCTACTTTTTGTTCTTGTTTTGATGACTGGTTTATTACAGTTATTTTAAGATGTCAGTGGATTTTATGCAACATGAAGATCACATCATGTGATTACCACTGTTTGAGCTCTCACTAGAATGTCTGCTATGTGCTGACAACTGATCATGTTATTTTCATTCACAATTCATCATCATCATCATCAGTAATTTTCATCACCCTATGGAGCACGTACCAAATGTTTCTGTGCCATCCGCTCAAGTGCCTCCATGTTTTTTTTTTACCATGGGGATTTCATAATTGGGATTGTGTTGTAATGCTATTGGCTTATTTTTCTCATTGTGTATCATATCCAAAGCCAACATCTGCTACAATTCATAATATTAAGATTTTATAACAAAGCAGGTGTGCCTTGTTGAAGTTTTTGTGGTAAAAAGGTTTTACAGCAAGGTTTAAATCAGCCAAAAAGAAAGTAAATATAAACATCATTCAGTGTTATGCACCAACAAACGATAAAGAAGAATCTGTGAAAGAAGACTTTTACACCAGACTACAAAATGTCTTGGACAATAAAAAAAGAAAGGACATCACAATTTTGATGGGGGACCTAAATGCGAAAATAGGAACAGACAACACTGGCTTTGAAGAAAGCATGGATTAGGTATGATGAACGAGAATGGGGAACTATTAGCTAACTTCTGTGCTTCAAATCAACTAGCTATAGGAGGAAGCATATTTCCACATAAAAGAATACATAAAGCAACATGGATATCACCAGACCACAGAACTGAGAATCAGATTGATCACATATGCATAAGCAAGAAGTTTAGGTCATCATTGCATGATGTTAACGTATGTAGAGGAGCAGATGTTGTATCAGACCACCATCTTCTGTTGGCTAAAACAAAATTAAAACTCAAGAAATTTACAACAGCATATAGCTATAGACAACAGTATAATGTGGGATATCTAAGAAATCAGGAAATAAGAGAAAAAATTTCAATCACAGTATCCAACAAATACCAAGTACTCCAACAGCTGGAAGATGAAACAGATACGGAAGACCACTGGCAACAAGTAAAAAATATATGGAAGGAGACATGTGAAGAAGTACTGAGAAAAAGAGAACACCAGCACAAAGCATGGATAACAACAGAAACCATTAGTAAGATAGAAGACAGGAAAAACAAGAAAGCAGATTTAAACAGAGGCAAAACCAGAAGCTCCGAAGCCAAGGCTCATGAAATGTACATAGAAGCAAACAAAGAAGTAAGAAGAAACATCAAAAGAGACAAGATGAAATATATTGATGATTTGGCAAGGGAAGCAGAGGAAGCTTAAGCCAAAGGAAATATGAGGGATATGTACAACAACATAAAGAAGCTAACAGGGAAATATAAGCAAGCAAATGGCCTCATAAAAGATAAGAATGGAAAATTGCTTAGTAATATACAAGAACAAATGAAGAGATGTACTGAACATTTTGAGGAACTTCTCAATAGACATCTCCAACTAATCCTCCAGACATCCAGCCAGCAGAAGAGGAGCTACAAATCAGCTGTGAACGACCAAGTAGGGAAGAAATAAAGAAAGCCATAAAGCTTCTGAAAGATGGAAAAGCATCTGGTCCAGATTGCATTCCAGCAGAGGCCATCAAAACAGATATTGATACCTCTACAGAGATATTATACAAACTACTTGGCAAAGTCTGGGAGAGAGAGGAAATACCAGCAGAATGGAAGGAATTTTATCTGGTCAAGTTGCATATGAAGGGAAATTTACAAGAGTGCACAAATTATAGAGGAATAATGTTACTATCAGTACCAGGAAAAGTATTAAACAGAATCATCCTTGAGAGATTAAAAGAGTCCATAGACAAACAACTGAGAGATGAACAAGCAGGTTTTCGACAAAATAGATCCTGTACAGACCAGATAGCCACAATGAGAATAATAGTTGAACAAAGTCTGGAATGGAATTCACCGCTTTACATCGGATTCGTGGACTATGAAAAGGCATTTGACAGTATAGACAGAGAATCGCTTTGGAAATTGATGAGGCATTATGGAGTTCCCATGAAGATCATTAACTTAATAAAGAAGACCTATGAAGACATGACATGCAGAGTTCTTCATGAAGGACAACTTACAGAACCGTTTAGGATTAGAACGGGAGTGAGACAGGGTTGCCTCTTGTCTCCATTTCTTTTCTTACTAGCAATATATTGGGTTATGAAAACATCGACATCACACAACAGAAATGGAATCCAGTGGAATCTGACTAAACAGCTTGATGATCTGGATTTTGCAGATGACTTGGCTCTTCTGTCCCATAACCATAATCAGAGGCAAGAGAAAATGAAAATTCTTGATGAGAGGTCACAACAAGTGGGCCTGAAAATAAACAGGGAAAAGACAAAGATTATGAGAATAAATGCAAGAAATGATAACAAAGTTGAACTTGAAACACCACTAAAAGATGTAGAATCGAACACATATCTTGGAAGCAATATAGACAAAGTTGGAGGGACAGACAGTGATATCAAAATAAGAATGCAAAAAGCAAGAGGAGCTTTCATTGCATTGGGAAACATATGGAGAACAAGAGAAATCAAGTCCAACACGAAAATAAGAATCTTCAACTCAAATGTGAAGTCAGTCCTATTGTATGGCTCTGAGACATGGAGAACAACAAAAACAACAACCAAAAAGCTACAGACTTTTATAAACGGGTGCTTGCATAGAATTGAAGGACTGAAATGGTATGACAAAGTCAAAAATGTGGAATTGATGACAAGAACCAGACAAGTGCCAGTGGAACAAGAGATGAGAAGAAGACACTGGCGATGGATAGGACACACATTGAGGAAACCTGTTGAAAGCATTACAAGGCAATCCTTGTTCTGGAATCCACAGGGAAAGAGAGACAGAGGTAGACCAAAAAACACACAGAGAAGAGAACTGGAAACAGAGGTGAAAATGATGAGGACAACTTGGAAAGAACTTGAGCGGATGGCACAGTACAGGAAGACTTGGCATGTGTTTGTTGAAGGCCAATGCTCCTTGGGGAGCTAAAGGGTATTGAGGTGTGCCTGCATTATGTTACACAAGCTTGTATATTTCTTCTTATTAGCTTTCTTTATGCCTGTGCAGCTTCCCTAGGTGGTCTCTGAGAGGAAAAAATAGGACTAGTCACACCGTCAAGTATGTTGTAAGAGACAACTGATATGAGGTAGTGTATTAGGCTGGCAAACTCATTATGTCAAACAAACTGCTACTAGTCACACCATCAAGTATGTTGTAAGAGACAACTGATATGAGGTTGTGTATTAGGCTGGCAAACTCATTATGTCAAACAAACTGCTACTAGTCACACCGTCAAGCATGTTTGTTGTAAGAGACAACTGATATGAGGTAGTGTATTAGGCTGGCAAACTCATTATGTCAAACAAACTGCTACTAGTCACACCGTCAAGTATGTTGTAAGAGACAACTGATATGAGGTTGTGTATTAGGCTGGCAAACTCATTATGTCAAACAAACTGCTACTAGTCACACCGTCAAGTATGTTGTAAGAGGCAACTGATATGAGGTTGTGTATTAGGCTGGCAAACTCATTATGTCAAACAAACTGCTACTAGTCACACCGTCAAGTATGTTGTAAGAGACAACTGATATGAGGTAGTGTATTAGGCTGGCAAACTCATTATGTCAAACAAACTGCTACTAGTCACACCGTCAAGTATGTTGTAAGAGACAACTGATATGAGGTAGTGTATTAGGCTGGCAAACTCATTATGTCAAACAAACTGCTACTAGTCACACCGTCAAGTATGTTGTAAGAGACAACTGATATGAGGTAGTGTATTAGGCTAGCAAACTCATTTTGTCAAACAAACTGCTACTAGTCACACCATCAAGTATGATGTAAGAGACAACTGATATGAGGTTGTGTATTAGGCTGGCAAATTCATTATGTCAAACAAACTGCTACTAGTCACACCGTCAAGTATGTTGTAAGAGACAACTGATATGAGGTAGTGTATTAGGCTGGCAAACTCATTATGTCAAACAAACTGCTACTAGTCACACCGTCAAGTATGTTGTAAGAGACAACTGATATGAGGTAGTTGTTACGCACGGATCATTATTATTTTTCGTTTGTATAAACATTTTTCATATGTATGATCATTTTTTATGACTGAAGTGTGTATTATGTTTTCTATGGTCAAAGGGACATTACCCGAAATATTGATATTGCTATTTTTTAGGAGTTTACCTCCTCTTGTATAGAGACACGTTCGGTCTATAATTTCTTGAACGAAGCGTGACCACATCTCCTTATTTGGTAGTACCAGTCAACTATGGTAGATGACTGAAACCTTTCTTAACGCTTCTTTTCATGTCCATAAAAGGCGCGACTGTGTAAGACTTTTATCTCGAATGTTCTTAGAATCGTCTTATTGTGAACGGCGACTCAGAGATTGTCGTTCTGCGCATGTCAAAAGCTGGGAGTTCGTTCTGTGTGTTCCGCCCAGCTGGGGAGTTTAGAAATGGTTTAAGAAGCGAGTAGACGCATCCTGCGTCTTGTGATTCTCTGAGGGAAATACATTGTCTTTGTGAGTTAGTTAGCTAACTAGACTATTTCCCAGTATTATTCAAGCCTGCCTGGAGGCATATGTTCATGGTTGATTTTCCGAAATAAGGTAATTCCTCTTGTATCGAACTTTATGCTATCATCTAGAGGTTCGTCATTTTGTCGCCTATTTGCTCGCCTGTGTGATTCAAAATGGAGAGGTACTTTGACTAGGATTAAGTCACCGGTATCTTTATACCTGAACTAGTTAAATATATATGGGTCGCTCTAGACCAACAAGACTATTGTCTGTGTTCCAGGATTCGTTATATCAGAGATCACGTCCAAGTCAGATGGTTAGACTTAGAAACATTATAAAGGTCGAGCTGACCTGTAACCCATGTATGCTATTCACGTGCAGACAGTAAACGGACTGATTGTATACATCTGATCTGCTAGCATCAGGAAGGGAATATTATTATTGTCTATGAACATTGATAATCTGCAGTTGACACTGTTGCAGAATATATATATATTATTTACACAGCTCCACGAACTAGAACTCTATGATTTATGAATTTATGGAAACTATTGAACTGTGATGTCTTATGACGCATATACACAATAGCTGTCATTGTTGGCTACAGAAATTGATTTCAACGTGCCATATCGTTTATGCTGAACTTGTTGAGCTATGATGATGTTATAAATATCATGACTGTTTTGTGGCGTGCAATAAATGGAAGAAAATTATACAACGAAGTTAACATTTCTATGACTCTACACGTCATGTTGCCTGTGTGATAACCCTGTGAACTGTTCCACTACCACATACAAAGCAACATCCAAAAATCAGAGAAGACACCTACATCTTGCACTTTAATACCAGGTGTCGATAGGGGTGGCAAGTTACCATTTCAGCTCAAATCCACCCTTATCATTTTTGGTGGCCAGAGCTGGTTCTATCATCTGATATTTTGGCCCACCATTATCATTTTTGGTGGCCATAGGTTGGTTCACTCTGATTCCAGCTATCAAGGGGGTCAACAAACCCAGACATCATCATCATACTAGATACAACTACAGCATCAACTACCACCTTACAAGAAATTTTGTTGAAAGTATCCGGATTTTCTGACAGTTGCTGATTTTGAAACTACCCGGCGCTGCTCGGCAATATTGAAGTTTATGTAAAATTAGAAGGACAAGTACCGAGCGAATGGATTTCCTGATCTGTTTAAAAGAAGGACAAGTGCCGTAACAACTGTTCCGGTCTCAGAGGTACTGTTGCAGATTCAGAAGGTCAAGTGCCTTAACAACTGTTGCAGTATTAGAAGCTCATTTCCTTCGTCATGGCTGTTTATGGGAGCAGAAGTTAATCAACGTTGGATCATTATCCTCAGAATGCTGATTACATCCTGTTCTGCACCGTGCTGACGCTGGATTTATAGAAGTTAAGTGGCCTGTTTTGTTTGTGAACTGTGCCCTTATGTTCTAACTGAGCCTTCTGTCTATCACATTTTTCACACTTTTGCTATTTGTTATATGTTATATGTTATTTGTATTTGGATATTTATATGTTTATATTTCAGCGGGTTTTCTCGGTTGGGCGGTGTCTTTCAGTAGAAGATACCACGTCACAGAGGTTCTACTGTTAGCGTTTTCGTTAGGGACTGTGCGAATTTCCTACAGTGAAATTTGCTAGCGACAATCGTTGCTATATCTGTTTAGTTGTGACGAGTTGTGCTTTATTTTCGTTTTTTGTATATTTTTTTTCCCTCTCTTTCTTTCTGTTTTTTAGTTTCGATTTCGATTGTTTGCATTTGTAGGTCTCCCCTTTTCTATTATTTAGTTCTTTACGTATATTTTTGTGTATACACTGTAGCGTCATTTGTTTGTCATATCTTCGCATTTTTGTCATCACATTCTTTTTAGTTTCGCTGTTTATTTATTTGACTTATGCGAATGTTTTCGTATTGTTTGATCTTTGTTGTTGTTTACATTGACTCTGATCTTTGTTGTTGTTTACATTGACTTTGATCTTTGTTATTGTTTACATTGTTGGTGACCTTTGTTATTGTTTACATTGTCTTGTTATTGTTTACATAGTTCTTGCATAGTTAGCTTTCACTATTGTTAATATATGCTCATGCACTATTGGTCTATAGTGCACTTATCATAACTAACTGGTGTTTTTTTTTGCTTATGCACTATTGTAGTGCAGTTATGATAAATAACTGATGGTTATGCACTGATTTGAGTAGTGCACTGTTAATTAAGAGGTAACTTGTGATATTATTATACATTTGATAATACAAGTTGGTGTCAAGTGCTGTTTCCCACAGAGATTGGGTTAAACATAGTGATTATACAAGCACTTTATTAAGTCTTGTTGCTATTAAGATTGAAATAAGATAATTAATTATTTCAGGTTCTGTACTCATATTTTAGACATCATGTCTACATTTGAGTACTTTATTGAGCAGGGTAAAGCCCTTGGGAAGACTGGTGATAAATTAGAAGAATTTGCGACTGTTCAATATGCCAAGGCATTGAAGTCTGAGGAAAAGAAAATGAAAGAGCTAACTGAACAAAAGAGAATAGATGCTGAAATAGAACAAAAAAAACTGCAGATGCAGGTAGAGGAAAAAAGATTCCAAATGGAAATGGAAAAACAAAAAAGAGAAGCAGAATCTCAGGAGAAGAGACTTCAGGCTGAAGAAAAAAAATTACAGGCTCAGGCTGAAGAAAAAAAGTTACAGGCTCAGGCTGAAGAAAAAAAGTTACAGGCTCAGGCTGAAGAAAAAAAGTTACAGGCTCAGGCTGAAGAAAAAAAGTTACAGGCTCAGGCTGAAGAAAGAAGGTTACAGGCTGAGGCTGAAGAGAGAAGGTTACAAAGAGAGGCTGATGAGAGAAAAGCAAAAATGGAACATGATGAAAAACTCTTAGCTTTAGAGTTAGAGAAGTTAAAGTTATTGAACACTGGTAATGCTAATGATGCAAATAAGGTGTCAGATAAGACTAATGCTAAGGATTTCAAGCTTAATCTACCAGCATTTAATCCCTCAATCGATGATATAACATTTTATCTAGATAGATTTGAAAGTGCATGTAATGTGCATAATATAGATAAAACATTATATGTTTATCATCTGTCCAAGATACTTAGAGGTGATGCTTTGACTTTGTTGAGTATGGTAGATGTGCCTGACAAAAACAACTATGAGGTTGTCAGGGCGGCATTGTTAAAGAAGTACCAACTTAACGAGGACAGATATCGTCTTAAATTTAAAACCATGTTACCAGAAACTGGAGTTGAATTCTCTGAATTCATCTCAGGCATCCGTCTTACTTTTTCACGATGGGTTGAGTTGTCTAAGACAGAAAATACATTTGAAGCTCTTACGGATTTACTACTTAGAGATAAGGTTATGTCTTCTGTTAATGAAGCTTTTCTTTCTTTTCTTCATGAGCGTAAGCCTAAAAACATAAAAGAAATGGAAGAATACTGTAGCCAGTATGTTACTGCGCATCCGCACATAACCATTAGCAACTCTAAGGTGAAAGAAGGTCTGCCAGTTGCTTCGGCAGCACCTTATGGCCCAAATTTTATGCGTAAATTTCAGGGTAGCCAGAAAAATTTCAATAAAAAGAGTAATCGTAATTATGCCCAGAACCATAGTGATCAATTCCAGGGTGATTCTTCTTCCCAGAACTGGAGACAACCTAATACTACACGTTATTCTACTCCGGTTAACTTTAGAAATTTTCACAAAGGAAATCGGTATAGAGGAAAATATTTTATGCAGAGACCTCAATACCAAGATAATAGAGGTTCTCAACAGCATAGAGATAGTAATGACAGTTATGGAAACTGGAACTCAAACCAGGATAAAAATTACAGTAGGGACTTTAATGATAATTGCAGAGGCAATAATGGTCGCGGTAGATCGCAACATAAGAGAAAAAGATATCAACAGACAAACTCTGTTCAACAAGAATCTCAGGGAGCAGATAAACAGGTTAATAATGATAAGGACCATAATGCTATCGGATGCTCATCTTTTGATTTTGGTAGGGCAAATAAATGTATCCAATGCAGTACTTTATTTGATCCGAAGACCGTTAGTACTTTAAGCTGTGGTCATCCTTTGCCCGCTCTTCCTGCTAATGTTGCTCATGATGGGAGAGGTTCTCTTATATTACATAAGGGGCTTGTAAATAGTAATCCAGTCTCAGTGTTGTTTGATTCTGGATGTACTACTGTCGGCGTTAGGCAATCTCTTGTAGATCCATCCTGTGCTACAGGAAAGGTCATCAAATGTGTCACATTTGGTGGCACGTTGGAAAAATATCCTACTGCCATAATACATATAGCTACTCCTTTCTTCACGGGAGAGGTCCACGCGTGTCTACTTCCAAACCCTATTGCGGACCTTATTATTGGTCGTATTCACGGAGTTAGGGAATGTACCCCACAGCAGATTGCTGTTTGGGAAGAGCAAAACATTGAAACTACCAATGCGGTGGTCACAAGAGCACATGCTCTGGATCCACCTCAAACTTCATTAACTAATAATGATGAAGTAAATGACCAAGATAGTCACTTGACTATTACACGTGACTCATTTATCAAATTGCAAGAAGAAGATCCTTCTTTACAAAAATTCTTCATTCTAGCAAAAAAAGGTGATCCTAATCAGAACACTAATAGAAAATCTTGGATTTCTATGAAGAACGGCGTACTTGTACGTATAGTACAAGACTCGACTACGTCCACTCATTCACAAATTCTTGTGCCTAAGAGCATGAGATTGCAAATATTGCAACATGCTCATGACTCGCAATGTGCTGGACATATGGGTTTTTCCCGTACAAAGTCGAGAGTTCTTGCGGCTTTCTTTTGGCCATTTGTGAGCAAGGACATACGAATGTACTGTCGCTCTTGCAAAGTATGTCAGGAGGTCAAATCTAAAGGACCACGACATGCTGCGCCTATCCAGGCTGCTGACATTCCTATTCGCCCTTTTCAAAAAATGGCAATAGATATTATCGGTCCTTTTAGAATTAAGTCGGCTAGGGGACATCAATTTATCCTTACATGTGTCGATATGTGCACACGTTGGCCAGAGGCAATACCTCTCAAGAGCATCTCAACTGCTGATATCGCAGACGCTCTTTGGCTGATATTTTCTCGCTTGGGTTTTCCCGGAGAAATATTGTCAGACCATGGCACTCAACTTATATCAGACACTATGTCACAGGTAATGTCTATGCTACACATTAAAAGGTCTCTCAGCAGTATCTATCACCCAATGTCTAATGGGTTGGTCGAACGTTTAAATAGGACTCTGAAAACTTTACTTGGTAAAATAACTGAGGATCATCCTCAGGATTGGGACAGGGTCTTACCCGCGGCTCTCTTTGCGTATAGAGAGGTCCCCAATGAACATACGGGGTTTTCCCCTTTTGAACTTGTCTTTGGCGCGCAACCGCGCGGCCCTATGTCTTTACTTCACGATCTAATCACTGCCGATAATATTAGCGATGAGACTCAATCTTCTTATGAGTACGTCATTGCTCTTAGGCAAAAGATCATCGAGGCATGCAAACTAGCAACTTCGTCTTCCGAATTTGCTAAAGAAAAGGCAAGGCAGTTTGCAAATAAGAATAGATGTCTACGACAACTTTGTCCAGGTGACAAAGCTCTCGTTCTACTTCCTTCAAGGGAGAACAGACTTCTAATTGCATGGAAAGGTCCATATGCAATAGTCTCCAAAATTTCTGATGTCGACTATGTTGTCGATATTGATGGAAAGCATAAAACTTTCCACATAAATATGCTCACGGAATTTTATGAAAGACCTGACTATTTGCAGCCTATTTTCCAGGCTACGGACAATTCTCAAGCAACTCATGGTCAGTACTCATCTCTGTCAGTTATACAGGATGAGGAAACTACTTTTTCTGATGTCAATCTTCCTCTTTCTATGGTCCCACTTTATTCTACGGAATCTTGGAAAAACGTGAGCGTTTCTCCAAATCTTTCCGCTGAGGAACATCGACAAGTTTCTTCGATGTTGCAAACATTTCAGGATGTTCTTACAGACATCCCGGGACACACACATGTCATTGAACATGACATTGTGCTAACTGATCACAATCCTATCAGAGTCAGACCTTATCCAATACCTATCCATTTCCAGTCTCAAGTCGAAAAAGAATTGGATGAAATGATACGTTTGGAAATCATTGAACCATCCACTTCAGCATACTCTTCGTCTATGGTTATTGTTCGAAAGAAGGATAATAACATTCGCATTTGCGTAGATTATCGCAAATTGAACCAAGTTACGAAGTTCGATGCGGAACCTATGCCTTCATTAGAAGAGCTACTCAATAAACTTTCTAATTCTAGATTCTTTACCAAACTAGATTTGTCTAAAGGTTATTGGCAAGTTCCTCTAACTGAACGTGCCAAACCTTTTACAGCTTTTTCTACACCTAGGGGTTTATTCCAATGGAATTTCATGCCTTTTGGTCTTATGAACGCCCCTGCTACATTCGTACGCATGATGCGGCGAATTCTCGCATATCGTACAGATGTCATAGCATACCTAGATGATATCTGTCTATTCAGTGATTCATGGGAAGATCACTATTTGGGTTTATATGAATTACTGTCTACTCTTCGCGAGTATAACTTGACTGCAAAACCCTCTAAAGCCTTTATAGGATTTAGCGAGATTTCTTTCCTAGGTCATCGGGTTGGTCATGGTCTTTTAAAGACAGAGGACCACAATGTTTCAAAAATACTTAACATTTCGGTCCCTAAGACGAAGAAACAAGTAAGGAGTCTATTAGGTTTGATTCAATTCTACGGACGATTCATTCCGAATCTGTCCTCCATTATGGCACCGCTTTCTACTTTATTGAAGAAAGGGTCGCCTAATCTGATCCGCTGGTCTAAAGAATGTCAATCCTCATTGGACCAGGTTAAAGCCCTATTTTCATCTCCACCTATTCTTAGGTTACCTACTATTGAGAAGACTTTTGTTCTTCGAAGTGACGCCTCGTCAACTGGGATTGGGGCAGCACTAATGCAGGAGTATTCTGATACTCTACATCCGGTGATGTATATCTCCAGGAAACTAAATGCGGCAGAAAAGAATTACTCGGTTTTAGACCGTGAGTTATTGGCTATGGTGTGGTCTATTCTGAAGTTACAAAGATTTCTTCTAGGCGCACATTTCATTGTGGAAACCGACCAGAAAGTGCTCACTGCTATTCAGAGTAAAAACTTGAAGAGCTCGAGGTCCACTCGTTATGCCATAGCTCTTCAACCATTTCATTTCTCGGTTCGAGCTATCCGTGGTTCGGATAATGTAATGGCAGACATTCTGTCCAGATGTCCACACGATTCCACATGATTCTTCTGTCATATATATATTTCCTGATATACAGTCCAACGTTATAATGACATGTTAGTAGATTTTTTCTCACTTTTTTTTGAGGCAAATTTATAACATTGTACCATGTAATTATCTAAGAAGGCTTAGTTAGTGATATACGGGCCAAAAGATCACTCGGCCACATTTAAATAAATTATTTTCAGGATTGTATTAAGAGATTTACCAGTTGTCTTTAAGATTTGTGTTATTGATATTTTCGCAGCACATCATTGAAGTCTGCGAGTTTATGTCCATTGTGGAACTTTGAGGATATCAAGTCCTGTCCTAGATTGGGAGCGGATGATGTCCACATCTTCTTCTATTGAATGTTTTATGTCAACGAAGATCAACACATGTATTACTTATTAATTACTGTTGCTTTATATAATGTAATAAAATAGTGCAGTATATTAATATATTACACCGCTATTTGCAACACATTGTATGATATCATAATAATATATTTAATTTCATATATTGGTATGAGAATAATTTGATTTTCATTATGATGTTGCCATCATTGTGGCGTGTGTTGGTGGCACCTTCCTGGAATATATAAGCGTATACTTAGATAAATTTTTTTTTCTCTAAGGATCTGAGATATGATCTCAGTGTCGCTCCATGCGTTGAGCTAATTTGTTAGATACATATCCGTGCATCATACGTGCGTTAGGAGCCTAGATTTTTTTCCGGCTCCAGGATTTAAAAAAAAAAAAAATGTTTCATTTTTTTTTCCCGGGAGGGTGCGGTAATGTTACGCACGGATCATTATTATTTTTCGTTTGTATAAACATTTTTCATATGTATGATCATTTTTTATGACTGAAGTGTGTATTATGTTTTCTATGGTCAAAGGGACATTACCCGAAATATTGATATTGCTATTTTTTAGGAGTTTACCTCCTCTTGTATAGAGACACGTTCGGTCTATAATTTCTTGAACGAAGCGTGACCACATCTCCTTATTTGGTAGTACCAGTCAACTATGGTAGATGACTGAAACCTTTCTTAACGCTTCTTTTCATGTCCATAAAAGGCGCGACTGTGTAAGACTTTTATCTCGAATGTTCTTAGAATCGTCTTATTGTGAACGGCGACTCAGAGATTGTCGTTCTGCGCATGTCAAAAGCTGGGAGTTCGTTCTGTGTGTTCCGCCCAGCTGGGGAGTTTAGAAATGGTTTAAGAAGCGAGTAGATGCGTCCTGCGTCTTGTGATTCTCTGAGGGAAATACATTGTCTTTGTGAGTTAGTTAGCTAACTAGACTATTTCCCAGTATTATTCAAGCCTGCCTGGAGGCATATGTTCATGGTTGATTTTCCGAAATAAGGTAATTCCTCTTGTATCGAACTTTATGCTATCATCTAGAGGTTCGTCATTTTGTCGCCTATTTGCTCGCCTGTGTGATTCAAAATGGAGAGGTACTTTGACTAGGATTAAGTCACCGGTATCTTTATACCTGAACTAGTTAAATATATATGGGTCGCTCTAGACCAACAAGACTATTGTCTGTGTTCCAGGATTCGTTATATCAGAGATCACGTCCAAGTCAGATGGTTAGACTTAGAAACATTATAAAGGTCGAGCTGACCTGTAACCCATGTATGCTATTCACGTGCAGACAGTAAACGGACTGATTGTATACATCTGATCTGCTAGCATCAGGAAGGGAATATTATTATTGTCTATGAACATTGATAATCTGCAGTTGACACTGTTGCAGAATATATATATATTATTTACACAGCTCCACGAACTAGAACTCTATGATTTATGAATTTATGGAAACTATTGAACTGTGATGTCTTATGACGCATATACACAATAGCTGTCATTGTTGGCTACAGAAATTGATTTCAACGTGCCATATCGTTTATGCTGAACTTGTTGAGCTATGATGATGTTATAAATATCATGACTGTTTTGTGGCGTGCAATAAATGGAAGAAAATTATACAACGAAGTTAACATTTCTATGACTCTACACGTCATGTTGCCTGTGTGATAACCCTGTGAACTGTTCCACTACCACATACAAAGCAACATCCAAAAATCAGAGAAGACACCTACATCTTGCACTTTAATACCAGGTGTCGATAGGGGTGGCAAGTTACCATTTCAGCTCAAATCCACCCTTATCAGTAGTGTATTAGGCTGGCAAACTCATTATGTCAAACAAACTGCTACTAGTCACACCGTCAAGTATGTTGTAAGAGACAACTGATATGAGGTTGTGTATGAGGCTGGCAAACTCATTATGTCAAACAAACTGCTACTAGTCACACCGTCAAGTATGTTGTAAGAGACAACTGATATGAGGTAGTGTATTAGGCTGGCAAACTCATTATGTCAAACAAACTGCTACTAGTCACACCGTCAAGTATGTTGTAAGAGACAACTGATATGAGGTAGTGTATTAGGCTGGCAAACTCATTATGTCAAACAAACTGCTACTAGTCACACCGTCAAGTATGTTGTAAGAGACAACTGATATGAGGTAGTGTATTAGGCTGGCAAACTCATTATGTCAAACAAACTGCTACTAGTCACACCGTCAAGTATGTTGTAAGAGACAACTGATATGAGGTTGTGTATTAGGCTGGCAAACTCATTATGTCAAACAAACTGCTATTAGTCACACCGTCAAGTATGGTGTAAGAGACAACTGATATGAGGTAGTGTATTAGGCTGGCAAACTCATTATGTCAAACAAACTGCTACTAGTCACACCGTCAAGTATGTTGTAAGAGACAACTGATATGAGGTTGTGTATTAGGCTGGCAAACTCATTATGTCAAACAAACTGCTACTAGTCACACCGTCAAGTATGTTGTAAGAGACAACTGATATGAGGTTGTGTATTAGGCTGGCAAACTCATTATGTCAAACAAACTGCTACTAGTCACACCATCAAGTATGTTGTAAGAGACAACTGATATGAGGTAGTGTATTAGGCTGGCAAACTCATTATGTCAAACAAACTGCTACTAGTCACACCGTCAAGTATGTTGTAAGAGACAACTGATATGAGGTAGTGTATTAGGCTGGCAAACTCATTATGTCAAACAAACTGCTACTAGTCACACTGTCAAGTATGTTGTAAGAGACAACTGATATGAGGTTGTGTATGAGGCTGGCAAACTCATTATGTCAAACAAACTGCTACTAGTCACACCGTCAAGTATGTTGTAAGAGACAACTGATATGAGGTTGTGTATTAGGCTGGCAAACTCATTATGTCAAACAAACTGCTACTAGTCACACCGTCAAGTATGTTGTAAGAGACAACTGATATGAGGTAGTGTATTAGGCTGGCAAACTCATTATGTCAAACAAACTGCTACTAGTCACACCGTCAAGTATGTTGTAAGAGACAACTGATATGAGGTTGTGTATGAGGCTGGCAAACTCATTATGTCAAACAAACTGCTACTAGTCACACCGTCAAGTATGTTGTAAGAGACAACTGATATGAGGTTGTGTATGAGGCTGGCAAACTCATTATGTCAAACAAACTGCTACTAGTCACACCGTCAAGTATGTTGTAAGAGACAACTGATATGAGGTAGTGTATTAGGCTGGCAAACTCATTATGTCAAACAAACTGCTACTAGTCACACCGTCAAGTATGTTGTAAGAGGCAACTGATATGAGGTTGTGTATTAGGCTGGCAAACTCATTATGTCAAACAAACTGCTACTAGTCACACCGTCAAGTATGTTGAAAGAGAAACTTTGAAATGAGGTAGTGTATTAGGCTGGCAAACTCATTATGTCAAACAAACTGCTACTAGTCACACCGTCAAGTATGTTGTAAGAGACAACTGATATGAGGTAGTGTATTAGGCTGGCAAACTCATTATGTCAAACAAACTGCTACTAGTCACACCGTCAAGTATGTTGTAAGAGACAACTGATATGAGGTAGTGTATTAGGCTGGCAAACTCATTATGTCAAACAAACTGCTACTAGTCACACCATCAAGTATGATGTAAGAGACAACTGATATGAGGTTGTGTATTAGGCTGGCAAATTCATTATGTCAAACAAACTGCTACTAGTCACACCGTCAAGTATGTTGTAAGAGACAACTGATATGAGGTAGTGTATTAGGCTGGCAAACTCATTATGTCAAACAAACTGCTACTAGTCACACCGTCAAGTATGTTGTAAGAGACAACTGATATGAGGTAGTGTATTAGGCTGGCAAACTCATTATGTCAAACAAACTGCTACTAGTCACACCATCAAGTATGTTGTAAGAGACAACTGATATGAGGTTGTGTATGAGGCTGGCAAACTCATTATGTCAAACAAACTGCTACTAGTCACACCGTCAAGTATGTTGTAAGAGACAACTGATATGAGGTAGTGTATTAGGCTGGCAAACTCATTATGTCAAACAAACTGCTACTAGTCACACCGTCAAGTATGTTGTAAGAGACAACTGATATGAGGTTGTGTATGAGGCTGGCAAACTCATTATGTCAAACAAACTGCTACTAGTCACACCGTAAAGTATGTTGTAAGAGACAACTGATATGAGGTTGTGTATTAGGCTGGCAAACTCATTATGTCAAACAAACTGCTACTAGTCACACAATCAAGTATGTTGTAAGAGACAACTGATATGAGGTAGTGTATTAGGCTGGCAAACTCATTATGTCAAACAAACTGCTACTAGTCACACCGTCAAGTATGTTGTAAGAGACAACTGATATGAGGTAGTGTATTAGGCTGGCAAACTCATTATGTCAAACAAACTGCTACTAGTCACACTGTCAAGTATGTTGTAAGAGACAACTGATATGAGGTTGTGTATGAGGCTGGCAAACTCATTATGTCAAACAAACTGCTACTAGTCACACCATCAAGTATGTTGTAAGAGACAACTGATATGAGGTAGTGTATTAGGCTGGCAAACTCATTATGTCAAACAAACTGCTACTAGTCACACCGTCAAGTATGTTGTAAGAGACAACTGATATGAGGTTGTGTATTAGGCTGGCAAACTCATTATGTCAAACAAACTGCTACTAGTCACACCGTCAAGTATGTTGTAAGAGACAACTGATATGAGGTTGTATTAGGCTGGCAAACTCATTATGTCAAACAAACTGCTACTAGTCACACCGTCAAGTATGTTGTAAGAGACAACTGATATGAGGTAGTGTATTAGGCTGGCAAACTCATTATGTCAAACAAACTGCTACTAGTCACACCGTCAAGTATGTTGTAAGAGACAACTGATATGAGGTTGTGTATTAGGCTGGCAAACTCATTATGTCAAACAAACTGCTACTAGTCACACCGTCAAGTATGTTGTAAGAGACAACTGATATGAGGTTGTGTATTAGGCTGGCAAACTCATTATGTCAAACAAACTGCTACTAGTCACACCGTCAAGTATGTTGTAAGAGACAACTGATATGAGGTTGTGTATTAGGCTGGCAAACTCATTATGTCAAACAAACTGCTACTAGTCACACCGTCAAGTATGTTGTAAGAGACAACTGATATGAGGTAGTGTATTAGGCTGGCAAACTCATTATGTCAAACAAACTGCTACTAGTCACACCGTCAAGTATGTTGTAAGAGACAACTGATATGAGGTTGTGTATTAGGCTGGCAAACTCATTATGTCAAACAAACTGCTACTAGTCACACCGTCAAGTATGTTGTAAGAGACAACTGATATGAGGTTGTGTATTAGGCTGGCAAACTCATTATGTCAAACAAACTGCTACTAGTCACACCGTCAAGTATGTTGTAAGAGACAACTGATATGAGGTTGTGTATTAGGCTGGCAAACTCATTATGTCAAACAAACTGCTACTAGTCACACCGTCAAGTATGTTGTAAGAGACAACTGATATGAGGTTGTGTATTAGGCTGGCAAACTCATTATGTCAAACAAACTGCTACTAGTCACACCGTCAAGAATGTTGTAAGAGACAACTGATATGAGGTAGTGTATTAGGCTGGCAAACTCATTATGTCAAACAAACTGCTACTAGTCACACCGTCAAGTATGTTGTAAGAGACAACTGATATGAGGTAGTGTATTAGGCTGGCAAACTCATTATGTCAAACAAACTGCTACTAGTCACACCGTCAAGTATGTTGTAAGAGACAACTGATATGAGGTAGTGTATTAGGCTGGCAAACTCATTATGTCAAACAAACTGCTACTAGTCACACCGTCAAGTATGTTGTAAGAGACAACTGATATGAGGTAGTGTATTAGGCTGGCAAACTCATTATGTCAAACAAACTGCTACTAGTCACACCGTCATTAGTCATGTCAAGTATGTTGTAAGAGACAACTGATATGAGGTAGTGTATTAGGCTGGCAAACTCATTATGTCAAACAAACTGCTACTAGTCACACCGTCAAGTATGTTGTAAGAGACAACTGATATGAGGTAGTGTATTAGGCTGGCAAACTCATTATGTCAAACAAACTGCTACTAGTCACACCATCAAGTATGTTGTAAGAGACAACTGATATGAGGTTGTGTATGAGGCTGGCAAACTCATTATGTCAAACAAACTGCTACTAGTCACACCGTCAAGTATGTTGTAAGAGACAACTGATATGAGGTAGTGTATTAGGCTGGCAAACTCATTATGTCAAACAAACTGCTACTAGTCACACCGTCAAGTATGTTGTAAGAGACAACTGATATGAGGTTGTGTATTAGGCTGGCAAACTCATTATGTCAAACAAACTGCTACTAGTCACACCGTCAAGTATGTTGTAAGAGACAACTGATATGAGGTTGTGTATTAGGCTGGCAAACTCATTATGTCAAACAAACTGCTACTAGTCACAC
The DNA here is from genome assembly GCA_024509875.1 of Oreohelix idahoensis. Taxonomy (NCBI): domain Eukaryota; kingdom Metazoa; phylum Mollusca; class Gastropoda; order Stylommatophora; family Oreohelicidae; genus Oreohelix; species Oreohelix idahoensis. Next base: position 78,654 of record JAMPIV010019448.1, on the reverse strand, counting down.
CGTCAAGTATGTTGTAAGAGACAACTGATATGAGGTAGTGTATTAGGCTGGCAAACTCATTATGTCAAACAAACTGCTACTAGTCACACCGTCAAGTATGTTGTAAGAGACAACTGATATGAGGTAGTGTATTAGGCTGGCAAACTCATTATGTCAAACAAACTGCTACTAGTCACACTGTCAAGTATGTTGTAAGAGACAACTGATATGAGGTTGTGTATGAGGCTGGCAAACTCATTATGTCAAACAAACTGCTACTAGTCACACCATCAAGTATGTTGTAAGAGACAACTGATATGAGGTAGTGTATTAGGCTGGCAAACTCATTATGTCAAACAAACTGCTACTAGTCACACCGTCAAGTATGTTGTAAGAGACAACTGATATGAGGTAGTGTATTAGGCTGGCAAACTCATTATGTCAAACAAACTGCTACTAGTCACACCGTCAAGTATGTTGTAAGAGACAACTGATATGAGGTAGTGTATTAGGCTGGCAAACTCATTATGTCAAACAAACTGCTACTAGTCACACCGTCAAGTATGTTGTAAGAGACAACTGATATGAGGTAGTGTATTAGGCTGGCAAACTCATTATGTCAAACAAACTGCTACTAGTCACACCGTCAAGTATGTTGTAAGAGACAACTGATATGAGGTTGTGTATGAGGCTGGCAAACTCATTATGTCAAACAAACTGCTACTAGTCACACCGTCAAGTATGTTGTAAGAGACAACTGATATGAGGTTGTGTATTAGGCTGGCAAACTCATTATGTCAAACAAACTGCTACTAGTCACACCGTCAAGTATGTTGTAAGAGACAACTGATATGAGGTTGTGTATTAGGCTGGCAAACTCATTATGTCAAACAAACTGCTACTAGTCACACCGTCAAGTATGTTGTAAGAGACAACTGATATGAGGTAGTGTATTAGGCTGGCAAACTCATTATGTCAAACAAACTGCTACTAGTCACACCGTCAAGTATGTTGTAAGAGACAACTGATATGAGGTAGTGTGTTAGGCTGGCAAACTCATTATGTCAAACAAACTGCTACTAGTCACACCGTCAAGTATGTTGTAAGAGACAACTGATATGAGGTAGTGTATTAGGCTGGCAAACTCATTATGTCAAACAAACTGCTACTAGTCACACCATCAAGTATGTTGTAAGAGACAACTGATATGAGGTTGTGTATTAGGCTGGCAAACTCATTATGTCAAACAAACTGCTACTAGTCACACCGTCAAGTATGTTGTAAGAGACAACTGATATGAGGTAGTTTATTAGGCTGGCAAACTCATTATGTCAAACAAACTGCTACTAGTCACACCATCAAGTATGTTGTAAGAGACAACTGATATGAGGTAGTGTATTAGGCTGACAAACTCATTATGTCAAACAAACTGCTACTAGTCACACCATCAAGTATGTTGTAAGAGACAACTGATATGAGGTAGTGTATTAGGCTGGCAAACTCATTATGTCAAACAAACTGCTACTAGTCACACCGTCAAGTATGTTGTAAGAGACAACTGATATGAGGTAGTGTATTAGGCTGGCAAACTCATTATGTCAAACAAACTGCTACTAGTCACACCGTCAAGTATGTTGTAAGAGACAACTGATATGAGGTAGTGTATTAGGCTGGCAAACTCATTATGTCAAACAAACTGCTACTAGTCACATCGTCAAGTATGTTGTAAGAGACAACTGATATGAGGTTGTGTATTAGGCTGGCTTCGTCTGTTTAATTCAAATGTTATCTCAGTGTTAACATACGGCTGTGAGAGTTGGAAAATAACAAAATCATTGGAGAACAAGCTGAATACATTCGAGAACAAATGTCTTAGAAAACTCATGAACATCAGTTGGAAAGAATTCAAGACTAATCGACAAATAAGAGAAGACTCTAGGCAGAAATATGTCTCCGACTATATAAGGAAAAGACAATGGTCATATATCGGTCATGTCCTACGAATGCAAAACAACAGAATACCACTACAGGCGCTCACTTGGGTTCCTGAGGGTAAGAGGAAAAAGGAAGACCAAAAGAAACACTCAGAAGAACAATAATAAGAGAAGGAAGAACATTGGGCCTAAATAATGTGCAAGAGCTAAGAGGAGTGGCGTCACAATGAACAACCTGGAGAGCACTGGTTTCTACCTTATGCGCCGTGTTTGGTGCTTAAAGAATTTATTATTATTATTATTATTATTAGGCTGGCAAACTCATTATGTCAAACAAACTGCTACTAGTCACACCGTCAAGTATGTTGTAAGAGACAACTGATATGAGGTTGTGTATTAGGCTGGCAAACTCAGATATGAGGTTGTGTATTAGGCTGGCAAACTCATTATGTCAAACAAACTGCTACTAGTCACACCGTCAAGTATGTTGTAAGAGACAACAGATATGAGGTTGTGTATGAGGCTGGCAAACTCAGATATGAGGTTGTGTATGAGGCTGGCAAACTCAGATATGAGGTTGTGTGTGAGGCTGGCAAACTCATTATGTCAAACAAACTGCTGCAGCAACCATTCCTGCAAACGAGAGCTTTGTGCCAGATTTCCTGTAAAGGGACCAGTTGCCATGGTGGCTGCATGCTCCTATGGAGCAAAAGGGGGAATGATGATAAACTTGTTTTGTCTTACATTTGAGCTATTTCATTTGCCAGTTTGGCACATACTACTTTGTATGTCATTAGATCCAACAAAAAGACCAACAAGAGGAGGTTACTTTTGAAGTAAAACAGGAAGAGGAGGAGGTAAGCAATGATGAATAAATTACCTAGGTTTGTTCTTAGTGTATATGGCCCTGGAAAAATTATTATTTCTATAGTTTTGCACCCCTCCCTTTATCCAACATTGAATGTACAGCATTCCAATTCTTATGGTCCTTTGTCACACACATGTTTCCATTCATTTTAATTTTTCATGGCCTCCATCACTTGAGTGCAACTTTGTCAAATGTTCTTGTGCATAACAATTAAAAATGTTTGATTTTATAACCATAGTAGTAACCTCCTTCAGTCATAACTGACTACAGGAATGATGTCCCTTGAGGTAATAGCCCTCTGCTGCTTTTTTTGCCTGGTGTTCTTTTCTCTTCTGCTTGTTGTAAGAGCTTATTTTTGCCCAATCTGAAGTGACACTGTAAGCAGCATCGCCAGTTTGTGTGATCTGCAGCTTTATCCTCCCAAGTTGTGGGATTTATGTCCAATGCCTTCATGTCTCTCTTGCACACATCTTTGAACCTCGGTTGCAGTCATCCAGCTGTTCTTTTGCCACCTGCTAGTTGTCTATAGAAAATAACTTTCGGGATGCGAACTTCTTCCATGCAGCAGACATAGCCAAGCTAGTGTATACTTTAAATGAATATTTATTGTGCACCTCTTTCAGTCTGTCATTTTGATAGGCATCTAGCCAGCATAATTTCAGAAATAAAATACTTAATCCATAGATCAGCTTACTTTATTTACAGATAATACTCATGATAGTTCATCTAGAAGAACCAATAGGCTTACACAGTAGCATTTCCAGTTGCAGTGACTTCCAGCATCTCAGAAGTGTGTCTTGTTTCTTCTGAAATTCTTTTTTATGTTTGTGATCTAGCATTTTTGACACTAAGCCCATGTAACAAAAAGCGCTGATTTCTTGTACCAAAATATTCAGTTTGATGTGTATATTATGATGTCAGTTTCTAATAAGCTAGTTTCTGCAAATTATTTCCTTTTTAGATTTGTTCTCAGTGGTATAAATTAATTTTGAAAGATATGTTTCCCTATTTTAATAATCAATGGTAAGATCTCTAACAGTGGGCATCAAGTGGTTTCAGTTAGGAACAGCAACAAATACTAATTCTTTTCATGAAACTTCCAAGTATAAAACTTAAATTGCCAGTTAAAGAGTCATATTTTGGTTACGGGACCCCAAGATGCAGCAATAGTGAATGCGGTCAGCGACCCATAGATGTACTGCTTGCATCAGGACCAGCGAACCAGAGCTGGTCAAGACCGCACTCCACCTCCACGTGGTGGTCCTGGATACAGTCTGCAGCAGTGCAGTCTGGCTGAGCGAGTGCGGATCGCAATGGGAAGGCAAACCCGGTCCCTAAAAAATGCCGTGCTGAAGTCGGATGTGTCGACCGAAAGGTGCAGATATCACAGCTTAGGCGTAAACAGACACAACGCAACCACCGTCCTTTTCAGGGCAAACGAGGAAGAAGAAGAAGAATATTTTGGTTACAGCCTTTCTTTTCAACTGCAGATCTACATTTGTACAGTCCATCCATTGCCTTTTTGGATTCTCTATTTTAAATGTGCACATTGAATCCGCTAAGCATTTAGGGTAGTTCAGGGTTGATCTGGAATTATTGTTGTCCTCAGAAATGGAAGTGGCTAAATAAAAAATCATTTACCAGAATATAAGAGATCTATAATATAATTGATCAAGGAAAGAAAATTACATAATTTTACAGGAAGATGAACAAATTCTACAACATAATTAGGAACTTGAAACAGTTCTGTAAAATTACTGGACAAAGAAAGAGTTTCTATAATATAACTGGAACAAGAAAAAATGAAAACTGGACAATGAAAGGGTTCTATAATATTACCAGAACAAGAAAAAGTGCTATAATATAACTGGAAGATGAAATATTTCTGTAATTCAACTGGAACATGATAGATTTTTATAATATAACTTGAACGTAGAAGAGTTCCACAGTATCAATGAAACACGAAATAGTTATATAATTTTTTTTTTTTCGTACGCCCGCTATAACTGGAGACGAAATCTCAGGTTAGTATAACCTGAGACTGATTTTTACGTGAGTATCCCTTTTTTCTTGTACAGAGACAGGTGTCCCTCGCCATTCAGGCAAATACTCGCCAATTTCGGAGGTACCCATTAGAGCTGGGTTGGCTCAGGAGCCGCCAGTCCCGGGTCGACGACACTTCTTCAAATGTCTCGCCAGGGCTCGAGTTAATCCAGTCCAAATCCTGGTCAACGAAAAATCTTCAAATGTCCTCGCCCGGGTTTGATCCTGGGTCACACGGTCGCCAGCGCATTTGGTAACCACTACACCATTTATATAATAAAACTGGAACATGAAAGAGTTTCCATAAGATGACTGAAACAAGGAAAGGTTTTACAATATAACTGAAACATGTAGGAGTTCAGTAACATAACTGGAACATAAAAATAACATTCTTTAACGTAAATGGAATGCACAAGCATTCTGTAACATAACTGAACATGCATGAAATTAACAACATAATTGGAAAATGAAAGAGTTATGCTGAAAAACACATGGAGAAGAGAACCAGAGAGAGAAATGAAAGGGATGAAGGCGACAAGGAACAAACAAGCTGATGGCAGACGACAGGAAGACTTTGCATGTAATTGTTGATGGTCTATGCTCCTTGGGGAGCTGAACGGTAATGCATGAAAGAGTTCTGTAATGTAACTGAAATGTGTAGAGACTCTGTAATATAACTGGAACATGAAAGAGTTCTGTAATGTAACTGAAATGTATAGAGACTCTGTAATATAACTGGAACATGAAAGAGTTCTGTAATGTAACTGAAATGTGTAGAGACTCTGTAATATAACTGGAACATGAAAGAGTTCTGTAATGTAACTGGAACATGAAAGAGTTCTGTAATGTAACTGAAATGTGTAGAGACTCTGTAATATAACTGGAACATGAAAGAGTTTTGTAATACAACTGAAATGTGTAGAGACTGTATAATATAACTGGAACATGAAAGAGTTCTGTAATACAACTGAAATGTGTAGAGACTCTGTAATATAACTGGAACATCAAAGAGCTCTGTAATATAAAAAGAAAACTGATATAAAAACACTGCCCATAAGATAAAAAGACAGCCAGTATGTCCATTGAGAAATAAAGAAGTAGAAGACCAGACAACAGAAAAACAACAGAAGTGATAGGCTTACCAGGATCGAACCAGGACCTTCCGAACGGCACCCAACCGCCTAGCCACGGTAGCGAATCGCCACTTATCCACTCTGCCAGCTCCGCATTACAAAAATAATGCTTCACTGACAGAGGTCTAGCGCGAACACTCCGTGACCCGGATATGTACCATAGGACGACCTAGACTAATTATAGACGCAATCACTTCTGCAGTTCCACTATACAACAGTGTAGACCAGATTACACATGACAAAGGCCTTAACACTGTGTCCAGCAAATGATAGAAGAATGAGAACTGTTGTCTGGTCTTCTACTTCTTTATTTCTCACTGAGTGCCTGATAACTACCTTTGTGTGTTGTTTGTTTATTTATTTACTGTTTACAGGCCTCGGGTTTCCCCTCCTTATATGTTTATGTGTTTATAAAATACCAAGAAACCTACAGTCTATACTTTACTTATTCTCATTCTTCTATCATTTGCTGGACACAGTGTTAAGGCCTTTGTCATGTGTAATCTGGTCTACACTGTTGTATAGTGGAACTGCAGAAGTGATTGCGTCTATAATTAGTCTAGGTCGTCCTATGGTACATATCCGGGTCACGGAGTGTTCGCGCTAGACCTCTGTCAGTGAAGCATTATTTTTGTAATGCGGAGCTGGCAGAGTGGATAAGTGGCGATTCGCTACCGGGGCTAGGCAGTTGGGTGCCGTTCGGAAGGTCCTGGTTCGATCCTGGTAAGCCTATCACTTCTGTTGTTTTTCTGTTGTCTGGTCTTCTACTTCTTTATTTCTCACTGAGTGCCTGATAACTACCTTTGTGTGTTGTTTGTTTATTTATTTACTAGTATGTCCATTGACTTGACAGCTAGTATATCCATTGACTTGACAGCCAGTATATCCATTGATTTGACAGTGTCCATATCATATTTATCCAGTGTTAAAATTTTATGCAGCAGGCACCAGGTGGTCCTCCAGAAATACTTCCTCCTGAAACGCCCATAGAAATACCTGCCCCAGGAGGTCCTGATGTCAGAGCATCAAGGCCTACTTCCAAAGCTAGCAGCCGAGCTGGTGAGTTGATCCTTAAGTCACTCTAGTTTTAGTGCAGCATGCTTCGCATGAATAATATGACCAGTGTAGAACTGATGACTAGAACCAGACAAGAGTCAGTAGAATAAGAGATGAGAAGAAAATGCTGGTGATAGAGAAGACAAACACTGATAGCATTACAAGGCAGACCCTGTTCTGGAATCCCTAGGGCAAGAGAAGCACAGGAAGACCAAAAAAGAAAACACACAGAGAAGAGAGCTAGAGACAGACATGGAAAGGTGTTGAACTGGAGTCACATGACATGAGCATATGACATGGGCACATGACATGAGCAATTTGCAGGTGTTTGTTCAAGGCCTATGCTCCTTGGGGAACTATAGGTTAATGAATTAATAATAATGCTCCACAGGGAGTTCAAAGGTCACTATGAAACTCTTTAGTCATCTATATCCAGTTTTTTTGTTTCATTTGTCATGTTTTTTTACAGGATGGGATAAACAAGCATGTGCTTATCTCTCCTTAAGTGTTTTTACGACATGGCTAGTAGAGTAGCCACTACAAGACATAGAGTCATACACACATCTTGGCAACCTTATAAACAAAGATGAACACAAAGTGATATTAAAATAAGAATACAGAAGGCAAGATGGGCTGGCAATTGTATGGAAATTAAAAGAAATCAAGTCCAACAACTCATATTTTATCCTGAATATTTAACAAAAAACAAAAAGTTGAGAAATCAGTAGATGAACATAATTCCTGTCAAATTTACTTGTAAAACAGTTTGAAGAAAAAATGTTTCATAAGTGCATTTTATTTTTTCTATGTGTGAACATGTGGGGACATTACTAGATTTCAAACTGATCTGCTCTGTACACTGTTGTCTTCGACACTACGTGTGAAAAAGGGATGACCTCACAAGATGTAAAATTTATCCACTGAATGAAGGGAAAACAACTTACACAGTGTTCTCCTTTTCAAATAAACCACAGAGCTCACCAAACTAGTGCTAATCGGGAAAAATCTAGGTGTGAATGAAAATCCACACTGCCTAGGCATTACTTTGATCACCTTTTGACTTGAAAAAACAGGTTGAAAGAAATGGAATGAGGACAAGGCAAAGAATGACAGTCATGAAGAAACTTGCTGGAACAGCTTGCGGAGCAGATGAGAGTGTGCTAAAGACACTATACACAGGGCGAGTGAGACATGTCCTTGAATATAGCATTGCAGCATGAGCAACAGAAGCTAAGTCAAACTTCAATAAAATTAATAGACTCCAAAATCAAGCAATCAGAGTCATAACAGGAGGCATGAAGACAACACCTATAAAAGAACTCAAAAAGATTACATACCTCCTGCCCGTGGAGGATAGAAGAGAGAGCAGGGACCAACAATAAGTTGAAAAATTCAAGAGACTAACAGACCATCCAATGTACCATAGGATAAATGCTCTTGAAAGGGAAAGACTCAAGCGAAGCAACTTTGTAGAATCGACCACAACAAAGATCAGAGCAGTTCCTATAAATGCAGTATCAACAATTAAACCCATCTATGCTGCACACAAGCTCCCAGTTTGGAAACAACATTGTTTTCCTGAAATGATAGAAAACATTCCTGGTATTGAGAGAAAAAAGAGTCAGACTGCTTCAGACAGCAAAGCCATGACAAAATACAAAGAGAAACATTACCCATGCAACCCTAGACCCATGCATACACAGATGGATCAGCAACCAATGAAACTGAAGATGGAGGTGAAATGATCACTTCTCCCAGTACTAAGTGATAAAGGGAGACGGAAAGAGGTTTTTGATTTTACACTCTTGTTAATAGAATTTACTTTTTTTTCAGTCTAAGTGGCAGTTACATCTTCACATACATTAACATTAATCAACTTTATTGAACGCTTGATATGCAACATAAAAAGGAAAACCATTTTATTTGAAGCTGGTTTTAATTTTTTGTTTATTTTTGTGTGTGGAGAAGTTGGGGTGGAGAAGCGTAAGACTTAGAATATCAAAAAGGGGGTGTGAAGTTTCCCAAAATTTGTTAAGGGATGTCGCACTCAAAACTTTTGGGAACCACATAACAGTGGTTTAATTTAATGTTTTTCCCAGTGTAATAATGATTTTCTCTGTTGGAACATCAATCTTGAAAATAGGAACTGAAGAAGTTGCTAAAACTAAAGGCTCAAAAGTAAGTGGAGAAAGTAAACAATCGGGAAAATCTGCAGCAGAAGAAGGAAGGCCTTCAAGTAAAATTAGTGCTGAAAAAGCTTTGGCAAATGGAAAATCAGAACCAGATGTAAAACCTGAACCTACAAAACAAGAAGCAGATGTTGAATTCAATGTTGTCATATCTGTTGGTTTAGGTAATGGTATGAGAATACTTATCACTTTTTGTATTTTACAGTTGGAAAGTTTTTGGAGTTTATGGCTTAGCTTTCAGTACCAAAAGATTTTTTATTTTTTTGCAGATATTTCCTGACTCAGTTTTGTGTTGCAAATTGAAAATTTATTTAAATGTTGTAGAATATTAACTGTTTTGTTTTTTTCTTGCATGAAATACTATTTCTAGTAGCTGTTATAAATGTAACAGATTTAATTTTTATCGAATACATTGAAAAACTCCACACTGCCATGGTGATTCAAGGACTCCATACACTTTAAAAATTAAAGAAAATCCCCACACCTCAATAAACTAGCATTAATTGAGAGCACAATTAGTTGTTATGTGGACAGAATCTAAGAAAGGAAGTGAAATTTTCTAATGTCATTAGTGTTTTTATAATTTTAATTGGTTTGAAACAGGATTTTTTATTATGTTTAGAAAGACATGCACACAGACAGTTTTTCTTTCCACCTTGTAATGACCTCAAGTAAAGGTCATCAACAGCAGTTGTCAACTACCATCCCTTGTGAGGGATTCCTCATTTCTTCATGTTATACTGTATCAGTGATACAACCTTGCACTTGTGTTGCTCTTTGTGGATTTCATGTTCAGGGTTGTCTGGTGATAAAATCTTTCTCAGAATGTACCTTGTTCATCTATTGTCTATGTTCTATCTTTCTTTGCCTTTTCTTTACCTCCTTGCTCCTCACTTAGTCTTGTAATGATTCTACTGCACGCAGAACTATCGTTTTGACATTAGAGCCTATGACTTTTTGTCTGCTTTAAGATTTATTCATGAAATGTTTCAGAAACTGTTTATTGGAATGGTAGCCACTCTTTTTTGTTGTCCTTATGCAGACAAGTTCTTCTGTACCTTTATATTTTGTAATGATGCACTTTTTTCTTCAAATATTATTTAAAACGAAGTGATTGAAAAATGAATTTTAATATTTGAGGAGCCATGGGCAGTCGCTCATCAGAAGAATATCTGAGAGATGATCAAAGTCATGTTAACACATTATGCTAGAATAATGTCAGATTTAATCTTGAAGACATGTGTAACCTTGATAAAGGTTCAGCCAAGTCAGGAAGCTCATCAAAAGACAAAAAATCCAGGTCCCCAAAAAGCAAAAAGTCTGATGCTGGTAGTCCAAAGAGGAAAGGAAGCAGAGGTGAGGCATTCTGGGAAACACTAACACATTAATTTGTTGATGTCATGTATTTTAATACTAAAGATAAAGCACTCCAGTTCCTGCAACTTCTCTAGTCTTAGAGTTACATTATGTCATATTTTCTTATTTATAAGAGCAAAATTTAATGGTTAACTAAAGATGATGAATAGAGTCAATATCTCAGTGTTTGTTGAAGTCATGTGACACTGTCAGCTTAGGTAAGTGCTGCCAGTGTTTGTTGAAGTCATGTGACACTGCCAGCTTAGGTAAGTGCTGCCAGTGTTTTGTAAAGACAGTGCCCAAGTTTTTATTTTTATTTTGGCTCTTTACCCTTTAAATATTGGCTGGTTTAATTTGAGATCTTTTTGTTGAATATTTTGTTTTTCTTTTTAAAAAAAACTTAGTTAGATTCGTTTTGTATGTGGATTATGCAGGCAATGAAATAGTGCAAGTTGACATTGATATCTCCATTATAAGCTATAAAAGATACTTTATATATATATATATATATATTTATGTAAAGGTACCAGACCATACACATTTTTTTTTTTTTATGTGTACCTTCCAGATTTCTTATGTATCAGCCATCCTGGCACAGTCAGTAACTTGTTGGCTTGTCTGATTTAGAGACAAGGGTTAAAAAACCCCTTTAATTTGATTTAAAATGTTAATGGTGAAGTGTTTTCAGTGGCGTAGCAAAGCAATATCCTACCTTGGGGCAAGCAGTTTATGATTCCACCACTCTAAAACACACCTTGATTTTTGTTAATATGAAAGGAACAAAAATATCAGAGAAAAATCTCAGTCCTTTTATGATTCTTTTATTGAAGTCATAATCACCAATAAGAAATTACAAAACACAGCAGAATCAGTTCACAATATTTCTGTCTTTGTGGATTTTAGCTTTAAAGTGAACAGAATAAAAACTGTAGATGAATGCTTTTAAAATGTTATTTCCTTTGTAATGGCTATTTTGTAGCCCCCTGGACTTGTGCTATGTGGGGTAAATGCCCTAGTTGTCTCCCCTTAGTTGTGCTAGTAGATGTTTATATTAAATCTTCTTCGTTCGTCCTGAAAAGGACGTTGGTTGCGTTGGGTCCGTTTACAGCGAAGCTGCGATATTTGCGCCTTTTGGCCAACACATCCGACTTCAGCACGGCATTTTTGGGACCGGGTTAGCCTTCCCTTTTCGATCCCTACTCACTCAGCCAGACTGCAGTGATGCAGCCTGTTTCCAGGACCACCACTTGGAGGTGGAGTAGGGTCTTGGTCAGCTCTGGTTTGCTGACCCTGACGCAAGCAGTCTAGCTATGGGTCGCTAACTGCATTTCTCACTTTTGACACATCTTAGGTCCCATTTATATTAAATAAAACTACTAATGCTCTGCTATAAAAAAGTATAGGTAACATGTGTCCAAATGATCTGATGTACATTTAATACGCATTTTAAATCACTGACCTTTTGAGGAAACCCAGTATGACTCTAAATGTTAAACTTGATGTTTACAGAATTTGAGATTTCATACATACTGTCTTCTTCAAGTACCATGCCAGCTGATGTAGGTGATCATGTCACTTCACAACTTCCTGTCTCCAATCAATTCTGTTGTTGACGTCTGTCAAGGCCATGATGCTAAACTGTCCAATATCTTCTCCCTTTGGTGTCCTTTATCTCTTTCTCCTTTTCTGTCCTATGTCACAATATATTCCAACTTTTCTGTCCTATGTCACAATATGTTCCAACTTTTCTGTCCTATGTCACAATATATTCCAACTTTTCTGTCCTATGTCACAATATATTCCAACTTTTCTGTCCTATGTCACAATATATTCCAACTTTTCTGTCCTATGTCACAATATATTCCAACTTTTCTGTCCTAATTCACAATATATTCCAACTTTTCTGTCCTATGTCACAATATGTTCCAACTTTTCTGTCCTATGTCACAATATATTCCAACTTTTCTGTCCTATGTCACAATATATTCCAACTTTTCTCTCCTCATAACATGTCCAAAAACAGTAGATTGCTCCCTTCAAACATGAGGAATAAGCTTCATTTCCACTTTGACTTCTTTCAGGACACCATCAGTACTCTTGTTAGCTGTCTAGGGTATTCTAAACATTCTTCTGTCAAACCACTTGTGTGTGTCCTCCCGGGATTGTCCCAGAATACACTGTCTACAAATATGTCTACCACACTTGCCTTTATAAACATCTTTTATTTCATTACAATGATGTTTGAAAGATCTTTCTTGTGAATCTCATGATTAAAAAATGCTGACAAGTTGCTGATTTTTGAGAAGTGAAAAATATACGTTGTTGTCATATTAATGGAGTTAGTATTTGACCTCCTGTCATAAAAAATGTTGTGACCTGATATGGCTTTAATCACATGCATATGATTAAGAGCAATTTACACAATGCTTACTCACCAGCTTTTTTTAATTTATTTTATTTTCATTACTTTTTAAGTGACAATAAAAGCTGTTAAAAAAAACTAAAAGATATCTAGTAAATCACACACTTGTTTCCCTTCGGTGTTACATTATTGTAACTTTCAGGTAATTTTGTGTACCATTGTTTGTATCTAGAAATTACTAAGCATATTAAACTCAGCAGCTGTGATGTAGTCTAATGACAGCAGTACTTTTAAAATATTTGTTCCATTTATTTTGTCTGGAAAATAAAAACAATTTGTTATTTGTTTCTGATCAGGAAGCGTTTCTTTATTTAGAACTGTTTATCAAATGTTATGCTGAGTTCTATATTTTATCAGCAGTCTGTAAGAGAAAAGTTAAACTAAACTTCAGTAATCATTTATTGTAATGTCAAGGTGCGTCGTCTGCTGGTAAGAAACAAACTGCCAAGGTCCAGGAGCATGAGCCGGAAACTGAACCTAAGTCTCCTACTGGCCCTCCACCTCCTAAACCTGGAGATGATGACTGGATCTTTGTGGATTTGGATATAAATAGTGTAAGTGATGAGTGATATTTATAGATCTTATATAGATAGTGTAAGTAATGAGTGGATCTTTATAGATCTGATATAGATAGTGTAAGTGATGAGTGGATCTTTATAGAACTGATATAGATAGTGTAAGTAATGAGTGGATCTTTATAGAACTGATATAGATAGTGTAAGTAATGAGTGGATCTTTATATATCTGATACAGATAGTGTAAGTGATGAGTGGATCTTTATAGGTCTTAAATAGGTAGTGTAAGTGATGAATGAGTCTTTATAGATCTGATAAAGATAGTTTAAGTGATGAGTGGATCTTTATAGATCTGATATAGATAGTGTAAGTTATGAGTGGATCTTTATAGATCTGATATAGATAGTGTAAGTGATGAGTGGATATTTATAGGTGTGATATAGATAGTGCAAGTGATGAGTGAACCTTTATAGATCTGATATATGTAGTGTAAGTGATGAGTGGATCTTTATAGATCTGATGTGGATAGTGTTATGATGAGTGGATCTTTATAGATCTGATATATGTAGTGTAAGTGATGAGTGAATCTTTATAGATCTGGTATAGATAGTGTAAATGATGAGCAGATCTTTATAGATCTGATATAGATAGTGCATGATGAGTGGATCTGTATAGAACTGATATAGATAGTGTAAGTAATGAGTGGATCTTTATAGATCTAATACAGATAGGGTTATTGTTGTTGTTTAACTAGGGCCACTGAGCTTCTTGCTCTTTAGCAGCCAATACCAGGTTGAAGACTCCTTAGTATTATCTACACTGCAGATCTAGGCTTTTCCTGTGGCTTTTCTGCCATTCTGAAACGTGTTGAGTTGAGTCATGAGCTCCAGTTTCTCCAGCCCGGCTTGCATTTAAAGGATCGTCACATCTGGTCCCAAAGAGTAAGAAGTGCATAGCATACTGTGTATTCCTCACCATCCAAGGGGACTCTCCAACTATGCAGAGCAAAAATACTATGCTCTGGTTCTGGGCTCTCCCTGGGAATTGTCACGTCCTGCACAGAGCCATTTCTCAGCTTCACCTGCCTATCACTGGGTCCATAGTGAGATCCTTCTGCATGCAGTCAACCAAGTCAAAGGCAAAGAATTATGCCTAGGGCTCAAGTGACTTCTCCAAGCTTAGTGTGCAATGCTAGGTTCTCAACAAGTTTCACCACAGGGGGAATCCCTGGAAGTGTGTCGATGGTTTCAAGAGTCAATGAGGATGTAATTAGCCTCGCAGACATAGATTCACTTCCACATATGTATAGTGTAGCATTGTGCATAGCTGGTGGTCATATAAGGATGACTACAGATATTCCCCCATGCTGATAAAGATAGTGTACATGATGAGTGAATCTTTATAGATCAGATATAAATAGTGTAAGTGATGAGTGGATCTTTATATATATGATATAGGTATTATAAGTGATGAGTGGATCTTTATAGATCTTATACAGATAATGTAAGTGATGAGTGGATCTTTATAGATCTGATATAGATAGTGTAAGTGATGAGTGGATCTTTATAGATCTGATATAGATAATGTAAGTGATGATTGGATTTGTATAGATCTGATATACGAATAGATAGTGTACATGATGAGTGCATCTTTATAGATCAGATATAGGTAGTGTAGGTGATTAGTTGCTCTATGTAGATCTGATATAGATAATGTAACTGATGAGTGGGAGTTCATAGATCTGATATAGGTAGTGTAAGTGATGAGTGGGTCTTTATAGATCTGATGTAGATAGTGAAAGTAATGAGTGGATCTTTATAGATCGGATATAGGTAGTGTAAGTTAGTGTTTCTCAAACTTATTTGGGTCACCATCCCCTTGGCTCCCAGAGCCCATCCTCAGTGCCCCCCCCCTTCCATTTCTCTGAATTACATAAAATAACTATAAAGAGTGAAAGACAAAAGCAACTACTTATTCAAAGCATTAACGCCTGATTGCTCTATTTATTTTTTAGTTCTAATATAAAGATACAGATAAGCTTACTTATTTCTTTAATTTTTTTTAAGAAAACCTATTAAAATACTTTTAAAAAATGTTAATTTCTTTCCACTAATGCTGCTACGCAATATTTGAATAGGATAATGCAATTAATTACCAACTATTCCCAGTAATCTCTTGACAAGTGTCGCATACCCTTTGACATGCGTATGCCAGGTTGGGAATATCTGTTATATGGCTTACAAGAAACTGGAATGATCGAAGATAGAGAGGAGTGGTGGGTTAGGGTTTGTTCAGGCCACATTCTCATTTTCAGCTCTCACGTCAGGGCCTATATAATCAAAACACTTTTACATGTATGCATTATATTTAGTAATATTGTTGAATTTAGCCTGTCAAATCCTCAAACCCCAATTTACATCGCTCCTTGGATCCTACCAATGCACCCAGGGGATGGTACTGCCCATTTGATAAACCACTGGTGTAAATGATGAGTGATACTTTATAGAACTGATAAAGATAGTGTCAATGATGAGTGATACTTTATAGAACTGATAAAGATAGTGTCAATGATGAGTGATACTTTATAGAACTGATAAAGATAGTGTCAATGATGAGTGATACTTTATAGAACTGATAAACCACTGGTGTCAATGATGAGTGATAATTTATAGAACTGATAAACCACTGGTGTCAATGATGAGTGATAATTTATAGAACTGATAAACCACTGGTGTCAATGATGAGTGATACTTTATAGAACTGATAAACCACTGGTGTCAATGATGAGTGATAATTTATAGAACTGATAAACCACTGGTGTCAATGATGAGTGATACTTTATAGAACTGATAAACCACTGGTGTCAATGATGAGTGATAATTTATAGAACTGATAAACCACTGGTGTCAATGATGAGTGATACTTTATAGAACTGATAAACCACTGGCGTCAATGATGAGTGATACTTTATAGAACTGATAAACCACTGGCGTCAATGATGAGTGATACTTTATAGAACTGATAAACCACTGGTGTCAATGATGAGTGATACTTTATAGAACTGATAAACCACTGGTGTCAATGATGAGTGATACTTTATAGAACTGATAAACCACTGGCGTCAATGATGAGTGATACTTTATAGAACTGATAAACCACTAGCGTCAATGATGAGTGATACTTTATAGAACTGATAAACCACTGGCATCAATGATGAGTGATACTTTATAGAACTGATAAACCACTGGCTTCAATGATGAGTGATACTTTATAGAACTGATAAACCACTAGCGTCAATGATGAGTGATACTTTATAGAACTGATAAACCACTGGTGTCAATGATGAGTGATACTTTATAGAACTGATAAACCACTGGCGTCAATGATGAGTGATACTTTATAGAACTGATAAACCACTGGTGTCAATGATGAGTGATACTTTATAGAACTGATAAACCACTGGTGTCAATGATGAGTGATACTTTATAGAACTGATAAACCACTGGTGTCAATGATGAGTGATACTTTATAGAACTGATAAACCACTGGCATCAATGATGAGTGATACTTTATAGAACTGATAAACCACTGGTGTCAATGATGAGTGATACTTTATAGAACTGATAAAGATAGTGTCAATGATGAGTGATAATTTATAGAACTGATAAATATAGTATAAATTATAAGTAGGTCTTTATGGATTTGAATATGGATAATGTAACTGATGACGGGTCCATTGTAGATGTGGATATATATATATATATAGAATAACCAGGGGATACTGATGGTGTCATAGAGCTGGCATTGATTTCTAGTGCTGCCGCCACCTTTGCATGTTGAGATGTATTTCAAGCTCAAGAAAGCAATCACCTACCTTGTGTAGTCCTCACTGCGAAGGGAAAGACCACCAGACACAGGAAACCAAAATAGACTTTCCAGTATCATACAGGCCCACATGACAGTAGTAGTCCTGTGCACATATTGCGTCAAATTATGAAATAAAAGACAACTCGTACACCTTTTACACAACCGCCCTGGTGGAATGAGACAGTGGAGACAGCCATGGCTGGAAAAGAAAAGAGCAACAAAGTTATGGGGAATAACACAGAAGAGAAGGACAATAAGTCATGATGAGGTGGAAGGTTTTAAGAGGAAAAAGCAAAAGGCCATCAATAACTTCAAGAGTTTGGCAAGAGAAGCCAAAGAAACAGTTTGGGAGGCCTTTGTGACACAGGTGGGCATCTGACCAAACATTACAGAAACTCTGGTCCTTTCATCGCAGAATAAGTAGGAAGAGTACAAGCCAACCAATTTCTAATATTCTCAGCTCGACAGGGATAAGCCTGAAGACCGGTGCCAAAAAGGGACATTATATTACTCAGATAGATAAAAGTGATAAAGCTGCCCACCAAGAAATTCAAGACCTGGGAAGCGATAGAAGAGGTGACATATATTTCAACCTCATATCCTTCTGGAACACTGCCCCCGGGTCCTGATGATGTACAGTATCACCACATAAATCAGCTCGAGGACATGGGCATTAAGAATGTGGTGAGTAATTTCAATACCAGCATACTGAATGCTGAGGTGCCGGAAGACTGGCTACAAAGTTACTTACGGCTACTTCCTAAACCTTTTAAAGACCCCACACTTCTCAGCAGCTATAGAATTATCACAATGCAGAATGCCCATGGTAAACTGCTAGAAAAGATAGTAGCACAGAGAATAATGAATCACCTCAAAAATGCACAGATCCTACCTGATACTCTCGGAAGCTATAGGCTCATGAAAGTAACATGGGATAACGCTGGAACTTTTGCTTATGATGTGTACCAGGGTTTCCAGGGTAAACGAGAAATCGTTGCTGTAACAGTTTACCTAGAGGATGCTTACAACAGTGTGAACTATGCAACATTAATGAACTGTGTAATGGCTTGCGGTGTTAACCATTGGCTAACAAGATGGATAGCAGCTGCCTTAACTGAGAGATCAGTGGCATTTCACTTGGGAACATGAACATCAGACCCAATACCAATTTGCCTGGGACAACCCCAGGGTTCTCCACTATCACCGGTGCTGTTTAATATCTACACAGCAAAAGTTGCCACTATTCAGCCAACTGGATTGGGATTAACACTGACTTTTGCTGATGGCATATTCATTTACAGAACTGGCTCTGACCGACAGGAAATGGTTAATAGCATACATGGGACACTACAGGAGGTGTTTAATTGGTGCAAGGAAACTGGCTCCAAAGTCAATCCCAACAAGGCCTGCATGATGTGCTCCTTGAACAACTCCATAGTGAAAACAGACTTTCCAGATATTACTCTCAGTAGACTGAAAAATGAAAGGCACGAAAAGTTGAAATACCTTGGAGTTACAATCGATCGCGGGCTATCGTATAAGTACCAAGTTGAGCACATCAGACAGAAATGCAGAAAAGGTCTGGCAGCCCTGAAAGTAATGGCCATGTCGCGTCTGGAGCAGAGATTACTATTTCTTCTTTATCATCAGCTAGTCATATCAGTCAATGAGTATGGGCTGGGAATACTCATGCTGTTAGTAACGCAACGTGAACGACTAGAACGCATTCAAAATAAAGGGATACGTATAGTCTTGGGCTGTACGCAAGATACCCCCATTGTGTCAATGTGGTAAATGTTTGGAGTGCTGTCGATTAGATCCAGATATGCAATGGCCCAGGCAAAAGCCTATATGCAAGTAACCACAGACAAATGGTACCTCCTGTATGGAAACATAGCTGACATTAAGGGAGCAAGAATAAAGAGAGGGATATCATGGATGGCACAGGCATAGACAACAATCAAGCAGGTGACCACAGTTGAAAATATATTCAAAGGGGAAGAGTGGAGTATGTCAGATGAGATCTGAATTAACTACCAGCAGGTGGGAGCCGTGCTAGTGTAGTGGTTACCAAACTGCGCTGGCGACCGGGTGACCCAGGATCAAACCCGGGAGAGGACATTTGAAGATTTTTCTTCGACCGGGATTTGGACTGGATTAACTCGAGCCCTGGCGAGAATATTTGCAGTGGTGTCATCAACCAGGGACTGCCAGCTCCTGAGCCAACCCAGCTCTAATGGGTACCTCCGAAATCGGCGAGTATCTGCCTGAATGGCGAGGGACACCTGTCTCTGTACAAGAAAAAAAGGGATACTCACGTAAAAATCAGTCTCAGGTTAGACATACTAACCTGAGATTTCACCTTGAGTAATAGCGGGCGTTCGAAAAAAAAAAAAACTACCAGCAGGTCATCATCTGCCTTGGCAGAAGTGTAGAACTTGGGGCAATGGAAAAGCAGAACTGAAGATTAATCAACTGATACATAATCATGCCAGAGATAATGATGCCATTGTATATACAGATAGGTCTGTGATCCGTGGTGAGAAATCAGGTTGGGTCTTCTCTGCTAGGGTAAAGGGCAGAATTGTCGCTGAACATAGCGGGGCTTACCATATAACAACTTCCAGCATGAGAATGGTGGTAGAGGCAGTTACTGCAGCCTTAAGGTGGATATCTGAAACTTCATTAACAAAGGCAGTCATTGTGTCAGACTCTTAGTCCATGCTTCGAAAAGTTCAAAATGGTTGGACACAGCGTGAATGGAAAACATTCATAGAAGCTTTGAGTCTGCAGGAGCTGGTGTGGATCTACCGTCCTGGTCATGTAAGGGTCTGCGGTAATGAGAGAGTTGACAGACTAGCATCAAAAGCACCTGTAGTGGGGACACTGGATATGGATCATGGAGAGATACTGAGAACAATTAATGATCACTGTCACAGGTAGATATAAGTAGGACGATAGATTCTGTCTGAGGTCAGACAGACTATTAAAGGGAAAGTGTGAATGGATAGGAAATAGAATCACGGGTGCAAAGTTGGGAGAAGATATGCCTCTGGAGGGTAGTGGTGCTACTCCTTCAGCCTACCTGGTGACTAATTTTTAATAAGGCAATCTTGCCCTGCCCTCCAATGTTTGTAAAAGACTTTAATCTAATACTCAGTAAGGGACACTACAGTTACTACACCAACATGACATTTAGAGGGAAGGCGTTCTGGCCAGCACAATAATAAGTTTTCTGGGTTTTTATTAACCATAAATAAAGGCTGCACAACATCCAACGTAGCAAAATGCAAACAAAAGAAAAACACTGTAAACCCCGTGTACCTTCACTGAAAATAAACAATGTCGGAAGGATACACAGCAAAGAAAATGAACCTCCAAAAAAACAGTATCTACATGAGAAAAAAACACTGTGGCCACCTCACTCTACTTCCTTCCTACGCTCACACGGACACACCTAAGTTCTCTCAAACCACTTCTGCACTTAAAACCAAAACGTTCTAATACAGTCTTGCTGTCACCTGGACAGGGGTCCCCAGTCCAATGACATTAGACAACCGTGTTTGCCTTAGTAGGTGATAAATCCAAAACTGAGAAGAAACATATGAGGGGCAACACTGTCCGGCTGGACTTAGTAATCCACTTTTGCCAGGAGGTAAGCTCCAGGGGGAAATGTAACATCCACAGTGTGACTACTGCAGTAACTCGGAGTGAACACCAGGTGGTGAACTGGAAAATAAGCTTAATTTCAGCACACGAATATTATCCGAATGCGTTGATCTAGTGGTAAGTTCACGTGAGAACTTTCAGAGGCTGGCACTAGCTGGTTCTTTCTGGGTTATGTGGTTGTATTATCTCCACCAACCGGATGGTAATGGGTTACACCAATATTGCCTGTATGTATGAATGGCAAGTTATAACAGCTCATGGACGAGACTGTATGCTCTGCACGGCCGTAATGTAATCCACGAAATAGCCGCCAGCGGTAGCAATTTGGCAGTTAATCTATCAGTAAAGAAAAATTAGGCCTAGTAAACGCTAGAGGCCATGCACCAATGTGTGGAAACGTGCATCATAAATCTCTGTAGACTCTAGTTGAGCCCGTAGATAGCAAACCAGACCGCTCTCTATTTTTCTGATCAGGGTCTGAAAAAATAAAGACATTCAAAAACATTTACATGGTTTTGTTCGTCCAGAATGATCGACGCTAACAGATGTACAAACATCCACCCTCTCTTTCCTTCCAAGAAAATGCATACAAATGCACTTCAATAAACACATGTCGTGTCCCCACCCACCTTGGGCAAATTCCTTTCTCACGCTTGGCTAGCGAGCAGGCGGAGGGGTCGGCGTAACACACACATGGACAGCCTCACTAAGGGAGGTCAGACATTCACCTCATAACACGGTCATGCTACAGAATTGACAGACGTAATTTACATGTACATGGGAAATAAAATTAAATAATACTAGGATAGTTAAAACTTAACTCAGGGTTAATTGATAAACATTGAAGAAAACAATAATCAAAAATGCAATATGTACATCTTCCTTCTGTCAGTTACATTTTATCTCTCCCGTTTTCTTGTCAGTACACATTATCTCTCTATCTGTCTTCTAGTTATAACTGATTATCTAGCTATCCATCTGTTACATTTTAAGCTGAGTTAAAAACTGGTGGCGCGCTACGTTAAAACTTGTGGTCTTATGAAAGAGTTACTATTCGTTATGAATTAATTATTTTAAGCAATAGAATAGGTAACCCTGGGTAGATTATATCTGCCTAAACTCTTTTACGCTACCACTCCAGATAACTCTAAAACAATTATTTCGCTAATACCAGCTCCACGGAATAATCTCCATACGGACTTAATTCACAACTGCTTTCAACAGGAAGGATAATATTCACGCATGCTAGAGAATCCAAGAGCATGACTGATAGAGAGTTATAGAGACAGTCACTTAAATACTACAATATGATGCCAGATGTTTTGGCTCGCTTTCACGGACCGTTCGAGATGAAACAGCATACTAGCACGTAATAAGATGCAAGATCTTCTGATCTCCTCCTGATTAAACAGAAATCCACGTACGCTAACCACAGAGTTTCCTCCTGCGTTCTTAAGACAATGAAGGGATGATGGCGCTGACGTTCGTGTGTGGTGACTTTTGGTCACGGTCAAAGCTCTCTTCCGTTAAAAGGAACGGAGAAATTACCCTGAGTTTCTCGAATTAAAGGAGACCGGGAAGTATTTAGTTTCCTGGGGGGACCGATTAAAAAAGGATTGTTTGATCACATACTGCCATGCGCGTGCCAGGAGATATGCATGAAGAAGATATGCATGAAGAAGATCTACAGTGCTGATTGACAGACAAGATGACAGATATATATCGCTGATAGAGGCAACATTTACAGACAAGTGGGTGGAGAATTTTGATGGACAGAAGGTAGACAGGTCAGAATGACAAGAAACCCGACCAACCTAGCAAAACTAAGGGCAGACAATTCCACCACCTGTCGCAATCACCTGTTAGAGAATGACACTGCAATAGATGAATCATAAAGATTAAGACTGTTGGAATTTGGCATCAAACGTAAGGCTAGCAGGGATGGACATATGAGAGGATGCATCCACCGTGTATACAACCAGCGAGCTACAGGAACAGTTAGCTTTCACCCTCTCTGACATATACTGGGGGAGACTGAGCACCTATGGGTTTGCCTGGAGTGCAATGATGTTGATTCTGTTCAACAATAACAATAATACTGTGATGGATGATAAATGTATCATTGTGGATCTGGATATAACAATGTGATGGATGATAAATGTATCATTGTGGATGTGGATATAATAATGTGATGGATGATAAATGTATCATTGTGGATCTGGATATAATAATGTAAGTGTTGAGTAAACCACTACTACATGAGCACCTAAAAACTTTGGTGCAGACTTCATACAGTGGTTGATCTGTGCTCCATCTTTCTTGATTTAGAAAACCTGTACATAAATATTGTTAATTATGATGAATGAGTAATTTTGAATATTTTATATATAATGTAAGTAATGTTGAATAGATCTTTCTGAATTTTGATAGACATAATGTAAATAATGTTGGATAGATATTTCTGAATTTTGATACAGATAACATAAATAATGTTGGATAGATCTTTCTGAATTTTGATACAGATGTAATGTTGGATAGATATTTCTGAATTTTTATACAGATAATGTAAGTAATGTTGGATAGATCTTTCTGAATTTTGATACAGATAATGTAAGTAATGTTGGGTAGATCTTTCAGAATTTTGATAGAAATAATGTAAGTAATGTTGGAGAGATCTTTCTGAATTTTGATACAGATAATGTAAGTAATGTTGGATAGATCTTTCGGAATTTTGATACAGATAATGTAAATTGATTTTTCTTTCAGAAAAAAATTATAATCTCTGTTAATGTTCTCAACACATAATGTTATGGTTAACTAATTAAATGTTGTTCATTATGAAGGAAGGTTAGTTCAGTAATAAAATATGTTAACATTTTATCACTAAATATTTGTCTAGACAACTATAATATCAGTATTTGAGATGCAGATGGTAGAAAACACACATAGACACTAAGAGAAATAGAAAACATAGTTGCATCAGAGATAGAAACACCTGTAATAACACATAAAGAAGGGAAACCCGATGCCTGTAAACAGATATTTAGAATCTTGTTATATCACCTGTATTCATATGACATTATTGATCTGTTATTGCAATATTTATATGTTACCAGGAGTTGGCTAATGTGCTAATGTCACACTGGGAGGAACTGGAGCAGTCTTACGTGAAAAACTTGAAAACAGTGTTCCGTAACATACGTGATGAGAGAGAAAACATCTTTAGATATTTCTTCCAGATAAAGTAAATCATGTACAATTTATGTGGCAATAGCATTAATGCCACTTTTATTGCTTTGGTTTAACAAATGTGACAATAGCAATTTGTAAAATATTTTATACATTTGAGATGGCAAGAGTCATACCAGATGACTTTGACAGAAGTCTCTGTATATTTCCTGTGGTTTCTGGTGTCTTAATCAGCTTTATTTTCAATCTCTTTCCATGTGTGCAGTCAGTTTATTGAAAAATTTCTCTCTTTGTCTGCCTCTTCTTCTCTCTGAGTTGAATTTACTAGTGTTTCCTTTGTGCTATAATTTATTCCTCTTCTAATGACGTGGCTCAGAACTTTGACAGTTTGAGCTTTATCTTGATAAAGTGACAGCTTGCCTCTTTTTCTCTGAGGAATTCCTCAATTGATGATCCCATTAAAGAAATTCACTGCAACCTTCTTAAGAACAGCATCTTTGCTGCCTCAATTTCTTTTCATATATTTATTTATTGCCCAGGTGCCTAAAATAATAAAGGATGTATGTAGGATCATACTCCTGAATTATATATTTATTTATATATTTTTTAATTTAATATTTTGAACACAACTGACAGAATACAAAACTGTGTACAAACAGTATGTACATATGCTCTGTCTGGAAATCTAACTACTACACAGTACAGAATCACATCCTGATTTGAACTAAGGGACACTTATAATGGTTTTTCAAATAAGGTCATTCAGACTCCAAATGCAAAAATCAGAGGGAGCAACAGATATGTGATTTCTCACAAGAATGTTAATAATGTCATCTACAGCTAAGATAATTAACAAAGAATGTGTGAGAAGAACTAATGAACAAAGAAAGATAAACACAGAAATAAGGAGAAGGCAGTCATCCATTGTTGGATGATATGAGGAAAATGCAGAAAACATTATGACCATGGAAAAAATAGAGGGAAAAGATAGTTTGATACTGGTGTGGGAAGAGATCAACAGCAGAATTGGTGGAGAACATTTAAAAAATGAAGATCTATCAAGGACTTGACCATCCATGCTTCTAGGCTCAGTCATCTAACTAGACACAGGTATCTAACTAGACACAGGCATCTAACTAAACAAAGGTATCTAACTAGACACAGACATCTAACTAGACTTACTTACTTAGTCATTCCCCTTCTACCGTGAGGTGTAGAGGTTTGGAAGAGAGAGCGCCAGACTATCCTATCAGCTGTCTTCCTCCTGGCCTGGTTCCATTCTAGTCCTCAGTCCTTCAAAGATTGTCTAATGTTGTCCTCCCAGCGGACTCTGGGTCGTCCTGGGGGTCTGGATCCTTGGCTCTTTGTTTCCCATGCTTGTCGTGGTAGCCGATCTTCTCCCATTCTGCAGACATAGCCAAACCATCTTAGTTGGGACTGTTCTACTTGGGTCTGCAGGGGGTGGGATTTAAGGCCTTGACGTATTGTCTGGTTGCGTACCATGTCTCTTCTTGTTCATCTAACTAGTCACAGTCATCTAACTAAACACAGGCATCTAACTAGACAGTCATCTAACTAGACACAGGCATCTAACTAGACAGTCATCTAACTAGACACAGGCATCTAACTAGACACAGGCATCTAACTTGACACAGTCATCTAACTAGACACAGTCATCTAACTAGACACAGTCATCTAACTAGACACAGTCATCTAACTAGACACAGGCATCTAACTAGACACAGACATCTAACTTGACACAGGCATCTAACTAGTCACAGTCATCTAACTAGACACAGGCATCTAACTAGACACAGGCATCTAACTAGACACAGTCATCTAACTAGACACAGTCATCTAACTAGACACAGGCATCTAACTAGACACAGGCATCTAACTAGACACAGGCATCTAACTAGACACAGGTATCTAACTAGACACAGGCATCTAACTAGACACAGACATCTAACTTGACACAGGCATCTAACTAGTCACAGTCATCTAACTAGACACAGGCATCTAACTAGACACAGGTATCTAACTAGACACAGTCATCTAACTAGACACAGTCATCTAACTAGACACAGGCATCTAACTAGACACAGGCATCTAACTAGACACAGGCATCTAACTAGACACAGCATCTAACTAGACACAGGTATCTAACTAGACACAGTCATCTAACTAGACACAGTCATCTAACTAGACACAGGCATCTAACTAGACACAGGCATCTAACTAGACACAGGCATCTAACTAGACACAGGCATCTAACTAGACACAGCATCTAACTAGACACAGGCATCTAACTAGACACAGGCATCTAACTAGACACAGGCATCTAACTAGACACAGGCATCTAACTAGACACAGGCATCTAACTAGACACAGGCATCTAACTAGACACAGCATCTAACTAGACACAGGCATCTAACTAGACACAGGCATCTAACTAGACACAGGCATCTAACTAGACACAGCATCTAACTAGACACAGGCATCTAACTAGACACAGGCATCTAACTAGACACAGGCATCTAACTAGACACAGGCATCTAACTAGACACAGCATCTAACTAGACACAGGCATCTAACTAGACACAGGCATCTAACTAGACACAGCATCTAACTAGACACAGGCATCTAACTAGACACAGGCATCTAACTAGACACAGGCATCTAACTAGACACAGGCATCTAACTAGACACAGGCATCTAACTAGACACAGGCATCTAACTAGACACAGGCATCTAACTAGACACAGGCATCTAACTAGACACAGCATCTAACTAGACACAGCATCTAACTAGACACAGGCATCTAACTAGACACAGCATCTAACTAGACACAGGCATCTAACTAGACTTGATTAGAATCATCAAGCTCTTGTTCTTACTTCTAGTGACAGTTTGTTGCTTATGAGAATGCTTGTTGCTCTATACAAAGTTTATTTTGTTTTATAAGTTTATGTTGTCAAACTAATATTTCTTTGTTTGTTTTTTATTTTCAGGAATGATTTTATTCTGTACTTGAAAAACATTACAAATCTATGTTGAAAAACTAAGATTTGTTAATTTTTAATAATTTCAGAAAAGATTTTATTTTGGACTTGAAGAAACCTTATTCATTTATGTTGCTAAACTAATATTTGTTACTTTTTAATAATTTATAGGAAGATTTGTATTCTGTACTTAAATAAACTTTATAAATGTTTGTTGACAAGCTAATATTTGTTACTTTTTAATCATTTTAAGAAAATATTTTATTCTGTACTTGAAGAAACCTTATAAATTTATGCTGACAAACTAATAATATTTAATTTTTTAATAATTTCCAGGAAAGATTTTATTCTGTACTTGAAAAAGCCAGACTGTAAACAGGAGTATGTTGACCAGTGGCAAAAGGTATAATTATTTTCTTTGCTGTTGTACCTGATAACAAAATTGAAACTTCATCATCTGCGGCTTGCACATTTTTTAAAAGATATTTATTTGCTGAAGAGTGAAAGGTCAAGTGCTCCTGTATCAGTACAACATCAGTAGCAGCAACAAGAAGTTGTTTTATATTATCATCATCATCACCATAGTCCTTCAGCTCCCTAAGAAGCATAGGTTTTCAACAGATTCATGCCAGTCCTTCTTGTCCTGTGCCATCCTTTCAAGATTTCTCCATGTCTTTAAAAAAAAGAATTTGTAATGGCTTGTCTGCAATTCCTTCCCATGTGTGGTTTTTGGTCTGTGTCAAGAGTTTCTTGAATTCTTGTGTGTGTTTGTTGATTGCATAGACCAAATTTGTCATGGTGATTGGTAGTGAGAGACCACTCAACTCTCAGCCTCACAACACATTGATAATCATGCTCAAAAGACTGCTGAGACGGTCCGACATGTTAAATACATAATTTGAACAATGAATGAAGTTCAAACATTGATGCAGATGCACAAATGATCAATTCTGGTATCCACACTGATTCTTGATACTTGCATCCTCAAATCAACATCCTATGATGAACATATATATAATATTTCTTCATTTAACTCAATGTTTCCCAAACTTTTTCAGGTCACCACCCCCTTGACTTCCAGAGCACATTCCCAGGATCCCCTCCAAGTTCCTGCATTACAGTAAAAAAACAAAACTATAAATCACACTGTTGGTTATGAATATGGTTCTATTGAAAATGTCCTCTTGTTTATTAACATATCACTTATATCACATTTTCACTTCACTGAGATAATCAAATCTGCAATGAAGCAAAGTTGGTCCTTTTTAAACACCTGCAGATTTATCATTTCGTCAGCTGCCAGCGGAAGTACTGCCAGACACAGCTTGCCAGTGGACATTCACCCATATTAAACTGGTAAACACAATTTAGCACTGGTTGTTACCTTCCAAAAGTTGCTGATTAAATCTTAGTGAGGTGACCACACTCTTCTTGTTCTCATTTTCTCTTTCTTCAGGGTTGACAACAGGGGCTTCATTATCCTTCACATCTGCTTTTATAGCAGATGATTACATTAGAATTTATGATCAGTGAAGGTTACTTGAGCTCAGGATTGCAAAAAGTGATGAAACTGTGCCTTGCTTAATGATCCTAGTAATACAACCACTGCATTAACTATTGTTACTATCTCATCCTCATCTCACTGATGTTGTCTCTCCAATCCACAACCTTTTTTTCCCAACTAATGCTGCTACGCAATATTTGAATAGATAATGCAATTAATTACCAGATATTCCCCCCCCCCCCCCCCCCCCCCCCGACAAGTTTCTTGTACCCCCTGGTACGCGTACCCTAGGTTGGGAACCTCTGCTATAAGGTGTATGAGAAACTGGGACAAGAGGCGTTAGGAGCGGTGGGTTAGGATTTGTTAAGGCTATGTTCTCTTTTTAAACCCTCACAACAGAGCACTGTGTAATCAAAACACTTTTACATGTAAGTGTTAGATTGAGTAATATTGTTGAATTTAGCCTGTCAAATCCTCAACTAACCACTTACTACGGAATGGCACCCTGCAGCCCAATTTTCCCTTATTGCCCCCTTGAATGACTCCAAGGGGAGGGGGGCAGTACCTATCTCAATAAGGCGCATTCCACAGAAAACATGAGTGCTTGACACGTCTGAATACCTTGAAGGACTCACACAAAAGACCCTTGTAATGAAGCATAAGTCATGCTTGATAACATGCTTATGTCATTCTTACTAAGTGACATTATGCAACAACATGCATTCATTGGGAGCGCTCTGTAGAACCCAAACCAATTTGAAAAAGATTAATTGTAGTTTACACTCACCAGATCAGCTATCAACAATCTCCCTCTGCCTTTCTTACCCTAGGGATTCCAGAATAAGAATTTCCTTGTAAAGCTATCAGCATGTCTTCCCCCCCCCCCCCCCACCTGTATGTCCTACCTGCATGTTCCCCCTGTATGTCCTACCTGCATGTTCCCCCCTGTATGTCCTACCCAATGCCAGCATATCCTTCTCACCTTTTTCAACTGACTTTTGTATTCACACCAGAAACAAACAATGTGATAGAATCAGTGATAGGAAACTCTCTTCCAGAGCTTTACACTAGGAGGCAATATGATCATCAGAAATGACCCTCATGTCAGACCAGAGTTTTGGCCCTTTTAACTCCTATAATATATCAAACTATTCACAACAGAAACAGCATGATGCTTTTTTGCTGTTCTTTTTGCCTTCATTATGGAGCTAGGAGTCGCCACTGCAGATGGGCCCTTGCTGGAAGCCTGCATAAAAATCATTCTTATGTTTTTGCAGTGGGGGTTGCTGTAATTTGTTTTACATGATGAAGTTGCCAGGCCCCATACACAAGCTCATATTAATTACCTCTTACAGCAGCAGCTGACAGACTTTTCCAGGCCATAAATCGAGGATTTCTCATCAAAAGAAATGGGCAAGAAGACGAAGATGGCACTATACCATTCTTGACTTATGGATACAAATCGTGGACAATGACTACAACCCACAAAAGCCAGCTCCAAACCTCAGAAATGAGGTATCTGAGGAAGGTGGTTGAAGTACCAGGATGAGACACGGTCTGCAACCAGACAATAAATCATGGCCTCAAAACCCAGCCCCTGCAGACCCAAGTGAAACAGTCCCAACTAAGATGATTAGACCATGTCTGCAGAACGTGAGAAGATCATCTACCACGACAAATATGGGAAACCAAGAGCCAGGGATCCAGACCTCCAGGATGACCCAGAGTTCACTGGGAGGTCAACATTAGACAATCTCTGAAGGACTGAGGAACCAGGCCTGGAAGAAGACAGCTGATAGGATAGTATGGCGCTCTCTCTCGCAAACCCCTACGCCCCTGGGTAGAAGAGAAATGACTAAGTAAGTAGTATGTAAGATGGCCTGCAAGACACATACCTTCAGCTAGTTTTGTCATCAGGTCATTCACCATTTAGTATCTTGCTGGCACTTTCTATGTCTGATCCAAGTTTATACATGCAACATTTTACTGATTCCTGTCTTGTCTGTTAAATCCTTAAATTGTTCTTGAAATGCATACTCCATGCAATATGCACATCCCAAGAGTTTGATGATTACACCTGCCATAAATAAATGTGAAAAAAGAAACTATACAAATACACAGCTTTTTTCGATTAATTGTATTTATTCCTTGTAGATTCATGGTACAACTCTCTTGTATATTCATGGTACAACTCTCATGTATATATTGTTACAACTGTCACATTTTCAATAAATTCATAAACCTTACGCAATAAGAGTCACATGAGAGTTGACAACAAAATGTTTATATACGTTCACTGAGTTTGTTTGTCTCTATTGAATTCCTGACTCATCAAAGGAACATTAATGCCTTGGTCCACATTTCTTATATTAAAACAGTATTGTCTTGTCCTCAGTGGCATCAGAACCTCATTAGATGTTAGTTTTGTGTCATAAATTACTATATTTAAAAATGCATTAGGTGTTCATGTCTTATTCTTGTTTAATATAATAGCATCTTGCCTTGTGTAAGCGCCCCCCCCCCCCCCCCAATAAGGTCATTCAGACTCCAAATGTAAAAATCAGAGGGAGCAACAGATATGTGATTTCTCACTAGAATGTTAATAATGTCATCTACAGCTAAGATAACTAACAAAGAATGTGTGAGAAGAACTAATGAACAAAGAAAGATAAACACAGAAATAAGGAGAAGGCAGTCATCCATTGTCGGATGATATGAGGAACACCCAGAAAACATTATGACCATGGAAGAAATAGAGGGAAATGAAAAGTATAGTCTATCCCTTTTGACTCCCTATGGAGCATAGAACCACAACTGTAGCTGACCTCCATGCAGGAAGCCTACACCAAAGCGTTCATGTACTTTTGCTACACCAAAGCGTTCATGTACTTTTGCTACACCAAAGCGTTCATGTACTTTTGCTACACCAAAGCGTTCATGTACTTTTGCTACACCAAAGCGTGCATGTACTTTTGCTACACCAAAGCGTGCATGTACTTTTGCTACACCAAAGCGTTCATGTACTTTTGCTACACCAAAGCGTTCATGTACTTTTGCTACACCAAAGCCTTCATGTACTTTTGCTACACCAAAGCCTTCATGTACTTTTGCTACACCAAAGCGTTCATGTACTTTTGCTACACCAAAGCGTTCATGTACTTTTGCTACACCAAAGCGTTCATGTACTTTTGCTACACCAAAGCGTTCATGTACTTTTGCTACACCAAAGCGTTCATGTACTTTTGCTACACCAAAGCGTTCATGTACTTTTGCTACACCAAAGCGTTCATGTACTTTTGCTACACCAAAGCGTTCATGTACTTTTGCTACACCAAAGCGTTCATGTACTTTTGCTACACCAAAGCGTTCATGTACTTTTGCTACACCAAAGCGTTCATGTACTTTTGCTACACCAAAGCGTTCATGTACTTTTGCTACACCAAAGCGTTCATGTACTTTTGCTACACCAAAGCGTTCATGTACTTTTGCTACACCAAAGCGTTCATGTACTTTTGCTACACCAAAGCGTTCATGTACTTTTGCTACACCAAAGCGTTCATGTACTTTTGCTACACCAAAGAGTTCATGTACTTTTGCTACACCAAAGCGTTCATGTACTTTTGCTACACCAAAGCGTTCATGTACTTTTGCTACACCAAAGCGTTCATGTACTTTTGCTACACCAAAGCGTTCATGTACTTTTGCTACACCAAAGCGTTCATGTACTTTTGCTACACCAAAGCGTTCATGTACTTTTGCTACACCAAAGCGTTCATGTACTTTTGCTACACCAAAGCGTTCATGTACTTTTGCTACACCAAAGCGTTCATGTACTTTTGCTACACCAAAGCGTTCATGTACTTTTGCTACACCAAAGCGTTCATGTACTTTTGCTACACCAAAGCGTTCATGTACTTTTGCTACACCAAAGCGTTCATGTACTTTTGCTACACCAAAGCGTTCATGTACTTTTGCAGCAGGGGCTTATGTAGCAATTTGTTTTATATGATGAGTTTCCCCACTCCATGCACAACCTCAGAAAGTAAAAATAGGTCGAATTTGTTAGCTGTTTACTTAAAAAGGGGATAGAAAACTTGGTAACAATCAGAGGATTAAGTGCAAAAGAAGTAGAGAAAGCATGAGAGTAAAGATCTGGGGTGATATAACAAGATGGATGAGAAAACAGCGGGTATATGAAGCTGTGAAATGTTCACAAGACATGCTATTGTAGAGGGAATTATTATTGTTGTTGTTACTGGAAGGACCTGATGATATTGAGATAAAGATATTGATTGTCTTCTTCTTCTTCCTTGTTCACTTTCAGACCCCCCCCCCCCTCCCCGAGCCTCTGATGAGACAAAGAAAGAATAAGTTGTGCACGAGGCTGACAACCTCATCATGTAATACAAATGGCTACAGAAACCATCACTGTAACAGAATGTGAATGTTTGGTGAAGGCTTCCTGCAACAGGACCAGCTGGGCTGCAGTGGTGGCTTCATAAGGAGCAAAAATAAAATGATGGTATTAGAATGTTGTATGTGCCATGTTCTACTTTATTTTATTACAACCTTTTTAGATGTTAATGCCCTGTCTCATTTAATTTTAGAGACTTGTATTATTTTGTAAATGGTATTCTTTTGTGAGGCAGGTATCTTATTTATGTGCAGCGGTAGGTCTATTACTAATGACTTTGTGTTGTATTTTTAAGACATACAACGAAGTAGCAGATGACCTGCGGGATGATGAGGAAGTGAGAGCAGAGCTTCATCAGCAAGTAGACGACCTGGTGGAAAGGTTGTGGAGTATTTGTGATGAAAGGAAGGAACAGGCCAAAGCTGAGAGGACTGAGGTCATGAAGGAGGGATGGCTGGAGGACCGGATAGGAATTCTAACTAACCACTACATTACTATAATGCAGGTCATTATTATTGTTTATATTAAAATTGTCAGGTGATTTGATTCACCTTCTGAGCCTTAAGGCTCTTTTTTTTTTGTTTTGCTCTGTTTGCTTGTGTTCTTTCAGTGTGTCCCAGCCATCGTAGTCTATATCAAAGTTGGTGACCAGGCGATCCCAGTCTATCGGTAGATGCACATGGATGATTAGGCGACTGCAGCAGCAACAACAAAAAAAAAAAAAGACTTTGCTTTTAAAATCGTGGTGTTCCCGGGATCAAAGGTACTTTTTTCACATTCCCGATGAACACTCTCGAGCCGGCTACTAAAATATATTCGTGAACTGCATGAGATAGGAACACAATCTTTTCTTTGTAAGGCTCATTATCACCCCCCCCCCCCTCTTAAAAAAAACACACACACGTACATATATATATATATATATATATATATATATATATATATATATATATATATATATATATATATATATATATATATATATATATATATATATATATATATATATGTATATCCAGTTACATTGAATTCTGATAACTAGAATTTTCAGATAAGTCGAGGTAATTTATCTGTCCCAACTCCAATTTGAACTTGCGTAAGTAGAAGTTCTGACTTCATCACCTAAGTTACAATACAGCGCGGCCAAACATAATTTTTTTTTTTTTTTTTTTGGTGGTGATCTGGTGATAACAAGTTAATACACATCCGAGCATCTGACAGTACATTACAGCGCTAACATTTATTAAACCAGCAAGCACTTAATCGTCAGGCTGACAAAAAAAGTCTTGCGTTAAACTCTGACAGCATTGGGACCACGCATTTGAGATTTAAGATAAACAGAGAGTGACACCTGAGGGCTGTGAATAGTAAATATTAAACAAAAAATCTGGACAATAGGTAACTCTTACATCGGCTTACTTGTCCTGCAATAGTTATTGCTCTAGGAATCCATGTAGGAAACACTAACAGAGCACACTAAAATACTAAGCCCAGAACACAATTCCAACGTTTTTACACTTGCTACTATTTGCCACTATTTGGGAGCCGCGGTAGCATAGTGGTTAGTGCACTGGCTTCCTAGCTCAGTGGTCTAGGGTTCGATCCCCATATGAGGTGGGATATTTTTAGGCCGCAAACGGCTCCTGGGTTGACCCAGCCCCAACTGGGTACCAGAGCAACTTCTGGGAAGGTTAAGGCGGCCGGCGTGATGCTGACCACATCACCCTGGTGTGCCGATGGTCAAGAAAATATGGGCCTAACACCATATTCCCAATATGCCTCAATGGGCGTGTAACGGGATCCTTTACCTTTACTATTTGCCACTAGCAATTAGCTTGACATTACAGTTTAAGCTTTGCTAAACTGCTTTTGAAAACTTTAAGAGTCGCAGAAATGAAAATTTAAAATCACAATCCTTGCTTCTAAATGGTTAAAATAATTGCTTCATGATTACCTTTTATTCTGACGAAAATGTCCATCTTTGAGCAGAATTCTGATAAGCAGAATTTAGGATAAGTATAAGTATTTTTAGATGGTCCCAGCAACTTCTTCTTATCTGATTGCACTATATTATTCTCAGTATTCTCTTCTCAAAAACACTACAGTTGTGCTATATTTTATTCTCAGTATTCTCTTCTCAAAAACACTACAGTTGTGCTATACATTTATTCTCCTGTTATGTCTACATGTACCCTTTTGGTGACAGTTTGTCTAGACATTGTTTTTAAACATGATATGGCAGATGTTCCATGCATTAGTCGCCATTTGTGACATGCCTGAGTAAGCAGTGTTTTTCTTTCTTTCTTTGTCTCCTACTAAGACCTTGAGACAGACAGAGGGAGCGCTGTAAATGAGCCTATTGTATTTTGTCTGAGCTTTTACTGCCATCTCTTATACTCTAAGAACACTTTATTGTGTTACCTATCTGTCTGGGAGTGTGGCTGGCAATCTCATCATGTAAAACAAATTGCTACAGACACCATCCCTACAATAACATATGAAAGGTTTAGTGCAGACTTCCTACAGCGACCAGTTACAGTGGCGACTGCACACTCCATTAGGAGCAGAAAGGGAAGTAATTACGATGACTTATCTGTCAAGTGCCAGTAACTCTGTCCAAAGATTCTGTCTATTTCTGAATGAATGTGTTGGTTGGTCAGTTGGTTTGTTGGCTATTTGATTGGTTGATTGAGCAACAGTGATTTTAATTCGATTAATTGATTGACTGAACATGGAAATTATAGACT
Organism: Oreohelix idahoensis; assembly: GCA_024509875.1. Taxonomy (NCBI): domain Eukaryota; kingdom Metazoa; phylum Mollusca; class Gastropoda; order Stylommatophora; family Oreohelicidae; genus Oreohelix; species Oreohelix idahoensis. The sequence continues at coordinate 42,767 of JAMPIV010019448.1, read as the reverse complement.
CATTACCAACATGTACGTCATAGATACATTAAAAGTATGATCTTTATTTTTATCTAAGGTGTCCAAAATAATATCACTTTAAGTGCTTTTGCATTCTTGGAGTAGTTGGTTCTTTAACTGGATACATTAATTTTGAATTGTAAATATGAACAATTGATTTTCCAAATCTGAGTTTTGATTGGCCAGGAACTCTGGATAGATTAATTATGAATTGTTATCATGAAAATTTTTTTTTTGCAAATGTGAGTTCTGATTGGCTATAAACTAACAGTCTTGTATATGTTTCAGGCTGAGGTTGATCGCTTTCAGGATACAGTGAGGTTGTTGAAAGATTACTACCTAGGAATGGAAGGACAAATACCTGATGCTTTTAACCCTCATTATGAAAGACTTCCACTAATTGAGGTTTAAATTATCTTAATTGAATATTTGCCAGTTATCTGTTCCTGGATATTTATGATAAATTGTCAACATTTATGTGACTGAACTTCTGCTTGTTTGTTTTAGTCATGAATTACTGATTATGCAAAAAAGCTTTCATCTTAACCCTTACTCCTTTGTTTACCTTTTATTCACAAACATGGAATTCATTTATTTATTCACTCCATTCACGCCATCCATTCATTCATTCACTCCAACCATTCATTCATTCACTTCATCCACTCCATCCATTTATTCATTCACTCCAACCATCCATTCATTCATCCACTCTAACCATCCATTCATTCATTCACTCCAACCATCCATTCATTCATTCACTCCAACCATCCATTCATTCATTTACTCCAACCATCCATTCATTCATTCACTCTAACCATCCATTCATTCATTTACTCCAACCATCCATTCATTCATTCACTCTAACCATCCATTCATTCATTTACTCCAACCATCCATTCATTCATTCACTTCATCCATTCATTCACTCCAACCATCCATTCATTCATCCACTCTAACCATCCATTCATTCACTCCAACCATCCATTCATTCATTTACTCCAGCCATCCATTCATTCATTCACTCCATCCATTCATTCACTCCAACCATCCATTCATTCATCCACTCTAACCATCCATTCATTCATTCACTCCAACCATCCATTCATTCATTTACTCCAACCATCCATTCATTCATTCACTCCAACCATCCATTCATTCATTCACTCCAACCATCCATTCATTCATTCACTTCAACCATTCATTCATTCACTCCAACCATTCATTCATTCATTCAATCCAACCATCCCTTCATTCATTCAATCCAACCATCCATTCATTCATTCACTCCAACCATTCATTCATTGTTTAAGAGGAGTATCCAATAATCCCTTCTTGCTTGTATTAATAAGATAGACCCGGTCCCAAAAGACAGGGGGGGGGGGGGTTGATGATCAGAGATAGGTAATTTAACTCAGCAGTAAATTCGTCTCTGATAAGAGATGTTACATCGTTATGAAGTTGGGGGGGGACAAATTATCCTATTAAATTCTCAAGAACAAAAGTTTCCCCTTCCTAAGCAGATTTAATGGGTGGGGGGGGGGGGGGGGGAAACAAAGGTAATAAAATCCCACTTAAGAGAAATAATACGATGAATACAGAAAACGTATTTACTAGGTGAACAACTTATAATGGTTTTAAAAAATTAGATCTCCCTTCATTCATGCACGCTCAGTTGGCCAACGTACTGTCGCACACACAGACTTACCGAATCTTGGACTCTGGCGCTCCTTAGAAATATTACAAACAAACACTTCAAAACACTTTACTAAGTTAGTGTCTTTTCTTCTGTTGCCGGCCCCAGAGTAACAGGGTTGTTTGTTTGCACAATGGTTCCTGAAATTGCCGGAATATGAAGATAAAGAGTTCTTTGTTTTTTGTTAGGGAAAAAGAGTTCTAAAGGATGGCACGGTCACAAGTATCTGCAGTGAGTGAAGGATTCAGGCTTTCGAGCATAAATGTTATAGAAGAATTTTGCGCATTTGCTATAAAGAGCACAAAACAAATGTCTATGTTAGAGAGAAGATAAACACCTATGCAGGCCACCAAGAACCACTTTTGTCAATAGTGAAACGTCGAAAGCTTGCCTGGTTTGGGCATGTAACTCGTCATGACTCCCTTTCGAAAACGATCCTTCAGGGAACAGTCGAAGGTAAACGGAGAAGAGGAAGGCAGAGAAAATCCTGGGCTGATAACATCAAAGAATGGGCAGGACACGGTTTTTCCACACTTGTACGCATTGCTGAGGATAGAGAGCAGTGGAGGACCCTGTCTGCTGATGCTTCCACCATGGCACCCCTACGACCCATGACGGGTTACGGGCTGAGATGATGATGACTAAACGCCAGCAAGTTGGGTTTTCCCCAGCATTCGCTAAATGAAGAAAACAACGTATAATATAATATACAGAATATGTACTCGTTATAACTTACATTTCAAACGTTTAGTAAAGAGACATAATTGTGAGAAGCATAGACATTTCCTATCTTTAACCACGTGGGTTTTTTTTATTAAGTAACCCAGGTCTGACAGTGCATGTGCCATCAGAGATAAACAATAATACCAATCCCACTAATGGTTGCTAAAGACTAATGTGTATACTGGGCTTCTGAGCCAGTTCATCTTGCTTCTCAAATTGAAATATACATGCTGCCTGGCGGCGAGGATAATTACAAGTAATAACATTTAACAATTTCGACAACTATCGAAAGAGTGGATAGTGAACCAAGACTATCTGTTGAGAGCAGTTGTCCACTGGTCATCTTTCCCAAAATTAAGGAAATCCTCGTGTTTTTTCTGACTGTGTGCCCGTTTAAACTTGCTTATCCAACCTGATTCAAGTGACATTAACAGTAATCAAAATTTAACTGGTGAAGTGAATGCTCCCCGAAAACAGTGGAATAAACCTGTAATTGTAGAGCTGGGATTCGCTTTATCCAAAGAATACAGATTCACTGTAAAGAAGTGTCCTAAGGTTGCGCCAGACTGTGAACTACATCAAGTTTTTAGGTAAGAACGTGTGCCAGGGATCCCTGATGAAAGAACCGAGTGAAAGTGGACTGAGTGAGTTTTTTTTGGATAACTATTGATTCACCCCCCACGTCACAATCTCCTTACGGAAGAGTGGCTGCTTGAGTAAATTGTTCCTTTTTAAAGGACAATATTAGACCCTAATCATATGTATTTATGACTCTTTGGGCCATCATCTGTCTGATAACGGGGTTGTGGGTTAAACCTAGAGTTAATATCATAACGGGTCTATCATCCTTGTAGTATTTTCTTGAATTTGATGACTATTTGTATATGTTTTCTTTTGATGTAAATTCTATATGTTGTGTCGTAAGTTTAATATGATAAATAAACTTAACCATAAATTAATCAGCGTGTTGGTCAGCTCGTTCTAAATATCTATATAATCATTGTTATAGTTTCCCCACGTCTGTGTGTCTACCTGTCGTCACTGTATGTGCGTGCACGTGAGTGGGTAGAGATCGGTTGGTATACATATATTTAATGTATATGTGGTAGACTGTCTGACTGCTTAAAATCTGTCGTAGAAGATAGGTGAGAGAGAGAGAGAAGATTTTCTCGCATCTCAGAGACAGCCTCTATCACTATTCTATCATCTCACTCGTGGAATCTATTTCCTTTACTAACTCACCCTGGGACTCTCACTCATTCCAAGCTATTCAGAAGGGACCAACCCAAGTCTTAATTCTCCTATCAAAAATCTACGACATATATCAAGGAGCAAATCAACGACCTGCATCCAGTCATAGCAAGTATTACACGAAGAGAAGACCAACGAGACATGATCCTACAGTGTGCACCAACAATCAAAAAAAGGCATGCCGATCGCGCAAGTACTTAACACTATATACAAGACCGTGTGCGAGACAATAATACTATATTAACAAGACACAGCTATTCCGAACAAGCAAGAAGAAAGAGCATAGCACCGAACATTTTAGGTTACTTAACTTAAATCATCTAGATATTAATTAATTATAAGTTGTTTATGGTTGATTATTTCAAATCTGTTTATATTTGAATTACATGTAAAAGTAATTATTATATTTTGGACGATATACATTTGTGTATATTACATGATTAGAGGGTTAGATTTGTTTCAGGTAACTAATACAAAATTTTTCCAGGTATTTGACTAATACTAACAATTACAGGTCCTATATAAAACACGACTTAACAGTGTCTATCTGTATACGCGAATGTTAAAGGTTCTCTCATCTAACAGACTGAAATCACACACACCTCAGCAACATTGGGTCAGGAAACAGTGGAACTCGTTCTGACTCATACATAGTTTATTAACACCACAACACTGTCACGTTGACATTGTAGAAACACAGTTCATAGCAAATCATGAAGCATCAAGTACAAAATATCCATGGAAAAATAGATGCAGAACATGGTATCAAATATCCGTTACGTCGGTTGCATAAACCACAGGCATCAGCACAGTACACTGTTACAATAAATATCCCTCAGGAACAAACTTCCAACATCTTAAATATCTAGTATCGGTAAGTACATCCATGGGGAAAAATAGGCTGCATAACAAAGCAGCTTACAGTATCTCTCATTTCATAATAAACCATCGTACACATCCATTAGGAACAAAGGTTTGCATGAATATCTTCATCAATGATAATAATCGCGGCCGGTATACTCCAAGGCCTCAAAAAGATATCTTCAATATATATCAAAATTCTCGAATACGTAATGCCGACACACTCCCTGGCATTTCAATAATATCTTGGAAAATAATCCATAGATTGGGAAAGAAACTCTTCCCTTCAATACCAAATCTGCACACACTCACGAGACAGAAAACCACCCGTCTCAAAGCCCTGTCAGATGCCCACTCCAGGTAAGGATTACGATACCAGTTCCCCAAATTCATTCAAAGTAATGCTACCATTTCAATAATTCTATTACCAGTTTGACACTTCAGTCATGGCATATCGATATCCATCCAACATTTCATTCATGAAGTACGAATACCTGTTCAACCTTTCAGTAAAAAAAAGTTCTAACACCAGTTAAACACTGCACTGAGGTAGTACCAAAACCAGTTTATCCGTCGCAAAATACCACTACCAGTTCCACACCAGCTTCCCGTCTGACCCCAGCTTAACTCTGTCACTAGCAACCATCTCTAAGGCAGAAGGGAATGCAAAATGCATCGCTGTTTTGATTCGCTCAGCCAGCATGTCTCTTGTTTCGGCTGGATAAAGTGGAACACTCTCTTGGGCAATTATGGCCCCAGCATCCACTTCTTCAGCAACAAAGTGTATGGTACAGCTAGCGACTCGAACCCCAGCGTCACCGTGGAGTTTTTTACAGCTTTATTCATGCTGAGTTTAAGTTCAGATTAACAGTAATTTGGGGTTAATAAAATAACAGGGTATGAGAAAATGGTTTTGAAAATGTAAATAATTTATTAAAGTGGACTATTTGTCTTATAGATGGGAGACAAGAAACAGCACTATTGTGCTTAGATGATAAGGGAGAGAACTATTTTAGACTTTAATATTTCCTAGGTGTACATAGTTCTGCTTTATAAAATTAGCATAACGACGTTTTTAATAAACTGGAAGTAAGAGAACATAGCAATTGAGCATAAACCACTAAGGGAGATAACAATATTATTAGCGCCCTTTACAGTTAAGGGGCTCCACTACAATGAAAACTGGATTTTACGTACAAAATATCGATTTTTTACTTTTGAGCTTATATTATTAAATAATCATCGAGGAATCGATTGAGCAAGGTTTTATAACATAAAAAATGCATTTGATGTATCAAAAAGCATATTGTCGGCACTACCCCCATGCTATGATTTTCAAATTTGTGCCGAAAATGCACGATTTCTCTCTAAAACTATCTAACAGAGGAGTCTCAAATTTGGCATGCATGTAGTACACATCTATATATATATTTTGGTAATTTTCTTTTATAAATTTTTTAAAAATATTTTTTCACACAAATATATATATATTTTTTAAATCATTAAAAATAGAATTTTAAACTTATCAAAATAATCATGAGTAGTACACATCTATATCTTTAAAGTAACACATCTGCATTTTTGATATTTTGGTAATTTTCTTTTATAAATTTTTTAAAATTATTAAAAAAAAAATATTTTGTCATACAAATATAGTTTTTTTTTTTTTTTTTAAATCATTAAAAATAGAATTTTAAACTTATCAAAAACCGCATGTGACAAATTGTTTTAATTGTCAGTCACAATATGTGTGTGCAATTTGATAAAGTTTGGTCAATGGTAAACATACGATTTTTGCTCTTGAAAATTGGTGAAAAACCCAATATAGCGGTTGTTTTTTTTTTTTTGGGTTACCATGTAGAAGGAAAGAAGAAAAATTAGGCAAGATAAAGGCGAGAGAAGGAGCTGCAAGAAGCTGAAGGATGTGCAGCATATAGTCCTGGAGGATTTTAAACACATTCAGCCCCCCAGAATGGAGCATATTGATAAGACAAGTCACTCGGTGACTAAAATGCATTTTTCTCAAAACTAACATTTTATTAACAAAAAATGTTATTTTTTACAAACTATCTAATAGATCAGTCTGAAATTTGGCATGCATGTAGTACACATATATACCTTTAAATTGTCACATGCTTTTTTTGATATTTTGGTAATTTGCTTTGATATATTTTTTAAAATATTTTTTTTTTTCATTTTTTTCATAGAAATAAAGTGTAATTTAAAAAAAAAAAAATCATTAAAAATAGAATTTTAAACTTATCAAAAAAGCATGTGACAAATTGTTTTAATTGTCAGTCACAACATGTGTGTGCAATTTGATAAAGTTTGGTCAATGGGAAACATAAGTTTTTAGCTCTCGAAAAGTGGTAAAAATCCAATATGGCGGATGTTTTTTTTTGTTACCATGGTAACCACATGTTTTTTAACAAAATAAACTCTGGAATTTGGTTCATGGACATACACTATGTCTATTGAGCACATAAAAAATGTGAAAATGTTATTAGAACAAAAGTTAGTTTTCACTGTAGTTCTTCCCCTTAAGAGAACGGAGAGCAGAGTAAAACGCACGTGAAATGTGAGCGAAGTGTAAACATTTATAGAATGAAGTCACTGAGTTGTTTATGAAGTATAAACAGTTATGAAGCACAGTTCACGGGGTTGACAGAGTAGGTTTAAAAGCGTGAAAGGTGAGATTAGGTGAGTGAACTGAGGAATGGACCAATCGCATTAACTTGAGAACAGAAATGAGGATCATGGGAATAAATTGAAGGAGAAAAGAGATTAGTCTCTCCATAAACCTCAACCAGGGTAGACGTGCCGCGCTGGGCGCTCAAGAAGTGTGAAACCTGCGGTTTGCAGAAGGTCTACAGAAATAGCTAGACATAGAAATGTAGTGATAGGAATTCAGGAGAATGGCTTAGATTTGATTGATAATTTGTGCTGTTAAACATAGGGCTAGCTCATAGAGGTGCTAGTAGGACTGTGATAAGTAACGGACTTCTGTGTAATTACGGTAAGAGAAACATTTTTGACTCTATTTACGCATAAGATATGAAGAGAGACATGTTTTCAGAAATACAGTCCACATATTGTCACAGGGTAATGACGCTCACATTTAAGGGAGCGAGCGACAGAAGAGAATTATGAAGATAAATTTTAACAGGCATCAATTTTAGTTAGAGAAAATGTTTTCAGAATTATAGTCAAGAGACTACATGAGGATAATGCTGCACAGATTTAAGGGAGCGGTTGAACAGAGTGAATATAGAAGTTGAACCTTCGACTGAATACAGAGCGGATGATTTGTAAAATAAATATCCAGGATTAGCTGTCATGACTATGAAAGAGAGTCATAGTCTACGGCTATAGTAAGAAGTAAAAGCTGGAAGTGCTCAAACATCCACAGAGTTTATTCTGCGCTCTCTCATGTCAGAGTAAGTATGGTGGATGCCATATGAGTAGTAGACATTGTTTGATTTTTCACAGGTATAACAGTTATTATGACGTGAAAAAAGCCCTGTATTTAAAAGAGTAAGCCCAACTAAGTTGAGATAGGAGATAAAATGATCTCAAGGATCTGGCAGAACTTATAAGAATCATGAGGGAAATTAGTAGACTTTGAGAATGAACTTTAGTAGGATAGGTATATAAAGAAAGGAGTAAAAGGTTGCAGAAGAGACAAAATTGACCTATACTTTGAGATGTCTGATGAATTATGTTTGAAGAGCATGGAAAGTAACTCATGTAAATAAAAGTTGTTTTTTTTGTAAATTGAATCACATCACTCCAGTTGCTTTGATGTGTGAAGAGATTTAAGGAATGGAGAGTTATTAGAAGTGAGTAAGGATAAGGAATAATAGGAACACCCTATACGCATCAGTCGCTATTTAACACCTAGGAGAGAAGAACGTGGTCTGGGTTGAAAGAGACGAACCTTATCTCATCCAGGAATCACCATCTCTGGCGAAAAGGGCCAGTCAAAGAGATAGCTCTAACTTGGAAGATAGGTCAAGGAAAGAAATTTGACCACTTGATTTAAATACTAGGCCTGCCACAGTCACCTAGTACAAAGTCATTTATAAATAAAAGAACACCGGCACTGTCACACTCGCATTGCCGGTAAACATCTTAAAAATTTGTGGTTTTGGTTTTAATTCTTTATATAATTCTTTCTTTCGTTATTTTTTTTTTAAACTTCTGAGTTGTTTGTTCAATCTAGTGTTGACATGAAAGTTGAGTGGGCAAAACTTTCTAGAGGCCGGCTCATCATTTGCAGTATTTATTCTCACGGCCTTTGTATTTTATCAGTGGATTTTCAGACCCAATTGCTGTCATTTCGCATCCAGTAATCTCGCATTTAGGTCATGCAATCGAAAGTCACAATCAGTGGCAGTCTAAATTATCAAACTGTGACGTCAGAATGGTGGTTGATATCGTTGTTCCATAACAAAGGAGTTTGCCATCTTAACACCCATTTTCAAAAAGCTTGACAACCGACAATGTGGAAAGCATAGAGGCATATCCTTTCTCAGTGTCACCGGTAAAATCTACTCTAGAATCCTAGAGCAGAGACATCCACAAATGGATGCGGTTCAGTGTGGCTTCCGAGCACACCAAAGTACTCAAGACCTGATCTTCACACTCAGACAGCTGGTCCTTGAGTATAAAGGTGAGATGCATCTTTGTTTCTTGGATGTGGAAAAAACATTTGAAAAGGTCCCCTGGAGCAAACTTTGGGACTACTTGGCAAGGAAGAACATTCCAGCACCTCTGATTCGTGCTAAATACAGCTTTTACAAGTCTTGTAGAAATTATGTGAGGACGGCAAGCCATAAGTCAGAAGAGTTCAGGACAAAACATTAGTGTAAGACAAGGTGATATCCTGTCACCATATCTGTTCATACTCATCATGGATGATGTCATCAAAACATGTAAGGAGAGGACAAGAAAATATTCACTGGGGTACTGGAAGATGAGACAGGTTTGTATTTCAGAGCTGGCATTTGCCGATGATGTTTTCCTGATTGCTAAATCAGAGGCACATCTTCAATCCAACCTGCAAGTTTGGAAGGAAGAGCTAGAGAAGAGAACGATGGTCATCAGCAGCCCCAGAACAAAACCATGGTGATATCACGACAGGAAAGAAGACATCAGATTAAGCTGAGAGAACAGGTCCTGGAGCAGGTCAACCACTTTAAATACCTCAGAGCTGCCATAGACTGGAAAAGGGAGGGGGGCATCAAAGAAGAGTAGACTACCCGAAGAGCAGCAGCTGGGGGAGACTTTTTCAGGCCATAAATCGAGGATTCCTCAGCAAACGAGAAGTTAGAAAAAACGAAAATGGCCTTATACCGCTTCGCCTATGTCCCAGTCTAGGCGTATGGATGCGAGTCTTGGGCAATGACTACAAGCCAAAAAAGTCAGATCCAAACCTCAGAAATGAGGTATCTGAGAAAGGTGGTTGAAGTAACAAGAAGAGACATGGTCCGCAACCAGACGATACCCCAAAATCTAAAAATCCAACCCTTGCAGACCCAAGTAGAACAGTCCCAACTAAGATGGTTTGGCCATGTCTGCAGAATGGGAGAAGACTGGCTGCCAGGCAGGTATGGGAGGCTAAGAGCCAGAGATCCAGAACTCTAGAACGACCCAGAGTGCGCTGGGAGACAGCATTTAACAATCTCTGAAGAACCAAGGACTAGAATGGAACCAGGTCTTCTTCTTCTTCCTCGTTCGCCCTGAAAAGGAAGGTGGTTGCGTTGTGTCTGTTTACCCGTAGCTGTCATATCTGCACCTTTCGGTCGACTCATCCGATTTCTGCACGGCATTTTTTGGGACATGGTTTGCCTTCCCTCTTCTATCCGTACTCGCTCAGCCAGACTGCATTGCTGCAGACTGTTTCCAGGACCACCACGTGGAGGTGGAGTACGGTCTTGACCAGCTCTGGTTCGCTGATTCTGATGCAAGCAGTCAAGCTATGGGTCACTGACTGCATTCTCTATTGCTGCATCTTTGGGTCCCGAACCAGGTCTGGAGGAAGACATCCGATAGGGTAGTATGGCGCTTTCTCTTCCAAACCTCTGCACCTCACGGTAGAAGAGGAACGACTAAGTAAGTAAGTAACTTATTTTCAATGTAAGGGGTACTTTCTGAATTGCCTCCAGCTGACAGAAAAGAGATGGTGGCAATACTAAAAGCACTAGAAATATTCTCTAATAACCCTCCCAAAAAATTAACAGTATAACAGTTTTAACTGACTCTCTTTCAACAATTAAAGCACTTAGAAACTTACGAGAATGTAGTAGACATGATATAGCAGAGGAGATATTTCTGGTTACTACATACTTATATTCCAGAGGATGTTCAGTCTTATTTGCTTGGATACCTTCACATGTCCGCAGCCTGAATCGGAGCTGCGTGGTATGGACCACGTACTTTGACCTCCTGACATGTCACACAGGAGCGGCAGTAAATATTGACATCTCTATGAATGCCTGGCCAATAGAATGCAGATAGCACTCTAGATTTGGTACGGGAGAACCCCATATGACCCGCGCATTGAGAGTCGTGCGCATGATGTAATATACGAGCTCTCATTGCCGTAGGTACCAAGATTTGAGAACGTACGGATGAATCAACATCTCGTATCACTCTCACCAATATCCCATTCTTAAATACAAATCTATGTTTAGATCATGTATTAGAATTATTACTAGTGTTATTAGCCAACTGAAAAAAAAAATTTCAGAGAAGCATCATTTTTTTGTAATGTTATAAATGACTCCCGTGAAATAGGAGTGTCAACATCATCATTACCGTTAACCGTAGGTACAGTAGGTGTATCCTGCAACATATCATGAGCTTGTGCTCTAGTCACAACTGCATTTGCAGTATGTATATGTCGCTCTTCCCAATTAGCGATTTGCTGTGAGGTACACTCTTTTATGCCATGTATGCGACCCAATATTATGTCGCTAACTGAAGCCGGGAGCAAACAGGCATGAATGTTTCCTGAAAAAAATGGAGTGTGAATATTAACAATGGCAGTAGGGAACGTTTCCATCGTCCCTCCAAAAGTCACACACTTGACTGTTTTTCCAGTAGCACACGAAGGATCCACCAAAGAGTTTCTGACGCCGATCGTGGAGCAGCCTGAATCAAAAAGAACAGTGCATGGAATAGCATTTAAAAAACCCCTATTTAATTAAGGGAGCCGCGGTAGCATAGTGGTTAGTGCACTGGCTTCCTAGCGCAGTGGTCTATGGTTCGATCCCCAGATGAGGCGGAAAATTTTTAGGCCACAAACGGCTCCTGGGTCGACCCAGCCCCAAATGGGTACCAGAGCTACTCTGGGAAGGTTAAGGCGGCCGGCGTGATGCCGACCACATCACCCCTCGTGTGCCGACGGTCAAGATAATATGGGCCTAACACCATATTCCCAATATGCCTCAATGGGCGTGTAACGGGTTCCTTTACCTTTTTTTTAACCTATTTAATTTAAGGCTTCCTGTTCCATCGTGAGTAGCTGACGTGGCCGTACACACCGCTGGTAGACTGGGTAACACATGTCCGCAACGGAGCGTCGTGATCGCCTTGGGCTGGAACAGAGTTTTGCATTCTTGGCAACATTTTACCTGTTCATAATCAATAGAGCAAGACATTGCGTTATGTGTGTCAGTATTCGTGTTCTGCTCTTTGTTACCTTGTGTGTCAATCATAGCTACATTAGATTGATGGCGTGGCCCCCTGCTAGAAGATCTATCTCTTCGTCGCGATCGATTCTGACTATCATTTCTAAAATTGCCATTATTATCATTTCTTCTTGGGTTAGCATATTGGTTAGAACGCCAATTATTGTTATCACTGTTATGGCTTTGACCGTATGATCTATTCCGAGAACCCTGTCTATTGTTAGAAAACAATGTTGTTTATAATTGTCTCCTTGATTTTTTTGAAAATTATAGTTATCAAAATCTCGTGATCTGTGAAATTGTCCCCAAGAATTGTTATATGGAGAAGATTGCTGAAATTGTTTCCCCTTATAAAAATTAAAAGAATTGAAATTCTCGTTATTTCCCTTTCTATAGTTTCTGTCATTACTTAAGGAGCGATGGCGTCTGTGATAATCTTGTGGCACCGCAAAAGCAACAGGAAATTCATCTTTAACATGAGAATTGCTAAACTCCATGTTCGAATGGGCAGTGCAAAATTGTAAACAATTTTCTTCCATTTCATCTAAATTTTTCGGTTTCCGTTCGTGTAAGAACGCAAGGAATGATGGATTAACCGAAGACATGATCTTATCACGCATTATTAAATCAAAGAGAGCGTCATAAGATTTTTGTATCTTGGATAATTCAATCCATCTTTCTAGAGTGAGGAGTATTTGTGATATAAACTCACTAAAATTCTTCCCGTTCTGTGGAAGAAGAGATTTAAATCGCATCCTATATTGATCATCAGTCAATTGGAATTTTTTTCAAAAGAGCAGCTTTGATCACATCATAATTATTTTTGTCATCAGATTTAACCATATTATAAACTGTCAATGCTTCACCTGTAAGTAGCCTATGTAAATGTGTACAGTATTGTGATTTTTCAATGTTATAGCATTTACATAGTAATTCAAATCTATCAAGGTAGAATATCACGTCGTCCGATGGAGGAGTGAATCTAGGTAATTTTAAGTTTACCTCTTTGTTATTTTCATGTTTAGATGAAGTTTGACCTTCATGAGACTTTAGATTGTTAGCCTCTTGAGCTAATCGAAATTGATTAAATTCTAATTCCTTCATCTCTTTTTCATGTTGAATCTGAAGTTGATATTTTCTTGTATTTTCTTCAGCTAACAATCTCCTCTCTTCCAATTCAAGTCTGAGTTGCCTTTCTTTTTTCTCGTTTTCTTCACACTCAAATTTCCTCTTCTTCTCATTTTCTTCTGCTTCCAATCTTTTCTGTTCTGCCTCAAATTTAAGTTTTTTATCGTTTTCTTCAGCCTCAAATTTCCTCTTCTTCTCATTTTCTTCTGCTTCCAATCTTTTATGTTCTGCCTCAATCTGAAGTCTTTTGTCCTCAGATTGCCTTTTCTTTTCATTTTCCTCGCTTCAAATTTCTGATTTTCTAATCTTAAAGTTTCTAACCTTTGAGATTTCTCATACTCCGCCAAAGCGAATGTTCTAACCTCTTCAGGAGTCATCTGAAGGGCTTTAGCTTGTTTAATAAAATAATCAAGCGAATACATTTTTACTAGTATGTCCTTGAAATACTTATTCCTTTAAAGATTTACTCAACTAATCACCAATTACTTTTCCATTCAATAAGTGTAACACGTTCCTGTCCAAGAACGGCACTTAAATATGACTCAATTATGCAATATATATTACTAATCAATCAAATAATTTAACCAATGAAATGTAATGAAAAGACAAAAGCAATAGACAATAGCAACAGTTGTGACGGGACAAGATAATCAATGACAACCAAAAACAGTCGCAGAAATCAAACAAGTAAAAAATGGAAAAATAAGAAATAATTATGCAAAAGATGCATCGAAAACTGCGATAATATAATTAAACAAGACAATTGACAACACAGTGTAAAAACACAAAGGTGTAAAAAACTAAACGAAAGTAAGGTGAGAATGGACGAATATTACAAACAAATACATCATAAAACTAAAATACGTATAAAAATTACTGCCAAAAACGACAATGAAATCTTGACAATACAGCTAAACAGTCATGATTATAAGAAACAAATAGCGATCCGAACTTCAGCAAGGTTTCTAGCCTTGAACTGGAATTATCGCTCAATTGAAACTTACAAACTAAATCCTATAGAACGCCTGACAAGAGCCCGAATCAGCTTCGAGATGAACCTCGTTTGTCAGATCGACCTCCCTACCGCCCAGAACAAACATGGAACATATAACATGCATTACGAAAAATAGAACAATGGACATGTCAAAGAGCGGCTCAGCTAACGTAAGACGGTAACAAAAAACACCAGCGTAATACTCATCTTTTCGTTAAGAAAACAATTCCCAGGATTGTAGAGTCTTGCAATCCGGCGCTGTATTACCGAGGAAGCTTACGTAGCATGTGGCAGAGTCCGCAAATGTTGGAAGTAGTCGAGTTCATAATGACCTTGAGTGTCCGTTAAATTGTCAAGCAACGTCGCTGAGTTTGATAGTGAAGGCAGTTCCCACTTGAAGTATGCAGTTGTATTCCAACGTTCCGGATGTTGACTGCAACTTGAAGACAGTTTCAAACGTTTGGTTAGGGATCGTTCCTTTGCATCTGACTTGATATCAGACCACAGAATGGCCTACCACTTTGTAGCTGCTCTTTCCTGGAGCACCTCTATGAATGTATACGCGAATGTCGAATGAATGATTGGTAGGATAAAAGCATCCGTGAACTGGACTCGTAACTGGGCACTTCGAACCGTGCCAATGCAGACATGGGAGAACTCGTTATGTTTACTGACATCATAATTTATTTAGGACGAAATACGTTGACGACAACAGGTTACAGTACTTCAACATGGATTCCACAGAGCAAACGTACATGTAGCATGTAAAGGCATGGTACAGGCATCATAATAAATTCCTCACATAAGAAAAGGGTTTGACCTTGCATCAATGTCATGACCGTTAGGACTATTCAACTATTAATCTTGGAATGAATATATTAATTCTGTCCTATAATTCTGGTCGGGTACTTAAGTGGCTTGGTACCTCTGACATGGCAGATCCATACATACTTGCATATAAAATAAACAACGAAGGTTATGTCCTAATACTTGGTTAACCTCTCTTCGTCGCCGTGACTCGTGCGATGGCAATCCACATAATATTACAAATCGATAAGCCGTAACGATGAAGCCATGAATTCTTTACAATATCAAAATGCTTTCGGTGAAAGTCCCCGTTGATCCATTATAGCACCCCCTTCTGGAGAAAAGGTGCTAGCTAGATAAAAAACAGAGGATGGTGACACGAAAGTTCAAATAATCAATTAATTTCTTATCAAAACTGGTTCGGACTTACGTGTAGAGTAAGCCGACAATGGCTTCTACCAAGGAGTCATTGCTCCAGAAGAATTATTACCCCAACACACTGGGTATATATAAAATTAGGCAACAGACTCAATGTCTGGCGTGAGATGCTGGCTTCATTTTCAACCTCTGACGTCATCTGGCTTGTTTGGTAACAAGCGCGTCCGCAGATACCCATACACAAAATTGTGCATATACGTGCGCGATAAATGAACTATACAAAATCTAACCCCCACCTAAGTTGGTGCGTACTCACTTAACAAAAGTAGAACCTGACGACTACTTGAGAATGTTAAAGATGCATAAAGCATAAAGGAGGCAACAAGGTCCTTGAGAAACATACAGATGTGTTAACGGATAAACCGGGGCACACAAATTTGTTGGAATATGATATGAAACTACTAGACCCAGCACCAATCTGTATGAGGCCCTATTCTATTCCTTTCGCTAAGGAAAAAGCTTTGAAAGAGGAGATTGATTATTTCTTACAAGAAGGGATTATTTCTCACAGTGAGTCTCCTTATAGTTCCTGTGTGGTTTTGTTGCGGAAACCATCGGGAGAACATAGACTGTGCATAGATCACAGGAAACTGAATGCTGTCACAGAAGGTCAGGTGGATCCATTACCTGATTCTACTCAATTATTTGCCAGGCTGAACAAGGCAAAATATTTTTCTAAGGTGGATCTTAGCAAAGGCTATTACCTAATTCCAGTAAAGCCTGAGGTTCGACCTTATTTAGCCTTTAGCACCTCGGAAGGTCATTATGAGTTCAACATGTTACCGTTTGGGTTGAAAAATGCCCCGAGTGTGTTTTCAAGGATGATGCGAAAATTGCTGGATCCCCTGAAAAATCCATGTATTTCGAATTTTATGGATGATATCCTCATTGCTACGGAAACATTTGAGGAACACGTTACCTCTTTGAATATGCTGTTTGATAGACTCAGAGAGGCTAACTTAACCGCTAGGCCAATAAAATTTTGTACTGGTTGTAAAGAGTTGGAATTCTTGGGACATACTGTACATCAGGGTAGCATGACCCCTGATCCTAAGAATCTGGAAAAATTGAAAAGAGCACCTAGACCACAAACAAAGAAATATGTGCGATCTTTCGTGTCGTTGTGTGGTTTCTACCAAAAGTACATTAAACATTTTAACTCTATATGTGCTCCTCTGACGGATTTAACTCGCAAAGGTCACCCTGATACGATAAATTGGTCAGCACAGTGTGAATTGGTTTACCAGGAGTTAAAAGAAAAACTCACAAGCAGGCCAGTATTGCAATTGCCTGACTTGAATCAAGAATTTATCGTGAGAAGTGACGCAAGCAATGTGGGCCTAGGCGCTACATTGTTGCAAAGGTCCTCCTCACAAGATGGAGAATTGAACCCAGTCGCTTTTGCAAGCCGCAAGTTGAACAAGGCGGAAAAAAATTATTCAACAAGTGAAAAGGAATGTCTAGCTTTGATATGGGCGATAAAAAAATTCCAGATTTATTTATATGGCAAGACATTTGTGGTCCAAACAGATCATTCACCTCTCGTGTTCTTGTCACAGGCCAAGCATGAAAATTCCAGATTATTGAGATGGTCTTTATTATTGCAGCCATACTCATTTCTGATAGAATATATTCCCGGCCCTAAGAACGTGGGTGCAGACTTTTTGAGTAGACATCCTTATGATGAAGATCAGAAAAACGCGTAAGACTTTATTGAGCTAAGTTATCTCGCAGATTATAACCTGCAAATCAATGCATGTTTTTAAGATGGGAGGTGTGTAGTAGAATCTGCGAGAATAATTGCTCATTTCAGTAGATTTTGGTCATAAAATAATAATCAATAAACCCGCCCGATTGGGTCTGACTGTGATGGTCTCACACGCCAGCAACGCTGCCTTTTGTGCAGTGCTAAAGCCTATAGAACGATCCCACGGTAAAAATCTAACACGCGTTTCAGTTTCGGTTTCGAAAAACGTACTACTAATATTTAACATTTTGCCAGATCTGCTGCATACACAATGCAGCCAAGCCTTATAATTAACGATTTGTTAGAAATGTAACGCTAAACTGCTGTCTGAAGTAACGTAATCTGTCAACAGTAACGTAAAATTTGGCAGTTTTTTGGATTTTTCCCAGTAGTTATAACGAGACGACTGTAATAATTAACGCAAATTCTTACCCCGCCACGCAAAACCCCGTTTCGCTTGACACGTTGTGCCTTGCATATATACACGTTGTGGCAGAGGCAAACACGCAGACACATTTATTTCCTCCTCGCGGTAGTATTACTGACGTCACTAAAACAAGTAGTTATTTGAAAATACATGCTAGCGAGAGATGAAAAGGGGGGAAAGATGGCCGTCTTGTGTAAAATTTTTATTTGACGATGGACAGTGACAAAATTGAAAATCTAAACCAATATGAAACTGACCATAAAAATCATATGGTAGTATAGCTTAGAGTCCACTGAGCAAGAATGTGCTTTAAATAATATGGTAGTCCAAGAATTAGCCAAGTTATTGAGAAAATACTAAATGTCTACGGACGCTCAACCAGACAGACTGTTGTTCTTGCTTGTTTTTTTCATAACGTTAGTGGGGACGCCAGCTTAGAAAAGAGGCATTGAGGTACATTCAAATTCGCCTGGGTAAAAGAGTATAGGAGGAAAGGGGAGCGGTAGGTAAATTGTTAACCAAAACGAAACATCTTTTTGTATTGGGCATAACTAAAGCAGGCTGACCAATCGACTACCAGAGACAGAGTTTGTTTGGAATTATTTTTGTTTTTCAAAAACTACATTTGAATTCTGGTAGTCGCAAGCTTTCGATTGGCCAGTGCTAATAAATATTAGCAAAAGGCTTTCACTATTCATTGCCAGTTGAACAAAACTTTTCATTCAAATACGCTGAGATCAGCTGTGTTAATTGTAAAATTAAATAAAGACGTATTCACAGTCTGGACAGTGCAGAAGAAACTGAGGCCACTTCTTTGCAAGTCAGCGTCATTTGTTTATATTTCTTGAAATTTGTGGTAAGAATGCTTTATGAGTTTAATATGTTTAATCCCACTGCCAAAGTTAGATACTGCTATTGGGAAAAGTGAAGGACATGCCGGGAGCAGACATTGTTGAGTCCTCACATGGAAATGTATCTAACTGGCGTATGTTGTCATGATTTTGTTTGAATATTATTGCATTAGAATATTAGTAAGCCTCTGTGTTCTATGAACACTGTTAAACATGCCTGAAGCATTTATATTTAAAAAAGAAAAGAAGAGAAAATCATACCAAAGGAAATGTGGTTACTCCACATTATTTTATTGAGGAAAACTACGTAAACTTACAGTGGCGTATCTGCCATAGGGACCTGAGGTAAGGTCACAGCACGGTGTGAGTCATTTAAAATTAGGGGCGAGTGCACCTGTAATGCACGCGAGGCTGACCCCATACCTCCGTAGGAAAATAATAAATATAATAAGTGATCAGATATAAAAGGCCAGGGTGTCCTTTTGTTGCAGAGGTTTTATTTCCTGTTGCCAGCTGGTAACAGGAAACCTGATGAGTCAAAATAACGCCATCAAGTCTCCGACCATTCGTTTATGCTGTCAAAAGATAACGGGAGGAGCTTGGGCACGTTGAAAGATCGAGATTTTCTGCAACTACACACTGTATTATCATTCTACAAGGAATCCCAGGTAATGTGTTAAGCATCTGGGTATATCTGACACTTTCGTTAATAAACACTGGTATTTCAAATCATACCCAGGAAGTTTATGGGGTATGATGATACTACAGCCCCTCATACACAGTGACTCTCCCTCATAGATGAATAAAGTGTAAGCTGTGAACATTCCAACAGGAAAGATATATATATTGACTTTATAGTTAGTGGACAAAGAGTCCAGATATTTTAGTTGATCTTTTCTGTAAACTATCTTGTCCTCATTTTCAAAGACCTGTCCAAAAGATATGGCTGGACAGGCAGATTAAATTGTAAAGAAAAAATATTCCTTTTTTACAGAAAAACTTAACCACTGGTTTTATTCAATTCCTCATAGAAAATTAAAGTGTTTTTGTGTTGTGTACCATCATTTCATTTGTCCCCTAGACACTAGGTACATCATACACCAGACATTAGAGCCAAAATAGTGACCATGTGAGATCTAGGGAGGTGGCGTTAGGTTCCCTGCAAATAATTCATCATTTTCATCTTTTAGGGTCAGGGGCCTACATGTGCTTGACCTCACACGGTTAAATGCAGACACCGATTTCATTCTTTTAGGATACCATCATAACCTCCCCAGCAAAATCAAACTTTGCTACAGGGGTGTTGCTCCGCTGTACATTAAAATCAGGTGAAATTGACCGTGCTTTTTGCAAAAATACCTGTAAAAGTATATGGGGATTAAAATGGCGGTATTTGAAAACTGCTAAATTCCTAAAACTCCAAATCAAATATCTGTATTGTGACAGTAACATGAGCAGTATACTGACTTCACATATATTTCTGTTGGTATCAATATTTTTTTTTTCCTCGCATGATGTCGCATTGGCTCACGCCCAACATAAACGCATGTCCCAACACAAAAAGACCCAATGACACACAAGTGTCACCAATGATCCTCTGTGTTTTCACACAAAAGATCTAATGACACATAAGTGTCACTATACTGATCTTTTGTGCCGGGCACATGGTTATATTAGGGCGCATGTCCAATTATAAAAGACCTTTAGGTGTGTTATGGCGAGTTTAGGAGTCCAGTAACATGAGCAGTATTACTGACTTCACATATAACTCTGTTGGTATCAGTAGTTCTTGACCCAGGTACTTTGGGCCTGGGCCAACTTTCAAGTGTGAACGGTAGGTTTGGGTTTTGGTAGGGTAAGTGAGTATAGAAAAATGGTTAGGGAATAATGAATGAAATTGTTAAAAAGACTGTTCGCCTTTGTTGAAGGGGGGTAATATGAGTGCAGGAGTGTTTTGTGCAAAGGGAGATAAATCTAGGAATCCTTTTTGGAAGATGACGTTGTTGTTTAGAGTTAAGCATATTGAATGAGTTCCAAATTATGGTAGAACCAATTTGCATGTTAAGATTTTGTAATCAGGTTTAAAGAGGAGAGTATGAATGTGTGTATATTTAGCAAAGGGAGCCAACTAGAAATTACATCCCTTGATAAATTAGTGAGCGAGAAAAAAAAGTACGCACGTGAATATTGTGACGAGTGAACAGATTTTAGGGGTGAACGAGAAGAATGTAGACGCTGGAGTTGGGTTGGCCACGTCCTCAGAAGGGATCCTGATACCATCTCAAGAACAGTTATGCTATGGACCCCCGAGGGAAAGCGAAAGAGAGGCCGACCAAAAACAATTTGGCGGAGAACTGCGGAAGCTGAGATGCAAAGAATGAACCACAGTTGTGGCACTGTACGAAGGATGGCCGCCGACCGAGCAAAGTGGAATCAATTTGTTGCTGCTCTACAAGACGCCACCAGGCGTGATGGCCGCTGACTGCTTTGACGGTTGGTGGTTATGGATCAAAGAAGAAGAGAAGAATGTAAATAGGGGTTAGGAGAGTCTTGTTTTGAACGCGCTCAGCGTGGGTCAGCGGGTTGCTGAGGAATAAATAATAAAGTTGTGAAGTCGCTATTCTGGCGAACAAGCCACTGGAGATGGTTGATACTGTAGTTACAGGCTAATATCAAGTTGTTATGCCGTACAGAAAGAAAGACGATGTCGCCATTTGTTGTGAGAATTGAGTTAACAAGATTGTCAAGATTGTTTTCAAAACAGAACAGGTATGTTGATAAAGATGTACAAGCAAGATAGACAGTAGCTAGGTCGGAACAGTGAACAGTGACAAATTGAGATAAACGAAACAGCCCTGGTAGTCAGACCAGTAATTATTCTATAATAAATACCTCAAAACTAGTTCCACCAGACCTATCGTGTTTTTCATCATGAGTTGAAGAAAACAAAACCCGACTACATAAGTTTTCTAAGATGAGGTAGAACAGCCATAGCAGACTGTGCATATATAGAAGGATTGAAAGAACGAGAGGAGAATTATTGTGTTTTTGACATTGTATATTTTGTGAGAATTTCCGCCTAGATTGAAGATTAGGCGTGAAGCAAGTTTATTTCAATGGAATGTTGTTATTGGATGATTACTGAAAATTAAACATCATCTTTGTTATTCACCACTTGGTTTAGTGCGGTATTTTAGATGGAGATTCTTCATCCACCAACAGTGTTTTCGTATGATGTCCTATCATATAGAGTAAAAATAACTTAACATCATCAGCACTGTACTGTCTACTGTTCTGGGGTTGTGAGACGAACACACTATACGAACACCCCAAAAAAATGCAAGAGCAACCACACCATCACGGCCACACAAGAAACGAGGGTCTGAGGTGTTCAATATGAACCTGTTCTGCCTCATCTTGAACTTTGACCACTGAACCAACAACAACAGGTCGGCCCCCATTGTCTGACAGAATGGAGATAACGTCAGCAACATCACCTTGTCCCACAACTAGAACTGCCCCAAGGCCACAGTTAAATGTCCTGGACATTTCAAGATCTGAGATCTTCCCCATGTACTGTAACCAACCAATACCTAGGTTTTATTTTATTATTTTATTAAGTTTTTATGTGTCCTATCTAGCCTTCACTTTCTTTCCTTTCCTGACGAAGGCCTTGTGGCCGTAACGTAGACTATTTTCTTTGTCTTTTGTCCTCGTAAAACGAATCACCTTTTTTCGATTTTTTTTTTCAAACCCATCCATTGTATTCCACGTCTTACCGCAGTTCCCCTCCACTTCCTCGATTATATATACCGGTATATATATTTTTTGACTGCACCGTGTCTCTGTTATCTCATATCTCTATCTACCTATCCTGCTTATCTCCCTGATCCTATCCTATCTCTTTTTCTCAGTATTTTATATCCTATTTATTTATTTATTTTCGTATGTCCCTATTCTTCCTTCATACCTTATATTACCGCAATCTACCCTATTTATTTATTGTTTCATTAATCTCTATTTTCATTTAGCGTTTTATATTTTATTTATTGCATATTTTACGTTTTTTATTTTCTGGACGTTTTACTTTTCCCCACTATGCCCTCTCTGAAATATTTTATCAACTCTCTCCGTGTGTCGGTTACCACCAGCTTTAGCTCCCTACCTCCTGATATATCCCGTGTCGCTATTGACTTTGGGTTCGTTACTTTCAAGAAAACTAGATTCACCTCTCATCTCCACTTTATTCACACCTGCCTCCACCACAAAATTCTTCCTAATGGATTCTCTTCCAATTTTCATCCATCTGCTGGTACACTCAATCCTAGGGAACAACGTCTCCTACAACGTATTGAGACAAGATGTGGCTTTCAACGTATGCGCGTAGTGGCCGCCAGTCACTCCCGCCTTTTATCAGACCTCAGTGCCCAACAGACCCAGCTTCTGCTTCGCTTACGTTGTCTCACCTCCAACAACTTCCCTTTCTATTCTATGATACGCACCACTATCCACACACTGAACCGGCAGCTGCACGAGTTCCTTTCCACGTCTAAACACCATAAACTATCCCGTCTCATCCCTACCCCCAAAGCTACCCCTCCATCCTCCACTCCATCATGCACTCAGGTAGTCTGCATCCCCCCAGATCTACCCCTCTCTGAGGGAGAGCGCTCTGTTCTTAGTAAGGGCTTAAAATCTGTTCCTCTTCGTCCGACCCTAGACCAATACAATCTCCTCCAGGATGTTCATCGGTTTCACCGTCGCATGAGGCTGAATCTCCATTTTAGAGAGGAAGACAGCACTCCGCAGTCTCAGGCTGAATCCGACATCTTCGCACGCTTTTCTGACTCTACTAAACCTCCCTTTACACCTAAACATGGAGCCTCTTATGCCCTGGACCTGTATATCAAGAACACCATCCATGACATTCAGCAGCTCCGCCCTCGTAGATTGCATTATTCCAATCTCACTTCGGCAGAGTCTAGTGCTCTCTCCCTTCTTCGCCGTAGAGATGACATTGTCATCAAACCGGCTGACAAGGGAGGAGCCATTGTCGTCTGGCAGAAGGACTTGTACCTAAGTGAAGATAAAACCAGTTGACCAATGGCTCTTTTTACAGGTCCAGGACCAGCGATGCGACTGTCTCTAACAATCGCATTGTACACAACACTATTAAACAGCTCATCACTAGTAATGTTCTTCCTCCTGAAGCATCTCATCTTAGGATTCATGACAGCTCTTTGGGCAAGCCTGTATTCTACATGCTCCCCAAAATTCATAAGATCGAAAACCCTGGAAGACCTATTGTCTCAGCCTGTTCCTGCCCTACTGAGCACATTTCTGACTTCCTCGATAGCATTTTCAAGCCTATCGTTGAGAATCTTCCCTCCTTTATCAAAGACACCGATCATGCTCTTACAACTTTCTCCTCTATCCGACTCCCAGCAGACCGCTCCTACCGTCTTTTCTTGTTAGACGTCTGTTCTCTGTATACTTCTATTCCCCACTCTGATGGTCTCCGAGCTCTTCGGTTTTTTCTGGACCAGCGCACTTGCCCTTCTATATCCACTGACACTCTTCTCCGTCTGGCTGAACTGGTCCTTCAACTGAATTCCTTTGAATTCAATGGTCAGTTTTTTGACCAAATTAGTGGTGTTGCCATGGGTACGAAGATGGGTCCTAGCTATGCCTGTCTATTCATGAGCCACTTGGAGCATCAGATATGGCAACAATACTCCGGTCCTTCCCCGGGTTTTACCGCAGATATATCGATGATGGCATAGGTTTCACCGATATGTCTGAGATTGATTTATACCACTTCATCGACTTTGTCAACCACTTTCACCCCACCATCAAGTTCACCTCCCTCGTCTCCACAGTATCTGTCAACTTCCTTGACATTACTATTTCTATCACGCCCTCCGGCCTTAATACCTCAGTATACTACAAGCCGACAGATGCCCACAGCTACCTCCTGTATACCTCTTCTCATCCTGACATAAACAAACACTCAGCAGAAGTATGTGTAAGGTAAGACTCTCTGTGATCAACAGTTCATAAAAAACTGTAATATATCTGAACTCATGAATATATTGATTATATACAACCAATGCAGGTTGAAGAATTTGCATGTGTTTTGAAATTGTTAGGTATTGCTATATAGAGTGTTTGTAACAGCTGTGGTGTCTGACAGTAGCTTTCATCTTCCTGTGGTGAGTCGTGGGCATGTAAGCAACCCATGTTAAACTGTCTTGCATTGATGAGAACAGTTGTAGAATTGGGTGCTTATGAAGAGGTTAGCTTAAGTGCTTGTTGAGTCAGATATTGTAAGAAACCTGCCTTATATTTTCTGATTACAAAGTGATTGAAAAGTCAAGTCTAGTTTTTAAAATATTTATATCCTCATTTGTATGCTTTGGATAGACATGAAACCAATGTCAAACAATGGGCAATAACTGTCATTTGACAAATAAGTTTAATTTTTTTATTCCCAGAAAGAAAATACTATCTAAAATGGCCAATATATTGGTGCTATAAGAGATAAACAAAAATGGCTGCCTGTTGTGAAATCAAGTACAACATACCGGGATCTCATGTTATATAATAAAATATCAGTTAATTGTCTTTATTTTGAGTCACAGTTTCATGTCTGTGTCAATTAGCTGGACACAAGTGACGAAATAATCATTTAAAATAGGAAGTGACGTTTCAGCCACCTGTACAGTAGTTCTTCCCTGCTTCCTTGTTGTTTTATTTTTTTATTTTTTGTTTTTCGACCATTATAATCCTCATTATCTTTTACCCTGGCTATTCCAGAACAGGAATGACCTTTTAAGGCTATATCCATTGCCAGCATCTTCTTCTCTTCTCTGGTTCTACCGGTTCTTGTCATCAGTTCCACTTTGGTGATCTTATCATACTTTGTTAATCCTTCTGTTAAACGCAGGCACCCATTTATGAAGGCCTGTAACCTTCTTGTTTGTCCTTTTTTTTTTAGTTCTCCTCATTTCAGAGCCATACAACATGGCTGACTTGATATTTGAGTTAAACACTCAGGACACGCTGACAATCTCAGCTTCCTCTAGTGCGGCATGCACCTCACACTGAATACTCACAGTCAGATCAATTTCTCTAACTAAATGCTCTCCATAAAGTCACAAACAGATGTGGTATTCTTTCCTTGTACCAATAACAACGATTATACCTTCATCAGCTAAACTAAACATGCATTATCTCTTCAAATATGCAACTTATTATATAGAATGTGTGATTCCTGCATACACACAATGGGATCCTCGCCAGTGCTACGGAGTTCGTTCACTATGCTGAGATCCTCCTTGTGTGATCTAAGGGAGGAGGTTTGAGCACTGATGGGATTGTCTCTGTGCAATAGAGATGGTCCTCAATACCAAACCTGTGTCAGATATGTTCTGTGCTTGATTTAAAGGATGTGCTCTGCTCCTTGCATCGTAGCTTGTTGATATTGGCATTTTTGCCTGGATGGGTCATTTCTTTATACATGGCATGTCAATTAAACCTGTCGGTTCAGACATTCTTCTTTAAAGTTGTTTTAAAGTATTAGTTTAGCTGTCTGCATGTTGGCTTGGATATTTGTTTTGTTGTTGTGAACCTTATTTGCTCCTAGTTTTGCTAATGTGTATGCTTTTTTACTGCCAAACATTTCTGTGTGACCTGGTAGCCATTGGAAGGCAACTTTGCCGTTTTATGCTGTTGACTGGTTGTCTGTTGTGTCAACTAGCTGTATTACTATTTTGTTTTTGTATTTTTTATGAGGTGGTCTTTCATTGCCTGCAGTGTTAATTGTTTAATCAGTAACGGTCTTGATATCTGTACAAGAACCCCCAGTCATTCAGCCCGTCGTAGAGGAGTTATAGTTTAATGGCGAAAGACTAAAGGAGAACTATATGAAGAAAGACATAAGGTTTCTGAGAAATTGAAAAGCTGCTTGTCCAAATGGCATTCCAGCAGAGGCCACTGACACCTCCATAGGGACATTATACAAAATAATTGGTTGTCTCGGAAGGAGAAGAAATACCAGCAGACTGGCAGAAAAGATATCTAGTCAAGTTGTCAAGAAGGACAATTTCCCAGAGTGAATACATTACAAACTCATAATGCTAATATCTGAGCCATGACTGCAAGGAAGCACAACATAGAATTTACTTGCACAAATATACTGACCTTCTTAACATTTTTTGCTCGTATGTTTTGCTGACTGAAATTTTATTAGGCGCATCGTGTTATAATAACACGATGCGCCTAAAAAAATTTCAGTCAGCAAAACATACGAGCAAAAATGTTAAGAGGTCAGCATATTTGTGCAAGTAACTTCTCTGTTGTGCTTCCTTGCAGGCATGGCTCAGATATTAGCATTATTAGTTTGTAATTTATTCACTCTTGGAAATTGTCCTTCTTTGACAACTTGACTAGATATCTTTTCTGCCAGTCTGCTGGTATTTCTTCTCCTTCCCAGACAACCAATTATTTTGTATAATGTCCCTATGGAGGTGTCAGTGGCCTCTGCTGGAATGCCATTTGGACAAGCAGCTTTTCAATTTCTCAGAAACCTTATGTCTTTCTTCATATAGTTCTCCTTTAGTCTTTCACCATTAAACTATAACTCCTCTACAACTGGCTGAATGACTGGGGGTTCTTGTACAGATATCAAAACCGTTACTGATTAAACAATTAACACTGCAGGCAATGAAAGACCACCTCATAAAAAATACAAAAACAAAATAGTAATACAGCTAGTTGACACAACAGACAACCAGTCAACAGCATAAAACGGCAAAGTTGCCTTCCAATGGCTACCAGGTCACACAGAAATGTTTGGCAGTAAAAAAGCATACACATTAGCAAAACTAGGAGCAAATAAGGTTCACAACAACAAAACAAATATCCAAGCCAACATGCAGACAGCTAAACTAATACTTTAAAACAACTTTAAAGAAGAATGTCTGAACCGACAGGTTTAATTGACATGCCATGTATAAAGAAATGACCCATCCAGGCAAAAATGCCAATATCAACAAGCTACGATGCAAGGAGCAGAGCACATCCTTTAAATCAAGCACAGAACATATCTGACACAGGTTTGGTATTGAGGACCATCTCTATTGCACAGAGACAATCCCATCAGTGCTCAAACCTCCTCCCTTAGATCACACAAGGAGGATCTCAGCATAGTGAACGAACTCCGTAGCACTGGCGAGGATCCCATTGTGTGTATGCAGGAATCACACATTCTATATATAAGTTGCATATTTGAAGAGATAATGCCATGTTTAGTTTAGCTGATGAAGGTATAATCGTTGTTATTGGTACAAGGAAAGAATACCACATCTGTTTGTGACTTTATGGAGAGCATTTAGTTAGAGAAATTGATCTGACTGTGAGTATTCAGTGTGAGGTGCATGCCGCACTAGAGGAAGCTGAGATTGTCAGCGTGTCCTGAGTGTTTAACTCAAATATCAAGTCAGCCATGTTGTATGGCTCTGAAATGAGGAGAACTAAAAAAAAAAAGGACAAACAAGAAGGTTACAGGCCTTCATAAATGGGTGCCTGCGTTTAACAGAAGGATTAACAAAGTATGATAAGATCACCAAAGTGGAACTGATGACAAGAACCGGTAGAACCAGAGAAGAGAAGAAGATGCTGGCAATGGATATAGCCTTAAAAGGTCATTCCTGTTCTGGAATAGCCAGGGTAAAAGATAATGAGGATTATAATGGTCGAAAAACAAAAAATAAAAAAAATAAAACAACAAGGAAGCAGGGAAGAACTACTGTACAGGTGGCTGAAACGTCACTTCCTATTTTAAATGATTATTTCGTCACTTGTGTCCAGCTAATTGACACAGACATGAAACTGTGACTCAAAATAAAGACAATTAACTGATATTTTATTATATAACATGAGATCCCGGTATGTTGTACTTGATTTCACAACAGGCAGCCATTTTTGTTTATCTCTTATAGCACCAATATATTGGCCATTTTAGATAGTATTTTCTTTCTGGGAATAAAAAAATTAAACTTATTTGTCAAATGACAGTTATTGCCCATTGTTTGACATTGGTTTCATGTCTATCCAAAGCATACAAATGAGGATATAAATATTTTAAAACTACTAGACTTGACTTTTCAATCACTTTGTAATCAGAAAATATAAGGCAGGTTTCTTACAATATCTGACTCAACAAGCACTTAAGCTAACCTCTTCATAAGCACCCAATTCTACAACTGTTCTCATCAATGCAAGACAGTTTAACATGGGTTGCTTACATGCCCACGACTCACCACAGGAAGATGAAAGCTACTGTCAGACACCACAGCTGTTACAAACACTCTATATAGCAATACCTAACAATTTCAAAACACATGCAAATTCTTCAACCTGCATTGGTTGTATATAATCAATATATTCATGAGTTCAGATATATTACAGTTTTTTATGAACTGTTGATCACAGAGAGTCTTACCTTACACATACTTCTGCTGAGTGTTTGTTTATGTCAGGATGAGAAGAGGTATACAGGAGGTAGCTGTGGGCATCTGTCGGCTTGTAGTATACTGAGGTATTAAGGCCGGAGGGCGTGATAGAAATAGTAATGTCAAGGAAGTTGACAGATACTGTGGAGACGAGGGAGGTGAACTTGATGGTGGGGTGAAAGTGGTTGACAAAGTCGATGAAGTGGTATAAATCAATCTCAGACATATCGGTGAAACCTATGCCATCATCGATATATCTGCGGTAAAACCCGGGGAAAGGACCGGAGTATTGTTGCCATATCTGATGCTCCAAGTGGCTCATGAATAGACAGGCATAGCTAGGACCCATCTTCGTACCCATGGCAACACCACTAATTTGGTCAAAAAACTGACCATTGAATTCAAAGGAATTCAGTTGAAGGACCAGTTCAGCCAGACGGAGAAGAGTGTCAGTGGATATAGAAGGGCAAGTGCGCTGGTCCAGAAAAAACCGAAGAGCTCGGAGACCATCAGAGTGGGGAATAGAAGTATACAGAGAACAGACGTCTAACAAGAAAAGACGGTAGGAGCGGTCTGCTGGGAGTCGGATAGAGGAGAAAGTTGTAAGAGCATGATCGGTGTCTTTGATAAAGGAGGGAAGATTCTCAACGATAGGCTTGAAAATGCTATCGAGGAAGTCAGAAATGTGCTCAGTAGGGCAGGAACAGGCTGAGACAATAGGTCTTCCAGGGTTTTCGATCTTATGAATTTTGGGGAGCATGTAGAATACAGGCTTGCCCAAAGAGCTGTCATGAATCCTAAGATGAGATGCTTCAGGAGGAAGAACATTACTAGTGATGAGCTGTTTAATAGTGTTGTGTACAATGCGATTGTTAGAGACAGTCGCATCGCTGGTCCTGGACCTGTAAAAAGAGCCATTGGTCAACTGGTTTTTATCTTCACTTAGGTACAAGTCCTTCTGCCAGACGACAATGGCTCCTCCCTTGTCAGCCGGTTTGATGACAATGTCATCTCTACGGCGAAGAAGGGAGAGAGCACTAGACTCTGCCGAAGTGAGATTGGAATAATGCAATCTACGAGGGCGGAGCTGCTGAATGTCATGGATGGTGTTCTTGATATACAGGTCCAGGGCATAAGAGGCTCCATGTTTAGGTGTAAAGGGAGGTTTAGTAGAGTCAGAAAAGCGTGCGAAGATGTCGGATTCAGCCTGAGACTGCGGAGTGCTGTCTTCCTCTCTAAAATGGAGATTCAGCCTCATGCGACGGTGAAACCGATGAACATCCTGGAGGAGATTGTATTGGTCTAGGGTCGGACGAAGAGGAACAGATTTTAAGCCCTTACTAAGAACAGAGCGCTCTCCCTCAGAGAGGGGTAGATCTGGGGGGATGCAGACTACCTGAGTGCATGATGGAGTGGAGGATGGAGGGGTAGCTTTGGGGGTAGGGATGAGACGGGATAGTTTATGGTGTTTAGACGTGGAAAGGAACTCGTGCAGCTGCCGGTTCAGTGTGTGGATAGTGGTGCGTATCATAGAATAGAAAGGGAAGTTGTTGGAGGTGAGACAACGTAAGCGAAGCAGAAGCTGGGTCTGTTGGGCACTGAGGTCTGATAAAAGGCGGGAGTGACTGGCGGCCACTACGCGCATACGTTGAAAGCCACATCTTGTCTCAATACGTTGTAGGAGACGTTGTTCCCTAGGATTGAGTGTACCAGCAGATGGATGAAAATTGGAAGAGAATCCATTAGGAAGAATTTTGTGGTGGAGGCAGGTGTGAATAAAGTGGAGATGAGAGGTGAATCTAGTTTTCTTGAAAGTAACGAACCCAAAGTCAATAGCGACACGGGATATATCAGGAGGTAGGGAGCTAAAGCTGGTGGTAACCGACACACGGAGAGAGTTGATAAAATATTTCAGAGAGGGCATAGTGGGGAAAAGTAAAACGTCCAGAAAATAAAAAACGTAAAATATGCAATAAATAAAATATAAAACGCTAAATGAAAATAGAGATTAATGAAACAATAAATAAATAGGGTAGATTGCGGTAATATAAGGTATGAAGGAAGAATAGGGACATACGAAAATAAATAAATAAATAGGATATAAAATACTGAGAAAAAGAGATAGGATAGGATCAGGGAGATAAGCAGGATAGGTAGATAGAGATATGAGATAACAGAGACACGGTGCAGTCAAAAAATATATATACCGGTATATATAATCGAGGAAGTGGAGGGGAACT
The DNA here is from genome assembly GCA_024509875.1 of Oreohelix idahoensis. Lineage (NCBI taxonomy): Eukaryota > Metazoa > Mollusca > Gastropoda > Stylommatophora > Oreohelicidae > Oreohelix > Oreohelix idahoensis. The sequence goes on along the minus strand of JAMPIV010019448.1, from coordinate 11,399 downwards.
GCGGTAAGACGTGGAATACAATGGATGGGTTTGAAAAAAAAAAATCGAAAAAAGGTGATTCGTTTTACGAGGACAAAAGACAAAGAAAATAGTCTACGTTACGGCCACAAGGCCTTCGTCAGGAAAGGAAAGAAAGTGAAGGCTAGATAGGACACATAAAAACTTAATAAAATAATAAAATAAAACCTAGGTATTTGGTTGGTTACAGTACATGGGGAAGATCTCAGATCTTGAAATGTCCAGGACATTTAACTGTGGCCTTGGGGCAGTTCTAGTTGTGGGACAAGGTGATGTTGCTGACGTTATCTCCATTCTGTCAGACAATGGGGGCCGACCTGTTGTTGTTGGTTCAGTGGTCAAAGTTCAAGATGAGGCAGAACAGGTTCATATTGAACACCTCAGACCCTCGTTTCTTGTGTGGCCGTGATGGTGTGGTTGCTCTTGCATTTTTTTGGGGGTGTTCGTATAGTGTGTTCGTCTCACAACCCCAGAACAGTAGACAGTACAGTGCTGATGATGTTAAGTTATTTTTACTCTATATGATAGGACATCATACGAAAACACTGTTGGTGGATGAAGAATCTCCATCTAAAATACCGCACTAAACCAAGTGGTGAATAACAAAGATGATGTTTAATTTTCAGTAATCATCCAATAACAACATTCCATTGAAATAAACTTGCTTCACGCCTAATCTTCAATCTAGGCGGAAATTCTCACAAAATATACAATGTCAAAAACACAATAATTCTCCTCTCGTTCTTTCAATCCTTCTATATATGCACAGTCTGCTATGGCTGTTCTACCTCATCTTAGAAAACTTATGTAGTCGGGTTTTGTTTTCTTCAACTCATGATGAAAAACACGATAGGTCTGGTGGAACTAGTTTTGAGGTATTTATTATAGAATAATTACTGGTCTGACTACCAGGGCTGTTTCGTTTATCTCAATTTGTCACTGTTCACTGTTCCGACCTAGCTACTGTCTATCTTGCTTGTACATCTTTATCAACATACCTGTTCTGTTTTGAAAACAATCTTGACAATCTTGTTAACTCAATTCTCACAACAAATGGCGACATCGTCTTTCTTTCTGTACGGCATAACAACTTGATATTAGCCTGTAACTACAGTATCAACCATCTCCAGTGGCTTGTTCGCCAGAATAGCGACTTCACAACTTTATTATTTATTCCTCAGCAACCCGCTGACCCACGCTGAGCGCGTTCAAAACAAGACTCTCCTAACCCCTATTTACATTCTTCTCTTCTTCTTTGATCCATAACCACCAACCGTCAAAGCAGTCAGCGGCCATCACGCCTGGTGGCGTCTTGTAGAGCAGCAACAAATTGATTCCACTTTGCTCGGTCGGCGGCCATCCTTCGTACAGTGCCACAACTGTGGTTCATTCTTTGCATCTCAGCTTCCGCAGTTCTCCGCCAAATTGTTTTTGGTCGGCCTCTCTTTCGCTTTCCCTCGGGGGTCCATAGCATAACTGTTCTTGAGATGGTATCAGGATCCCTTCTGAGGACGTGGCCAACCCAACTCCAGCGTCTACATTCTTCTCGTTCACCCCTAAAATCTGTTCACTCGTCACAATATTCACGTGCGTACTTTTTTTTTCTCGCTCACTAATTTATCAAGGGATGTAATTTCTAGTTGGCTCCCTTTGCTAAATATACACACATTCATACTCTCCTCTTTAAACCTGATTACAAAATCTTAACATGCAAATTGGTTCTACCATAATTTGGAACTCATTCAATATGCTTAACTCTAAACAACAACGTCATCTTCCAAAAAGGATTCCTAGATTTATCTCCCTTTGCACAAAACACTCCTGCACTCATATTACCCCCCTTCAACAAAGGCGAACAGTCTTTTTAACAATTTCATTCATTATTCCCTAACCATTTTTCTATACTCACTTACCCTACCAAAACCCAAACCTACCGTTCACACTTGAAAGTTGGCCCAGGCCCAAAGTACCTGGGTCAAGAACTACTGATACCAACAGAGTTATATGTGAAGTCAGTAATACTGCTCATGTTACTGGACTCCTAAACTCGCCATAACACACCTAAAGGTCTTTTATAATTGGACATGCGCCCTAATATAACCATGTGCCCGGCACAAAAGATCAGTATAGTGACACTTATGTGTCATTAGATCTTTTGTGTGAAAACACAGAGGATCATTGGTGACACTTGTGTGTCATTGGGTCTTTTTGTGTTGGGACATGCGTTTATGTTGGGCGTGAGCCAATGCGACATCATGCGAGGAAAAAAAAAAATATTGATACCAACAGAAATATATGTGAAGTCAGTATACTGCTCATGTTACTGTCACAATACAGATATTTGATTTGGAGTTTTAGGAATTTAGCAGTTTTCAAATACCGCCATTTTAATCCCCATATACTTTTACAGGTATTTTTGCAAAAAGCACGGTCAATTTCACCTGATTTTAATGTACAGCGGAGCAACACCCCTGTAGCAAAGTTTGATTTTGCTGGGGAGGTTATGATGGTATCCTAAAAGAATGAAATCGGTGTCTGCATTTAACCGTGTGAGGTCAAGCACATGTAGGCCCCTGACCCTAAAAGATGAAAATGATGAATTATTTGCAGGGAACCTAACGCCACCTCCCTAGATCTCACATGGTCACTATTTTGGCTCTAATGTCTGGTGTATGATGTACCTAGTGTCTAGGGGACAAATGAAATGATGGTACACAACACAAAAACACTTTAATTTTCTATGAGGAATTGAATAAAACCAGTGGTTAAGTTTTTCTGTAAAAAAGGAATATTTTTTTCTTTACAATTTAATCTGCCTGTCCAGCCATATCTTTTGGACAGGTCTTTGAAAATGAGGACAAGATAGTTTACAGAAAAGATCAACTAAAATATCTGGACTCTTTGTCCACTAACTATAAAGTCAATATATATATCTTTCCTGTTGGAATGTTCACAGCTTACACTTTATTCATCTATGAGGGAGAGTCACTGTGTATGAGGGGCTGTAGTATCATCATACCCCATAAACTTCCTGGGTATGATTTGAAATACCAGTGTTTATTAACGAAAGTGTCAGATATACCCAGATGCTTAACACATTACCTGGGATTCCTTGTAGAATGATAATACAGTGTGTAGTTGCAGAAAATCTCGATCTTTCAACGTGCCCAAGCTCCTCCCGTTATCTTTTGACAGCATAAACGAATGGTCGGAGACTTGATGGCGTTATTTTGACTCATCAGGTTTCCTGTTACCAGCTGGCAACAGGAAATAAAACCTCTGCAACAAAAGGACACCCTGGCCTTTTATATCTGATCACTTATTATATTTATTATTTTCCTACGGAGGTATGGGGTCAGCCTCGCGTGCATTACAGGTGCACTCGCCCCTAATTTTAAATGACTCACACCGTGCTGTGACCTTACCTCAGGTCCCTATGGCAGATACGCCACTGTAAGTTTACGTAGTTTTCCTCAATAAAATAATGTGGAGTAACCACATTTCCTTTGGTATGATTTTCTCTTCTTTTCTTTTTTAAATATAAATGCTTCAGGCATGTTTAACAGTGTTCATAGAACACAGAGGCTTACTAATATTCTAATGCAATAATATTCAAACAAAATCATGACAACATACGCCAGTTAGATACATTTCCATGTGAGGACTCAACAATGTCTGCTCCCGGCATGTCCTTCACTTTTCCCAATAGCAGTATCTAACTTTGGCAGTGGGATTAAACATATTAAACTCATAAAGCATTCTTACCACAAATTTCAAGAAATATAAACAAATGACGCTGACTTGCAAAGAAGTGGCCTCAGTTTCTTCTGCACTGTCCAGACTGTGAATACGTGCTTTATTTAATTTTACAATTAACACAGCTGATCTCAGCGTATTTGAATGAAAAGTTTTGTTCAACTGGCAATGAATAGTGAAAGCCTTTTGCTAATATTTATTAGCACTGGCCAATCGAAAGCTTGCGACTACCAGAATTCAAATGTAGTTTTTGAAAAACAAAAATAATTCCAAACAAACTCTGTCTCTGGTAGTCGATTGGCCAGCCTGCTTTAGTTATGCCCAATACAAAAAGATGTTTCGTTTTGGTTAACAATTTACCTACCGCTCCCCTTTCCTCCTATACTCTTTTTACCCAGGCGAATTTGAATGTACCTCAATGCCTCTTTTCTAAGCTGGCGTCCCCACTAACGTTATGAAAAAAACAAGCAAGAACAACAGTCTGTCTGGTTGAGCGTCCGTAGACATTTAGTATTTTCTCAATAACTTGGCTAATTCTTGGACTACCATATTATTTAAAGCACATTCTTGCTCAGTGGACTCTAAGCTATACTACCATATGATTTTTATGGTCAGTTTCATATTGGTTTAGATTTTCAATTTTGTCACTGTCCATCGTCAAATAAAAATTTTACACAAGACGGCCATCTTTCCCCCCTTTTCATCTCTCGCTAGCATGTATTTTCAAATAACTACTTGTTTTAGTGACGTCAGTAATACTACCGCGAGGAGGAAATAAATGTGTCTGCGTGTTTGCCTCTGCCACAACGTGTATATATGCAAGGCACAACGTGTCAAGCGAAACGGGGTTTTGCGTGGCGGGGTAAGAATTTGCGTTAATTATTACAGTCGTCTCGTTATAACTACTGGGAAAAATCCAAAAAAACTGCCAAATTTTACGTTACTGTTGACAGATTACGTTACTTCAGACAGCAGTTTAGCGTTACATTTCTAACAAATCGTTAATTATAAGGCTTGGCTGCATTGTGTATGCAGCAGATCTGGCAAAATGTTAAATATTAGTAGTACGTTTTTCGAAACCGAAACTGAAACGCGTGTTAGATTTTTACCGTGGGATCGTTCTATAGGCTTTAGCACTGCACAAAAGGCAGCGTTGCTGGCGTGTGAGACCATCACAGTCAGACACAATCGGGCGGGTTTATTGATTATTATTTTATGACCAAAATCGACTGAAATGAGCAATTATTCTCGCAGATTTTACTACACACCTCCCATCTTAAAAACATGCATTGATTTGCAGGTTATAATCTGCGAGATAACTTAGCTCAATAAAGTCTTACGCGTTTTTCTGATCTTCATCATAAGGATGTCTACTCAAAAAGTCTGCACCCACGTTCTTAGGGCCGGGAATATATTCTATCAGAAATGAGTATGGCTGCAATAATAAAGACCATCTCAATAATCTGGAATTTTCATGCTTGGCCTGTGACAAGAACACGAGAGGTGAATGATCCGTTTGGACCACAAATGTCTTGCCATATAAATAAATCTGGAATTTTTTTATCGCCCATATCAAAGCTAGACATTCCTTTTCACTCGTTGAATAATTTTTTTCCGCCTTGTTCAACTTGCGGCTTGCATAAGCGACTGGGTTCAATTCTCCATCTTGTGAGGAGGACCTTTGCAACAATGTAGCGCCTAGGCCCACATTGCTTGCGTCACTTCTCACGATAAATTCTTGATTCAAATCAGGCAATTGCAATACTGGCCTGCTTGTGAGTTTTTCTTTTAACTCCTGGTAAACCAATTCACACTGTGCTGACCAATTTATCGTATCAGGGTGACCTTTGCGAGTTAAATCCGTCAGAGGAGCACATATAGAGTTAAAATGTTTAATGTACTTTTGGTAGAAACCACACAACGACACGAAAGATCGCACATATTTCTTTGTTTGTGGTCTAGGTGCTCTTTTCAATTTTTCCAGATTCTTAGGATCAGGGGTCATGCTACCCTGATGTACAGTATGCCCCAAGAATTCCAACTCTTTACAACCAGTACAAAATTTTATTGGCCTAGCGGTTAAGTTAGCCTCTCTGAGTCTATCAAACAGCATATTCAAAGAGGTAACGTGTTCCTCAAATGTTTCCGTAGCAATGAGGATATCATCCATAAAATTCGAAATACATGGATTTTTCAGGGGATCCAGCAATTTTCGCATCATCCTTGAAAACACACTCGGGGCATTTTTCAACCCAAACGGTAACATGTTGAACTCATAATGACCTTCCGAGGTGCTAAAGGCTAAATAAGGTCGAACCTCAGGCTTTACTGGAATTAGGTAATAGCCTTTGCTAAGATCCACCTTAGAAAAATATTTTGCCTTGTTCAGCCTGGCAAATAATTGAGTAGAATCAGGTAATGGATCCACCTGACCTTCTGTGACAGCATTCAGTTTCCTGTGATCTATGCACAGTCTATGTTCTCCCGATGGTTTCCGCAACAAAACCACACAGGAACTATAAGGAGACTCACTGTGAGAAATAATCCCTTCTTGTAAGAAATAATCAATCTCCTCTTTCAAAGCTTTTTCCTTAGCGAAAGGAATAGAATAGGGCCTCATACAGATTGGTGCTGGGTCTAGTAGTTTCATATCATATTCCAACAAATTTGTGTGCCCCGGTTTATCCGTTAACACATCTGTATGTTTCTCAAGGACCTTGTTGCCTCCTTTATGCTTTATGCATCTTTAACATTCTCAAGTAGTCGTCAGGTTCTACTTTTGTTAAGTGAGTACGCACCAACTTAGGTGGGGGTTAGATTTTGTATAGTTCATTTATCGCGCACGTATATGCACAATTTTGTGTATGGGTATCTGCGGACGCGCTTGTTACCAAACAAGCCAGATGACGTCAGAGGTTGAAAATGAAGCCAGCATCTCACGCCAGACATTGAGTCTGTTGCCTAATTTTATATATACCCAGTGTGTTGGGGTAATAATTCTTCTGGAACAATGACTCCTTGGTAGAAGCCATTGTCGGCTTACTCTACACGTAAGTCCGAACCAGTTTTGATAAGAAATTAATTGATTATTTGAACTTTCGTGTCACCATCCTCTGTTGGTATCTAGCTAGCACCTTTTCTCCAGAAGGGGGTGCTATAATGGATCAACGGGGACTTTCACCGAAAGCATTTTGATATTGTAAAGAATTCATGGCTTCATCGTTACGGCTTATCGATTTGTAATATTATGTGGATTGCCGTCGCACGAGTCACGGCGACGAAGAGAGGTTAACCAAGTATTAGGACATAACCTTCGTTGTTTATTTTATATGCAAGTATGTATGGATCTGCCATGTCAGAGGTACCAAGCCACTTAAGTACCCGACCAGAATTATAGGACAGAATTAATATATTCATTCCAAGATTAATAGTTGAATAGTCCTAACGGTCATGACATTGATGCAAGGTCAAACCCTTTTCTTATGTGAGGAATTTATTATGATGCCTGTACCATGCCTTTACATGCTACATGTACGTTTGCTCTGTGGAATCCATGTTGAAGTACTGTAACCTGTTGTCGTCAACGTATTTCGTCCTAAATAAATTATGATGTCAGTAAACATAACGAGTTCTCCCATGTCTGCATTGGCACGGTTCGAAGTGCCCAGTTACGAGTCCAGTTCACGGATGCTTTTATCCTACCAATCATTCATTCGACATTCGCGTATACATTCATAGAGGTGCTCCAGGAAAGAGCAGCTACAAAGTGGTAGGCCATTCTGTGGTCTGATATCAAGTCAGATGCAAAGGAACGATCCCTAACCAAACGTTTGAAACTGTCTTCAAGTTGCAGTCAACATCCGGAACGTTGGAATACAACTGCATACTTCAAGTGGGAACTGCCTTCACTATCAAACTCAGCGACGTTGCTTGACAATTTAACGGACACTCAAGGTCATTATGAACTCGACTACTTCCAACATTTGCGGACTCTGCCACATGCTACGTAAGCTTCCTCGGTAATACAGCGCCGGATTGCAAGACTCTACAATCCTGGGAATTGTTTTCTTAACGAAAAGATGAGTATTACGCTGGTGTTTTTTGTTACCGTCTTACGTTAGCTGAGCCGCTCTTTGACATGTCCATTGTTCTATTTTTCGTAATGCATGTTATATGTTCCATGTTTGTTCTGGGCGGTAGGGAGGTCGATCTGACAAACGAGGTTCATCTCGAAGCTGATTCGGGCTCTTGTCAGGCGTTCTATAGGATTTAGTTTGTAAGTTTCAATTGAGCGATAATTCCAGTTCAAGGCTAGAAACCTTGCTGAAGTTCGGATCGCTATTTGTTTCTTATAATCATGACTGTTTAGCTGTATTGTCAAGATTTCATTGTCGTTTTTGGCAGTAATTTTTATACGTATTTTAGTTTTATGATGTATTTTGTTTGTAATATTCGTCCATTCTCACCTTACTTTCGTTTAGTTTTTTACACCTTTGTGTTTTTACACTGTGTTGTCAATTGTCTTGTTTAATTATATTATCGCAGTTTTCGATGCATCTTTTGCATAATTATTTCTTATTTTTCCATTTTTTACTTTGTTTGATTTCTGCGACTGTTTTTGGTTGTCATTGATTATCTTGTCCCGTCACAACTGTTGCTATTGTCTATTGCTTTTGTCTTTTCATTACATTTCATTGGTTAAATTATTTGATTGATTAGTAATATATTGCATAATTGAGTCATATTTAAGTGCCGTTCTTGGACAGGAACGTGTTACACTTATTGAATGGAAAAGTAATTGGTGATTAGTTGAGTAAATCTTTAAAGGAATAAGTATTTCAAGGACATACTAGTAAAAATGTATTCGCTTGATTATTTTATTAAACAAGCTAAAGCCCTTCAGATGACTCCTGAAGAGGTTAGAACATTCGCTTTGGCGGAGTATGAGAAATCTCAAAGGTTAGAAACTTTAAGATTAGAAAATCAGAAATTTGAAGCTGAGGAAAATGAAAAGAAAAGGCAATCTGAGGACAAAAGACTTCAGATTGAGGCAGAACATAAAAGATTGGAAGCAGAAGAAAATGAGAAGAAGAGGAAATTTGAGGCTGAAGAAAACGATAAAAAACTTAAATTTGAGGCAGAACAGAAAAGATTGGAAGCAGAAGAAAATGAGAAGAAGAGGAAATTTGAGTGTGAAGAAAACAAGAAAAAAGAAAGGCAACTCAGACTTGAATTGGAAGAGAGGAGATTGTTAGCTGAAGAAAATACAAGAAAATATCAACTTCAGATTCAACATGAAAAAGAGATGAAGGAATTAGAATTTAATCAATTTCGATTAGCTCAAGAGGCTAACAATCTAAAGTCTCATGAAGGTCAAACTTCATCTAAACATGAAAATAACAAAGAGGTAAACTTAAAATTACCTAGATTCACTCCTCCATCGGACGACGTGATATTCTACCTTGATAGATTTGAATTACTATGTAAATGCTATAACATTGAAAAATCACAATACTGTACACATTTACATAGGCTACTTACAGGTGAAGCATTGACAGTTTATAATATGGTTAAATCTGATGACAAAAATAATTATGATGTGATCAAAGCTGCTCTTTTGAAAAATTCCAATTGACTGAGGATCAATATAGGATGCGATTTAAATCTCTTCTTCCACAGAACGGGAAGAATTTTAGTGAGTTTATATCACAAATACTCCTCACTCTAGAAAGATGGATTGAATTATCCAAGATACAAAAATCTTATGACGCTCTCTTTGATTTAATAATGCGTGATAAGATCATGTCTTCGGTTAATCCATCCTTCCTTGCGTTCTTACACGAACGGAAACCGAAAAATTTAGATGAAATGGAAGAAAATTGTTTACAATTTTGCACTGCCCATTCGAACATGGAGTTTAGCAATTCTCATGTTAAAGATAAATTTCCTGTTGCTTTTGCGGTGCCACAAGATTATCACAGACGCCATCGCTCCTTAAGTAATGACAGAAACTATAGAAAGGGAAATAACGAGAATTTCAATTCTTTTAATTTTTTATAAGGGGAAACAATTTCAGCAATCTTCTCCATATAACAATTCTTGGGGCCAATTTCACAGATCACGAGATTTTGATAACTATAATTTTCAAAAAAAATCAAGGAGACAATTATAAACAACATTGTTTTCTAACAATAGACAGGGTTCTCGGAATAGATCATACGGTCAAAGCCATAACAGTGATAACAATAATTGGCGTTCTAACCAATATGCTAACCCAAGAAGAAATGATAATAATGGCAATTTTAGAAATGATAGTCAGAATCGATCGCGACGAAGAGATAGATCTTCTAGCAGGGGGCCACGCCATCAATCTAATGTAGCTATGATTGACACACAAGGTAACAAAGAGCAGAACACGAATACTGACACACATAACGCAATGTCTTGCTCTATTGATTATGAACAGGTAAAATGTTGCCAAGAATGCAAAACTCTGTTCCAGCCCAAGGCGATCACGACGCTCCGTTGCGGACATGTGTTACCCAGTCTACCAGCGGTGTGTACGGCCACGTCAGCTACTCACGATGGAACAGGAAGCCTTAAATTAAATAGGGGTTTTTTAAATGCTATTCCATGCACTGTTCTTTTTGATTCAGGCTGCTCCACGATCGGCGTCAGAAACTCTTTGGTGGATCCTTCGTGTGCTACTGGAAAAACAGTCAAGTGTGTGACTTTTGGAGGGACGATGGAAACGTTCCCTACTGCCATTGTTAATATTCACACTCCATTTTTTTCAGGAAACATTCATGCCTGTTTGCTCCCGGCTTCAGTTAGCGACATAATATTGGGTCGCATACATGGCATAAAAGAGTGTACCTCACAGCAAATCGCTAATTGGGAAGAGCGACATATACATACTGCAAATGCAGTTGTGACTAGAGCACAAGCTCATGATATGTTGCAGGATACACCTACTGTACCTACGGTTAACGGTAATGATGATGTTGACACTCCTATTTCACGGGAGTCATTTATAACATTTCAAAAAAATGATGCTTCTCTGAAAAAAAATTTTCAGTTGGCTAATAATAATAATAATAATAAATTCTTTAAGCACCAAACACGGCGCATAAGGCAGAAACCAGTGCTCTCCAGTTTGTTCGTTGCGACGCCACTCCTCTTAGCTCTTGCACATTATTTAGGCCCAACGTTCTTCCTTCTCTTATTATTGTTCTTCTGAGTGTTTCTTTTGGTCTTCCTTTTTTCCTCTTACCCTCAGGAACCCAATAATAACACTAGTAATAATTCTAATACAGGATCTAAACATAGATTTGTATTTAAGAATGGGATATTGGTGAGAGTGATACGAGATGTTGATTCATCCGTACGGTCTCAAATCTTGGTACCTACGGCAATGAGAGCTCGTATATTACATCATGCGCACGACTCTCAATGCGCGGGTCATATGGGGTTCTCCCGAACCAAATCTAGAGTGCTATCTGCATTCTATTGGCCAGGCATTCATAGAGATGTCAATATTTACTGTCGCTCCTGTGTGACATGTCAGGATACCACGCAGCTCCGATTCAGGCTGCGGACATGTGAAGGTATCCAAGCAAATAAGA